>OZ026612.1:128699240-129899240 GCA_964020975.1 Hermodice carunculata | reverse complement strand
GTTATCGATTTTACATGAAATTCCCATGTGACCTTGAAAACTAGGTCAAGGTCACCCATTTGCAATCCCAAGCAAGGTCTTATATACGTTTCAACTTCCCAAGTCAAATCTTTCTTGAGTTATCACATCCACGTTGATTTTTGACGAAATGCCCACGTGACCTTGAAAAATAGGTCAAAAAAGGTCATAAATCTGCAGTCACGAGTAAGGTCTTACAAAAGTCTTATATAGAAACATAATCACACAAAATGTCAATCTCTAAGTCAAATCTTTCACCAGTGCATCTGGAATCATTTTTAAAAAGTGGCCATGTCACTTTGAAAATAGGTCAAGATCACCCATCTGCAATCCCAACCTAGTTCATATTATGGTACATAATCATGCAAAATTTCAACCTCCTTAGTCAAATCCTTGCAGAGTTGTTGCGTCTGCGGCAATTTTAGATGACATGCCCATGTGACCCTAAAAATATGTTAAGGTCACCCATCTGCAATCCCAAGCAAGATCATATATAGGCACATCTTCACATAAAATTTCAACTTCCCAAGCCAAATCTTTCTTGAGTTATCACGTCCGCAACGCACACAACAATGTGTTGAAGAAGAAGAAGAAGAAGAAGAAGAAGAAGAAGAAGAAGAAGAAGAAGAAGAAGAAGAAGAAGAAGAAGAAGAAGAAGAAGAAGAAGAAGAAGAAGAAGAAGAAGAAGAAGAAGAAGAAGAAGAAGAAGAAGAAGAAGAACAGCAACAACAACAACAACAAGCGGAAGAAACGGACGCAAAAACAATATGTCCCCTCGTTGCACGGGGAGACATGATTATCATGAGCTTAGAGTAGGTTTCGCTGGTAACGTTGAAAGAGTTGTAAACCAAGAAGTGACCTTTCTGTGACCTCATAATGCAGAATTAGTGATCTCTGGTCCCCCTGGTCGTACAAGGTTTAATGTCCAAGAACAGTGATTGCCTTCCTTAATCTCTTCCATTAGTTTTCTAAACAGTCAAGTCACCTCTTGAGTTAGAAGGCAGGTGTTTTAATGGCCCCAGAGGAATTTAAAACATATGCGGTGCTAAAATGTCTAAACACACCCGATACCGTAGCCTAAACATATCATTTCTGTTAGCAGAGCAACACTGGATAACAATCTGAACGTTTTCAATGTAAATTAGACGGTGACTACAGCTGGTTACAGAAACACATGGCAAATCTGGATGGCAGAAACAGACGTAAAGAGTATAATCGGCCGGGAGTATCTCCGTCAGAGTCGCGGGTCAGCAGACCATGAATGGCCCAACCCTTAGTTCATGGGGTCTTGTACACTTGTCGCCGGCCTACGTTATATACTTGCATATGATTTTTATTTATTTTGTTGTTGATATCTGGATCCGGCCTGCTACACTAAATATTAGCAATAATGCGCGCCATTAGGGGCGGTTTGTTTAAACGGACTTGGTATATCTGCACTGTATGTTTTGGAGCTTGTCAGTGTAGACTTCCTCAAGCGACAAGGGTGCTTCTGCAAGAACTCCATTTATCTCACACAGCTGGACCTCATAGGGCGTCGTAACACTATCTTTAGCAAAATATATAAATATTGTATTGTTCTGATGTGGTTACATACACACCGTGGTCATCGGCAATAAATCTAACTCTTTTATGACCACTGTATCCTAATAATGTGGAAGAGTGCCAACAATATGACCCCTGCTTCCTTAATTACTGATTTCACTCCTACATCTTCAATATACACTTGAAAAACTAGATCCGACAGTGCGACCAGACTTGAGCTTAGTCATTTTCCACACTAAATCTTTAAATGGCACCGGTTCCATTATGTCGAATGCGCTTCCCCAGCACGGTCGTAAAACTCAATCAATCAATCAATCAATCAATCAATCATTCAATCAATCTATATATATATATATATATATACATATATATATATATATATATATATATATATATATATATATATATATATATATATATATCGTGTGTGTATTTGTGTGTGTGTTAAATGTGCTGAATTATATTTTAAGTAATTTCGAGCGCTTCTGGGTGCTTTGACGGGTCCTGATTCACGAGGTGTCGCCTTAGTGCCTGGAGAGGAGATATTACTCTTGGCTTTAGGTTCAATTCATTTTTCACACGTCTTGTTGCGTCTTCTAGATACAAGTAGTTTCCAACCTATCGGTTTCTGAATGTATTCTTGATAGTTTCATTTAAGTTTCATATATATATATATATATATATATATATATATATATATATATATATATATATATATATATATATATATATATATATATATATATATATATATACATATATATATATATGTATGTATGTATATATATATATATATATATATATCCTAATTTTACAATTGCGAGCCCCCGTGCATCAATAGAATATATTTCTGAATATAGTGTACACATAAACTTGTAAACCTCTAAAATCAACTAGTATTCTCAAGTTTGTCCTTTCACGAGGTATAGCGTTACCAGTCAATGTGAATGAAGAAAAGAAAGTCAACACCGATTTATTATTATAATCATCACCTCTCGTCATACAGCCAACTAAGATTACAGTTACCATCGGAAACGTCAATGTCAAGAGATTCGACATGAGCTGGAAGTGAAATACACTTTTCTGAAACGTTGGCTTAAACTTTGTAATTATCATTACTATCATCATCATCATCATCATCATCATCATCATCATCATCATCATCATCATCATCATCATCATCTTTATTAGTTACTGATTAAGACATCCACTTTGGAGAAATATGTACATAATATAAAAGATAAAACAGTCACTTGAGTTAAATAAATTAAAATGTCCTAGTCAGTAGGCCAGTAAGGATGTGTTCTGCCGACCACGGTTTAAAAAACGAGTCTGAATATATCAAAATGTTGAGAGAGTCAACATGACCATCAGTCCCAGGCAAGTAAACAGTGTGAGGCTTTGGAGGGGGGGATGCACATTTTACTGGGGAATGACAAGACTCAATGACACGATTTTATTGCATGAACCATTGCATTTTTAGCTCGTGAGCACGCAGCAGAGTAAAGAAATGTCTCTGGGTTTCTGAACCTGTGTATTAAATGACGTCATTAAACAGGCCAGTCGGGATGATTGTGCCTTCTATGTGTCAATAAAATAAAAGACTATTGGGTCTATTTCTGCGCTGGTATTGTCCACACCACACTTTATTTATACACCTCCCGGCACATCCGATTGTTGCAGTGAACAAAAGAAAATACATTTTAATGAAATTTACAATTAGCAAAGAGCAAGAGTTTGGGGAAGTTTCAGCCGGAGGGTGTATTTCAGTAGGTATGGTCTCTAACCCCAGTGCTATATGATATTACTTACTGCTACCTGTATGTCTGGGTTACCATGCGTTTTCTCGATTGACCACCACTTTTTTAAACAAGGCAAAGTTTAATGTGCTCCCGGCCATCCGTAATCACGGACATTATTGTATTTTGCATTTTAAAACGTATTATAAATTAAGAACGGTATTATTTGAAGGAAACAGGAAGGAGATAATACTCGCATGAAAAAGATGTAGAACAATAGAACAGAAACAACAACAACAAAATACACAAGTTAGAGAATGCCTATTTAGCAACGCGACGAAAAACACCATGTATATAAAGTACGCGAAAGTTGAGAGGTATTGAAATTAGTAGTCATAAAATAACCAAGATAAAGTTTACCTGCCCACAATCACACTTTTAAGGAGGAACCTCTTCGAGGCAGCATGACGAACGCCGGGGTACGGTCAATAAAACAGACTATCATGCCACGCAAACACAAAATGAAGCTCTACTTTGGCCTTCAATTTGGACGCAAAATGATGTTTTGTCGCGCAATAGTCCAATTATCGTGTCTTACGTAAAGGAATACACGGTTAAAGGGAATTGTGGTATCGTGATAACAACCAATATAATACGTGCATTCTGTTCATTTATAGGAACTATCGAACGAGTTCTAAAGTGTCTTTGGTTTGAGAGTGTGATTTTGGGGTTCTCAAGTTGCACGTTTTGTACAAGTGATACACAGATTCAAGAGATTTTATTAGTTTCCAGAGACCAACAAAAACAAATGTTCCCTCTTTCACACCAAAACCGTTACGTTGAAACTATATTTGTCATTTCCTGTCAATGGAACAGTACCTGTGATCAAATTACTTTCTCCGTCATTCAATGTCTTATTGGGTTGATAAAATATGTTTAGTCGCACCACTGTAAAACACACTCAACAAACACAAACAAACCATCAAGCACGGCTGTCTTGGTGAAAAAAAAACATATCATATGTGACAGATGAACATAACACATGAAAGAAAGGCATAATCAGGATTTCGTATCCGATTTGTGGAGTAAGCTTGGAAATAAGCCAGTGGCAGTTAGTATTTGCAGACATTTACATACGTAAGATTACTGCGTCTGTAATAACCGACCTTGTGCTGAAAAAAGAAAGAAAGAAAGAAAGTAAGAAAAAACCTCCTTATCCCCGCACGAGTTTCCTGATAAACCTAGATAGCCAATGGAATTATTGACTTTGGTATTATTGTTATATCTGCCTGTAAGCATAGATATTCTGTTTTCCTTGGATTTCTTTCTTTTTGTCCTTCTCGCTGCCACAGTAACCGCGAGGTTCAGTCTGTTCTAAATTGGTTTTACACAATCCTAAAACAAGGGAAGAAAGTATAAGAAGGCTAAAAAATTAAAATGCTTGTTGTTTGCTTCCCAATGTACATTTGGATTGTAGAGTAAACATTCAAGAGAATAGTTGTACGTGAAGTCAAGGAACCCCAGTCGTCTATTTAGACTTGTAATAATATATGTACATGGGCCGGTACATACACATGTACTTGTGCCTGTAGGTACATATGTGTTGGACCTGCAGGCATATGTGTACCTAGGAGTACATGATACACAAATAAAAACTGTTGTGACTAATGTTGCACTGACTTCCCCTTTTCTATATTTTTCAAGAACGACTTCAATAACAGGAGACCGAAAGTCGTCAATTCTAAATATCCGTAAATGGCTTCTTAATGACATGAAATTGTTAAATGAAGTAATAAATGTATATTCTTTGGGAATCAAATGTCAGACAAGATACAGTTTTGTAAGTATTGTTGGATATGGAATTAAAATTTTGAGGTTGAACAAAACTTTACAAACGTTTATATCTCTTGAAAGCACGTAAAACGCCCCCAGAAAGGCAACGATAACCAGGTTTACTAAAATATGAGATGTGTAATAACGTATAGTGACGCAGCAAAACATTTTGCTGGTATTCACGTCACTTGGAAAAATAAGTGCTGATCAGTAGCCAGACACAATCATTGAATTTATTACAGGATACTGCCAAAGGATTTAAATACTTAGGTGCTGCATCTACCACATATTGGTGATGTATTGTTACTCGAAATAAAGAACGAAAGTGGACCGAGCTTCATGAATTTTATCATTTCACTGGCAAATGAACCCAGCAAATATTTCTAAAAATAAGTTGCTAATCCGCAAATCAAATAGAAAAATTTACAGATTGCCTATTGAGTATTTATTTAACTGCTGCAACAATACTTTTTACGCGGCTACGTCAAAAACCTATTAATTGGAGTTGGACAGGCACCTCAATCTATTATATTTTTTAGGCTATTCAAGATGTAAATTTTGTGTCTTTGCCTAAATCAATCTGCTACAACTTTGGTTCATTGGATGCAGCTATCCCACAAATCTATTACTAGAAGTTTGAATGACACCTCAGTCAATAATAGTTTTGAAGTTATTCAGGATTTAAATTGTGCGTATTTGCCTGTTTCTGCATACATGAAAGTGCTACAACTTTGGTTCATGTTCAATTGGAGGCGGCTGTGTTACAAACCTACCAACTGAAGTGGAAATGGCACCTACATCTGTAATTGTTTTGAAGTTGTTCCAGAATAACTGACCACAAAATTCACACGGAAATTAAGAAAGAAAGAAAGAATGAAGAATTTGAGGAAAAACAAGATTTACACACGGACTTAATAAAGAAAGAACGATAAAAGTATTTGAGGTAAAACAAGAAGTCTGTGTTCGCACATAGACAGACAGACAAACAGGTACATAGATAGATGGACCGATGGATATTTAGATAGACAGACAGACAGACAGGTAGGTAGGTAGATAGATAGATAGATAGATAGATAGATAGATAGATAGATAGATAGATAGATAGATAGATAGATAGATAGATAGATAGATAGATAGATAGATAGATAGATAGATAGATAGATAGATAGATAGATAGATAGATAGATAGATAGATAGATAGATAGATAGATAGTAAAAAACAAAAAGTCTGTGTTCACACACAGACTTAATAATTTGCAAATGGCGGGGATTCTCTTCATGAGAAAAAGAGGGATTTTGGGGAAAAAGATCTCTGAATTATGTGAAATTTTGACTTGTTCTTTGAAGATATTGACTGTGTTAGATATGTTGTGATTAGAATATTCAGCATGTATACAAATTAGATGCACATTTGATCCATCAGTCTACCTTATATTGCTGTCCAATTAAGACCAATTTTTGTAAGTTCCTGATTTGGTCACAGCATGGATATTGGATAAAAATGAATTTGAGCATTAAAATCTATATATAACCACCCTACAAACGTCTTGTTGCGCTTCTTAATGACGTTTAATATTATTATTTTGTTGTCCATTTCAAAGTCACTCCGCTATAAAAAATCTAATAACATTGGGTAGTCTTAAAATTACGGTTTCACTGTATACATTTTGTTTTTGAGGGAAAAATCGGGGCACCCGTAACAATTGTACAATATAGTCGGTGTTGTTTATTGCGTATTTGAAACCTGTTTATGGAATTCAATAATGAATATTTTGTTAGTCGTTACTTTGACCCCTTGAAACATTTTTGACTCGTTGATTTGGATTTCATACCAATCTTCATATTTAGACCTACATTATAGAAATCCCATTGGGGAAATAGCATCATAAAATTTGTACATTTTACTTATCGTAGCGAATAAAGTAGCACAACGAAATTAAGCAATGACCACAAAAATGGGAGGGAGCAAAATACAGCAAACGGAATCCTACTTAAAATAGTCTGAATATATTGAAATACCACAGAAAATAATCACTTTGATGCATTATATCTCAAACAGAAATACAATGTTTGTTATTTCAGGCTTACAGCCATAATTTGCCACAGTGCTACACAATTTATGACACTAGTCATATATGAAGTGGCGACAAAACTTTCCAAGAAATGTCCGCATTTAAATAAAAATGTTGAAGCAGTAACATAATTTGCATTTTCGGGTGTATTGGATCTGAAAATATGCGAGATCGAAATAAGTTATAAACATTCATGGTCATATATGACAGGTTTTTTTTTCATACTGGACAAAAAACATGATAAAATTGCAGAACTGTACATAACAGTTTTTTTTCCATAAGCTTGTATTTTCCTCTATGGACTAGTTCACCTACCAAAGTATAGTGGCCATTTGCAAAAGAAGAGCTTCAAACATCAAAGTTAGTTCATATTTATATATATATATATATATATATATATATATATATATATATATATATATATATATATATATATATATATATATATATATATATATATCAACGCTTAATCGTGTTCTCACATTTAGCGGTATTAAAATTGATGCTAACTGTCACTTGAAACAGTTAGCGGTATTGTAACACTTAGCGGTTGTACACAAGCTATTCACTCTGCAGATAAGATAAACGTGTTCTCTGGCTCCTCACATACCTAGCGACTTTCCCTGGCCATTGTCTACCACGGGTTGTAGAAAACCTTCCCCACTGTTGCAAGCCTCTTCCATTGGTCATTTTTTTTTAAGTACGGGAGCTACTCTCCTTATAAGATGTCATGCTTTTGACTCACAATTGTAATGGAATAAGCTGTTCGCTTCATCCTGTTGACTAAATTGCTGCATACTTAATGAGCCTTCGTGACTATGTAACATATTTAAATAAATTTGTAAAAGACGTATTTCGTAACCTGTTGATGTTACAGCTAGTTTTTTTTAATGAATAAATGCTGGAAAAATGTCAGTTGTTTTTAGTGTGCTATATACGTTTTGTCATTTATGATACAACTTTTTTCTGAAGCGGAAGACAGAGACCACTTATTATTATTTGCCGGTAACTCGGCCCTCGCGTAGGAGAATAACAAAAGTAAACAGGTCGCTGCGCCATATCAAAGGTGCTCAACTCGAAGTTTCTTTTGCAATTCTTGTCAAATGTAGGTTAGTGAGAAACTAAATCCAACAGCCTGTGCATAAACGTTGTTTGCAACTGCCAGCATATGCTAGATTCTCTAAATCCCCAACATGGAATATGATGACACACAGTGAATACATAACTTTCCACTATATATCAATTATCAGTCTATGTCACTGGCAAAATGAAAACCCAGTAATGTTAATTATAATAAGAAAAAATCAAATACAAATATTTTACGTACATCACTGGATTATGCTAGGGCTGATTTGGAAATTTGTACATTCGATTTCATCAACTCTGGAATTACCCATTAACAGGGGTACACGCTGTCGGGTACTGACAATGGTGCCCCAAACTGAATCATATATTTACAGTAGAATCGTCAACAGCACAAATACCTGTAAAAGTCACGTGGTTAAAACTAAGAAGATTCAGTCAATGTGTTCCATAAGCTATGGGTACAAAAAACGCAGTCTTCAAGACAATAAATTTCACAATTTAGTTATACAATTCAAATATCCATACGTCTCCGTCAGAATTTTTCTTCGTTTTATCATGAAGTGTATATGAACCATACTCCAATGACATTCTTAAATTTTAACATAAATGAGACCGTTTTCCCCTTGTGTTTATTCTAAAGTATTGACTTGAAATATGTTCTAGATTATAGCTTGAGAAAGCTAGGATGTTTTTGCACAGGCAAACATGAAAGTACAGTGGATATTAAGAAAAGACAACCCCGCCTAAAAATGTTTCATGCTTTGTATTTATGTCAGCATAATTATTCCATCTCCAAAATGACTTTAACATAAAAGACAATGCAACTGAAATTAAAATCGATGCCATCTGTCCAGTCAAGAAAAAATGGCTCCAAGCTACGAATGGTCAAGCTGATTAAATATTTTTCATGTTGGATAAAACTGAAGGGCCGATAACGGATGACGCTTCTTTTACCTACATATAGATGGTCCATTGCTCTTTCTGAATCTTTGAATCAATTTTAAGGTTTAGCATGATGGGAGGCACGAATTGGTACCGGTCGGCATTGTGTCGTGGGGTATGTAGACGTGCAACGACAGTACTGTGGCACCTGGGGAAACTGTTAACACTGACAAATATAATGACATTGTATGACCACTCCAGCAAATAATTTGGCAACTTGAAAGAATCATATGACAGATAAAAATGGTGATGATACTGTTGCCTTCTGCCATTCCGTCACTCTTTTGGAGGACAATACATATACCATAGATGGCTTCAGGGTGTAGAGCATCCAAGATGGTCAACTTGATTACAGCGTCACATGAAGGTACAGGCTTTGCTATCAGTGTAAATTGGTATTTGGATACAATATAAAATTATTTAATGCTGATATGTTTACACCCTGATGTTCATACAACATCTTTTGTCCATTGCAACAGTATTATAAATCATATGTCACCATGGGAAACAAATACAACTATATACCAGTGAAATTATGATCGCTTTGAATATTATTAAAGATATTATCTCCATGGCATACAGTCTGTGTCGGTAATAAAAAAAAAGAAAAAGCTAAAGGAAGAAACATTTCGTCGTCACTGGGCAACCATGAGTTTGAGTCGGCCAGATGCAGCTCAGGGGACCTCAGCTAGCCAGCTCGCAAGTTTGGTGTTGTGGAAACTTTGCTGCAAAGTCCAGAAGCTGGTCATGAAATGTAACATATATATATATATATATATATATATATATATATATATATATATATATATATATATATATATATATATATATATATATTTATATAATAAAAGGCTCCGAAACATGTTGAGTTGTTACCTGCTGAAGACCCTTTAATTTACTTGGGCTGATACATCCTATGTCAAAATTTTACAGAGGAACGTGTGCAATATGGACTAAAGTAATTCCATATGTATATAGGTTAGACAGGGACAGGTTAGCTTATGGAGAGTAAAGAGTTCGGACTGCTGAATATGGTATTGACTACTAGGAAGTGGTTCTGGGCAAAAAGACACTAATACGATAACTAGCCAGTTCCTCGTTAAAAATATCAGGGTTTTACCTTATTTTATTGATTTTGCCTCACTCTATTATTTATGATGTACTGACCTGCTTGATCATCTACAAAACTCCTTTGCACTGGAAACAATGCTTGAGATACAGCCCCAGGCCCGTTGGACAGAGTAACCATATGATACTTTGAGTCAGCTGAGGAGGTTTTATAAAGAAGAATCGTGGTTCATATACAAAATGACAGGGCTGCTTATGGACGTTTTCGGTTCAAAACGTAGACCTAGGCCCATGTAACCATGTACAATGATTTACAAGTGTGTTAACAAGCATCCCAGATGTCCACAGAACCTTTTACTTTATTTGGACTTGCCCAAACCCCATAGCAAAGTGTATTCTTTCAAACGAGGGTTAAATGGCCTTTGTAATAATAATAATAATAATAATAATAATAATAATAATAATAATAATAATAATAATAATAATAATAATAATAATAATAATAATAATGATAATAATAATAAAAGTAATAATAATAATAAAAGTAATAATGATAATAATAATAAAGATAATAATAATGATGATGATGATGATGATGATGATGATGATGATGATGATGATGATGATGATGATGATGATGATGATGATGATGATGATGATAATAATAATCCCATCGCATCACGGTTGCTTTGATGCATTTATCTCTCTATGTGGTAGGTATATGCATAGGCCCAGGACCTTTTCTTCATCCTCAACGAAGCTTTGCTGAATTTACAAGCTTTTCTTTCTTTTACTGTTTTTGTTTATTTTGTCATAATATATTTTTAGCACCTCCATCTTCAACAACTCTTGAGATTCGTGGCTTAAATTGTCAATATGTAGACAGAAGCATAATAAATCTAACTTAAACATGAGGGCAATTTTTATCTAACAGAGAAAAAATTTCCCACAGTACCGTTAGGGTACATTTGCAGTAAGGTATAAAGTTATTTAACGTTATTAACTGTATAATTGAAAGCCTGCATGTTGTTATCCTGAAAAGGGTTATACGCTTTATTGGCAGCCTGTTTGAGCGTACATTTTGCACGGTGATAAGCAGTAAAGCCAAAGCAACAATACTTCCAAGTTAGGAAAATAAAAGTTAGCTTACTTTACATTACGAAACAGTTCGTTATATGCCACAGCCTTAGGGTGAAGTAGACCTGAGTTGATGCAGTGAACCAAATGATGTAATACATTTCTGGTCCCTGAATGAACACAATTTTGTCTAAAAATGAATAGACCGGTCTCTTCCTGACTTTTCCAGAATCGTCCAAATGCTCTGCCACGTCATCTTCAAACTTAGATTCTATACATGTAATTTTCGGAACATTCCTATGAATAGATTTTTCTAACAGGTGAAAAACAGTTCAGTTGAGGTGTCCATCTTTAGCCTATCAGCGCGAAAAGGCAATGTTCTTACGATGCTGTTACGTACATACATGTTAACAAGAGTATCACTGGGCAATGGATAATCGCAATCCATATATGTTCTTTTTTGGCTTGCATTTGAAAGCCACCCACAATTAAAACATTTATTATATACTAGGGTGGGAGTAATATGCCAATCAGGTATAAGAACAATGCGTTGTGACCAGTCTTGACCCGCGAGATAGACTATGATTCCTCTTCATCTCGGGCAGACGATGCGCGTGCATTCCTTTTCTACGTTTAACCTAGGAACACAGCAATCCAGCACGGATATTTGAATTCGTCGTCATTTAGACACATTTTGCGAGTTTTGTTGTTCCATTATCAGGAGAAACCTATATGATAAATGTATTAAACATGGCCAAGCTTTAAAGAGTATTGACAGATAAAAAACTAAAGGTTCGGGGGGGGGGGGGTCCAAAAGTCGTCCTTCTGGTAAAACAGTCTTCTCTGCCAAGCTTTGCCATGTTTTAATCCCGTATTATGATAAATGTGGAATTGGTAAGATCACTGTGATGAATCAATTCTTTGCATCCATAATGTACTAATTTATGTTAATGATTTAGATTGCTAAACCGATCATCGGTTGGCAATTACGAAAATTAAAAAAGTGCCTAGTCAAATGCGAGTGAAGAAGTATTTCAGTCTGCAGTTTTCACATCGGTTTTTAAAATCACAACCATCCGGAGATAAAATATGAGAAATTCACAAGACAACTATGTTTGGTTCAAACAACAGAGGCAGGCAATTTCTCATTTGGAATCTTTTGCACATTTGTACAAATCTACCGACAGCTAAGACATAGATTGCCATAGATATATCGATTTATGGTCCAAATCTCTTCTATCCTTGTTTAGACCCCTAAGTATAATTTGTTCTTCTCAAAATATGAAAAACCGGCATGAAATTTCGGAGAATAATGAAATACTAAAGGCTAAGGGATACTTCAAAGAAATCAAAAAAAAGTTTTTCATTCAGAGCTCCAGAATCTACGTAACTACACCGTTTTAGTCTATGTCTTAAGGTTGACTGCTTTTGCATGCATTTGAACTATTTTTTTCGACTTTTCTCAAAGACGTATTTACTGGTTTACCAAACAACTTTAGCAAAGTTATTCTAAACCCAAACTAAACACAGTGTTTGGTAATGTTCAAGGTCAATATTAAGATGCCCTTATGAAATATCGTGTTTATGCCTCAACAAAAGGACAAAAGTTTGTCTGAATGTTACAGGGAAACGCTGTTGTTCCTCAAAGTAGTCATTGAAAGGGCACAGGCCAATAATTGATGATATTTGTTTAACATTCTTACCTTTGGTTAAAACGTGCTGTATCCAATATTTAAGCATTTACCTCTTGGGTGGGATGTAAGCTGTATATAGGAAATTCATTTTTACATTGAGATGACCGACAGCAGTTAGAGCCATTTACGTTAAGCACACACTGTGTACGTAACGTGTGTAATTTCGAAGTACATTTTAGCATTACCATTTGTTAGGCCCACTGACCTTAAGGTAATGTTCAACGTAGTAGAGTGACTTCAATTTTGGGCCAAATATAACAAAAAACATACACCCCTGACATTATAAAGCTACATCTAAATTGACCGTAAGGTTTGAAGAATTTGTCTGAACTATAAAACACAGAAATCAAAATTCCAACTTGTGTAAACCCAAGCATTCTGGTTAAAGACATCGAGTTTTTTTTTGGTGAAAATTTGGCAAAATCTCCAAAAATATTCAAGATAAAATGATCAAATTTGTGGTAGTATAATTTTAATACATCTATCTGCATTAAACTACCAGGGATTGTTCTTAACACTATTTGTTTAGAGCGGTGATAAAAAATTGAAAAATGGTTGTTTTTGTAAAATTGAAAAAAGTTTCGGCACTCTGAATTTTGACACACATTTAAGAAAGAACTGCTCATTTCTCAGACAATCCCCAATAACAATTTCAATTCAGAGAACTTTTGGAGTATATCAGTATCATTTGATTGGAATCCAATGAGTTACAGCAGAAAATATCCATGGGAAACGGACATTTTACAGGAGATACCTATTGTCCGTAATGAAGATTCAAAGGTTAACACGGTCCATTGACAACCATGTTAAAACTGAAAGTCTTTTGTTAATGTCTTCAGATTATGTTAGTGCTGTGACACACATAGGGCAGACAACATAGATGTCCATCCAAATGTCATCAAATCTCAAAATGAACAAAATTATCCAAAATCGGTTGGACATTGCTTTAAAGGTGGAGTGAACTATGTGTGCATTTGAGGCGTGCATACATTTTGGTGTGCATGATGTGTAAAGCTTAGTACGTATCTAGGCCTAACTGGCTAATATAAAACCTGGTGCAAGATATTTTTATACATGTAAATCGACTTTAAATGTTACAGTGCGTCTTCCAAAGAGCAAGAATTGGGATCCCGTAAAACGGTTTACGCCTCTACCAACTCTTTGTCGGTAACCTGTTCTAAGTCAGGAAGAGGACATATATCTTTGGAAACCTTTGTCAGCTTCTCTTAAGGGGGGAAATGATGTTTTGGAATCTACTCTCGCAGTTGATTATGGTCTTTTGATATTAACTGGTTCTTTGAATCTGTATTTTTTAATTTCAAAAAGCAGCACATGAACCCCAATTTTACCAATTTTTGCCGCGTGTGGTGTAAGTTTTCAAAACAAAAAAGATGAAGAGCTCCTTAAGGTCAGTCAGTATTGCAATAATCACCGGGGTCGTTTTTCCAAAGTTTCGCTGCAGCTGCAGCTGACGGATAGAATTTTCACTGGCTTTTAATTTGACAATATTATGTACCAGGTCTTGAAAATACCATTTAGGCAAGCATACTTTACATAAGACCTCCAACTAAACTCACCTTTACTGTGGTATACCTAGGTTATAGCATTAAGCACACGTTGTCCAGTTATTTCACGCCCACCCACGCTAACTAGAAAGAGCAAGAAATGAAAGGCAAACCGTTCACACTTATTAATATTGTTGGTAGATGAAAATTGCCCATAAATGGTTTCTGAAGAAACCCGTTTTTGATCGATACTTTCACGAGAAAGCAATGTATCTTCAAGAGATAATACTATGCTACGCTTATCGATGAGGACAAACAAGGAACCTAATGATGATTTTCAATTTAAAAAAAAAAGACGAAGAAGAACCACGGTAATAAAACCTCTCTTGGACTCTTATGTGCATATTCAAACTAAATGGAATTGCCATAAAATCCATAACGAAGTATCTTTAAAACCCAGACTTGCGGACAAAATTAAAAAATACAAATGGCAGAAGGAACCAGAGACGATGCCTGAATTATCTGTTTGCTAATGACCTGGTATATATTTTCGGCATTTCCTTAATGCTGGTGAATTTTAGTCTCCGATTATAGACATTAATGCCGACTCAGTACATATACTGTATGACCGTGTTGATATGGCATAGCTACCTCCATTGAACCATTCTTTTTACGTATGGGGATTTGGTCGAGTGGATATGTGCGTTTTCCATTTCAGCTAGGCGAGTGGTGCCAAAGGTTGCAAGTTCGAGTCTCACTCGTTCCGAATATTTAACAAAAAAATAGATATGGTCAGGCTGACCTCGCATAAGGGATATCTATACACTCTCCCCAGGGAATCTTTCAAAAAAAATAACGGTAAGCTTATATCACATAGACTGCTCTGGTTTGCTCAGGCAATAATTTCACGTTCAGGTGCACAGCATACTGCCAAGTTGAAACAAATCCCATCTATTGTAACTAACATAGCATTTGGGTAGGGTGCACACATTGTTATATCTGCTTACGAAATGCACTTTTGCACACGTACAGAAACCGGAGAGAAAATGAGTCCATACGCTATCTTTCATAGAAACAGATATTATGAACTAAAAAAAGTGATATAAAGTCTGAACAATTTCTGAACTTTGATCTGGATACCGATGGACTGACATTCTTTCCATTTGGAATAAACCATGGATTTGTTGATGTTGCAGAAGGAAACATGAAAATACCAGGGGACTTCATTTTTGTGCATTCCTAATAAAACTCAAGCGCTTATAATTTTAGTATGTCTTGTAACTTTAAGATTTTTTATTTACTTGGGTAATGCATCAGAATGAACAATACAGTTTGCAGTATAAATAAGATTTCTTATCTTTGAGACAATGTCATAATATGCTCCTGAAAGTAGCCCCATATACTAGCGAAGATCAGATTAAACAATTTTCAATGAAATAATCACACATTATCCTATTCAGAACAGCGTTGTTTAAATGAAGGGACAATACAGTCCACCTTACAAGAGTGGTTCGGACAACAAGATACCTTTGTTTCAACCTATACGACGAAACAAATATTTTATTTGAAAAAGAGACATAATGACGACAAACAAACCTATCGAAGTAGTCTCATTTTTTTATGTCTCAGAACAACAAACCAATCTTGAAAAAAATATTAAAAATCGGTTTATTTACAACTTCATGCTTCATTGATTTCTATGTCAACCATGCAGCACAAAATTAACAATTCAGGTTCATTGTGAAATATTTGTAAATATATGTTGGAATTGTAATTACTAACAGCTTATCCCCATCCTCATCTTTACCTTTACCAACAAAAACAATGGACGATCTCATGAAAATGTCATATAGCCAGTGCGTTTGCATTTCTTTTGGCTCAATCAAGTTTATCGTATACTTATAAGACTGCTTCAAATTTAAAGGTCTAAGCGAGAGCAGTAATCTGCATATTTTTACATTGGCAACTACTTTCATGAGGAAACCGTGGGTTCTGTGCCTTTAGCTTTACACTGTATTATAGGGATGGCGTTGTGAGTAAATTGTATCTTCATATTGTTCAGATCAAAATTCTGGCAGGATGACACTTCATCTGGGTTTTTTTTTTTTTTTTTTTTTTTTTACAATCTATTGCCAAACCTGTCACAGGTAATAATATATGGATGTACTTTATGTTTGTTCCTGAAACACTTAAGGATCCATAATTTTACCGATTTGCAAGCATCTATGGTTTATTTGCTTGTGGTCTACCAGAATCTAATCAATTGCAGCACTCAAATACACTGCCATTTCAAACAAAGTAAAAATTTGTTGATCAGCGGGATGTGTGTAACACATCACGTACATGTTTAAGAATCTCTGCAGATAACACCGACCACCAGTACTGTTGTTTCAAACTGCATAAAGACACAGGTAACCTCCGTTTCCACCCAAAAAGAAAATGATAAGTTTATGTGTTTGCTGCTCAGCACCAGGCAAAATACACCTGTGGTCACCTGCTTGAAATCTCATGATATACATGACGCATTGACTGGGACAGACGTAATAAAGGAAATAAAAAGCGGAATGTTCGTGGCGTAATATACAGATCATCTTGGACCAGCGCGACTTGCCGTCCATGCTGTGGGCCTTTCAAGATGTATTTGATTTCGCCGCCCAGTTGGCATAAGGCTTCCTATTACTGCTGGCTTCACAGAGGTGTGCTGATCCTTGCCAAGACTCTACCATTTGATGTGCGTTGCAAAATGTTTCACAAAAACCATACTGACTTTGTGTACTCAAACACGTTTACATTTTGGCTTCCAAAACACTTAACTAGGTCTGTTTAGTTTTAATTATCATATCGTCTTCACTTAAGAATAAAACATTATAACTTATCCAATTGTTCCGTGCAATTTTTATAACCCTTTTATAAACTAACTATATACAGAAATAAAAAGTAAATTGTCTTAAATTTACAAAAGTGTGGAGAGATGTTTTTGCTCTCTTACAGTGTATCTATTTGGCAATATCTATTGATCAATTAAAGTAATAATCATCGTGATTTGACATTAAATTAAACTCCAATCTTTTAGATAATCAGCGCAATTTTGGTTTTGAAACAAAAGTACGGTATAAACAAAAAGTAACATTTTTTTTTTATTAAAATCTTTTTGTCGGGAGAATATGTCAGACTGGCATGTACGGCATCGACATATGTATCTCCAAAGGAACTCTAAAAGTAAACAAGCTAGGGTATTTGCTTCATTGTCCAAACATTTTCGGCTTGCCATTAATGCGATATCCAAACATACTAAGCAGACCTTTCAAAATTGATATGTCCAAGTTCACAAGACAAAATTGAAAACAAGAGCTTTGACACTACACAGGGGTTTCCCTATTCAGACGCCAACACTGTTTATCGAGCAACCAATACAAACTAATAAAATAATTACATTGCTGTGAAATACAAAACGCTTTATCGGAGGAACCTTTAGTAAAACTAAAACCATCGCTACGAGAGCGACTCTGAACGTTTGAATTAGATATATGCGCTGCCAATCAATGTGACAATATGCAAAAATTTATATTACTATTACGTTATCATCCGGCATAAGCGTTGCCCAGCCTTATAGACGTAATTTTATATTTCTATCCAGTTTGACATTACTTGGCAACACATACATAACAGTCAGGTAACAAACGGTTTAGGAGAAAAATTTCAACTTAAGCTTGCTTTACAAGCTTGAATATCCCTACCAAACTGTGTATGTTTATTTTTCATTTTTTTATTTTTTTTTTTTTTTTTTTTTGTTATAATTGGAACCGTATTGCATGAGATAAATCATAACGAACGAAATTTTATTTTATATTTGAAGGTGAATTATCATTTTATGGAGTGAAAAGTAGTAACTCACTGTAGATCACATGACTTAAACATTCTTACAACTAAACTGTGCCGTACCTGCATCAGTGACGTAGTGCATTTACACGTAGACAAAATCAAATGTACGCGAGGGATTTTTGATTATACGTTACACGTGAAGTTGAATAACTACAGCGAACTTTAACAAACTCGGTACACCAGGTCGGCGTTCAAGTAGGCCTAGGGCACAATTTTTGCGATGAATACCCAATTAAACATAAAATAAACAAAATCTACATGGCTGGAGAGTGTGGTTCTATTTTTTCTCACTCGGGGTCGTTGTTGGTGGGCAAAATCACTTGTGACCTGCGGTATCTCCTATTTTTTTCCACACCAAGAATGATCCCTCGTAAGAATAGATAGTAAGTCACTCTCAGCCATGTAAGCTTCTGTATTTTAACAACGTTGTGATTGAAAAATATCTTTGTTAGTAACCAGACGGCTAGATTGCTTGGCATCATGAAAATGAGCTTTTCCTGTCAGTTTGTAATGGCACATTTTAGAGTTTCTCACAAAGTTCTTGTTTTGGAAACCTAATAACATATCAGGTTTTATGTAGTACATTTGTCATCAATCTTCAGCAAGTTATTAATGTTTAAGGCATAATCTATCCCTGGCTGGAGACATGGATTATCTCTAGGTGGTCAGTAACCGACAAGAAACGATTCAAAAAGTCTCTGCCACTTATGGGACAATATGACTGCGTCTGTGATACATTGGGTATAAAACTAGTAACATTGTAGTGAACACCGTAAAGAAAGTATCAAGCATCTTGCTGGCCATTAACACACATTAGCATTATGTTCACGATAACGCATCTGAGTTCCCTTTAACTATACGGTCTTATAATATACATCACCAGTGACTCAATGAAGTTGGCAATGACCTTCTAATGTTTGCAGTAAACAGTCAGGATTACCAACAATCCGCCTGCATTAACAATAATTGTCCAGTGTTAACGACAACTCTGAATTTTTCACATTTAATGTTTTGTTGTTTTTTGGTTTTTTTTTTTTTTGTTTTTTTTTTTTTTATTATTTCAGAGACATCGTTTAAATTTTTCACATGAACTAATGGGTTGGTACATATGAACTTCGAATAGTATTACAGTTCTTAACTTCTGTGGAACTTATTTTACAACAAAATAAAATTTGCCGCGGGAAATGAAGCAAGTTCGTTTGAAATGACGTCAAAATGTCAAACCTTATTTTAAAAAATCCCAACATATTGGTAAGAACAGATAAGTTCATCCTCCTTAGCATAAAGCTATCGTATAAATTACCAGTTTGTCAACTTTCCAACAATATAAACTTTACGGCACTTCATAGATACCTGGGGTTACCAGTAGATAATGGTGCAGCAATAAGAAAAACATCAGCGTTAATTTCCCGTATAGCCTCACTTTTTATTTTTTTTAAAGTCTATCATAAAGAAAAATGTTTAACACAAATGTGCATTGATATCAACATTTTGCATCTTCTGACCACTTATCATTGATACATTATGCTCTGGTTTTCCTCAATGTTGCGACACATAGTATGGAAGCTGTATGTTTTTATTAATACCAAAAACTATCCACTCGTCCTTGTAATGCTACTGTGTCCAGTACTAGTCTTCATTTCATCAATACTACGGGACGAGAGAAACATTATTAACTTAGTAAGTCTAACTTACGTAACTTTTTGAAATTGACAAAATTTCCAAGCAACGAATATATTCATAATTCATTTCTTTGTACCCAAAAAATATTTTGTGGGTAACCGCCCCTCTGTGAAAATTAAGCACGATCGTCTAGAATAAAAATTATGTTTTTTTTGGGGGGGCAGGAGGTTTAGATTAGGAAACCCAGATCACAGACTTATCAATAACTAACAGAGCATATTTGACGGTTTTGTTATGGTAAATCTCAATTTTATTTTCAATTGTTGATAGTAATCAGAGCGGAAACCTTTTTCTCACGCGGAATATGTGGCTGATTGGACTTTTCGGTGTAGGCCTTTATATATATATATACAGAGAGAGAGAGAACCATACAGAGGAACGAATGGACAGATAGATAGATAGATAGACAGATAGATTAGATAGATAATTAGATAGATAGATAGATAGATAGATAGATAGATAGATAGATAGATAGATAGATAGATAGATAGATAGATAGATAGATAGATAGATAGATAGATAGATAGATAGATAGATAGATAGATAGATAGATAGATAGATAGATAGATAGATAGATAGATAGATAGATAGATAGATAGATAGATAGATAGATAGATAGATAGATAGATAGATAGATACGATGTTTTGCGCAGTAGGCTGCAGTTACTAATACACTGTACCAGTTGTAAGAAAGCCAAAAATTCCTGTTGAAATATTAAAAATCTGTCACATGTTTCTGTGCAACAAGATAGTTTGACGTTTATTCAAAAACATATTTCAGTAACACGAACCACATGTTAGGGTGTTTATTGTCCTCCTAACCCTAACAATCTGTCCAACACGTCATTCACTTAGTTGCTCCTGTGATATGAAACTCTCAAATGCAGATAAATTTCCTCAGGCATTACATCTAACATGGTTGTAATTTTCCTTGTAATTGAAACAGATGAAGAATGTCATGTATGTCAAAGTACCAACATCCTTTGCAAGTGTATTGCGATTCGCTGCACGTTAGAGACAATTACATATTGCAGAAATTATATATATGTACATATATATTATACATATACATATACATTAACTTTCATGCTTAACAGTCAATGCGTAGCATAAAATCCATCAAACGATGCACACCAAATGTACTTTTATCCGGCCCCACTTCCACTTTTCATTATGACAACCAGCATCTGACCTCTACTCACATCTGACACCACCAAAACCAACACCCCTCCTGATAACTTTTTTTTTTTTTTTTTGCTGTAGGTTCTCGTCAAAATAAGCAGTCAGGGTGGAGTAAGCAACAGTTACGGTGGACTTAATGCACGTGTAAAGATACATGCTAATACCAATAGGCCTTGATCAGAGTTTTGGTGCGCTCATCGCATTTCTTTACTTTCTTTTCATATACAATGTTTTACGTTTCTGCAAATGCAATTGCCGGGATTTTCTTACACATATAACAAGTAGTTTTTACATTTGTGGTCTGCATTTATTGACATAAGCAACAAGCGTTTCTACATGTGACGTTGATTTGTACCCGTACGACCAAGTTTTTTGGTTTTTTTTTTTTTTTGTTTGTTTGTTTTTTTTGATTTATTATTTTTGATTTATTTATTTATTTATTTATTTATTTATTTATTTATTTATTTATTTATTTTACTGATAACGACGTTTTTACGTGACTGTGTCACATATGCTCTCTATGTTGGCAGTGTTCCGTTCAAACTGTCGGATCCAGTAGGTAAAACTTCCATGAAAATGCTTGTGGTGGATCTTCACGGATTAAAGTTCCAAATACATGTACTAAAATTTCTGGTCGACTGTAAATTGCTATAATAATCAATCGTAGACATTTTGGTAGCCCGTAAACACTTTAGCTTTCATCCAATCATCGTTTGCCCCTTTCCCTTGCTGCTATTATTCTACCATGATTTTGATGGAAAAACACAGATCGTTTTAAAGTGTGTGTTTTAGGATAGGACAAGTTTTAGGATAAGGATGTCTGGTTACTATGGCCGTCAAGCAACGCACAATAAACACAGTGTGTTTCAAACGACAATAAGATGGAACTTACTTATTCGTCCTTGCTGGTCTTTGGATGCTGATGGCAAACAGTAAAAATCTTAATTTCGTTATATCGTAGTGTTAGTCTGTGTGGTAGTTGTACATCAGCCTTGCAATATGTTTTCCTTCCAAATGTTTTGTAAGTATTGTGTGAACAATATAATTTAGCAAGATGTTAAACAGACAGATTTTTTTATACTAAGACAAATGTCCTCCACATCATCAATACTAGAATCTGCCATTCAATTTCTGTTCTGTTCCAGTCACTTCCCACCAGGGAAGACGCTATACCAGTGACCGCTGGCTGCAATTACCAAGCGAGACCAGACGTGCAGGGACAGCTGTCTTGTAGCAGTGAAGATGGAAGGCCTCCCGACAAGCATAGTCAGATTCTATCTAATCTTTAAGAAACTAGCATCTTCCAGATAAAGCATCTGTAAGCAGGAATATATCCAGCAGCCAATTAATATAACTTTTGACTGGTGCTGTTAATTAACAAATTGTGACCACTTATACAAAACATACTGCTCATAATAATTAAATTTTCATCGAATTTAAATCAAAATGAATTTTACACTTTCCATGGTTTGCCATTACCTCTTTCAGTGCCAATCACGTCTAGAGTCGATCTACTTAAGTCAGACCAGTGTCAATTTTCATAAGAATCCCAGATTCGCATTCCTCGTAAAAAGACCTTTCATTCAAGTACCAGTATGCTTATAGTTCCAGACAGAACAAAAGCTTTTCTCGGCGCACAATGCACGCCGAGAAAAGGTGTTGACTGAACGACTATTTTGACATTGAGAGAGTTAAAAACACTTCTATTTCTGCTTTACTCTAAGCGCGCGCGCACACACACACACACATACATACTGCTAAAAGGTTCCTGCGATAGTTTCGGATAAACGGTACGTAAATAAGACGACCACGGAATATACGAAAATATTAATTTTTTAAATAGGATGAATATTTATGGGCGCATCCAGTACAGAGCATTATATATATACAAGTCTGAACGATTTTGCCCCTCACTTCATAAAAGGCGAGCTAGACACTACACGAATTCGTACAACAGCCATGATCTATTGGGTAGACACAGGGAGTTTTATACATCCCACTTTGCTGAAAGCTCTGTGGAATCACGGACTTACTTGTCATTTGTGATACGAATTCAAATAGCCTGAATGGCTTTAAGTCTAAAGCCTAAATACATGATTATTTTGACGCCGCTTAAGTACTCATCATGCTTTTATCGAGTGTTTTATTACATGTACGATACGTAAACTGCATTTTTGTAAGATATAGTGGACTAATGCGTAGGGGGTTTTGAGGAAGCATTAAAATTATTACTGGTTTAGGAGCCCTATTAAAATAAATATTTTGTAAAGTAAATCATACTTTGTCACTTGCAGCTGAACATCAGGATTTCCTGGTTGTCAAGACGAAAGGAAGCTGTTTTCACTTTAGAACCACTCATTAAGAAGCCTCTCCTGTCTGTCAATCTGCTTGCACAACGGTTGTGCACTGGAGGTCGCACCTTGTATACCTCTAATTGCTATACTTCTGTACTTGCGTCAAACTCAGTAAACATCATATTATACTTTCGTATTTTTCTTCCAGATAGTGGCTCAAAACTGTAGGCTCTCGTGTATTAAATGGATGTGAAATTGAACAAAAAGTATTTAATGTTTGGCAGATGTGTTTATCATATAGCAATAAATACCTTTGTAAAAAATGGTCATCATGGTTTTGCAGACAAGGGAGAAGGCAAGGTATCATCGTCTTGGCTGTAGCTTTGCCTTTTATATGTTTCATAGTTAGTCAGTCATACAAAAATATAATACACATGAATATCAACAGCGAAAATTTATGACCCGTGGATGCATATCTATATATAAATGGTGCCATTTGGCTCACCCATTTTGTACTAATTGTTGGCACCACATATAAAATACCGCGTGTGAGTTATAGGTATCAAAAATATGCTCTATGCAATTACACACGGCATGACGTACTACCTGCAAAGAAAATAACTGGCCGTCATAGCAGCCTAGTTTGAATCATTTCAGTGCTGATTTAGAGACAGCGCTAACAGCTTTATTCGACATGATTTGTTAATGATGCGTCAATAGCACGCCGCAGAACGCTGTTGACCTTGTCCATTCCTATTTCTTTGTAGACATGGTGATACTTGAATGGTATGTTTGCCACACATTTCAATCTATATATATTTGTTTGTGCATGCACGATTTATGTCCAATAAAATTTTCTAAATCTGAATCAGAAGAGGCCCACCTTTGTTGGGATAAACAACGTCAGAGTCAGAGTTAACATTGTTTTAAATACATTCTCCGCCATTGTTTACACCCTACAAGGACTACTTTTCCTGCTCTATAGGAGTACAACTTCCTTGCCAAAAAAAGCTTCCAGCTGTAGGCAATTGTCCATGGCAGGACATGGTTAATCCACCGACAGAGCAGCTGGTGCAGTACATGCCGCTCTCCCGAGTTTGTACAGAGAACACAATAAAATCCGAGCAGAACAAAATGGTTAGGGCCTAGCGGCCATTGGTTGGTACGAAACATCAAGGGGCATCACGCACTCTGCCAATATATCTTTTGCAAGACTGGTTTTTCGCAAATTGGCCACGATACTACTAAGGGATAGGATCACTTTTATTGCCCTGAAGTTTACCATACACCTAAAAGTTTGAGACAAACCATGCATATGAAAACTGTCTTACCTTATGTTAGTGTGTATGTCTTCCTGGACTGAAGTAGTAAGGTTGTCTGTGTTTATGTTATTGCAACTTGTATCTTGTCCGTAAAACCTATAGGCTCAGGTTTGTCACGACCGCGATACTATTACGCCGTATGACCAAATGTCACATGAGCCGGCTTCCGGCCTGTCACAAGTGCTGACGGATGTAGTCAGAGTACACTGTTTTCCTTGGCTTTTTGCAACCACTAATGTTTAGTGGAAAATAATTAAGTCAGAGTAGCCATTCTGTTTCCTTTGAACAATAACAGTCAAACACAGCTTCACAACTGCCATGACACGCACAATCCATCGGCTGTTATTTAGAGACTCTGACGGAGTTTCTGCAAGCTTTAGAAGTTGCCAATCGGTATCGCTTCCGCCGCCAAGAGCAGGAGTACAACTGTATGCTTTCTCTCTGTTTGACAAACCTGGCCACAAATGTCCTGAAAGCTTCAATTCTACGTTAAGCCTTTCATACATTATTTTAGCATACATCAGCCAGCGGTTTATTTATGTATTAAAGGTTGGTTTTGAGGTTGATTAGAGACGTTATGATAATTTGCTTTATGACTATAACATGGACTATACTTTTCTATCCTACAATCTGGGGCATGCATCTATTGTCATTATTATAGTTCAAGGCTTACTGTGGAGCTTGTAGGAATTTGTCACAATCAATCATTTCCATTATGACTGCATGGCTGGGTTGTTAGTAAAAAATATAAAATGTAGACAAGGTGCAGCCAATACGGTTACTTGTCCTGGATTTGTTGGCACCGAAAGAAATCTTGTTGGTTCCCGCTCAGTTAAAAAGTGAAGCACCGACTTAAATATTAGAGGAGGCAAGCTTCGTCTATGTCATTGAAAGTGGCCTGATAATGCGCGACTTGTTCTTCATAAAAACAACTGCAAGTTGTCATAGAACGGACTTAAATATGGACAATAAACAATGAATATTGATACTGTGTGATCGGGGATGTTTGGGTTGTTGAATTTTTCGTGCATATTAGAGGTCCTTGTTCAATTACCAAGAATCAAATTTGACATGTATCTTATTTCACATCGCAAAGCAAAACATTATTTTTCACCTAAGAATGTACGTGAATTTTAATCAATGTGTACAATTTTCATATTTTGATGCAGTGGTATGCTGCAAAACGACTGTTTTGTACAGGGCACCTACGTTAGCCGAACGTGATTGTATGCACAGTGATTGTATACACCTCACGCAAGTCACTTTTCGACAGGCGCAAGAACGATTGGAAGGCAATCCAATGCCAATGGATTTATAAAACTATGTTCCAAACAATCAGTAAAAGCCCCTAAGTTCCTCAATACGGTTCTCTCGTGGCCAAGAAGCCAGCATAGATATGCATTATGTGGAATGGACGCCTTTACTGATCTGTGCTGCGGCTAAATAGGCCTGTTATTTAGTACTAGGGCTACTAGAATATTCCCACTATACTCCATGACCTTGCTTGGGCATAACGATTGTGGGATAACACCAAGCTTGAAGCTATAAACCGAAATAGATAACCCAACACACAGCAACCTGGACACCCTTCATTGGAGTTATGGCACTACAGTACATACAGGCAGTCTGGTTTACCACTGACCCAGCTTGGCAATATATAGGCCCATGGTATACTGTAACAATGGGCATCCTGTACCAGAACTGTAAAGCAAACCCCTTGAAGACACCTACTCCTCACTATGAAAGTCTAATAAAACCAAGTTTTATTTTCTTGTCAACTCTGAGTTAGCGTTTCAAAATAACAGATCAAGTTTGTGACAACTGAGTAAATACTGCCAATTTCTGGCCAAGTGCTCAATTCAAAAAATTGATTATACACATTGCAATGCTAGTGTTATTGTTATATGGCAAATATATTCAGACATCAATTTATTTGCAACAGAGATATTCATAATTCTCCAATAATCAGATGTTTAACTTTTGTTCTGTTTAAAACATGAACATTTTGTGTGGTTCTCTACTGGGGTGCAGGCTTGTCAACTCTGAGTTAGCGTTTCAAAATAACAGATCAAGTTTGTGACAACTGAGTAAATACTGCCAATTTCTGGCCAAGTGCTCAATTCAAAAAATTGATTATACACATTGCAATGCTAGTGTAATTGTTATGTGGCAAATATATTCAGACATCAATTTATTTGTAACAGAGATATTCATAATTCTCCAATAATCAGATATTTAACTTTTGTTCTGTTTAAAACATGAACATTTTGTGTGGTTCTCTACTGGGGTGCAGGCTTGTCACTCTATGCAACATTTATTCGCTTCTTATCTGCTTTAAACTGGCATAAAAAGTGATTCTATTCAACCCATTTTTGGTAATATTCTTAGTTCACTCACCAGAGACAGATCCTGATCAGTAGATAATCAACGACACGTTTGCGTAAAGTGTAACTAACCGCTAGTGTTGTTTAAGTCTCTCACTGCCAACTGTGGCTGAAGTCAAACTAATCAACACAAACTGCTCTGAATTATATGGGTACTAAATTCATGTCTCTTGTAAAAGACCTTTCCTTCGAGTACCAACATGCCTGCAGTCACATGTAAAAATATAATAATTCACGTCAATAGTTTTTCTTGAGGCGCTTTGGGCGCTATGCTGTTGACTCGGTCCAACATGTGGCACTGATAAGGTTAATTTGCTTCCACATTCACGACATAAACTTATGTTGCCTTATAACTTTGGTTATATATTCATGGTCCGCCTGCCTATGAAACGTAGGAGCTTAACCTGGATATACACCTCCACTTAAATAGCTTTGAACATGTTCAACATTAATGTTTCTTAGTTTTAACATACTTTTAACAACGAAGACATAGACCTCACATTAATTAGATTTGCAGGCGTGACAAAAATCCTTCTTCACTTTGAAAATATGCGTCTATTAACAACAACTATACAGTAAAAAGTAAAATTTTCATCGTATGTAATTGGCATAATGTTGAACACTGTGACTATTTCATATCCAAAAGCACTTTTATATGGCAACCACCATTCCTAATTTATTTTTTGGCTATCAAAATGTCCGAACAAAACACTTGACAATTTTTTTGAAAGAGAGAGAAAAAAGAAAGAAACAAACAAAGAATAAGACGAACAGAATATCTGTGTTGGTCAGCAGATATAATGCACACTGCAGAGTATGGGTGGAGCACAGTTCGAAAATGTCAATTTACCATTCATTTAGTCGTATGTCATAATATGTTGTGAAGCTTTCTAACTGTAAGTGTAATGGGAAAGAGCTCTGGTAACCATAGCTAGTATAAGAGGCTGGCCGTGCGTAACCTAATCCCCCCTGTCTCCTAAGATTTTGAGTTACAGCCAACGGAGCATTGTGCCCCTTGGATCAAGGTGTTCCCGTCTCCGCTGCAAATCGGCGAAAAGCGCAGAACATGATATAATCAGCCATGCTTGCAGCATTACGTGTATCGGCTGTTTTTCTATTCTAACGTGAACTGTTTGAATATTAGTTCAGTTCAAAGTGCTATATCTGCAATATTCTATAGAGACACAGTGAAGTAATATTCATTACAGACACAGTAAATGTATGACCATCGGTGATCTCACAAATATTCCAAATAAAGTAATTCGCAAAATAACCTTTTTTATGTTGAAATATTGTCTAAACCTGACGAAACATGGGATGATTTTGTCTATCGTGCATAAATATCTTTTCCCTGGATAGCCATCTAAGAGCTCAACCCATTTGTTTTCGGTTTCCTGCGTAGAAGAAGCATACATCAATATGCCATTTACACATAAATGTGTTAAATGTAACAAAGTAATATGTAAACTGATGAAAGGTGCATCTTAAATAGGTTCATGCATTACTTTGAAAGTTGGGAGCTCTTCCACTTGTGTGATAAAATTGGGCACAAAGTTTTCAGTAAATAGCACCAGTCTATAAAGGTGAGTTACTGAAAACGATTTTATGGACAGTATGGACATAATGAAGCAGTGTTTCTTGTATCATAGCATTTTGTGTGACGTGAAAGGTCAGATGGATAGTTATTTACAACGATTACATTTACCGGATTTATATATGAACTCCCTATCCAGCCATGTAAAAAACATCTATTTCATGTTTAATTGGGTATTCACCCAAAAATATACCCGAGACCTACGTTTAATGCCGACCTGGTATGCTGTGTTATTACGTTCATCGTAGCTATTCCAGGTCACGTCAGACGTGCAATAAAACATTCCTCGACAATTTATTCTGTCTGTTTGTTAATGAGCTACGTCACTGATGCCGTTTCGTCACAATTAAGTTTTAACAATGTTGAGATGATTTGATCTACAGTGACTTAATACTTTTGAATTCACCTTCATATATATATATATATATATATATATATATATATATATATATATATATATATATATATATATATATATATATATACTTTTTAAGTATGATAAGTATCCAGTATTTTGCAATATCTTAATGAAAATATTTCTGAAAAAATCCCGGGCATTATTTTTAATTGCTCTGTTTTCCTATCACAAAGTTGCAAATTGCTTCGTATTTTGATGTTCCAAATTGTACAATGTATTCATTTACAAAGGCCATCCATTCCCATCTGAATCGATTTGTAAAAAAAAAAAATGAGATGCTGATTAAGTCTCAAGGGATTGATGATTAAAGCAGTATTTTGTTACCAAAGTTTACACTTTGCGTTTTACATTATTTTTATGTACTACAAAGCTACAGTAGCACGGTCGGATTCAAATTTGCGATTGAATATTGTGAAAATGCATGGACACACTAACCATTAATGGAGATACATTGACAAGAATACCTTGACTTGTTCTACGTAGTTACAGATACATCCACAGATACATCTATCCACAGGGTCATAGAGCACCCTACATTGTAAAAGGTGCATCCAAAGGGTCATAGAGCACCATATAATTTACCAAATGCATCAATAGGGTCAGGAGTACTCTAAAAATTTAACAGGTGCATCATAAAATCAACGAGCACCCTACTTTTTACAAGATACATCCAAAAGAATCCAACATTTCAACATGTACATGTAGAGGGTCATATAGCATCCTACATTTCTAAATCACGATCTTTTTGTGTTTGAAGCACCAACGGACTATTAACAATCAAAGCATGAACGGGAAAATGTTCGATGATCCCTTCAATGGCATTCATGGTGCTTAAACTATCCTACCAATGTAATCATCTGTTAGAGGGCACGCCTCATGTTCTGTTAGCTGTCTTTCTTTGGGGGGGGGGGTTCCTTCTCAGAATTTTGACACAGGTGAACGACTCCATATGGTGCTGCACAGATTGTACTGATAGTGCTAATCCACACGTAGTAACTAATGTAGGAGCTGTTTTCTTGTAAGCGATTCATGTATTCTAGCCTTTGTAATAAAAGCAAAAAATGCGAAGGAGAACTACATGTTGGTAACAGATTTTTGCATGCCATAAAAGGTGATTTGTCTGTCCAATACTGCAGTGATTAATTTTACTCATTGCAATCTGCTTCATAAAGTCGGTACCTCATCTACATTTCAAACAAAACACAACACTAACAGCTGGAGAGGACTTTCTGATTGAGGCTTCCCTCCCAAGCATTGAAAAATGAATCTCTTGTTTGAATTTTATATTAGTTTTACCAGGTAATTTCTGAAAGCCATCGTTTCATATTTTCCTCGCCTTTTTTTCTCTGTCTTAGATTATTAGAGGAGGCCCTGGTAGTTCTGCCATTGGTAAAGCCACCGCCACGTGTCATACTCTGGGCTGTATAGTTGTAACAAACACATGCAAATACAGATACTGTATATGTGTCTTACAATGGTCAGAGTCAGGTATACTTTTCATACCCAGTGGGACGTTTGCAGGCCCAATCAGGACTCTGTTCTTTTATGTAGTTTTGATTGTTAGACTTTATGAGTATGCAGCCTACATTCACACAAATTTGGTCCTTGTTGTTTGCGGGTCTAGTCCTTCATATCGCACACTTAACTTGAAGTCAAAGTGCAGGGGAAACCATTGTCTTCCCCAGATAGACTAACAAAGCAATGAACCAAGACGTAATATACATAAACATATATGTACATATTTATATTGTGGCCTAAACCAAGGCAAAACAAAAAGCATCTTTCAAAGTATTATCTTAGCCAACAGGTATATATGTGATTTTTTATTCCTCTTTTGCTCGTTTGACATCCAATATTTCATCAGATTTAGTTTATTCAAAAATACGTTGGTTAGCCTGACCATTTGGGAGTAATTATCTGCATTTATCTAACCTGGACTAGTCATATTTCGCATCTGGCAAGCAAATACGAAATTTGTGAATATTGTCATACGTTTGAAATTTTGATTACATATATCAGCTCTTGAAACAATTTATTTATCATTTATAAGGCCGATTCTTACGTGGAATTGATATGGTCTAACTGCACGTCACCCGAGGAATCATACTGCAAGGCTATACGCTTGAGATGGTGACATCTCCGTTGTTAGGGAAGACTTAAGCGTCTTTCATAGGATTTGAAGTCATCAAAGATGCTTTCAATAGAATGTGTTTACTCGTCTTCTATCATAGGTAGATGAAAATAGCCTTAGTTGTCATAAGCCTTTTACTATCTGGCAGCAGCTATGTTCTTGAGGCATTGGCATTTAAATCATATTTCTGCATTTCAACCGAACTTTTAATCACAGCAGAGGAAGTATAGCACTGGAAAATATACATAATGTGATTAACCTGACCAGCTAAGGGTTTTAATTGGGAAATGCGAGAAAATATGCTCAATTTACCTAAAGGAGCGATTTGCCCATTGTGCCACATCTTCTTTTCCTTACCATATCACAATATAAAAATCTCCTTTGGCATTTGATAAAAATTAACCATCACTCATTCCATGTAATTTCACCATGTTATGTTCCCTTGATTCAGGGAATATAACCATATGTCATGAAACAACCAGGGAAGATAGAGATATTAGTGGTATAGTGCTTGCAATAGACATCACAGATACACGAAAACAGCTACAATTGAAAGAAAATGGTGTAACTGCCGAGGCCGACAAATGTTCTTTGTGACTGAGATTCGAAAGTACCAATTTCCAGACAGACATGACTGACTATATATGGAAGTTTAAAGCTAAACTACGATGGCTCCAAACGTTTAGAGAATCTATGTATGCTTGTACAGCCTCCAATATAATTGTACTGTCCTTAACGGTACATTGAAATCTGTGTACTATAGTTCACAAGGTGAAAGAGGCCCGTCTAATTACAGTTTCATGTAAATTTATGCAAATATTACTATAATCTTGACAGATAGAGAAAAATGATGTACATCCTATTTCGATGATTCACAACTACAGGCCAGAAATTCTTTCTCACAGAATCTGTTTAATGGCCGTTCCCCTGAACGTTTCCCTTGCGTAGTCTAGCAAATAGGTAATATTGCGCTTACCAATTGAAAAATAAGTTGTTTTTATTACAACTATTCACTTCTGAAGACCTTGAGAAAGATAAACTCTTGTTTATCAGATGACCCTCTTACAATACAATTTGTTTATCTATCATGCTTAGTTAACGATGGTTAATAAAAAGATCTGCCAATTGAAACTAACGATCTCAACAAAAAACTGAAACTTCTGTACCAGCAAGTTTTGTGAATATGCGTACAATTGTAACTGAGCTCAGTTGTCCAAGATGGAGCATAAACGTGTGTGCTCATATTGATGATAGAACCCATTTGAGGCCAACTGGTACTCTCATGTTGGATAGACTCAGACTCAGATGACATTTATTTGACACATCAATAACAATACATACATAAGGAATACAATTTTCAAAATAATATCACAGCAGTTACCATTATTTAGTAAAATTACGACAAGTAATGTGTCAGGATGACTCCTGCTAAGGAAATAAGTTTCCGCTATCACAGGAGCCACCTTTGAGAGACATTAACTGATTAAGTAAACTCACTCAAAATTTAGTAAAACACAGTCAACACATACATAAAACATAATCGATTTAAGAGTTACAAACATAGCAGTTGGGTATGGTACATACATTTGAGTATAGATTTACATAGTAATTTTTTATATATCCTGAAAACCCTGAGAGTGAATGAGTATGTAATTTATCAGTGATACAAGGGGGATGATTTTGGAGTAAAGTTGGTATGTAATACCTGATAGACTGTTTGGATCTAGCTCTCGTAGGTACTGGGAAATGTGCATTATTACGACCACGGGTGAAGTAAGTATGATACGGTGGAGGGACTGAAAACATGTTTTGAAAATATTTTGGTAAGTCATCTCTTGTGTATCTGAAGTAAAATCTTAATGCCTTTAACTGTAACAAATCTTCAACTTTAAGAATACAGAGTTTTTTAAATAGAGGATCAGTGTGGGATATGTACCTGGCATGAGATATTAGACGAATGGCCATTTTTTGAAGTTGAAAAATTCGTTTACATGAATAACCCCAGGCAAGGAGAGAATAATTTAGGTGTGGCAGAAAAAGAGAGTTGTACAGTACTAGCATAGTTTCAGTGGGTATAAAACTGTTTGTTCTTTTGAAAATTCCAACAAGTTTGGAAAGTTTATTACCAATCTTATTTATATGAGCATCCCATTTTAAATTTTCTTGAATTCGGAGACCAAGGAAATCAAATTCTTCTGTTCTTAAAATGGGAACATTATTGATTTTTAAATCTAGTGTAAAATTTGTTTTTCTTTGAGGAAAGTGAAATATCATATATTTTGTTTTTGCGATATTTAGAGAAAGTTTATTTGCTGCCAGCCAATTATACACCTTGTTTAATTCACAATTTATTAATAGAGAGAGATGTAGTTTGGACATTTAAATTTTGGGTGGGACAGAAGCTGAAAGAACAAAGCCTCTTTACAAGAGTGGTGTCATCAGCATATAAAATGGATTCAAAAACAGATGAGGCAAGATGCATGTCATTTGTATAAATTATGAAGAGGAGTGGGCCAAGTATCGATCCCTGAGGGACGCCAGTACTAACTGTTAGATTTTTAGAAGAAAATTCATCATATTGAACAAATTGTGATCTATTTGTAAGGTAATTTTTAAACCACTGTAAAGCAATGCCAGAGACACCATAGTATTTCAATTTTTGGCAGAGAATCTGATGATCTAATGTATCGAACGCTTTTGACAGATCAAGATAAATAGCTATGGGTAATTCGCCTTTTTCAAGAACATTGAAAATTCGATCTATAAATTCCAAAGAGGCTGTTTCAGTAGAATGTAATTTCTTAAAACCATGTTGACTGGGATAAAATAATGAATTGGTTTCAAAGTAACTGTACAGCTGGTTGTAGACAACTTTTTCAAAAACTTTTGACAAGGCTGGAAGTAAGGAAATAGGTCTATAGTTATCTAAACAGGATTTATCATCCTTTTTGTAAATGGGAATCACTTTTGCTATTTTTAATTTATCTGGGAATATACTAGTGGTTAAGGATTGATTTATGATAATTGACAGTGGTTCTGAAATTGAAGGAATTAAGCCTTTAAGCAGTTTCATTGATAGATTATCATGCCCAGCACTGGTTTTCGGTTTAAACTTTTGTACAATCTGAATTATTTCCTGCGGCCCAACTGAGGTGAAAGAAAATATGTGATCAGTTGGACGTTTTAGATAGGAATTGTAAGAAGGCTTGTTTCTAGGATCAATCTCTGCCGCCAGTTTAGGACCAATATTTGTGAAAAATTCATTAAAACGATCAGCAATGACTTGTTTATTTGTTATCTTATTATTTTCTATTTGGAAGAATGAAGGGAAATTTGTTTTGTTTTTGTTTAGATTCAAGACATCTCTTATCACATCCCAAGTCTTTTTGGTATCATTTTTAAATTTTTCGAATTGAAAATGGTAATGCTTCTTTTTCTGTAGGCGGATACTTTTATTTAGTATGTTGTTATAGACCCTCAGATTTTGTTTCAAGGTATCATGTTGGGGGTTGTCTATTTCAGTACATTTTAACTTTTTATACAATGTGTCCCGAAATTTTATCGAAGTGAGAATACCATCTGTAACCCATGGGGACTTTTTGTGTTTATACTTATTAAATTTGACATTTCTTATTGGAAGATGTGTTTCTTTGGCTTTCCTTATTATACTATCTAATTTGTTGTAGTTAATGTTTGGGTCACACTGTAAATTCTGAATAAAAGTTTGACTCATACTTGAGTTTTTTACCTCATCATAGAAGCATTGAAGTGAGTAAGGATCCTTTGTAATTTTCCTAACATATTTGGGTGGATGACTAACAACAAGTTCAGTTTTGATACATGTAAAGGAAGGAAGATGATCAGAAATGTCAGATAAGATAATACCAGATGTGGAACATTTCAAACTGTGAGATAGATTACAAAAGATATGATCAATGAGAGTAGCAGTCCTATCGGTTAACCTTGTTGGCAAAGTGATTTTAGGTAGGAAGCCATTACTAAGTAAAGTATCTAAATACTCAGCATACTTGATTCTTGTATTTACCTTAAGGAGATCAATGTTTAGATCACCAACAATAATTTTGTCTGATGATTCCCTTGATATCGTTTCAATTATTGGACTGAGATCATGTATAAAGGCATCAATATCATCATTTCTGACATGCGGGGGTCTATAAATATTACATAATGTTACTTTTTGCTTCATATCTGCACCAGTTATGTCTATGAATTGGCCTTCCCAATGTCTGCTAGGAGAATAGAAGTTTCGCATAGCAAACTGAAAATCTTTACGTAAATAAATCATCAAACCACCGTGGGAACTACATGTTGCAGCCAAAGGAATCAGTGTATAGTTATTAAGGTGAAAAAGTGAGTCAGCTGACGATGGATTTTCGATCCAGGTCTCTTGAAGACAAATAACACTAAATTCAAAATTATTTTCAGCTAGATTTTCAATCATCACCTTAAAGTTATCAAATTTGGCATTTAGGCTCTGAATATTTAGAGTCAAAGCTGAAAAAGTGTTCATCAATGGCTTAAGATATTCTGAGAGATCTTTTGTCTCTACATATGGAGAGTCAGCTGCAATAGAAATAGCATTTTCAAGGTCATTTTCATTGTTCAACAAATCATTTAAACAGTTTACAGATACACCACCAAAATTTCTAAGTACTTCATGTTCCAGAGAACGAGGGATCATGAGTTATCTAAATATGAAAGATGTATGTTTTCATGATATATTACAGGCAAATTCATTACATGCACCTTGCAGGCCTGACAAATATTCGAGGACTCATCCATAGGAAAGACAGAAAATTGGATATTAAATCTGAGAGTAATAACCTTGTAGATGACGACATGAGGTTCTGAGTACTGAGGATTAGAATAATAAGGATAAACATAATATAATAAATGTGTTATGTGAGCATAAGCATTGACATAAACAGTAAGCCACTGTACCATTTGCCTTGTCCTGGCAAAAGGTACTTGCTCACAGAAGTAAATGATACATGTGCTGCATGAATGCAGCTGATACACCTCAATGTTATACCTTGATTTTGGTAAAATGTGGAAAATAAAAGCTGAAAAGGAAAATTCAAAAATTGGAGTGACAGTTGACATAACGTCACCAAAAATATATATGAAGCAGCACAAAACAAGTGCTTTTGAATTCATAGTCCAAAGGAAAAGACAAATAGGACAAAAATTGGATGGAAAACTCTCTGGTGAGATTTCAAAAGAAGTCAACTGAAAATATATGCAAATACACCAAGTAGATCAGTGTCTATCAATGGTCAAAAGGTGTTTATACACCAAGATGGCAAATTTGCCGTTTTACTCAAACTAAGAACATGTGTGTTACTAGTCGGTTGCTTTCTCATCTGTTGTCTCAGATAAGAACACGTACAAGTTTAGAGCAACTGCAAGAAAGGTCCAACTCAAATTCAAATAAAAATTCAAGTGGAAAAGCAAGTCGATAAATCATAAGGTTGAAGCTGAATCAGGGTCAGAAGATACACACTGTAGTAGACCTTTAAGTGACCATATAAATTGTGTGTAAAATGGCTTGATGACAGCTGAAAATGGAATTGAATACAAACAGAAAGAATGGAGGATTAGAACAGGACACACTATACAAAATATATGCACGCTGGAAGAGCAGTTCATTTTCCACACGTTATGTGATTGCAAATCATAAAACTTGTATGAAAGGAAGGATAGAGATTTCGTGGGAAATAATTCAGAAAAGACCAAGAACAAGACTTCTTAAAGCAAAAGTGGCAAAGATTCCCCGAAGATTGGACATCTCAACGTACGTACGTATTTCCGCAAATAAGAGAATTTAGATTGATAATTAAAATTTATGATATTCAAATGAAATATGGCTCAATAACGATATAATATATCATTCTAGAATAATAGTGTAATAGATCATTCGAGAATAATGACATAAAAGATCATTGGAGAATAATTGATTGGTTTTTAACAGTGAAAAAATGCCCCCCGAGATAAAGTATATTATTTATCTCTATTTTTTTTTTTTGAAACGGGGTACACATAGGATAGGTGAAATTGATTCCAAAGTGTAAAGCAAAAGGTTTTGTTCTGTCCTTATGTTTCCATGATTATGATGTAATTACAAAATTCTACCGATCATAAATATGCATAAATTAATGGTTCCCTTTAAAGCCTCTTCCAATGGCCACGGTCACTCACGTCTACATTGAATTGTATCCTTACCTTTTGAAAATTATTTTGTAAGTAAATTTAAGACTGACAATTTTGAACATTGATTCAAGATATATTTGAATTGCCCCCAAACTGCATTCATACATGCGGGTTACACTGATATGATTGACTATGTTGACCACCGGCATCAGATGTGTTTGAATTGCAGGAAACTGTGTTCTTGGATTATGGTAATGACAGAATTGACAGTTGTACACAAAGGTAATTTGTTTGAATTGCCCAAAACTCTGTTCTCGAGCTATAATGATAGGATTGATCGTTTTCAACACAGATGCAATATATGTTTGAATTGCGCCAAGCTGTATTCAGTGGTTATATTAATATGCTTGACTACTTTGAAGATAGATATACTTGATATGTCTGAATTATGCCAAACTCTGTTCTTGGGTGCTGGTATGATTGACTATGTTCAACACAGATGAAAGATACATCTGAATGCCCTCAAAGTGTGTTCTTGTATTTGCATTGCATTGATACGATTGACACATAGATATATTATATGTCTGAATAGCCGCCGATACTGTTCTTACATATGGTTTATATTGATAGGATTTCAGTGATATAAATTTGTCGCAACAAGTTAGAGACAACTGCACGAGAAAAATGCACGTGTCGTACAAAGACAAACGTACTCTTGTACATACAATCATGCGTGCAGTTGGTGCGAAAAATCAGGACACGAGCAGAATAAAGTACAGTACAACCGATAAGGCAAAGCTGTATCATCAGTACAACCAAAAAGGTAAAGCTGGCCAAGAAGGCAAAGCTGTATCATTCGTCTGACTATACAAAAAGGAAAGCATGCCATCTGCACATTATTGTTTTTGGTTAACGTTTGTCAGTGTCAAGTATTGAATGAGTCGACAGTTTTACACAGCGCGATAGGGCACAGTGGACCCAAGGAGGACCAATGAAAGCTGTTGTCCTAGACCATTCTTATGGTCTCTGCAACCTTAGACACGGTAGCACTTGAAGACACTTTACAAAGAATATGAATCTCGTATCATCATGTTGAAGCAGAAGACATCGATCCTAATCAAATCTGGTAATGAAAGATTGTGAAACAATGGTTAAACAAAGTTACATTGGTCAATGCAGCGCCATTCCTTCACCCTGTTAAGGCATATCATTACAAGCAGAAAGGCAATCATGTTCGACATGATATGATGTTATTAAACGATGTAACGAACATCGTCATTATGTCATCATGAGGAAGTAAAGTCTCTTGGCCCAAACTGCTCAACATTTAGCAGGGATTCTAAGATACAAAGAATTCCTGATTGCGCGCTGAAATGTTAGAGCGTAAATCAGATCTCCTGTCTACAGCATCACCAGTTCTGATGACACAAATGAGTCAACCAAGGCTTTTAATCTTGACTTCCTTTAAAATCTTCCAGGTACAGATAAAGGGAGTCATAATTATGAATGTGTGGCATCCGTCAAAGGCGATTTTACTTGTCAAACGGAAAGAGGCCAACTCCGACTGTGATGGTGGCAATAGTAATGATGACATTGTCACTTAAATTTTAGCCGTAAAGAAGAAGATAGAAACAAGGAGAGAAAAAAAATCCTGGAACAACAATGTCTGGGCTGGCACCCAGACATAATTAGCAATTCGGCACGTAAACCGATCCTGTATGTACATTTTAAACCAGCAGTTGTGAAAAGTAACTATAAATTACTGTACGTGTAGCTTTACGTCTAAATGGCCTGTCGACTCGAATTAACCAACCTGTCTTGTTCCACTACCTCCATACCAGCATCCCTCTGGAAAGTCTTAACGGAATGCTTGCCATGCAACATATCCTGCACATTCGTTTACAAAATGGAAATCCATTCCTTAAACAATATGGATCCTCTCCTCTTACCAACACAGCAAAACTGAGTGACAGCACACATATCTGGAAATGGGACCAAAAGATGGAACTTATCTTTTGTGATGGTGGCGTTTGACTGGATCAATAATGAGTCGACACCAAATGTTGTGTTTTTCTTAAAACAAAGAAGAACTGCGCGCTGTCTATTTGCGCTGGCAGCCACAAAGGAACCAGGAAATCTAATTTTGTTTATCCATCGCGTGTGATGTTATGGAACTTCATTACGATCACATTCAACAGACCAAAAACAAGTCTTAATCAGCCGCTACCATTAACACCACCCTCGTGAAGCCAATTAAAAAGCATATTTGCAGGACGATATGACCCTTGGCTTCTCGCAACCCGTTATCTATTAACCCTCCAAATTTGCGATTGGTCTAAATCTGGATACCGATTTTTTTTTTTTTTTTTTTTTTTTTTTTTTTTTAAGGCTGGGAAAATAGTGAAAGTAACAACGGACTCGTTTTGAAAAAATATCAATCATGGTCCAAAGTTAACTTGACCATAAAACATTGCGTTGGCCGCTAAACAAACGAAGTTGGAGTATTCTGCGGTTCACATTGCAACATACAGAAAATATAGACATACGCATACATAAGACTCGGTCTCTTCAAGATGAAAGGTTTTGTTGACATGAAAATTCGATTTTGAAAAAGTTTCCATCTGAATATCTTGCATACGAACGAAACACGTGTCAACTGTACCATTTAACCTAATACTGCATAAAACATCGTCGTTTTGACGAAGGAGTTTGATTTAATTTACAATTGTTATTAAAATAATCTCCACACATATATTTCAAGATTCAATGTACAATTGTTATTAAAAATAACCTTCACACATGTCCCTGATCACCTATGTAGCTCTTGGTTGCTTTATGTGATGTGTCAGGATGACAGTGGTACCGTTTAAGTGGTAACACGTTTTGGTCGCATTCCTTTTCCACATACAAACAGTGTCAGATTTTCCCTCTCGCTGAGGCAGTTGGAAGATTATTGCCCTCCTCCAGGGGTCATCATAACATTCCTCTGAGAGACAGTAGTGAAGTATCGAGATTCAGTTGACGATGCAGCATGTAACGGGGGGTACAGTGGTTTTTGCTAAGGTAATCATCGTTCAGACCAGAACATTTTTTGCAAGGCTATCAAGACAAAGAATTGCGGATGACATCTGTGCCGTTTTTGAGGGTAATATTACATAATCTTAGCGTCTTTTGGGAACAAATTGGTTTTCGAAGCGATGAACCAGTATAAACGCCCAGACTGTCCTGTCAAACCTGATTACGGGTACAATCGGGTTCTAGTATTTGCTGCAGCTCGTGATGCTTTTTTTTTCTTCAGATGTATATGCCTGTCTACAAACAAAGACTGCGATTCACCACGTAAAAGATCATATTCTTGGTTTGAAAATTGGAAGTCAGGTACGAGGTGCTCCTCTGATCAGCCTGGTGAAATCAAATGGCGAATGCTTTATCCATAGGTCACATCAATGTGCCCGTAGATTGGTTTGATCAGGTTGATTGGGGTTGCAGATCGCGCCACTTGCTGCAGCAAAAACGTGTTCTCTGCCAAACTAAAGATCCATGGAATGCAAACCGTTTTCACACACACTAGTGGATTCAGCAAACCAAACAGGAAGTTGTTCAGCATTCTGCTGGCACATCAAAGCAAAAAAGGTCGGGTAGTGACAGGGAAGCAAAGACGACTGTGCATATACTGTTAATAGTTGACTGCATGATTAGTTTTACATAATATATCACAGCAAATCTGCGCATAGAGTTCCCCTGTGAGCGCCCATTTTCAGGTGCATGTAACACCCTATGTATAGGCATAACGGGATACGTATCAACAGTGGGCCTAGGTATTAAAAGCGCGCGCGTCATTATGTGTCTGACCGATGTTTGTGCAGGTGCACCGAATCCATTTGCATTGAATATCACTTATCGAGGTGCATAGGAAAAAACGTATAGCTGTAAATGCAACCCACTAGTTATCAAAAGATTCACTTCACTTCAAAATGTTAGTTGTTCTACCACATATAAAATACCGGTGTAAGCATCAGTAGCCCTCCAGGGTAAAGGTGCAGCAGTGTATCTATTTCCATTCTATCCCTGTACCATTTCTGTATTGTCGCTAGAAAAGGATGACATTTTTTCAAATATGAATATATATTCACATGTGAAATATTTTCTCAACTTGAGCAACTTAACTGCCTTAATTGCTTCTGTTTACCAGCATTAACTGCAACAGAAAGCTTGCAACTTGCCTCTGAACCTGTTTTCATGTGGTGTGGCAGCTAAAAACCTGAAAGACAAATGCAAACGAAAAAAAAATATACATTCAATTATACATGCGACTCCATGAGATGACAAAAAGATACCAATTTTTATTTTATACCTATGCCCATATTACCTTGAAAATGGCCCTGGTGACGACTAGGTAGACCTAACATCCTGTTCAACACTGGCTTGTACTATGCGTGCTGGGTTGAGTTGGTTGTTGAAAATCCATTGCACCCAGTGTCGGACATTTTTTCCATACTACCTTGTAATTCAACGAAGAGAGGCGTAAGTGACCGCTCTAGCAGTGTTAATCAGCATTCTGTTGGTTATGTGAAGTAATTTAAAATATACTAAACACCAATTTATCCCAAATATAAATGCAATCACCATGCCGGATGCTTTGGAAGCGCATCGTCAAAATGAATCCGGCTTTCGTCCATAAAATCAAAAAAAAAGACCTGTAGCTATCAAAAAGAGGTGCTCCTTATTTTCACCATGCCCGTAAATCCTACTCACTGGTTCCAAGGATTGCCCCTCAATATCTGTTGGATGAATGCCTATCAGTGCCACGATTCTTGATGTGACGGCTAAAGTGACGACCTTGCTGTCAATGTTTAAGTTTAGATTCCGACCTCATTACCAACGTGGCAAGCATATCCCGTAAGTACATAAATGCATGCGCGTGTAGCGCTCAGTGTCTTGCTGCAAAACGAAAGGCCGTTTTAAAAGCAAATACGAGTAAGCTAGCTCTGTTGTTGAAATATGAAAATATGAGTGTGTTGTTTCTTTTAAGCCCAGAATAAAAATTAAACCACCCGCGTTAGCCATCTGACTCTTCAGCCTGCCTCCACCGTGGCGCTAAAGCCGTCCTGCATTCGCGCTCTAGAGCCCACTGGCGGCAGTGTGACTGGTCCGATGTACAGACAGGAACCGGGTCACTTTTAGCGAACCGGTTAAAACCGTAGGTTCGCGGGTTCAAACCGGTATTCTAAGAACATTTTAAAACATGAGGAAAAAAAAGAAAAATTTTATTTGTCACTAAATATTCATTTTCATATCCATTTTATATGACCCATTTGTTCCTTTACTTCTTGCTGGCAGAAAAATCAGTCCCACATTTCACTTTATTTTCTTGTAAATGGCATGAAGAAAAATCATAATTTTGGCCGATTCAGGTGTCAAACGCGAACGCTTGTCTGTTACAGTGTTGCCCGCATCAGAAAAAACGTAGTGGTGCTGCTTAATTCACAGCCTGGGGCGACTTCAGTGTCTGATACAATATTCCTATTATGGGCCCCGCTGCCGCACACAACTGGTAATTTCAAGGCGTTCTATTTACATTTTCAGGTAATGCTAACACGGGAAAAGTCACATTATATATATTACATTATATCATTCGACAAAGTAACCTTCCTTTAACACTGATCACACATTGATTTTGGATACTTCCTCCTCAAAATATTTAATAGGAACTTGGCTGCCATTTTGAAAAATTTGTGGATTCCATACCCGATGGTTTGCAAAAGAGGATAGTATTTGGACGACCTTGGTGGTTAGAATATATGGAACCAAAAGGCTATGTTTTGCAAATTTTCAGAGCATCAGTGGTGATGTGATATATGCTGTGGCCGTGACTCACTTTGATATCCACGTCAAATGTATTTTGTGTGACTGTCCTGCAATGCATTGTGCCATGTTCAAAATGGAGCATGGTTTGCGGGCTCGAGGTATCTATCGTGTCGCATTTTGATTTGTAACTAACGACAATAACGTCTTCAGACACAACCGAGCGGGCAGATTAACGTTAAGATAGTAAGTAATGTCAAAGTACTTTAACGCTCGTTGCCCTGGTAACACGGAAAACGGACACCTGGAACCTGGCAAAATATCACGCTAACGATCACCACACAACCAGGCCCATGCTCTTCCACCGAAGAACTGTGGCTATGCCTTATTGGATTAGGTGTTGATATGCTGCTTCCCCGGCCCAAGTAAACATTCCAGACAAATTGAAATATAATGCTGTGTTTGAGTTTACTTTACTGTAAAATAACGGCACATGGCGGTCACTTTCTCGATCAAGTCTTTCAATCGGGGCTATGGCTATGCTGTTTCACCAAACAACCGTGGCTATTCAGCTATGCTCTTTCCCCGTTCGAGTTAAACTTCCACTCCAGACAAGCTGAAATAAAATGCTGTCTTTGAGTTAACTTTACTGCAAAATAAAGGCACACGACTGCCACTTTCTCCATAAAATCTTTCAGCCAGGGTCCATAATTTTTTATTGGGGAAAGGCGGCTAAAATAAAATTTGTTTAGGGTCGGGACTCAGGCCTTTTCAGTGGGGTCTGTCGCTTTATCGGAACCACACAAATATATTTTGTTAGGCCTTAGGTAGCTTGGACATTTGAAACATGTTTGAAATGGATGTTATCTCCCCTTTTACACATTACCTCCTTTGACATCAGTTTAATTTCTTACCTGGGCACAGCGTAAAGCACTTGTCTATTATGAAAACATGGCCCAATACGAGTATATTTTGTTATCGAACATTACCACTAGGCACTGTATCACTCAAGAAATAAAATAAAACTACTGTCAAGGCACGCTATATGTATAATAATGACCATGTAACCCCCTCATCGGCAGAGTGAGCAAGCGAGAGTCGTTTTGTTGTTTGGTTTGATAAAGTTTTCTATCATGATGTTACCCTCTAACCAAGCACCAACCAATGGGTGCTTTTTCATTCTTTCTATATCCTTTCTTTATGTCTTTTTTCGCTTGTATATGTGTGTCTCTGTCTTTCGGGATATTTCATAAAACGACGATTACGCATCTGTTGTGTTATTCGCTAATGTGGGGACAGTATCTCATCAAGTATTCAAAAAAAGGTTGGAACATTCTACCTTTCATATTTATTTCATAATAATGTGACAAATTAATGAACTGTAAATAAGGTAGTTATTTGTATAAATTTGTACAGGCACAGACGTTTGATACAAAGAAAAACTACAGACCAGAGCATTATTTTTTACAAACCATTTGTCAACAGTGAGGCCTGTGCAAACTCAAATTTATGACTTTTTCCTTTTTAACTTTCGTGTTTCTTTTTCTCGTTCATTGTTTTGTCAAATTTTTACTGCTGTATTTATATTAGCCAAATAATGGTAGCCCGCACCTATTGCCATAATGATCAGGAATTATGGGAAGCAGCGCGTGTAACACAATGCAGTACCATTTCGAAAAAGTCTGTGGTGCCCTAGCGAAATAGTGAAATAATAGTTGAAGGATTCAACCTAATAAAATCAATGTACCCAACAGTGGTATAGTGCATGACTTTTGTTTCAGAGTGTGAGATTGGTTTCCCTGCTTAGCTGACTCTTGGGCCAATTTGTATCTGGTTCCCAGTCCAACAGTCCAGTGCTTTTGTTCTGCTAAGCAGGCAATAGATTGTTTTTGTAACCTCAACATACCTTGTGCAGCATTACTACGAAGCCGCTACACAAGCAACTGCTGTACGTAATAGTCCACAACTAGTGAAGTTTGAATTGTACCTAAGTCCCCTTACTAGTCAAAAGTCTAGGAATTGCAGAAGTTCGGGTTCTTTACCCCCAAAAATAATGTATTTAATAGCTGGACATTTTGCCCCACTGCTACCTTTCCGGCACTTCAACAACAGACGAAAAACAAAAGTCTTAATCAGCCGCTCAATGTTTGTGCGGTTTTCTAGACAACCAGTCTGTGTGATACTTTTAGCGGCTTTTAAAGTGCAAGAAGTATATAATTTGTATGTTTGTAGAGAAACTGTCTGCATGTATGTCATTTTTCTGCGGCTTTTTAACAGCCAGTATATCTTAAAGTCCGTGTGGATTTTCCAAATAACCAGTCTCCATCATAGTTTATGTGCTTTTTGAGCAGCAATTATATCTTATTACCTGTGTGGTTTGTTGGCAACCAGTCTAAGCCATATAGACTTTATGTGGCTTTTCACAATCAACATATCTGATTATCTGTGTCCCTTTTTAAACAACCAGTCTTCATCATAGTTTATGTGCCTTTTTTACCAGCCAGCATACCTTACACTCTATGTTTTCAAACAATATTTCTTCATCATAGTTTGCATAACTTTTTAACTGCCAGCCTATTTTACAGTGTTTGTGGCTTTAAACAACCAGTCTCCATTGTGATTTATGTGACTTTGCAACAGCCAATATATGTTATTGTTTGCGTGTTTCTTTAACAGCGAATTTATATCATAGTTTATGTGAATTTTCTTAGCCACTATGTCTCACCGTGTGTGTGGCTTTTTAAACACCAAGCACATACTATATAATATAATTAATTGACTTTTTAAGAACCATCTTAACTTGTAGTTTGTGTGGCTTTTTAACAAAAAATGTATACCATAGTTTATGTGCCTTTATAAATATCTACTATATTTCATAGTTTGTGCCTTTCTTTATGAACACGTCTATATCATAGTTTATGAGCTGTACAACAATCAGAATAACTTGTATTTTGTGTGGCGGTTTTTCATAGACTATATCAAGTTTAATGTGGCTTTTTAACAGCCAATATATCTTATAATTTGTGTGTACTTTTAACAACCGGTTTAAATTGTAGTTTATGCATTTTTAGTAGCCTATAGGCATTTGTGTGTGTGTGTGTGTGTGTGTGTGTGTGTGTGTGTGTGTGTGTGTTATCGACCGGTCCATGTGATAGTTTGAGTGACCTTTTTGAACACACAGTGTCCCTGCTATATGGGCTTCATAACAGTCACTTTTTTATAACGTGTTTTGCCTTTTATACAGTCGTTCTATCCTATATATACCGTGGCTTATGCATAAAGTAGGAAAACTTTGAGGATAGAATTGTCAGCAAAAATCACTTCTTTTGAACGTGAGGTAGCGAACTTCACGATGGTTGATTACAATCACAAGGCAATGACGTCAATCCACATAGCATAATAACAGCAATGGTTTTTACAGTTAATATATGGATTTACAAAAATAGGCCCTGGTGCGAAACAAAGAGTATGTATAACGAGTATAATTTTGATATTACGGCGTGTCCCGTTTAAATCAATGCGACGTGTAGAGAAGATACACTGTAGTGTCAGCTACTCTGCTTTCAGTATGGATTTTGGAAGCAGACACCTCCAACGCTGTGCTGGAGTGTAGATTTATTGTATCCAGCGCCAACGACAGCAAGTACTTGGTCGGATGCCCTAATAACAAGTTAGGCTAAAAAATCAAAATGCTGTGGTACAAATGCGCGACATTTTGGGATGCCAGACAGAACAACCCTTCGTCGAAATACCATTTCCGATCCTAGAAAATATTTAAACAACATGTATATGCTCAGCGTCCCACACGTTCGTGGTATGACCCGTTTACAGTATTTCTTGCTTGTTTGATTCAATATTTGCTGCAGGAGCCTTCGGTAGGCGGCACACATTATGTGATAATGTGGACATCTCATCTGTTATATAACAAACAAGAACACAGTCACTGGCGTACGTATGCGTCATTCAATGGGCCACGTGTGAGATTGATTCTGCAGATACAATTACCAAAGAAAAACGGATGCAACACAGTAATCATTTGCTTTTATGAAACATTGTCTATATGTCCTATACAGTAGGGCTATTAGACGGATGCCTACACGAATTAAAACCCAATGATGATAACCTTTCCCGGCTATGTGGTTAACTACGAGGCTCTTATATCATCAAGACATATGATAAACAGGATAAAGACGTTAAAGCAATAATCTCGTCATGCCCCTCTCTTGAAAATGCATCATCAAAACTGCTATTCCTCCCTCACATATCTCTTGTACACGGCAATCATAGGAGCAATGTATAACCACCCTGCGGTTGTAGGGATACATGATATATGTATGTAAATTTATGGACATATATCAGCATGTTATTGATCTGTGTACATTTTAAAATTGAAACAATGTGCCAACCATTACAGGATGTACCTCCTGTAGCCCTATTACCAGCACACAGGCAACCTGATGATATATCGATATGAAAACGCTCTTGTATTTAAATCTTTAGGTTTTGAGTTAAACCCGTATTATGAAATAACAGAACCAAGCTCTAAATTGTATTCTATGAATATGTAGGTAACGTCCACTGCATGCTTCTTTATTACCATATTTACCGTTCATGTCTCTGAGTCATGAACATATCATTACAGAAGTTGGTTTTGATTGCTTTGAATGTCGACATTCCCACAACCATTTAGTATTGTACATGTCAAGATTTTATCAAATAAAAACATGGTATGGTATTAACACGAATGAGCCGTAGTGAATTACGGCATTATGCAACATATATGATAACCAAACTGTTCACCACAACCAAATAGTACAGATGACCACAAAATGCACCCTATAATTTATTTGGCGGCCGCTTGACGAAACACCTACGTGTATTGCACAATAAAAAATCTGCGGGCCCATCGTATGACCTTTTGAACGCAATTGTACACCCTTCAAGGTTGCTTGGTTCTTTTAACAAATCTAAAGAAAATTTTTGTTTTTATAATCTGTGTCAGCTTCACAGGAGTAATAAAACATATAACAACCGCTCTAGTTTTACCTTACCGAGTTGATTTTCAAGCACTTAAATTGGCAGATCATTTAGTCTAAATTTGAGCAAATAAAACCTGGCCGTCCCATTTACGGTAATTTATCCCATATGTGCTTAAAATGCGACAAGAAAACGTTGTTTGCAAATGGTATCTTATCACCTCATTTATATCAGGTAAACTTAACTGCATTTTACATATAAGAATTCAAGGAAACTATTCTTGCGGGTTATGTCCGCCGTAGCCGTTAGACTTGCGTAATAAAGGGCTTGTCTGTCAGCGCAAGCGGAGGCTGCACAGAACATTGCAAGTCAAACTATTTACAGTGGAAAAGCTGCTGTCTTGTAAATGGTGACAAGGAACATTCGATATGAATAATTGTGTCCGGGCTGAAGGCTTGTATAAATTTTAATAATTTGATCCGGGATGTTGGTGTTTGTTCTGAAAGATAGCAAGCGTTTTCCGGGCACTTCCCTGATGAATTCTCACCATTGTCAACCTTATGAGAAAAACCACTAGCATTAAACTTCTGTAGCAGTTAATCACGTCTTTTATGTATTCATGAGTTCTTTTTCACTAATTCCTCCTTTAAAATAATTGTGACTGAAATGAAAGGTTTGAATAGCAGCTGATAACCCCCAATATAAACATTGTATGTCCGTCTACTAAGCTTTTGGCGATTAGGCACGACAGCAACCCTGTCCGTTTGTCGCTAAGCCAGTTCAAGAGGTTGTGGCCACTACTTTGGCCAGATTTACTTTAATGACATTAATCTGCATTGTATTACGTGGGCTTTGAAAGCAATTTACTGCGTGGGGCATTTAAGTTTATAACACAGGTGCAAACGCAAAGCCTCAGGTGTTAGGATACTATATACGCCATTACCTCACCAGAGTCGGAGTTTATTTTAATAGCTATCTCATTTACCATCAAACTCAACGCACCTTATATCTGTGGGAATTCCTGTTTATGAACTTCACAATATCGGGAATTCTCACGGTAAACTGATCGACTCAAAACAAACATGCGCAACCATGTGAAAGATGAGCCACACGTCAACCAGGACGGTTTGGTTTCAAGCTAAGAAAATCAAAGCTTGAATAGTGTGGATACAAATACACTCCTAAACATAAAATCCAAAACCCTTGTGATTAATATGCACTAATTTCGGAAACATCTACATGTACATCTTTGTTAAGGAGTGTAAACATGAAAAATACTTTAGTGTCAAACCCTTGTCCGCATTTCCTTCATATCTGAAGCAGCTGGCTGCGTCATCGAAAGATGGCTGCAATCACGGGTTACTGACCACCACATGAACATGTACAATCTCATAGCATTTAAGGATCACATTAAGTACATTACTGTCATACAAATATGCAATCCCACTGGAACCATGCTCGTACTACTTGGTCAAATTTTAACCATTTCAGTTGATGAGCATTGATCACATTTTGGAAGGCAATCGCAATCCGAAGCCCTGTTACCAACCTAATGACAGATCTATATGCAAATGCTCTTGCATATGAAAGGAAAATAAAAGTTTCATAAATTTGAAATGCCGTAAAAGTAAGAAAATAGGAGCCAAATTTTCACTGAACACAATGGACAAGATTTTAGTTGCCTCGTTTCCCATGGTTGCTGCATAAAATTCACGTCCGAAACACAGTTGAGAACTAACTAAACAATATATAATTTGATTTGCTTATGAAAACTGCAGCACATGTGTAAAACAAAACTTTAATAAAACTTGTTTTCTGGTGTATGTACATGTATTCCCCACCCCTCGTCTCTTTAATACTGATGAACTCAAAAAAATGGGTTTTGTAAAAACAGCTACATTACCATAAATGTTTTAACCACTGATGTACTTAAACTAACTACTGAAAAAAGCGCCAGAATATGATTAAAAGTTAATTTTAAAATGTTGTCGTTTAACTAGCGTAGTTTGTAGTTTGACTTTTTTGGGCACAACAGACAACGCTTCTATTTTCTTAGCTACCAGGTAAGGAGCTCAACATCAAAGTATCCGGGCTCAATCTCAATCTTCAAACACAAGGGAAAAGCGAACATTACACCACCACAATTATGTTATGAACACAGAATGTTTTGTCAAACTATGCTACCAAGGATGTGATGTTGATGATATCAATCAACGTACGTTGGAGCCATCTCCCGTGCAAACTGGAATGTAAGTGTGCCTTACCATTACATCTACCATGTGTGTTGAAAAGTCTTGTTGTTTGGCAGATCTTTGGCCTTCTTCCTGATTACTTCACAAGGAAACCCGTGTCTAATATACCACTGGCCGCAAAAGGTTCATATACTCTAATTTGCCATACAATAGACAAAGCTTTGCCGACATATGCAGCACTCAAATATGACCCCTATATATTGCACAGACAAAGAATGAACTAACAAATGTGAAAAGGTGTACTATTAGGCCAGTTAAACGTCCATTTTGATGGCGGATTATAGATCATAGCATAATCCTTCAATCGAAATCATACATTTTGTAGATGCCATATGTATTAAACCGTAAAACGTAATCCTTACCCTTTGAGAAAAGATTGTACCGACAGGTTCATTTTCCTACTGACTTAATAATTGCCCACTTGTCTATGGTGGTTACCAGGTATGGCCTTAATGTTCAACAGGTGGGTTGATGAACCATATATTGTGTGGGCCATGTTATACCTATCACTTAACTTTGCAAATACGGTACGCTAAAACGTGTTTTCATCAACAACCTGCTTGCCTTTTATCCCTCTCAATCACAGGGATTGATATATTGAAATAAATAGGTATTGTAGTCGACCTGTTAAGATTAGCCTAGGGCGTGATAGGCTCCGTTGTAGGTACTCTGACATGCACACCGGTAGATATAGAGGTTTGCCAATGGAAAAGCTAATATGTTGCAACACAAACGTTTTTTACGGGATGTCCTTACTCATATTTATAAATACATTATTCTGCGGCTTAAGTACTTTATATCGTGTTGCTTTGGTTTCACTGTGTATTTCTATTCCGGTGACCACCAGTTGTAAATGAGCCAGAGCAAAACGACACCTGAGCAAACAATGTTTAAGAATTATGCAATAATTTTACACAAAAATGTAAATGATTAAACTGCATCAGATTGCTTTACGACATTCGCGGTTGATTACTTTGCTACTAATTGCGTGATTCAAGTTTACACAAAGCTACAGGATGTAACTGCAGCAGTTCAGGTACATTAAATGTAACCCTTAGCATATTCCCAATAAAACAGAAGACCCAATTTTAAGAGTACTTTATGTCTTAACACTAAACAAAAACATACTACATAATAAAATTGCTCGTGTAATTCAGATATTGAAAAGGTTGCGTTACTACCTTCCTAAACGTACTTTGATCTTATCTATAATTATTTATCCTTACAACATGTTAACTACTCTATACTTACATGGGGTCATGGCTGTGATTGCATTTTCAAATTACAAAACTCTGCCATTCGTTTCATAAATTCAGTCTGGTATAATGCCCATACGGATCCACTGTTCAAAACTGTGAAGATTTCAAAAGTCCCTGATTTGTTTCAACCTTAATCCCTACAATGTTTTATCATTACTCTAAAAATGAATTACCTGATTATTTTAATAACATGTTTTTCTCAATGCCTCTTAACCACAATTATCCAACTTGATATAGTGATGTTCCCCGTCATGCTAATTCGCTTCATGCCTTCACTGAAAAGTGTTTTCGATACTCTATCCCCAAGTTGATTCAGTACTTGCCTATTAGTGTGATATGCAAAATTCTTACCCATTCTTATTCTGGCTTCTCACAATATATTAAAACTTTCTATCTGTGCCAATATTCTGAAAGGTGTTCTTATTCGTAGTTTTTTTGCATGTAGTTATCATCAATTGTTTGATCTTTTGATTGCAATTTGTTCCTAACAGTTTTTAACATTCATATATGCAAGAATCTCACACACACACACGTGTATATATATATGTATATATATATATATATATATATATATATATATATATATATATATATATATATATATATATATATATATATATATATATATATATAAGTAATCTCAGTTTATGTGGCCCATGCGAGAGCGCATGTTTTCCATCCTTATGCTTGGTCATCCTGGCAATTATGTTTAATGGTAGTAGCAAATTCTGGGGGGTTTCCCACACTTTGCTTTACAATTGAATTGTTCTTTGTTATTACCAGCAGTTTTGTATTATGAATTTTCTTTTGTCAAATAAATGAGATCGGAATCTGAATCATACACACATACACACGCACGCACACACACACACACACACACACACACACACACACACACACACCATGGCTTTTTTGCACTCGTAATCTATGAGGATGGTTAATCATTTATACAATAGTTAGACCAATTTTGGTCATGACTCTGATAATTCTAACGCCAATCAACCAGCCTTGTTCGTCATACAGGAAGAATACGTGTTTGAAACAAAATTATTTTTCCTGAATCATGAATGTTTATAATGCAACATGACACTCTCAATAAAAAGGCACGTCATTATAATAGAAATCGTCCATGAAAAGTGAGCTGTTACACTGGAGACTCTCCTTAGTAAGGAAGCCGTGTGATTGCAGCATAACTTTACTTTTTATCTTACAATTACACGATAATACCATGTAAATATCAGATGACCATTTTGCAAATAATAACTTGCCTCTCCGGAAAATGGCATGTTGTTACACTGCAAACTCCCCATAAAAATACACAACATTATACTTAACGCTCTTCAAAATTGCACGTCGCTACACTGAAGACTCCGCTCAAATATGTATGTTGTTACAATGGAAGTTCTCTGTAGAAAGATATCTTAGTGCCCTGGAGATTCTCTCCAAAACGTACGTTGCTACCTGGAGATATTTCATTACAAGGCCACATGTATGTTGTCACACGATGAAAGCCCTTGGGCATTTATAGCTAACTTGAACACTCATATTTACAAAATATATGTGATCCAAAATTTGACTCTTTTTGGGTGTATAGTATACCTTTGAGTTTGAAAGGGGTTGGATATCATCGTATGCAATATAAATATGGTGTTAATCCAATCCTGTTGAAAACCAATAACTCCCGTTTAAGGATGAGCGCCTGGGCCAGTGCTAGTTTGAGTGCGCTTGTAAAGATTCTATCACAAAACAATCAATATGCAAAAAAACTGCCACAAAGTATACATTTTAAGAAAGCTAACAAACTACTGATTTCTTTGCCCCCACTGCCCTGTGGGTTTTTTGGTCCTATGTATATACAGCTATCGTAATGTTACATAATTATATACTTAGCACTCAGTTTTGTTTTTAAGTCAACTTTCAATGCCATTGCAAACAGAAGTATCACCAAAATAATATAAATGAACGCCGATTTTCTAAGGTTTAAAAAATAAATATATAATTGCAGTTTGTAAGGGAATTTAGTGTTTGCTAAAAATGGTTGCCATGACTAACTATATAAATATGTTGCTTGCATCAACGATCATAAGCTGAGACAAGTGACAACTACCACACATATTTCAGGCACATCGTTTATCACAAAAAGTATGACATGCATCTGATTGAACTGGCATTGGCAAAGGGATGAAAATAACACATTTAATTTTAATAATAATAATAATAATAATAATAATAATAATAATAATAATAATAATAATAATAATAATAACAATAATAATAATAATAATAACAATAATAATAATAATAATAATAATAATAATAATAATAATAATAATAATAATAATAATAATAATAATAATAATGATTTTATTAAAACCCCGAATTCGAGGAAAAACCTACATAATACATCGAAATAAGCACATTTTACTTTCTACCCACACTGTAGAGCACATGACAGATTTGAGACACTTTCGTTAACCTGTACAAAGGTGGCGTTTTATGTGAGCTGTGGATATCAAGCGAGTAGCTGGAGTTTCAAAGGATGCCCAGTTCCTTCAACGCGCCAGAAAGTGCCAAATATTACTGCTTTTCTCCAAACCAAACCCCTTTTTTATTGATTTCAGCTCAAAAACATCAAACCCCGATATAATTTGTTACGGGGAAGAACACGTCATCTCCCACACGCAAGTAATGATACTGAACTTTGAGTCTCTGGTGGCCCTTCCACATTTGTGGATCTGCCCTTGGGTGTGTTTCGTCTGTCTGCGTCATCCAAAGGGGGGGGGGGGTGGATGTCGGTGTTTTCTTCGTATAAACATTTGTTACATTTATTCACGACACGCTGTAAGCCTAAAAATTTGTCAAATCTTCCAATCTTACAAAAAATCCAAGAAGCAAACAAAATGGCAACGACCACCAGTACTGTTTATAAATTGTTGACAGCTTGTGTATGCAAAAAACAAAAACATTTAATCAAACTAGAAAAGTTGCTTCTCAGCAAATCTGTCTGGATGCCTTTAACATGAGAACAGTTTGAAATGCTATACTTTGCCATTGTTCAACATAATCTAAATTTTGTGTATTAATCTAATTTGCATAAATGAAAATGGTACGACTTTGTTTCTTGGTTCATTGGATGTCGCCATATCACAAACTTATAAACTGAAGTCTGAATGGAACCGCTATCTATAATAGTTTTGAAGCTACATGTATTTAAGATTTTAATTTTGTGTGTCTGCCGAATTTACATAAACTAAAAGCCAACAACTTTGATTCATGGTTCATTGGGTGAGGTTTTCTCACAGACCTACAAATTGAGGTTGGAATGGTACCACTATGCATCATAGTTTTGAAGTTACTCAAGATTTAGATTTTGTGTATTCGCCTTATTTGTATAAATTAAAATTTTACAATTTTGGTTCATGGTTCATTAGATAGGGCTGTGTCACAAACCTCCTAATTGAAGTTGGAAGGGCACCTTTATCTATAATAGTTTTGAAGTTATTCAAGTTTTAAATTTTGTGTATTCTAATTTTCATAAAATACAATTTTTCAATTTTGGTGCATTGGATACTGATGTATCACATGCCCTACAAGGTAAAGTTATAATGATTTCTATATCTTTCAGAGTTTTGAAGCTATTCCAGATTTTGCATATTCACCTAATTTGCATGACTTAAGACTCTACAACTTTGGTTCATAATTCGTTGGATGTGGCCATGCCAAAATCCCATAAATTAGAGTTGGAATGACAACTACATCTATAATAGTTTTGAAGCTATTTAAGATGTAACTTTTGAATATTCACCTAATTTTCATGAATTGACATCCTACAACTTTGGTTCAATGGATGCGGCTTTGCCACAAACCTCTAAATTGAAGTTGGAATGGCCTCTCTATCTATAATAGCTTTGGAGATACTCAACTTTCAATTTTTTCAATGCCATCAGTTATCATAATTTAAAATTCTACAACTTTCATTTACTGTATATTGACAGGTATCATAAACCTATACATGTACATTGAAATTGTGTGTCTGTCTGAAATATTTTGGATGATATGGAGCTTTTAAAATTTTAGTTGCCCCTAATTTGCATATTTTTAAACATCATCACTATTCGAAACGATGTGCACAATTGCACTGGTAGGTCGGACACTATAGCAAGTTTGGTGGTTTTTAAAATCATAGTGTCCGAGAACAACTCAGGACAAATTTTGGTGCCATGGAAAGAAAGAAAGAAAGAAAGAAAGAAAGAAAGAAAGAAAGAAAGAAAGAAAGAAAGAAAGAAAGAAAGAAAGAAAGAAAGAAAGAAAGAAAGAAAGAAAGAAAGAAAGAAAGAAAGAAAGAAAGAAAAAACATGCCTGGGTTGGCGCAACAGAATTATTGGGACATTCAGTCAACAAAAGGCCGAAGCACAAGGGCTTAAGCAGATGAACAAAGAACGTAGAAAAATGGCACTTTTTTCTCATTCCCCGCGCTTTTTCAACGTGCGTTTATCCAGCCAAAATGTAACCTGTTTACTGTCAACGAATATGTTATTACGTAAGTCAGGCAAACAAATCCACTGATTGAGGCACTAGCAGCTGGACTTTATTTGCAAATCAAATCGAAATTCTCCACTTGAAGAACCTTACATAACTTGGTATATGTTATAATGGCCAATGACTTTTGGTTGACACCGCAGCTTGAATACACTGTGCCAAATGCGCGGAAAGGTTGAAATACACTGTCTCTGTAAAAACGCTATATGGTGATTGAATTAGACATGTAATGGACTGTGAATAATTTGACTGCAGAAAATGTAAATAAAATGTTACTGTTGTAAGGTTACAACAGTTTACGCAGGACAACAGTCTGCCACATAATTGAATAGTTCATCGAACACGAGTCATTGAACTCGCTCCTGTTTTTCCCTGCTGCTACAAAAGCAGAGTTTCTTAGTCCAGTCGCTTTCGATCAGTTGTGCTGGCAAAAATGTTTTTCTGTTTTGCTTTATGCGAGTTTTATTGATCAGGTACATCATACAGCACATATCTCATACATGCAGGTAATTTGGAAAAAGGGCAAGGCATAATTCTAATCCCTGTCGCGGGAAAAAACAACATACAGGTCAGAACGGGACACACCCAAGACATAGTGGGACGACAACAACAATAGCGGCATAGATACCGGGACAATGAAACTTTGTATTTTCGTGGTGCAAATCCATCTCGGCCTGGGTAGGCTGAACGACAACATTACACTTGTTCGTCTCTGCATCTGAAGGGTGTCATGAGGGAGCAGTTATGTTTTTATTTATCTTTCCAAAATCAACCAAACCAAAAATTTCAATCAAGATAGGTGTCAAATGATGATATGTGATATGGGCATATGGATACATGTATATATATATATATATATATATATATATATATATATATATATATATATATATATATATATATATATATATATATATATATATATATAAACACAAAATGTAAAATTAAAATTACAAACAAGATAATCCCGATTGTGTTTGTCATTGACCTATTAAATTTGCCATTGGAAGATATGTTTAACCCTAACGTTGAAAGAAGTTTTTCGAATCTCAAACCATCACATTGTACAAATAAAAAAGTAAATTCACAAACATAAACCAGTATAACTTTGGACAAGGTGCTACAAAAGGATGTTGTTAGGGGTTGGCGAAAGTTCTGTCAGTGACAAGCTCTCACCTTGTAGTGCGACAAGGTGTGACAAGAGTATATGGTGGGAATTGGCGCAAGTTACGACAATGACAAGTAGCCAAGAGACAAGATGCGAAATATTATATGGACTGTGGGTTTGCGAAAGTAGGGACAGTGGCATGTCGTCACATTGTCACATGACAATGAGCCACAGTAATATATGACTAAGGGTTTTCGTAAATTCTGAAAATGATTGATGTCGCATTGTCACTCATATATATATATATATATATATATATATATATATATATATATATATATATATATATATATATATATATAGTGTGTGTGTGTGTGTGTGTGTGTGTGTGTGTGTGTGTGTGTGTTAAGAATACAGTGAGGGGTTTAGCTGGAAAACAAGGCTTCCCTGATCATTTTATTGGCTGTTCTCTGCAATACTCAGGGGGTTATGTGTCCCAGTGTCCCAGTATGATGCATGATATTATATACAAATGATATGTTGTTCTCCTTCCAAAGTGTATCAACAATCTTAACGAGGGAATATGAGTGATACCCTTTCTTTTCTACACAATTGAAAATGAATGAAACATTTTAACTGTAGAATACAGTTGCTTGAGGAATAATTTTTCATTGACAAAAGTGCCTCTGGCTGTGCCCAGATAACAAAAATAAAGACGGCAAAGGAGGTAACGTGTTAAAGTGGAAAGAATATCCATTTTAAACATGTTTCAAGAAAATGTCCAAGTTATCTGACGCCTAACAAAAATATATGTGTGGTTTCGGTAGCCAAACCGACCCTAACGAAAAGGCCCGACCCTTATATCCATTCCAACTGGGTAACCCTGTCATCTGAATCATATTCCTTAAGGAACCAAATCGTATTGTGTGTTTTGCAACCAACTTGTAAACACTATGGCCAATGATAAAAGAATAGATAGATAGATAGATAGATAGATAGATAGATAGATAGATAGATAGATAGATAGATAGATAGATAGATAGATAGATAGATAGATAGATAGATAGATAGATAGATAGATAGATAGATAGATAGATAGATAGATAGGTTAGTAGTTAAACGAGCGAAAGAACCAAAGAAAGAAAGAAAGAAAGAAAAAAAGAAAGAAAGAAAGAAAGAAAGAAAGAAAGAAAGAAAGAAAGAAAGAAAGAAAGAAAGAAAGAAAGAAAGAAAGAAAGAAAGAAAGAAAGAAAGAAAGAAAGAAAGAAAGAAAGATAGATTACGCTCCCGAAAATAAAAAATTTTCCTTCCTTTATTACGGATTTTTCAAAGATAAATACAGGTTGTTTTTCGAGCAAAGTTGTTTCAAAACTAAGGTATTCTTCTGCAAACTTTGATTTCGGAATAATCCGGGTCAGATATGAAAATAGGAAATGTTCAACTTTCATTACGCAATGTCGTAAATGAAAACAGGGACGTGTTCATCTGTAGCAGAAATTAATCAGATTGATAAACTGAGATTTTGCTCTTCCACCATTGTCATATTCAGCTCGACAACCCATGTTATTAGTCATCTAGAAGTAATGTTGGACAATCCTGTATAGATACATATGTTTAAACCTATGAGGTGAGTTTTTTTAATCATAACCGAAAAAATATTCATTTTAACGTTTAAAACTACAGATATTTTTACCATGCGCTCCTCAACTAACAACCCGTGTGTTGTTTCTTGGCGAGTTGTTTTCGCAAGTAGTTTTTTTAAAGCAACCAGTACTTGTGCTAATCTCGTAAACTCTTTCATAGCTTAAGCACCGGGTGATTAATTTTATGCAAACATCGTTAACACAAAGAAAGGCCAAGTACTTAACACGTACTAATGGTTTCAGAAAGCACACTTTGAAGACTTAGGAGCCAAATTCCATATCGCTAACACGTTGTTTTCCCATTTTAAGTCTGTATTTTTAGGGTAATTGCGTGAAATAAAAATAATTACTGAAATAATATACATGTACATTGCAAAGATGTGCAACACGCTTAAATGTACAAAGTTGCATCGATATCCGCACAAGGGATGGGCTCGTATAGGCGTTGCCTGCTCCCCACTCGTACATGTATTTTGAGAAATAAAATACGTTTAAACCAAGAGAAACACACACACATACACACACAAACAAAAATATAGAGTGTTTGCAGGAGCAAAATGTGTCTTGCACGTACGCTTGTTCGTTTGTATATGTCTTTCAAACCTTTTGATTACCAAAGGGATGTCTTAACGCAAGTGTACGTTCTTGATTTGAAGAGAAACTGTTGAAGTTTGTGCAAGTTGTCGTTAGTATTATTGTGCCTTTAGTTTGACAGTAAGCGCACCAAAAATGACTTTTGGCTATGTTCGATGTGTCCACGAGTTTGCGGTTTCCCCTCATTGAAAGATCATTGAAACCCGCGCTCAACCAGATGGATGCGGTCTCTCTGTTGCATTTTTATGTTCATTTTGTCCAGGGATTATTTCTCACTGAAAGGCAGACCTCCGCGTCAAAGAAAATCATACTTCTTAAAGTACGATCGAAACGCAACAGTTAACTGGGAAAAAAGGAGAAAGAGAAGGGAAAAATAAAAAAACTACCCACAAGCGAAAGAAAAAGATGAGAAAGTAGGGATGCAAGCAAACAAAAAACACCACAGTGAATTGATGATATTTGCTCAAGCCTCAAGGACATCCTTAACTTTAACGTATTTTCCCCCTTAAAGAATTAAATTTTCCACATTGTTTTTGGAGACAAGATAGTTTCTATACTACACCTTTAGAAACCAAATATGTGTTACATTTGTCCGACCATATTAGTGAAAAAAATTGCTGAACAACGAGTGAAACTTATCACGGCGAGCTATCTAATACCAATGCAGCCCTCAGACTGATCTCAGCAGCGTACTACAATTAATCCCAGAATGTTATTTCCCAACATGGCGCTAATTTATTCAAAATGGCGACCGTGCATAAGATCTATTGATGTGCAGCCCCAAACAAATGTATCAATAGAAACAACATATGTGCCTCTATGTTGAATACTTTGGAAGCCGGAAGGCATTGAAATTTTCAAATGGCCCTAATTTGCATAATTCTCAGCCAGCACTCTGAAGAAAGAATAATTATGTAAAACAGTAATCTCTTCTTACCTACCACTTTTTGAATTTATGGTAACTGGGTGATATCCAGATCTGAAATAATTAGCTTCTCACCATTTGTCTTAATATATTTTGAATACATAGACAGATGGTGAGAGGCTATCGTCTTTTTACACGGATCTGATAATCAAGCACCCCACTACCACCTTCGCAACCCAAACCCCTCTCTATCTCTCTATCTATCTATCTCTCTTTTTCTCTCTCTGTCTCTCTCCCTCTTTCTCTCTCACTCTGTCTGTCTCTCTCTCTGTCTCTCTCTCTCTCTCTCTCTCTCTCTCTATATATATATATATATATATATATATATATACATATATATAGTAACAGAGAGAGAGAGAGCAAACAAGGCATTTTGTACATCTAAACAGGAGATGAACCAAGTAGTCTTTACATGCGTGTGCGAAACTCCAACTATCCACAGTTTATTCTAATCTCAGGCACCATGTTCAGCCGATGAATTTCAACCGAAATCCTTTGAAGAAGAATTGTCTGCAAATAAATTCATTTTTTGTCAAGCGAGTAAATTGTATTAATTTTAGCTTTTCACTCAAAAATATTTTCTCCGATCAAATTCGAACTTAGATAATATCAAGGAACATGTTCCCAAAGAAAGGTTTTTGGACTTTTCATTAACAAAATCCAATAGTTTGAGTGCCAAATAAAAAGCTGACTGTAACAAATGTGGAGTTTCAAAGTATCGTAGAATAAAACACTTAACCTAGCTGAATAACGAAGAAAACTATCCCTAGCGGTATATTAATCCTGATTGTTAGGATTTTTTGGAGCTGATTGGACCAAAGGTTTTAGGGACACAATTTAGGATTTACTTTGATACAGTTTGTCTTGTCTTATGTATACTTGAAATCTGCAGACTATAACAATTATAAGCGTACAGGAGCTCTGCCCGGCCCATACCGCTAAAACTGATTTATAAGAAAATAAGAAAACCGTGCAGGCAAAATACGAGATCAGATCAGATAAGACCTATTGTTTTGCAACCATAAAGCACAAGGTAATTCCTTATAAAGTAAAGCCCACAAAGTAAAACGTCTACACATATCACTTAAACTTAAAACACATTATAATTTCGCATAAAGATATAAAAGTGCGCAACAGGGTCTTTAAATTTTGATCAGACGTAAAATCAGTCTTAGCTGGCCTTCTTACATCCTTCTCTCTTGCTTAACATCAAGTGGTAGTCTGTATTATTGGGAGGATGGTATATCACTAGCCTGCGAATGGGAGGAAGCCGTTTTAAAATCCGTTTAATTCCCAAGACGCTACTAGATGTGTGAAGGATTTTTTTACAGGGCAATGATGTAGCTTCTTCTCACGGGACGCAATTTATTTGCAGGTAATATGTTTAATCATTTCTTAAATTGTCTTTCAGTTGACATTTCTCTGCGTTCTTGCAGATGTCTGTTGTGCAGAATCGGTTACGCCTTTGTAACACTTGAGTGCCATTTAGTTTATCAGGCAGAAATACAAACATCTCAGTCTTGTTTTTATCCTACCTAAAAAGTCCTGCCAATTATGAGAGAAGTAACTCGTGCTTCGGTCTCCATCCCTATTTGTACTTGTCATTTGTTTATCAGCACTGGAAAATTTCACATGCCCAAACAACATCGACCCTTTGTCGCTTCATGGGGTTAAAAATCCGCACAGCTTAGCGACGTTTCGTGTTTCTACAGTGTAGCATGTTTACCACACCACTGAAACAGTTCCATGGAGATCCGCGGCTATCACGGGAACTGCTTGCTTTTGATGGTACCTCTTATATTCCAAAAAGTAAGTTGTGGCACACCTTTTTTAGCCTGACTTTGCCAACATTTTACAAGGATAACGGATTATTGCAAGCTGAACAGATTAGCTTCCGTGTTCTTTTTCGCTCCACGAGAAAAGTGAAAGGAAAAATTACACTGCGAGACAAAAAGACATAGTCTGGATTTCATTTTGAAGTCACAGAACTGATTGCTTTGTGTTTGTCATGCTGCACGCACTCTTGAAAACTTTTCATTGTTGAGAAGCTTGACATTGGAGAAGGGCCCCGTTTTGTTAGCTATCACACAGGGACGGAAAAAAACATGGGTATTTTCCTGCAGGATAAAAAACGATACAGTAGAGATATCAAAGAGCTCCAATTTTTTTCAACAAAGGGACAACCAGAATCCACACTACAACAATTTGCCTGCCAACAAACTGGTACGCACTGCTTGAAGAGAGAAATCGACTTCAAGATAAATGTATCTCACTAGATCAACAGAAAAATCCGTAATAAATTAATTTAGCTATTCTGCCGTCATGTACATGACCCTCACAATCAGCGAATGGGCAGGTATTGACATGGAGGATTGGACTATTATAATTTTATTGAACCCAAATATCTATGCCTCGCTGGAGTTAGCGCCCGCGAAGCAGGTTTCTTCTGAAGATCAACCGCTACCCCTCGGTCTGGATTTGGCACATTGTGCTTAATATACTGAACATATTTTATTTCCAGTTTGTCCTGTATCGGTGTTAGTGCTAACATACCAAACTGTCTTTGGTTTCTATCATAGCTGAATTGATTTTGCCGTAAAATTGCGCGTGCTGCTACATCTATTACTTCTTGACCACGCTATGTTTTGCTGCCATTCGTTTGTTAGCACATTCTCAGAGCATGTTGCTCATTTGTGGTTGGCCTTTGCCTTGTCTTTGAGTGCTTTCTATTGTCGTGTTCACACTTACATTTTCAAAATGTATAGTAGCAATGGGGCGTGTCTATCAAACAATTTTATCGTAGATGCAAACGCTTGCAAATGCACTTCACGACGAAATTCTGTTGCGATTTTGCAGACTAAATTCATATGAGATTTATTATAAGTCGCTTGATTGTGATCATTGATTTATTATCTTGAATGATTGATGAATGTGAGATGTGTTTCTACATATTAAATACGTCAGACAAGTTGAACAGCACGATTTTAAACAGTGAGTGAATTATGTCTTGGTACCAATCTACTGATGTTTTGCATTAATATATGCATGTTTTTCATGCTGTTAAGTCTACATGCAGCTTGAAATTACTGCACATTGCATTTTTATTATTTAAAAGTACATGAGTTGTGTTTGATGGGGATTAGCGTGACTACTGACAACTAAATACAGACGTGGATACAGAAAGAAGTTACGTTACTGGATTTCAATTGTTGGATAAAAAGAATGCACTCTTGATTGTAAACACAATGAATTGCTCACACCCACCGAGTCAAAGCGAGGCACAAGTCCCTGTGGTAACGTACAGCTCTGGATAAACAACCAAATTGCATTTTTCTTCCATCTGCACGTCTGTGATAATATACACTGAGACATGTACCTAGTTACTTACGTGTTACGCCTTCAAATCTATGCCTAAGGCATTCATCCGGTCCCATTCATAATCCACTAACCCTTTCAGGCCAACCCGGTCGACCAAGATTGGTAAATATTGTTTGTTTTTTCCTTTTTCTGTCAAGCTGCATTTGTAGCGGCATTTTGAACGAAAGTATTCGGAGAAGCTTACTGGGATGCTATACTACAAGTCAACTGCTTCACTTGAAGAACTCTTGCCGCCAAGACATGTCGATTTAGATTTATGATATGATCGGCTGAAGGTTAAAATAGAAGATTTGCAGAAAATGTATCAGATATCTACACCCAGCTGTGTAATTATCAATAACCTCACACGATTACTACATCTGTACAAACTAAAATAGTCTTACATTTCTACTTTTTATGAATTACGTTTCATGCAGGTCAATATTTAGGGTACACAGGCAAATTTAAATGTTGCTACAGGGTCACCTATCCTCTTATAACAGAACATGGAGAAAGAGTATCCAATTTGGAAGCTCTGCCAAATGACTCCAGAAAATGCAAGACACTTCTATTGAATGCAAATATGTTTCACTTCAGAAACGAAGTATGTGAAACACGCAGACACCTTGGAAACCAGCCATTTTGTGATTTTATAGCCTATCAACAACACAGTAGTCAACATTAATAAAAATAATAAACTGCTGCAGAAAGTATGTTCCTGAATTGTGTTCAGTAACAATTAAGGGATTACCTGGAACGTCTCGCACAAAACGACTTTTGATGCCATTGTTGTCAATAAAGCAAAATAAAACATTATACATAAATAATCCGTTTTTCCGTAAACCCAGTCAGATTTTTAACTTCAAAATCTCCAGCACAATCGCCCAGCGGTATAATGTCCAACATCGTCACGTACGAGCCAATAAAATGCCTGGTATATCTGACTAGCTTTCTTTCAAGACATGATGTACAGATTAGAGCAGTATGGGTGTTGTATCATAATCAAATTAGAAGTGCCGCGATAAAATGATATTCGATGAAAAGTGCAATGATACCACGTGGTGTTTGCTGAAGGCTCTTGCCCTGCCCATGATCCATTGGTTGATACATTTTACACAGATAAAACCAGGCTTTGTTCTAGCTTTTGTTAATTTTCTCTTGTCGAAGTTCCTCGCAACTAAAAGACTATCTCCCCTTGAGAATTATAGGAATCCACTGGTATTTGTATTGTTCACCTTTGGATTGAATGGGTGTGACCTCAGAGGAAATTGGAACAAAAGTTATAAATCGGATCCACTGAATACTGCGGTATATATGTCTGGAACCACACGTTCATCATATAGAGACCACATCGCAGAGCCCCACTGGGATCGGCAATGTACCATGAGCCTGTCTGCATCATGATGCGGCTGCAACTTATGTTTGTCCACCTGCCGAGCCAAGCTATGCTTTCATGACATAAGGGTTTCAGGTGTAGTGGATCAAATTCCTCCAATCACCTGCGTTCGAATGAAAGGCTGGTCACAACAATTGAATCTCAACTGTCTGGATTCATAAGAAACCGATTTTTGCACGGCATTGAGATGACGAGTACGGTCTTTAAGATGGTCATCTTAATATTGATGGGCACGGAAGCAAACAACATCCATTTGATTTACAATCACATTTAAATACATTTCAACTGTCATAAAAATTATTATAGGAAAAATCACATATTAATGCACATTTAATAACCTCATTCCAAGTCACAATGTAGTGAACATTTGTGACGAAGAAAACCTTATTGTCAACTCCTGATAATTGTGATATTGACAGTACTACGCAATATTTACCGATTATACAAAAACCCGCCGGTACTTTCGGACCTGTATCCAATATCAGAGCAACCTTCTCCACTAAGCTCCAACTTTGACTCAGTGTTGGCTCCTGGTTCGTGTGCCCAGTGCTGCTACTTAATCCATAGCCTGGGGGAGACGTCAGTGTCTGATACAATATTCGTATGCTGAGGTGCACCGCCGCCAACAACTGGTAACTTCAAGGCGTTGTATTTACATTTTTAGTCAATGCTCACACTGGAAAAGCCCCATTCAATATTTTAGATTACATTCATTTGACAAGTTAACACTTATCACTCTTATGTTTTGGATGCTACCTTTTCAAAATATCGTATTGGGACTAACCTACGGACTTGGCTGCCCCTTTGGAAAATTGTGGATTCCGCACCCAATGGTTTGTAAATGAGGATAGTAATGAGACGATCTTGGGGGATTTATAACACATGAAACCAAAAGTATATATTTTGCAAATATTTCAGAGCAATATTTCAATGATGATATGATAGATTCAAATGTATTTTTGAGTGTTCCGCAATGCATTGCACCATGTTCAAAATAGCATTCACCAACGTGTATAATTTGCAGGCTCAAGGTATCGTGCTGCATTTGGATGTGTAACAATGATAACTGTTTCTGGCACAACTGAGCTTGCAGATTAAAGTCAAGAGAGTAAGTCATATTTTAAAAGTACTTTAACGACCGTGTGACCTAGTAACTCGGAGAACGGACACCTGGAACCTAAAAGTTGAAATAAAATGCTATGTTAGAGTGGATTTTACTGGAAAGTAATGGCAGACGACAGCCACATTCTCTCTCATTTTTCAACTGGGGCTATGCTGTTTCACCGAACAGCCGTGGCTATGCAGCTATGCAGCTTCCCCGGCCCAAGTTAATCCTTCAGAAAAATGAAATAAAATGCTGGTTTTTCAGTTGACCCTACTGAAAATAAGGGCATACGACGACCATTTTCTCGATAAAATCTTTCAGACAGGATCGACATATTTTTATTAGGGAAGGGCGGCTTGAAACTATTCTTTTTTTCTGTTTCATAAAATGTATTTAGAGTCTGACCTTTTCAGTAGGGTCGATCATATTTTTGTTAGGCCTTAAGTAAGTTGGACATTTGTTGAAACGTGTTTAAAATGGATGTCCTTTCCCCTTTTACACATTAACTCCTTTGACGTCAGTCTAATGTGTTGTCTGGGCACAGCTGGAGGCACTTGTTCCACACAAAAGTGGGCTTTAGACACGCTGGCAATAAGGCACTGGCTAGGTTTGAAACGATTCCTTATATATAACAACCACAATGTTGCAATCCTCTCTTTACGATTTTTTGTATCATATGCCACAAACACGTAAAATTGCTATTTGCCAAAAACGGGGTTCAAACATTCTCGTCATGGTCGGGAAACTTTTTACCACAGCAGATATTGTTCTCGGTTTTAAAAGCCTGTCCTGTATGGCAAGCCAACAGGGCCATAACGCATTGGTCTTACGCGTTGCCTAGCCTCCACTACGTGTAGTCGAGCCAACCAATCAGATTTCAGTCTCCACTACCCGTTGCCGAGAATATGTTTTCCACTACGCGTAGTCTAGCTTCGGCTACGCGTAGTGGAGCAACTTATGGCACCTTTTGGCTGAAGAAAAGCAAACCAATCATTTACGTCCTAACAATCATTACTGATAATAAAACAGTCAATCAAGTTTACAAGAGCATCAGTGATTGGATAGTTTGGGTACACGCTATGGGAGGCATCTTTTTCTACACTACGCGTCGCCGAGGCCCAGCGACGCGTTCGAGAAGAACATTTTCTCGGCAATGCGTAGTGGAGACTGAGATCTTATTGGTAAGCTCGCCTACGCGTTGCCGAGCCTCGACTACGCGCAGTGGAGACTGTGATCTTATTGGTTGGCTCGACTACGCGTTGCCGAGACTCTACTACGCGTAGTGGAAACTGTAATCTTATTTGTTGGCTCGACTACGCGTTGCCGAGCCTCGACTACGCGTAGTAGAGACTGCAATCTGATTGGTTTACTCGACTACGCGTTGCCGAGCCTCGACTACGTGTAGTGGAGGCTCGGCTACGCGTAAGACTTATGCGTTATGGCCCTGTTGGCTTGCCATAGTCGTGTCATCCAATATGACTATTAAAATGCTTCGTTCCTTACGTCGGGCGGTCCATAAAGTTTCACAACATCCTTCAAATCTGAGAAATTCTACGTACGTTCTGTTGAGTTGTGCGTGAAAGTCATGTATATTGACCTGCCTAACGTCTATATATGCCAATCCTAACACGAGAGCTCAACAACTGGTGGCAGGACGTTTTCAAAGTCAGGAAGATTGTTGACCCAGGTGATGACCATGTTAAATTTGATATTTTTAGGAATTGAAGTACATGATTATGAAATACATATGAAGAGAAAATTGACTCAGTGTTGTTCTTTCTATCTTATGGCACTCTCAAACGCACCAAATGAAGAAACGAAGCAAGGTGAAATTAGTTGTGCGAAGCACTATATACTATAGGAACCCAATTTTTGAAATAGTTACAAACATGCAAGATTACCTATCCTGTGACATTAAGAAAGGGAGGATCGACAAAGTTTATCACACTCATTTATATATATATATATATATATATATATATATATATATATATATATATATATATATATATATATATACATATATATACACACATAAATATATATATATATATATATATATATATATATATATATATATATATGTATGTATGTATGTATGTATGTATACGTGTGTGTGAAAGTTAAAGCCTCTGTCAGCTGATTGAAAATCCAAAATATGGGAAGGTTTTATCTTGCCCAAATTGCCCATGTACATGGAATGTTTGACGAATTGTATTAATCATAATTAGTTTATCATATTGTTTATGGCGTATTAAAGTCATACCAATGATTAAATGGCTTCAACTGGATAACTTCTGCACCTTTTTATTTTCTTATTATGTACAGCTTAAGATGGCAAATATCATGCCTTATTGTTATAGAAACACTTTGCAAGACAAGACAAGCCAAGCTTTGAGAAGACATTAATTCGGGCAAGACAAATGTACTCATAAGCATTCTTTCATGTGCGACAGGTACTGGATATTTAGTTTAAACGTATTTTATTTTTTCAACAATGTACAAATACAATATCCTCATCGGCGATTAACAATTGGAAAGAGGGCTTAGCCCTATATAAATCCCTCTGGTGGAAGATAGACAACAATTAAACAGGACACCAACAGACACACAATCGCTGACAGTGAGGCAGGGCCCACCAACTTGCCGCGATACAAGAGTGAGAAGACATCACAGTTGGACAGGGACAGGTAGGGGGGCTCAATACGTTCCAAGTAATTAATAATTTTGTTTACTAGGTACATAATTCAGATGAAGTTTTGAGTAAGAAAAACAAATAATTCCTCAGCCAATACCTGTTTGTGTGAATCTTTCAGACAGCACAATAAAACTTCAACTGCAGAGAAAATTTGGGTGTTCTCTGTGACAATGCAGTTAGGAGAACCATACAATACAGTTTACAATGTAAAAGGAGCATACAATGAAATGATATTGTGTAGTTGGGATCGGATAACAGTATACTTTGGACAAGAAAAAATAGAAATGCCAAGCATCCCCATTACTTGCACCACATTGACAATGGGCATGTGTTTTGACACCTGTCTTGAACAGATAGGAATTCAGCTGACTGCCACCCAAACGGAGGCGAGTATGCAATATAGAACTATATCTCTCACCAAAATTGTAATACTCTGCACGCTTATTCGACCACCCAAAGTGATCACGTAATCCAAATTTAAATATGGGTAAAGATAGCAAATTTCGAATTTCCAAAGGTAATTAAATCCAGAGGCGTACAGTTGACGGAAAGGAAGAATTGTTAAATAAATCAGTGCGGGCTCTGAAATGAGACAGATCATATCTTTGTCGAGTATTATAATGTGTAGGAAATTGATACACATTGTCTGGAATAATAGATTGCAAATAGTTAGGTACTAATTCATGTGATAATTTGGCTTCTTTCCTACGAAAGGCCAGGGTTTGTTTGAAATCCAAGCTCTTCATACAGTTTAGCATTGGATATGCCATGCATCGCACCAGTAACTAATCTTGCAGCATTCAACTGATTTGTTTTCAAATTTATCAGCATCAGCTGAATATTTAGACCTGGGGTCCAGCTTGCTGATAAAATCTTAGGCAGTCCTATGTGCATAAACGTCGTAGACAGTTCGACCCTCTCTGCTGCAATCGCGAACATCGGACGGCAGTTTCTAAAAACTGGTGTGTACCTCGCACGATGTATGTTCCGACTGAAAGATCATCTTTAAGTGCAAAGCACAAGCTAAATAATGTAATGGTCTTCATAAATTGGTACGGTTATCCATAGCTCTTGTTTCATGTGCTCGATTAAAATAATGATTTTCTAGTTTTTGTATTTGTATAAACATGGGTAACTTGCAACAATCAAATACAACACAACTAACAATGTATGTAGTCATGTGATACAGGTTGTGTACAAGATGCAAGAAGAGAGACACTGAACAACTGACTTCTTCTATACAGTATTCTACATGTGACAATGATAACCAATCTGCAGTGGAGTACAAAGGATGCATGCACAGAGAGATCAAAGTATACATATAATGAGATGTCAAGGTATGAATATGTAGAGGGCATCCAGTCCTTCTACTTACATTGATGTGTCAAGGTATGAATATATAGAGGTCGCCCAGTCATTCCAGTTTCTTATTGATGTGTCAATGTATTGATATATAGAGAGAGGTCGTCCAGTCATTCTAAAGGCTCCGTAGTGAAAGTGACAAGTTCAAACTAATCACATACTGTTAAATGCAAACATATTAGGTTTATACTGAAGACAATTTCATTCCCTACTTTTACGTGATTGTAGGGCAATAATTTTTATGATTTCAATGTTTCAAAACGGCGGGGGCTCTGCTTTTAATAAATCAAATAGTACAAAAGTAATATTGAAAACTTACATGGGAGCCATGTCAGTGTACATTGCTTAATCACGTTGTGACCGTCTGTGGAATATGAAAATCTTTCTTGCGAAGACTCAGTTAAACGCCATCAGTGTATATCCCAATATCTTGATTTTTTTCTTATATTCATCCTATCCAGAGCAACAAATGATTTCATGTCCTTTGCATGAAGTTTTTCTGTTTCCTCATAGTAAGAGCAATTGATAATGTAATGATGTTTCTTTATTTTGATTAAAGTGAGAGCAATGTAATTGGTGTCTACTGAATTGATGCGGATTTAATGTGCGCTGAATAATCGTAAGGTCTGAATAATTATAATCATGAGAAAATCATGTTGGTTATCTTCCAACAATGCAAAGGAAAATTAATCTTATTTTTCGCCGATTTTGCCAGTGATCCGCTCAAGCACCTCAATCAAATGCACATCGCATAATATATTTTTGTGAAATGGAATAGGACCTGCGCTCTCACACAGACACGGTCCCAATTATGCATGTTGAGCATACATTATATTCACGTGTTTGAATTTGAACATTATTCCTATTGAAATTTTACGAAATGTTTGACAGCATATCATAGAAAGCTGTTGTTGCTTTTTCCTTGTACTGACAAGTGAATTCGAGTTGTCGTCGCTTTATGAACATGTCATCATAGCAGTCTGGCCTGCTAGGAATACGTCATAACTCTGTAAACAGCAGCCTAGTGTATCACAATTTTCCCCAATATCTAGTTCAAATGTACACAATTCAGGTCGACCAAACACATGGTCCATATGTGCGCATACATTATACACCTATTCATTCCATTTGCAACTTATGTTTTATATTGGAATTATGATCTGAAATCCGATGAATTATGGTGTATGTTTTCGACCTTGATTGCTATGTGTATATGATTTATTACCGTTATCTTACAATACAGAATTTTCCAATTTCGTGGCGGAGAATTAACCATATCACTGTCATCATCATTGTTGCTACTTATCCTATTATTATTGGTATCATTATTGCCATCGTATCATTTTCCTTTTCATTCCCAGTATTATTGTCATCATAATTATTATACATGTGTCGTGTAGTATATCACGATAATCTATTGACTAAAACATATTTCTAATGGATAGGTCAATTTGTACAATGCTGTTCTTCCTTTGAGTCCTATTAAAAACCCGTAGGCCTGCAGAAATGCATTACATGACCAGTTTGAAAACAATTATTTGCCTGTTATGCTTTTTGTGGGCACACAGTATTTAAGATAGATACCATAATGTAACATTAAAACTATAATTATGCGTGGAAATATTCACATTCAACGCTCCTTTTACTAACCTAGGTTTACACAAGATGCCGTTCAGCCAGGGGGATTACAGAAACGTGATTGAACGTAATGTTTAAGTAGATTTTTTTCTCATTTTTATCGCACAAAATTCCTAACGTGGTTGGCAAAGAGCTTTTATATGTATTATAAAAATATGTAATTCCCAAATGCGCAGCCTGTAAGAAAAGCACCATCACAATGGAAGGTTGATTTCATACCGTATGATTCGCTTGACACACTGAATGGTTTCCAGGTTTACAGGCCGCCAATGCCACCCGCCAATGAAGCGTACTAAATGACTATTAATGTAAAGGAACCCAATTATGAAGAATTATACAATGTTTTTGCTTATCCTTAGGAACCTCCAGTAACTTGTGACTTTGTGTGTGGGGGACCTACTTGCATTTGTAAGTTTAAAGATTTCTATAAATATTGACTACAAAAAATGCAATTGCCCCATGGTGTTATAATGATATAGTGTAGTTCAATACACAAATGGAATTGGAAGCTTCAACATGTTCAGAGACATAATTTTGTGGTACCATTTCCGAAGTTAATTTCTAAAAAACATTTCACACTTTTGAACAAAGTAAAATTGTTGATGAAGGCCAGAGTGAAGCATAAAAAATGATTACATAACAATGTTAACAATAAAATTCCATCAAAATCAATGGTCCTTTGGTAGTTTGATACGGCAGAAAATTTTTAACATCAACTTACACTAACGTCGATGGATTTGTTGAGCGAAATTCATTTTCCGTGACGTAATGGTGTCAGGGCGATCAACAGCATAACGTTTGTTTACATTTCTGTCCTGTACATTTCTAGAGGATAAAATGTGTTTAAGAAACAAAATATTGCAGTTTACTTGCCACATAATTGTCTTGTCTCTGAAAAGCATTTTAAATAAAAGTAACTGTATACTTGCCTGATCTTTGTAATGTTCACATTATTACGATTCTATACTTGAAGTAAAGTAAAGCATTTGAGAAAGTTTTTAAATAGCTCCCTTTGAGGTCCATAGGCTCAAAAATGTTGATGCAAACATTTAAAAAGTATAGATTTTGAAAGCTCCTGTCAAAGTATTCTCGTTACATATAGGTGAAGAGATGGCTTTCATTTGATGTCGTAACTGTCAGTTTCCTTATGATTGACTTTTAAATTTGTGGATATTCAGAATAATGCGGTCAGTGAGGCCAAGCTATGATAGTACCCTCAAAACTTTGTCAAATTATTTCTAAATGGTGTTCCAACTGGATATTACAGCAGGCGATTAAATCTTATCTTTGTGGTATAGATGTATATGAAACTAGAAAAGACGATTTGCTTCAAAGCACACCTCTTTGGGTGCCTTTAAAATGAGAATAATTTGAAGTGCTACACTTTGCCATTGTTCAACATAATCTAATTGTTGTGTATTATCCTAATTAATATAAATTAAAATGGTGCAACTTTGGTTCTTAGTTCATTGTATGTGGCCATATTACAAACTTATAAAGAAGTTGGAATGACAGCATTGCCCATAATAATTTTGAAGTTATTCAAGATCATAATTTTGTTTAAATGTCTAATTTGATAAATTGAAAGCCTAAAACTTTGGTACATGGTTCATTGAATGCAGTTATGTCACAAACCTATAAATTGAAGTTGGAATGGTGCCTCTATGTATAAAGGTCTGACGTTATTCAAGATTTAGATTTTGTGTATCCGGCTTATTTGTATAAATCCAAATCCTATAACTTTGGTTCAAGGTTCATTGAATGCACTTATGTCACAAGCCTATAAAGTAAAATTGAAATGGCCCCGCCATCTGTAATAGTTTTGAAGCTATTCAAGATTTAAATTTTGTTCTTCACCTAATTTGTATAAATTAATATTCTACAACCTTGGTTTATGGTTCACCAGACGCTGTAATATCACAGACCTACAAATTTTTTTGAATGACACCTCCACATACACCTAATTTGCATAACTTAAAATTTTACAGCTTTAATTGACTGTCCCTTATAGTGGCCGGTGTCAAACACTTCTATATGCACATTGAAACGTTGTTTCTATCTGCTATAGTTTGGAAGATGTGGAGCTTTTGATATTTTAATTGCCCCTAATTTGCATAATTTTAAACACCATGACTTTTTCCAAACGATGTGCAAAATTTCATTGATATGTCAGTCACCATGGCTAATCCGAGGAAACCAAATGTCTTGGTTGGTACCCAGACATAAAGAAACACGGAATTCTTTGAAAAACAAAATTTTGGGGTGCTTGGTTTGCACCTAGATATAACAACATAATTGCACCTCTGACAGTTGAGCCTCAAACCCTTGGCACCAGCGCAGGGACAGTAACAGTCCAACGACTTGATCAACCAAACCAAACACCCAACTTATTATTTTTTACTGCTATTCACAACAAAATTGTGCTTATTTGAATTATTATATGATTCCAGATTCAATTTTTTATTTAAAAAAAAAAAAAGACTTTTGATTCATGTACCAGCGTTACGATATTTTTAGAAATGAAAAGAATTATCTAGGTCAACATTTTTACGTGCCCAATGAGCTCGATTCGCCCAACGCACACGGAGCAAAACAGTTGACACAGTTCCCAACTGAACACTGAGAGTGTCAATTAAGTAAATAAAATATCTAGCTCGTCAACACATGGTTGATTTACATAAGGCCCTCCTAAAAATGTTAAAATATACAATAAAACATATGATGAACATCATGTATCCAGCCGCACATGGTGGGTGCGGTAAATAAAACTCTTGATGAACCTTAAATATCTCTTTTCTTGAAACTCTTAAATTGTGGGGCTGCTCGGTTTTCGGTTTGCAGAGCATTCCAGAGCTTTGAACCTTGTACTAACGGAGTGTTAACATCTTGATTTGTATAAATTTGGAAAAGTGCAAATCTGAGGAGGCAATACGCTGAGAATTGTGTCAATACACGGTCCCAATTAAAGCAAAACAATCAGATAGGAACTGACGCACTATATGTTAAGCCATTTGTGTTCAAAAGACACTTCAGGCAATTGATGTGTTCATCTGGGGGTTACAAACCAGGTTTACGGAAGACATCTATGGTTAAATCCCCGTGACGTTTTTCAAGTCAAGAATGGAGTGGCGAAATATTCGCTATATTATGTGTATTCGTTGAGGGTTTTGTTTAGAGCATTTAACACTGACAGTACAACATACTCTACAATAAGCTGAAGCAAACCAGTATAAGATTACTTTCCAATTGTCGAATGGCAAAAGATATTTTTGTTGAACAAAAAGCAGTCAACTGTCATACATGGGCATATACATTATGACACAAGACTACATAAATGTATATTATGCACACGTAAATAACCTAGGGTTGCACGAATCTGCGAAAGTGTGCATGGACATGATGGACCCGTCCACGTTTCATATTTTCAGCTGCTGTCGCTGCGACGTTGTTCATATGATAGAGCATGCAGAACATTTCATTCTGTTCAGAAACTCTTAAACATTGCATTAACTTTTTGTGTTGATTCTGGGTATAGAACACATGATGTAAAGCTTCTTTGTGACTTCTGAATGTAAATATCAATTGAACAATACTCTTTTTACGTATCAGGAAAAGTTTTTACTTGCACTGCACGCGAATAAATAAATATTCCTATACTAGCATGCAGTTGTAACCACGTATTGATCTGTTCAGAAATATTCCATAATGAGATATATCTTCAGTCTTTCATTTACTACATAGTTGAGAGCAAGTGGAGCGATTAAAAAAGTCACTTTGGCATAGGCCTCAACCACAAGATTGATACATTTATATTGCTTCCACGCTCGTTCACTCATACTGTCTGGCTTAGCTCTATTAAAACACTTGGTAGCCATATCTTTTCATAATGTTTGAAAGGTTTCATTTATTTATATTATTTCGACGATAAAATGTTTTTTCCTCGTGATAAAGTGCTTTGACATGTAGAAATAGGTGACGTACCATAATAATTTCAGGATATGTGAATCCAAATTTCTCTTGGCCAAGGGTTAACTATCAACATATCACGAGACTAAGCCGTGATATCCAGATAGTCAACATATCACAAAAACCGAGCCGTGATATCCAGACAAACAAAATATCACAGGGCCGTGATGTCTGAACGGCCAAAATATCCCAATTCTGAGCCTTGGTATCCAAACATTTTTTGAAGCATCAAAAGGATTTTAATGTGAATCACATCAAGCGTTTGGAAGTACCTCGCGATTTCATGTGCGTTGAACGGGAAAACATATCTTCTGCGGTAAATCATGATTCAAGAAATGTAAACATACCTGATCATCAGGTTCTGATGCCTCCAATCATAATGGAAAGTGCTGAGCATGTAATATGTTGACTCCTGAAGGATAGTTCAAAGGAATTCAGAACTACATGGCGTTAAGTACGTGATTTCCGTAGCCCATTGATAAGCAAACAACACTTGATAAATTTCCCAATCAAATGTCAACTGACAGTGGCAGAAGTAGGGCACACCTGTGTGCGATTGGAAACATTTTTCATTCTCTTGTGAATGGCATTAATAAAGACCATGGCCGATATCTATCTCTCTTTTCATATTTGCAATAGACACAAAGATGTGCTCTTTTTATTCACAAATATGAAAACATGTCGTTATCCGTTAGGATACTTCAAAACAAAAATACGCCTATTGGCGCATCAATTAACATTGCAGTTTGTAAATGTTCAGCAGTAATATCAATGTTAGATTCGAGAGGAAAGTTTAAGAAACGCATTTTTTGATGTGTGATAACTGATATATTTTGGGTATATGAACGTAAATAGAAAAAATAGAACAGGAAACAGGAGGGTATCCATATAAGTAGTGGTTGATTGAAGCAAATTCAAACTCATACAGATTGTTTTCCTTGAACAAATTCAGACTCATTTTCTGTTTGAAGATACTTTTAAACGCGGCAGGTATTAATACGGATTGTTTTCCTTTAAAAAATTCAGACTCATTTTATGTTTGAAAATACTAAACGAAGCAGGGGGTACCAATACGGATTGTTTTTCCTAACAAATTCAGGTTCATTTTTCTTTGGCGATACTGAAAATGCAGCAGGAGGGTACCAATCTGGATTGTTTTTCCTAGAGGATTCCAGACTTATTTTATGTTTTCAGCACAGTGTACTTGTACGTTATTATGAAGTGAGCATGTATAAAGTATTGATCACGTATGTAGGTAATTTGCTAGTATATACACAGCTCGCATTGGCTTCTGCCAGAGTAAGAATGTTTGACTTCCTAGCATTATTTTCCCATTCATTGACATCAAAGTATGAGTCGTTGTAAGTATATTTTTATTCTTACAATAAATTTGATTTGCAGCATTGGGGAGAATTTATATTTTGTGTTAATCTTTCAAAAACTAAGTATTTGCTTTCTCAGAAATTAGTTCACTTTTCAGGCCTAAAGAAATAGTAAATCTTTCCTTCTGGAAACCAGAGCATATGAGGACGCCACCGCTTAGATCTTGAACCAGGCTGCATGCAGACAAATATAGTTTATGAACTCCATTACACATAATCAAAGAAAGAGTAATATTTTCCCCGTGAGTATATTGATGCCAGTATGTCCTATCTTAACAAACTACCACCACAATTTCAGCACTGCAATTGAATATTCCTATTCTAAATATTTTGGGATGTGACTGTAATGTCATTGCAGTGTCATTTTTGGGAATAATGAACGGGCCGCTGACTCAAAGCTCAATATAGAGCTTGATAAAAAAAATAAAAGCTTGATATTAAGCAAAAAGGTGGAACCTTTACAGCAAAGAAAAAGTTACTTCAATAAAAAAGCTTATACAGTAACAGCATTGAGCTTGTAATCCTATGATCCGTAATTACTGAAAAGAAATAATTGTACTTCATGTGCAGACCTTGATAGTTTTATGTACTATGTCTGGCATTCGATTATGCCATTAAATATAGTCAATTTTAACAATGTATATATATATATATATATATATATATATATATATATATATATATATATATATATATATATATATATATATATATACATATATATATACATATATATATATATATGTGTGTGTGTGTGTGTCTGTGTCTGTGTATATAAATGTAACATATATATGTATATATATATATATATATATATATATATATATATAGGGAGAGAGAGAGAGAGAGAGAGAGAGAGAGAGAGAAATGAAGCATGACCAAACCCATTTTTGTAGCGAACCCAAAGCTTACACGTGCGTGTTCGCCATGTTATCACCAACTGGTTATGTCTGGAACCATGTGGACCGGCCATGTCAAGGAATACGGAAAGAACATCAGGCAAATTATTTGATAATGTTATATGATCTTTATCCAGATGAGTACAGCTGGTTTGGATAAACAAGCATGTTGTCCACTTAGTCGAGCCGGTTACCTGCTGCATAATGCATGAGCTACGCTTAGTGGAGCGCATTTATGAGTCATGAGGGAATAAACTAGCAACTCGTACTTTAACGCTTTCAGTAATTTTTTTCCATCTCCTATCAAATCCCGATTATATTCATTCTTGAAAGAACTGCATTTCTTATACGCAGGCCAGTCCGGTTTCTTCGAAGGCCGTTAAATAATCGATAACGTCTTCATGATAAAAAAAAATCTTGTTCACAAATATTTAATTCAAGGACATAGTTTTCCAGCTTGTATTGATATCAGGCAAGCTTACGACGCTGTTCCTCGCGATAAACTGTATTTTAAATTTTATCATGCAGATATTCCAACTGAACACATACAATCGATATGTTATGAAAACACCATGACCTCTATAAAATTTCAAAATGGGTATACAGAATGTTTTACTGGTACGATAGGCTTTAAACAAGGATGCCGCTTGAGTCCCATTTTGTTTAATGTATATATATAAATATATATGTATCCAGTATCTACAGACACGAAAATTAAAACGGAAGTACGATATAAGATAAAAATAACGCTAAATCTTACACTGTTGAGACTTTGATAGATGCAATAAAATTTCTTTTGGATAATACTTTTGTTCAATACGGGCCATTGGTTTTTCAACAAATGAAAGACATTCCAGTGGGTAGCAACTGCTCCCCTTTACTTGTTGATTTATATTTAACCTGGCTTGAATTTAAGTATAAGGATAAATTGATGAAAAAGACATTCGGGTGGCTACAAAATTATCAAACAACGCAAGGTATATTGATGACATTGCTTTCATACATGTACAAAATTTCAGTGAAATTACTAAAGAAATTTACCCAAACGATATTCCTTTGGAGGATAACAATTCACACGCTTTCAGAGACGTGTTTTAGGACTTGAATGCTTGGGTCACTAATGACAGGTTCTGCATTAAATTCTATCACAAAATTGATTAGTTTAACTTTTAAGTAGTTAACTATCCTTTCCCTGGCAGTAATATTTCCGAAGCTATTGGATATAATACATTTTGTCACAAATTTAAGATTTGGTCTTATGTGTCTAGATTTCGGAATTTTGCATCAAGAACCAAATTTATTTACAATAAACGCGACTTAAGAGGATTCATAGATGTACTCTTGATCAAATATTTCTACAAATTTTGCTGTCAATATCCAAAGATGGTTAGAAAGTTTCGCTTCAATAATTTTAGAGATTTTAGACTTGCCTGTTTTGTTTCTTAATTTTATCTTATGGCACAATTATATTATAATATTCACCTTTCAGACATTTTAGGCTCACTTGTTTTTTGTCAGGTTAAACCCCCATGGGGTATCGGTAGAAAGCAGCGGCCCAAGACACTTACAAATCTGCCTAATTGTACTTAATCTGGCGAAGAAATATTATATCTTGATAACACGTTCTTGACTTAAATGCTAATGACTTTCCTTCTTTTCTGACATGCCTAAGTACACATTTACTCTATGCCAAAAATTACTCAAATTTGACAGTATTTACTCAAATGTCACAAACTTGACCCATTAAGTTAAAACATTAACTCAGGGTTGGAAGCGAAATAGAGTGTTATTGTTTGAAGACTTCTAAAGTGAGGACTAGGCGTCATGTGGGGTTTGTTTTACATTTCTGTTGCTGGATGTCCATTATTGCAGTACTTCTTAGGATTTCCCTCGGTTTGAACAGGTGGTGGGGGCTGTAACTATTTATTTCATAATCACTAGGACAGAATATAATGCCCAAGTTTTTTTCTACTTCAGTTATACACTGAGAGGTGGTTTAACTAAGGTAAGGTATCCAGCTAGAAAGGGTACATTCTGGTGCAGGGGTATCAAGTCAAATCATTCTTATCTGAACTTGTACTATACAATAATTATGCTTTGTTTGACAGCTATTCTTTATTCATATTGAAGCTCTGTATTTATAAGCAAAACTTCACTTATTTAGCTCATGCATTAACACTTTCACCTATTTTTTCATATTTATGTGGGTTGTCTTTGAGGAATATTTAGCTTAGAAAAAGGAGCCGCTACGCAGAGAGACATGTACGGGTACAGGCTCCAAAACATGTTCTGAAGATCCTTTAATTTATTTGAGACAAAACAGCCTATGTCAAATTCTACAGAAGAACGTGACAACAGTAATTCCATTTGCAAATAGGTTAGATACTGACAAGTTAGCGTATGGTGTGTAGAGAGTTGGGACTACGGAAAAGGGTAAAGACTACCAGGAAGTTGCTCTGGATGGAAAGACACAGATACAATACTGAAATATAGGTTCAGTTTGTTACAGACAGGGATACTCTTCTGGCAAAATTCACGTAAGTCTACCCCCATAATGCATTGCTTCTGAACATGAGCAGCGTAACATGGCAACTTAGTTCAGGAGTATAAACACCTAAAATAACAAAGGAATATATAGCCGATATAATTGCTGCCTGCCGGAAAGTCATCAAATTTTGTGGGCACTTTAAGTAAACAATAATTTTTACATCCGACTAATTTTTATCAGAATTTAGACCAAAAAGTGTATTTTAAAAAACGTAACTGGGAAGCCTCACACAAAGTTGACCGAGGGTGAGAGCAGCTGTCTGCTTGACTTAGTTTAGCTAGTATGTTGCCTAGGACTAAACACACCTCTGCTCATGCTCAGACCAGTGCATTATGGAGGTAGACTTTAGTCATTGTTTAGCTGATACTATTGCTTTAGATGAAAAGGGACATACTGTTTCGGTTACGCCTGTAGGAACAATTTTAGAGTTCAATGGATTCTCATAATATGGAACAATAAGGGTCACAGTATTATACCAGAAATTTTTTTTCACGGCTACGACTACGTCTCCATGATCAACATAATCAGGTTTTCTATTCATCTTTATACAACGATGATGTTACACAGGGTGCTGCGGCCAAGCTTCGGACATGTAGACATTTCAAAAATGTTTATGAAATGGAAAATCACTTGACTCGTATTAAATATTTAAGATATTGGACAGCACTTGCCAAAATGACATTGAGCCACCACCAATTGCGACTAGAAACTGGGAGTTATAAAAACAAGAACATTTAAAATCGATAACGTGTAATTTGTAATTGTGGGGTACTGAAATAAAGAACCCTTTGTATTTATATGTTCAGTGTACAGAGATGAACGGGGATATTTACTTCAGACACTCGGGAACAATAACATAAACATTGCAAATTTCCTCTGACATAGTCCGGAGGTGACAGTGCCACAGGCCAGATATGTGCATAAGATGTTTTTGAGAGGGAGGAATTCTGTACACAACATTTTTTTTAGTTTAGTCAAATTATATTTGTACATATGTTTTTTAATTTTGTAATGCTTTCAACCCATTTATGGGTATAAAAAACCGAACCCAAAGTCCAAGATTCGGTTAATTCGGATTCGGATTAGGTAAAGCACGCACATATATGTGAGTGTGTGCGTGTTCCTATATGTGTGGTCAAGCAAATGACGATACTATGACTACTTTTATCGTCGAGAAATAAAAATTATAGATAGATAGATAGATAGATAGATAGATAGATAGATAGATAGATAGATAGATAGATAGATAGATAGATAGATAGGTAGGTAGGCCGACCGACCGACCGACCGACAGACAGGCAGACAGACAGATATATAGATATATAGATAGATAGACAGATAGATAGATAGATAGATAGATAGATAGATAGATAGATAGATAGATAGATAGATAGATAAAGTTATTTTTTGTAGAAAATGATTTAATAAAAGAAACAAAACATATCTGTACCACTTAGACACAACTACATTGTTCATGCAGGATTGATATTCCTAGGGCGTGATGTACACCTCCACAATTCCATGCATGAAGGATAGCTCGCCACTGAGAACGCTGCTAGACAGATATTGAAAGCCAGGTCGAGTTAATGCTACAGCGGATTTACAAATGTAAATACAGTGTCAGAGGCACGATAACTTTTGTTTTAATCAGCAAACGTTCCTGTCCCCATAAAGCACGGTAATGTATTGGCAGCCAAAAAATAGTAATAACCGTTTCAATAATTCGTGGATAATTCTGTAGGGCTTACACATTTTGGTCTAAATTGATTGAGTATGTCCTGCACAAACTATTGTAACGTCACATGTTGCAGACATTAGGTTAAAAACGAAAATGGTGGATATATTGATGGGTTTGAACAAAAATGTTTGCTTCAAGTTAAAACAAGAGCGGCAAATTGAACAAGAACCCCTGCAAGAAAACCTCTTTCATGGGTAAACAGCTGAAACAAGTCAAGCTGGACACATTACACCAGTGGCACAGAAAAGAGCGAGACGGTTATCTTGTGAATACAGAAGCTCCAAACATGATCTCTGCATTGCAGTTTGGTTGTGGAACAACGGAGAAGCATACAGAGTATGTGTGACACAGCGTTATGCTGAAGCATACAGACTATTTGTGATACAGCGTTATGGATATACACATACAGCTTTAAATTTTGTTATCCACATGTTTTACGACAGTTGCACCAAAGTACAATATCACAAACGTCTCACATATACAATAAAGCTGAAATAAATTACTTCCGAAAATTACGTTTTCAGGTTATAAAAGCAATATGAACGCCGGCACATATCTGGACATTTTATTTTTATCATCATCATCATCATCATCATCATCATCATCATCATCATCATCATCATCATCATCATCATCATCATCATCATCATCATCATCATCATCATCATCATCATCACTGCTACCACTGTTATCATCATCATCATCATCACTACTACTACCACTGTTATTATTATCATCATCATCATCACTACTACTACTACTCCCATTGTTATTATTATTATTATTATTATCATCATCATCATCATCATCATCATTATTATTATTATTATTATTATTATTATTATTATTATTATTATTATTATTGTTATATTCATCCAAAAACTATACCTTTTACAATCGGGGCAACCATGGAGCAGGCTTTATCCCATGGTGCGTCCAGGATGTTTATAATGACAGTAGTAGTAGTAGTAGTAGTAGTAGTAGTAGTAGTAGTAGTAGTAGTAGTAGTAGTAGTAGTAGTAGTAGTAGTAGTAGTAGTAGTAGTAGTAGTAGTAGTAGTAGTAGTAGTAGTAGTATTTGATTAACGTACAGAGAGTCTCGTTGGACTGGTCCGTTATACGCAATGTGCATACAGTTGATTTAATAGCGGATAAAAAACCAAACGTTTAACATGTTATACCTCTAAATATCTGCACGAAGTTCCAAAGTGATTAAAAACCATAAAGCCAGGAATGTATTAATACACTTATAACACAAAATAAAACATATGAGTGCACTAACAGGTCAGAGTGCGCCAATGACAAACTAGTACCCGGAAGCTCATCTTATTGGGAATCAGACTTGTTAAAACATTTGTGAATGTATTGTATTAGGCCAAGTAAGACCTTGTTACATTGAGTGTTAACTACAGCAACAAGTTTTTCATTGTCTGTCCAGGCATAAAAACTATCAAGGTAGTTTCTGGGGATTTTTTTTTCTAGTTTTTCGATTCTGAGGTTATGTAAACTGAGTCGGAGTATAACTATAGCCTGCACATATGTTATACTCGAGACAGGAAAAATATATGGTTCCATGGAGAAACCCGACTTGAATAACTTGTATGTTCTTCATTTGGATTTAGGTTGGCAAGCTTACTATTCATTGCCTGAGCATGCTGTCCGAACAGTGTGTGTAATTTCTATGAAACACTAAATCATTCAGTACGAGCTGTCATCCCAGTATGGAGACATACCCTCCCCCATCAATACTGCGGATGACACAGAGCATCAGTTCTTTGCCCAAAATGAAGCGACATATAATGTTAATTGACAGTAAGCTGTGCATGTGGTTTTATACGGAGCATCAGAAAAATCAATTATCTACAGTATATAAATTGTCACATCTGTGACTAAAATATTCACAAGTGAAAAGCAGACAAAAACGCAATGAAAAAATTAAATATATTAACTAAACTGACAAAAAACAGCCGATTATGAAATTATATCTGTATACATATATACTCCATTTATGTCAAGTGCCAACGCCTGCTATCTAAGTTTGCTGCGTAACAGCGATGCATCTCCGAGAAACCGGTAACAGCCACTTCCAAATACCGTGGCCAGCAACGTTTACAACCTAGCAACATGCCTGTTTTTAAAAATAACGAGACATCGATAAATCGGGTCCAGCAGGGCCGTTTCCGCTCGCAACAAGTCTCAATTCTAATAAAGTAAAGTTCTAAATGGTTAATCCTCACCACAACTGAATTAGAATATTTTTTTGTTTCTGTTTTTGTTTTGTTTTGTTTTGTTTTGTTTTTTTTTTCTTGTTTTTTTTTTTTTTTTTTTTTGGTTTTTTTTTTTTTTTTTTTGGTTTTTTTTTTTTTGTTTTGTTTTGTTTTGTTTTGTTTTTTTGGTGGGGGGTTCTAATCATTATTAATTTTTTATGTACGTGTGTGTTGTTTTTCATATTGTTAATTGTACGATAAAGCTTTGATCAAATACTACTAAACCAAATCTATTGTACAGCGTAGACAAATCTTTTTTGTAAGACCGCAAGGTACAGATCCACAAGGCTAAGTAATTTATGAATTTCTTCCATGTATGACCAAGCGCTAGGCTTTTGATTTCTAAAGTTAACTTGTTTTGTCATGAAAACCTTTCCACTTATAATTGTTTACTTATTTATTAACAATAACACTCTATTGATCTGATAATAGTTTCACTCTCAAGTGTGTTGTTTGGTCAAATTCTACATACATGAGCCAAAGATGGCAGCAGTACACTCTCCATAAACTATCACCATAGTTACGATGTCAATATTTTTATGAAAAACTGATACACTGCATATATAGCTGTTGAGGTTTGGATTTCAAGTAGTAAGTCTAAATATGATTAGAGTCGGCTAATGACTTCGAAAATAGCATAACTAAATACTTATCCTCTTCACATACTTGGTACGAAGTATATAAATACTTGTAAACATAGTAACACCATTCCAAGTTTTTATGAGTTTATGAATATTGTTAAAAAGACAAAGCAGGCTGAGAAAACATTATTGTCCAATGGGAAAAAAACACATGCTAAAAATATTACGATGGTACACTGAGTTTAAAGGATGTGTGATTGTGCGTATGATGTTTTCTGTTTTGTCTATTTTTGTTAACTCTGTTTGAATTTTTATGAACTGTATGAGCAAATATATATGTACTCTGTCCGGAGAATAGGATAGAATAAGTGTGGAAAAGAGACAAAAAAGCCTGCTTGATGCAAACTATAGTGTACATAGTTTGCTTAAAAACAGTCTATCTATTCCTACCACAAATACACACTTCACTTTTACGGATAACCTGAACCATAAATGTCCATAGACATTTATACCTTGCTTTGACATACAAACAGCGAGATTAACAAACAAAGCTACCCAGAAAATTTGCAAAACGCGCCTACGATCAATAAATTTGGTAATTTATGTTATAATTTGAAATAATATTTTCCAGGTGTTTTGAAATATGGTTGCACACATAATTCTCTTTCTTCAAATATTGATGTAAAGTAATCACGTCAACCACTATGGCAGCGACCTCCCCATGTATCACATCGCAAAGGTGAAGCCATCAATACTATTACTGACGCGTCCAAGTTATATACGCACATACAAAAATGGAACAGAGCTGTTTTGATGCAGTTGATAGAAGACATACATATATCCTGAATCTGGTCATGTTTTTTGGCATATACAAAACGAACTTGTCTAGACTAGAGCTACATTTGGCGGGGGGGGGGGGTGCAGTCAAGCAACGTGAGAAGGAGTTACTGACAAAGTGGAAAAATAAAAAATGAGTTCAAGTGTATCTGTCAGTGACAGATGTACCAGGTGATGGAAATTGTGATTACCTAAGTCCATGAACAGACAGAGTTATGCAACAACTTCTTTTGCGAGACGCTTTTTCTATCTAAAATGAAACACGTGCTGTTTTGTACGGGAATTTTAAAATAAAGATGAGGAGAATAAACACTATAGAATGAGGGTGCAGAGAATGATGCGTGAAAAGATATCCTAAAAGGCCGGTTAGGTACAGTTAGGTAATCTTTTGCATTACAAGGGCGAGCCTACAGTGTATAATAACATAGAAGTTAATTGCGGAAATATCGATTGGGTTATTTGAAAATTAAAAATGCGGAAAATCCTGTGCAGTCGATTGGATAGCAAATAAACTCCAGAAGCAAGACAGTTGTCCATTAATCTTTCCTTTAGTTTTTTTTCCTCACATTTTTAAATCTTTCGTAAGACGAGTCAAACTAACCGCTATCGACATATCCAAGGCTATATAAAGCCCATATAGAAGACAAGCTCAAAAGAGGTACTCTAATTACTAAGGAATTTTTGTAATTCTAATGTTTATGAAATGCTTGCGTCAATATTGGTCAATTTATGAAACATCTAAAGCACGAAGGAATAATTGGGGAGTTCCTTAAGTCACATAGAAAACACAGGGAACTGGATGATCAAATGTTTGCACTCAGGGAGTTATGTAAACTTAGGAAAGTAAACAAACTGAAAACATTGTTATCGTCCCTGGATATAGCGAAGGCTTTGGTAATGTTACCAGGGTAGGAATTTTCTTGATTTTATGGAAAAAGGAATCATAGGAAAAGCGTGACGTTTAAAAACGTTGCTAGAGATATTTAATGGGGGTGAAACAAGGATGTGTTCTCTCCCTGTAGGTGTACCACAAGCATCGCGATTACATGGCCAGCTGTTCAGTATACTCTCACGGATCCAAGAGGGAGGGATGGGACACCCCTCCTCCCCCCCCCCCCAAAAAAAAATGAAGAGAACAGACACAGAGAAAAGGAGTCAAAGAAGAGTATGATAGCTTGTCGCTCATTATGGGGAAAAATACGACTTCAGATGGGCGTATATGCTTACTGAATAACAAATTATAGACATGTATGTACAACATTTATGGTAGACGATGAAACCATCTTTTTGTCTCAAAAATATAGCCACGGAGCAGCTGTGTCATAAACTGATACTCAGATATTGCCCTCACGTAGATGTTCATGAAAATTATAAAACCTTGTATTCGGAAACATTTCGAGCTGCCGACGTGTCAAAACAGACATTATATTATGATGTGCAGGAAAACTGTATAATTTAATTTCATCAGAACTTTCTTACAGCAACATGCCTTTTCCCAATTAGATGTAAGAGTGCATGTACACAGACTTTAATGTATCTGTGAACGATGCTACAATATCTTGGTACAATATTCGGCTATTTTATATTCAACAGTTTCGTGTTCGCACCAAACATACATACAATAACTGCTCGCATGAAAGCTTTTGATATACCATGTAACGGACCAGTTTGCGGCATGAAATCTTCGGGCGGGGGTGAAATCAATGGTTGAGAACCTTAAAGGCTGCCTTTAAGGAGTCAAAAATCATAAACGGACGTCTTTTCGGTCCCAAACATTTTATTGTTCTCATTAAAGATCCTGACGCTTTAAGGCAATCTTTAAGGGGTCTAATAGCTTTAAGGCTATCTAACAGAAGACTGAGTCCTTAAAAGAATCTTCAGCATATTACACCGTAAAGTTTGCTGATTTCCTTAAAGAAGACACATTCCTGGCCTGTGGTAAACGTCCACAACATCCCGCTTAAAGTACCTCTAATGTTTCGTATGAAGCCCACAAAAGGGCAGTTTAAGAATAAAGTTATTATCATTTTCTGAAAGGGCAATAGGGACTTCAAGAGAGTTAAAGCGTGCATCACTAGCCCAGTCAAGCATTAGTTAAATACATAATTCATTTATTTCATGTGTAAAAATTGTACAAAGTACATATAAAGCACACATCATGAGTATGAATCTACTATTTGGACCATATCTCACCGTGCTGAACTGTAAGTGAGATTTATAACCAGTCTGACTGATGCCGTACGGGCAACTTGTGCTGGGAGAGTAGTCAACTAAATCTTGACATGATTCGGCTTATCCTACATTTGGCAGAGTTTTATGTGTACTTTGAGGATAAAAAAAATACAAGGTTGTAAATTAAAAACACAAAAAGATACCAACTACCGAGAAAGTTGTTACCGAACAGGCCCTTCCAAACATTAGCTATAAACAAATTATAATGTAAGTGACACTATTCGGTCACATGTAGATCACCTCTTAAAAGCAGCATTAGCACCCACTACAAGGGCCTCATATGCAAAAACGTGGGACCTGTACAGCGATTTTCACAATGATTATTATGGTAACAGCTATACTTTGCCTCTTTCGGAAGAAAATGTAATGTACTTCGTATCTTTTCTTTGTGTGCACAACCATTCGCCCAGTGTCATTGCATCTCACTTGTCTGCTCTAGCATACCAACACAAAATCAACAATCTGTGGGACCCAACGCAGTGTTTCAGGGTTAGAAAAATGCTGGCGGGATGTAGAAAACTAAGCCCAAAGAATTTTGATTCCAGAAAACCCATAGACAAAGCCATTTTATCTAAATTATGTGATGCCTTACCGGCACTGTTTCAAAACAAATACACATGTCGGCTTTACAACGCCGCATTTTCCCTGGCTTTTTATGCCTTCCTGAGGGTAGGAGAACTGACCCTTTCGAATAACCAGCATGGAAACATATTACAGCTTGGTGACATAGTACGCTGTGCACATGCTGACGATAGCCTTTCAAATGTGCAAGTGCATTTCAAACAATACAAACACTCCGATGGGTCTAGTCACAGCATCTCAATCCAATCCAAAGAGCTTTCGGCAGCACTATCAAATTACGAAGCAGTCAGGGGAACACACCCTGGCCCATATCTGATCGACCAGGGCGGTAATCCCCTAGCACGTCAACAATTTTCCTCAGTTTTGGCATCCACCCTAAAATACTGCAGTTTCAATCCAAAGCATTTCAACACGCATTCATTCCGAATTGGTGCAGCCACCCATGCTGCTGAGGCAGGCATGTCAGATGCACAGATAAAACACCTGGGCCGCTGGAAATCCCAAGCTTTTTTGCAGTATGTAAGACAAACAGAGACAGTTTTCACCTAAATTTGCAAAAAAAAAGATTTTCTCTCTCTCTTTCTCATGTGGGGTGTGCCGCCCGCGGCTGTGGCGGAAAGTCTCTTCCACAGCAGAAAGAGTCACCAGCCAAGGGTAATACCTAGGGTAGTACAAGACCCAGTAGGTTTAACTTCATAAAAGGCCTGGAAGGCGGGATGAGATATCTCCTGATCCTTGCGGTCGGTTGACCGGGGGAGCTCATGGAGTATCGGTAGTACGTCTTCGCAGGCTGGAACAATGCAATTTATAAAGGTGGTGGAGGCGATCCTCCCTTGCGGTCGGGTGACAGGGGGGAGGAAGACCTCCTGAGTTTATCAGCAGTGTAACACAGCGGGGAGCTATTCTGCCCTGCGGTCGGGTGACCGGGGGAGAAAGAACCTCCAACATACATAACGTAGGTAATAATATCCTGGGCTTAGAGTTAGGTAAAATCAGCAGATCTGACCCTCATGCAGGTCACTCCTCCTCTTGTGGTCGGTCGACTAAGGATTAGAGGGGTGACAGGGGTGAGGAGCAGACTGCAAGTTATTCCCCTTTGGCAATTAGATATAGGTAAAAACAGCAGAGCTGACCCTCATTCAGGTCACTCCTCCTCTTGTGGTCGGTTGACCAGGGAGTAAGGGGGTGAGCCTGGTGATGGGCGGACTGCAATGTTTTCTTCTAAGCGTTTTACTTCCCCAACTGTGTAAGGGGTGAAGATTGTTATGCGTGTATCTATAGCAATGAAAAATATGCTAACTTCAGTTTCATTAAATTTATAAACTTTGTCTGCTCCTCCATATAGTTGTTAAGTTTTGTTTGTGGTGGTGAATGGGTTAAGAGTGGCTGAAGCACAAGCGTGGAAAGAAAAGATACCAACTACCGAGAAAAGTTGTTACCGAACAGGCCCTTCCAAACATTAGCTATAAACAAATTATAATGTAAGTGAATATTGACACAGCAGGATATTAGGTCAGATTTTGTATAATGATAGGGATAATGAAAATTTTGAATAGCATAATAAATATAAATGTATATTACCATTTCATTGTGACACTGTGAGTAGTTGTAACATTTTGATGCCTGAGGAATGGGAAAATTTTGTTGTTGGTTACCCGTAGTAACAACCGCCATATTGAAACAAATGAAACGGGTATTCCTGGGAGATCCACCTGACCATTGGCCAGGCCGGTTCCGCCTTTCAGACGTCCAAATAGCATCCGGCTTTAAGTTCATACAGGGCCCAAAGCATGAAATGTACGTCCGGGCGTGGAGGCACGGGATGCTGGAATTTTTTCAGAAACTATCTTTAAGTTAGCTCTTAAGTTTTAGACGCCTTTTTCACTTTGCACAGTTTGCATCTCGAGCAAGTTAAATTCATGAACACTTTGCGGCCACTCCTACGGCATGCATTGGTGTGAAGCACATTTGGCTGATACCTCGCGACCAACATCAACAAAATAATTATCGAAATCAGCAGCTGAGAACCACACCGAAATGGCAGACTAATCAAGGCTGACAGCATTCTCATGTCTGCAGTCATGGCTTAACATCGGGTTAACTATATTATCCGATTCCCATGGGTTACTGCTGTCCTCTGTTCGCATAGGAACTTGGAATCAAAAATAAAATCTTCATTCATGTTCATTCTTCCAGGCAACCATCCTTAAATGAACAACGCCGAGGATTTCACCTCGCTCTTAAAAGTGGATCACTGAAAATATCATGTAATCGTCACCTCAGGCAATTATTGTCGCCCCTGATGTCAAGCAGTATTTAGGCCCTTGTGCTACTATACATCGAGTGAATCGCTACGCTTCAGATGGCTGACAAACCCCAGGAAATAACTTTCTTTGATACAAACACATTGACAATTGAAGGACAGTCACATAAACTTTGCAGAACTCTCATCATTAAAACCACCTTTATGCCTGGCCTTAGTGTCACAATAATGATATTAAAAAAGTAAGGAAGCTGTAATTATAATTAGAGATCAATCCCATGTTACAGCGTTGATGAAATTTGAAGCTCTCATCCAAAATCTCATATTTTGGTTTCAAACAAATATTTTACATTTACAATTACCTCATGCATTAAATTCACCCTAGCACTTTTAACAGAAGAAAACATATTTCAATGATAGCTACTATTAGGGACCACAGATATATTTTTCTTCAAAATATTAAAGCCAGCCTTGCAAACCTTTAATGACATCACGTGGGTCTTCTGGGACAAACTTTCAGCAAGATGACAGCTTCCATGGCTAATGATATTTTGAAAAACCACAACTGTTACACCTGTAACACTCTCAGCAGCCACAACGTTTGTTCTTGTGTGGTGTGGTTTCCACAAAAGAGCTGCCAGATTGGTCTGCAACTACTGTCGGAAACCTGAACAGTCCACACTACATGCTGCTGGGCTTAAATTAGACAACTTTGTCGTCATGTTGTATGACTGTACACGACATACTGTAAATTTATTTAGTTTTGCTGTGTTCTTATATTCGCCTATTTCGCTGATGCTTCAAAACCGTGAAACTAAGAATACAGTGAAAAAAAAGTTTTTAACATGGCATTGATTGGAAGTAAAACTAAAATAGTGAATTTGAAGTCTCAATAAAAGGTCCAAAATGCAAAAAACTTGAAAACAAATACCCTTGAAAATAAACGTATTCACAGTAATAGAAATCTCAAGCCTGGAATACATCAGACCCACACAATAAAAGTACTAGGCGCCCAAATGCTTATCAGTTGGATAGAGTGCGCTATTACCAATCTGCATGTATTTGTTATATAATTGAAAAAGCCCATAATTTTTGTCAGTATCCTGTGGGAGTCATATTTTTTCCAGACAGTATCAGTTGGTTGAACTACCTGGTTAACATGATTGTTTCACGGCCTAGTGTCTACAGGTTTAAAACGGAACTGTCCAATTGGAGAGAGTACATCTATAAATTATGGAGCTATGATTATATACATTGACATCTCTATAAAGGACTATATATATAGCGGTGACATTCTTTCATCGTGTTTTTGCGTTACCTGTGCAGATCATGTCGTATTTTTCTCCCATGCGTAGCCATAGGAAATGAAAGTTGTATCCCACACATGCATGACAAGACTGCTTGCATTCGAAACTTCATATCATACTATCATTTGCCAACACTGTCAAAGTAAAACAATTTTTCTCCACATATATCTTGAACGGCAGTACACCACATATTTGCGTGATTTACTGCCAACTTGTGTCTATCAGCAAAATCGATACAATGTTAAAACTGGTCATAACGTGTCCTCAATTCGTATTTGAACCATCTGAATCCATTTAATGTATCTTTATTTGTACCAACTGTTCATCTATAGAAGGGTTTGCCGCCTGCCACACATAATGCTGAATCTTTAGTTCATTTTATAACTAAATTAAACCGAAATAACCATAAAGTAAACCTATTAGTGTTCGTTCGACGTAGAAATGTAGCATGTTTAATACTGGCTTGTTTAGAAATGCTTTTTTAACTACCTTAGGTGCACCTGTGGTATGCTAATGAGCATGTATTTCATTATTGTTTCGAATGTTCACACTTAAAGTCAGATTGAAATAAACTACGAAAATATTGAAAGCGCTGTTTACAGTGCAGGTAGTGCTATTTGACTCGAAAAAGTGTGCTTTTAAAATTTTAAATATAACGAAAAAAATTTAAATAGCTCTTTGTTCACTCTTATAGTCAGTCAACAGGCGATGTCTTGTCTTGTCTGCAATTCTTTCTATGTGGCTTCGCCGTTTTATCTTTGTGCAGTGATGTCCACTGCAGGGTCTTTGCCGTACATCAGCTTATTTTCTTCTGACATATGTGAATAAAGGATTCGCATGGTGCGATGCTCCTCTTTCCGATCGCCTTTCTTGGGAATAAAATATGTATATTTCTACAATATATTTTCCTTTTAGCTCCTTTCTTAAAATGCGTAGACCCACTCCCACAAACTAAAGATCGCAGCATTTAATTTCGTGTAAAAACTTACTATATATAAACAGTAAGCAAAAAATTCTAGCATATGTAGGCACAGAGGCCCACAGAACACGGTGTCGATTTCAATCTAAGGCACCGCTCCTGGCTTACCCTGTCAAAAAATTTGCCTTTTGGAGCATTTAACTTTGCGATTTGAGATTATATTAGGCTTTATTCTCACACTTATGGGTTCTACAAAAGCCAGTGTACATTTGTAAATATGTTAGACGCACTAATGATTTAACCCCATTCCATCGATGCCCCTTTTATAAGGGTGTAGATTCCGAATATTATCATCATCATCAGTGCCATCATCAAACCTTTTCCTCTTATTCTATCTCCATGGTTACCCCTCCGGTTTGCCGTGTTGAGAGTTTGTTGTCAATCACCCCTGTCTAGAGTAGGCTTGCGTCGTTTTGATTGTTATATCGGCAACAAAGTTTTGCTGACAAAGATACCTCGAAAAGTTGAAAATCGTGCAATATCCATCAGTATTACCATCAACTTCTTGGAAGATTGATTGATAGATAAATGGTACCGTGGGAAAAAAAACTTCATAGCAGAACATCATACGAAGGTAAGGCCCTCTGTCAGTTATGCCGATATGGAAATTTATGAGTATACTTCGCCAATTATGAGAAGAAAAGATGGTAAGTCTTATACTTAAAGATAAATGTTTAACGGGGTTTGAATTTTCTGTTGGTCAGGAATTTGAAAAAAGTTACAAGTACAAAAAAGAACCCTTTGATTCTCATCCTCACAATTCCGCTTTATATTTCTTGTGTTACATTTTCCTGTTCAAAATCTTTCAACATAGAGTCCGTGGCAGGATTGTCAAACTCCATTGTTTCACTTGGAATTGAAACTTTATACAATTATCTTATCTACAAGATATTATTAAGTAAATGCGCGCAGGTTTTATAGAATCTATTCGATATTATAAAAAGAGAAATTGCGTGTTCGGCACAATGTTGGAAAAATGTTTTATTTCATCCAATCTGCAGTCTGTCAACCTTTTGATTTATTTTTTGTTTTCGTTTGTTTGTTGCAAACGGTCTCATAAAGATGTAGGATGAAATTACCTTAAACTACAGCTACTGTAACAACAGGTAACTGAATAGGAGGTATTTATATATTTAACTGTATTAATCATAAACCTATTCTGATTAGCTAAGTTATTGGAAAAAAGTACTATGATTTATCCATGACGAAGGCACATCCGTCAGTAATGTTGCGTAACCATCCAGAAATACAAATGTAACACTTTTTCTGCATACGTTCAACATCTTGTAAGTTTTGAAACTTCGTGAATGTTTTCTCAAGTTGCTAGGCCTACGGTTATCATTGAAGCTCATTTGGCCCTACTTGATGCATGAATCTGCTGTTCCTCCTGTCGACTTTCTTCAGGGCTGTCCAACTGAAACATTATAGCAAAATTTTGCTACAAAGCCCTTCAAATTTGCTACAGATTTTTTCAAATCCTGGTGGGAGAGGTCTTCTTCACGCGTAAAACTTGACTCGCGCTCAAGGACTCAGCTCCCTTCGAGACATACCTTGCTGTGAAACTTAATTCACGGAACCAGACCCGCACGATAATATTTAATACTGGTACCCTGACAAAAAATTAGTAAGTGTACGCCTGAAGGCAGGACGGTCATTTGACGGTCATTTGACACAAGACAGGGTTCAAAAATTCTAGAATTCATCAAATATATAGTGATCATTTTTATAGATAGGCAAATGTTAGGCTTACAAAAAATAAGGCAAAAAATATTGAACAGAAGCAATGTGAATAATTTATTCATAAAGAGAAAATACCGTATAATGTTGCGCAGGCACTAAGGTTAACAACGTTTTAGTCGGGCAAAAAGGGCAGTGGGAATCAGGTAATTTCAACTCTAAAGTGTGGATGCTCAGGAAGTGAGGTACTTTTCACGCGTGAAGAGTATCTGGCGCTCAAGACAGAAGAGCGAGGTCTAGATCATGGACTGGGAGATAACGTGAAAGCTAGCTCGCTTTTACGGGTGAGGTCTCGATCACGCAGCAGTGGCAGTACAGAATCCCAATTAATATATATAATTCCTATTGTGACGTGTTATAACTTGCATATCCATACAATTTTATTTGAAACGGATCAAAATTTAGTTCTGTGTAAGATGAGATACAGGGATCTATCCAGAAAGGTTGCGACGACCAAAGAGAATACAAGCAGGAAATCAAAAAAAGTCTCCTTACCCTAATATGTCAAATTTATTTGCTTCAACGGCTGACAGAGTAGGTTTACCTACCACACGCTTGCCGTTCAATAGCATCAGAAGAGTCTATAATGGATGGATCTTCGATCTCATGTCTCTGCTGAATACCAGTGCCTGATACTTGGCAAGTGGCGTCAACAGATCTGGATTATGGTCACTCATTGTCATTGTTGTTAGACCTTTAAGTGTGGCATAAGGATATATGTTATGAGGTGCGCTCTTTGCATTGTAAAAGATATGTTTTATTTCAAAACATTCTTGTAGGGTGTTTAAAGGCACCGTTGAACAAGATGTTTTCAGTCAGCACCGGTCCATAGTAAACAGTGAACCACTGTTTGCGTTCTGTAATTTTCTTATACTCACCAACGGGACATTCTGACAGCGCAGATTTCACAGCAAACTACTTGTTTATTTTGCCGCGCATGGTCCACTGTGTTATAATACATGTATATTACTGGAGTGTGCTAATTTTATTTACACTTTTGTTATAAATGTGTAAAATTGGAAAAATCAAAATCGACAAAAAAGCAACTATGCAATGTTGCCTGTTTTTCACAACTCCCCACTTCTCCATTAATTCATTGGTAGCATACAGTATCAAAATTGTCATTTGCCGGTCCCGAGGCCACTGATATTGTCCCCAGGTGAGTTTAGTTTGGGTCTAAGCTGCTCGTCAGGAAGTAAAAATTGCCAGAAAACAATTCGTGTATCCTAAATTTTCTATTTCTACCAGACTTGCGTTGGTTTATATGCAGAATGAAAAGCATGTTTAAGAGGCGTCTGCTATTTTCTAGATGTGGTATCAATTAGAGAGTTAAAATAAATAACCAAAGAGAAGAAAGATTAGAGGCTATTCGTCTCAAACAGTTCTATAAGGACATTAGAAAGCTGTGACCTGGGATGACAAATCTGCTCTCCAAGTTTCACATGCCAGAGAGGGATTAAAAAATTATGGGCCCAGTGCTGCGACGGAGACATTGCTCATACTGCATATGGCATACATTGCAGTTAGTATGCAACTTGGAAAGCAGTTGCCTGTGCAAAGCTTTAACTGACAGTAACGTGTCACTCATTTTGTGACGTACAACTAGAATAAAAACCACTGACCTATGTTGGGTATCTATTTACTACCTTATTTTTACTCAAGAAATCGGTGAGACCAGGGTCTCAATACCTTGATAATCAAATGTAGTAAGTACGTTCAATGATTTAATTGCATTTATGTCTATTAAACCTTTAGACCATAATCGGTACAATAACTTGCCTATGTGTAGATAGGTCTTCTTTAATGTTTGTACTTAAATTTATCGCTAATAGAAAACATCTTGGTAAGAATTGTAGATAAGACGGGACCTATCTTGATAGTAATGCGTGAAAGCCAAAGGCTTTCCTTCGCGCCAATTAGGTGCATGACCAGCTATGTCAAGCTGGCTATTATATCATCTATTACATTATCCGAGAGGCTGGTTCAATTTATGCTGTGATATGTAGGTCTTGAAAATCCAAAAATGTTCTTGCGGATGTTATATTTGCAGTTTTCATTTGGAGGGCTCAACGGTATGGAACGTTGGTAAAATTGAATCCGAACAAACTGAACTGAATAAGAGCTATGCAGAAATTGTATAAAACGATGGTAGAACAAAAGTGCGGTTGCCTTTCGCATGCCTAATCATTCCATTCGGTGAGCACACTGTAGGTCCACTGTGAGAATAATTTATATAGGAAACTAGGGTGGTCGGGACTCTAATAACAACCACTGCAAAATGAATTATATCACACTAACCGACAGAGAGAATTACATCTCATTTTTGTCTGCATTACCATCTATTGAAGTACCCATGATGGTATTACAGCACTTCATATCAGATTACATATAGCTTTAGTGTACCTATGGTAACACTTTCATCCAGACAAGTTACGTGACCCTAATTACCCACGGGCGTGCGTTATGTCGGACACGATGTAAATCCCTAGCATTCTTTGGCATGTACAGACAAAAACACGGTAACCGCCCATCACACAGGCAAATCATGTGCGTGCGTAATGTTTATCCTCTGCATTGGGTGTAAATCTAGCTACAAGGAAGACCACTTTTCAAATTTACCTAAAGAGGTCTGTCAGACCAAAATAATATTCGTCAATTATTCAGCTTTGTAACACAATGTCTGTACATGTGGTCCCAAAATATATGATCTGGTGGCCGCAAGGAGTATTCAAATATCTTGGCTCACAGCTTGGTTTCTTTATTTTGTTGATTTCCTAATATTTGGAAAATATGAAATGTGCTTGTCGGAGGGGAGACAAGGATGAATTTATGACGCAAAATATTACTGTTAAATGGATTGTTGAACTATTGTATTCTCATTATACAAAGTTGTGTGTTTCTGAGATATTTAAGAAAAATGGATATCCCTGCAATAGAGATATCATTGTTTTTTCCATGGAATGCCATGCAACTTTGCAACAGAAAGTCGACACACGAAAAAATGCTCAAGGAATCAGAAATCATTTATTGGATCAATACATAAAATCAATCAATTTGAACAGATATACACATATACATGCACATATACTCACACATACACATATAAAAATATCGCATATTGTTAGTTTATTAAAGATTAGTTTGTATATCAGATCTGGGAGACTGGTACTAAGTTCAACTTTGACCACTATCATATAAGCCACTCACAGCTTGGTATTTATATAATAATAACTAGGCACAGGCACACACTAGTAATTGTGATAGCCATTATTCCAGGGTATTAGATGAAACCAATATTCAAGGTGTATAACAAGTTCACATGCATGTACCTCATGCTTAAAACTGGGCTCGTGCATTGTTATCCATTCGGTTCAAATAGTTGAATTACAACTAGAAAAGATGAAATGATGCATAGCAAATCAGTGTATGTGTCTGCAAAGCTTATTGGTATGACAATGTACAATTGGTATTTCAGTGCTGCAGCATATTATCAGCACGACAATATATAATGGGTACTTCAAGTACAGTAGTGTATAATCTGTACGGCAATGTTATGAGAGTGTACAATGGGCACCTCAGTACTAAGTGTAAGCTTGGTACCATAATGTTACAATGGTGTACAGTTGGTACTTCAGTACTACAGTATATGATCGACAACGTGACGATGGTGTACAATGCGTACTTCAGCACTACACTGTTTAACAGATACAACCAGTTATTGTAATCAACTGGTTTTCAGGAATAATGTTGGAAAGCCACACTTGACACAAAGCAGCCTCAGTGTAGCAAGCTCCAAGGGTTACTTCAGTGCACCCAACTTATCTCTCGGGTGGTGCAAAAAACTCTTTCAGATAGCCTAAATTGAAGTTCAATTTTACAACATAAAACCTCTTTTTAATCCCAGCTGTGTGTCTTACACAGCCCAGGCAAGCTTGTGTGCAAGCCTCTTTGGTATATATGATGCTGACGCAACCTGCCGGAGTGCATACAGAAGTTATGCAACTTTTATGAATACTAATTGGCAACATCTAAAATTAGAGCTCTGTCACAGCTCAGTTACCTTATGAGGAGGGAGATGGAGGGGTGGCCCAACCTGACTTTTTTAAAGAGTGGTTGTGCACATGTAAATGAAACTCCTTATTGGATTTCACCTGTTACTATTCCTTCCAGTTAAAGACAACATATAAGCCAAAGCTACACTGCATCTTCCACCATACCCCTATCCTATGGTTCCACTTTCATCGACATTCTCGGTCTGTTGCTAAGTAACTGGCCTTTGCCCCAATCTGAGACTAATTCCTACTCTCAGCCATAATTCAGATCCAATGCATGTATACATACACCAAAAAACTGAATTTGCTTCATTTCACTTCATTTAACTGGCTCAATAAGCTACACAGCCATGGAAGATACAAATGGAAGTTAATGGTAAGTGTAACTATTATTTTTTTATGACAGAGTCAACCTTCAGACTCTATTGCATTTTTAATATCTCTCACCAGGTGTCACTACCTATCAGAGAGTTGAATAAATCTGTCTGCATGCATACTTTTGAATATATTCAAGATTTGAAAATTCAAATGCCTTAAATTTGCATTATTGTTTTAATTTGTGCAGTCTCCTTTACCAATTTATCAGATGCATACTAGTCCATGACATACGAGAAGAGGTTGGAATGGCATCTCTCTGTATAATGGCTTTGAAGTTATTCAAGATTTTAAATTTCCAATGGTGCTACTGGGCATAATCAAAACTGCTGCAACTTTTGTTTTTAATTCATTTGGTGCGCAATGGTCACCAACCACCTAGTAGAAGTTAGAATGGCATCTCTATCTATTATAGTGTTAAAGATATTCAAGATTGAAAATTTAGGATACTGCTAATTAGCAGAATTTAAATTACTACAACTTTTGTTTTAAATTCGTTACATGCACAATGTCAATATATATATCTTTATTCGTACACAGAAGGTACAATGTACATATATTAAGAGATAACGTGTTTACCTTTAACCATGTGCTAACTTTATCTACCTCGGCGTTTATAATTTGAGAAATGTTATTGTTGGGTTTCTGTGTACTCACAGTATTAACAGTGTATAAAATGTGGTATCATCTGCATTTATAATAAATGTAATGCCTCTATAATGTCATTGATATATATTATAAACAATAGCGGACCTAAAATCAATCCTTGCGGCACACCAATCGTTATTCTTTAAAAAAGGACACTTTACATCGTCAAAGATTACATATTGTTTCCTATTGTTCAGATAGCTTTCCACAAACTTAAGACTAGTGACCCCTAATCCATGATAGTATAGTTTCTGTAGTAACATTTTATGAACTAGAGTACCAAACGCCTAAGACAGACCCATATATATATATATATATATATATATATATATATATATATATATATATATATTTTATGTTCGGAACGAGCGGGACTCGAACCTGCAACCTTTGGCATCATTCGCCTAGCTGAAATGGGAAACGCACATATCCACTCGACCAAATCCCCATTCTTATATATATATATATATATATGAGAAAATAGAAATTTCTATTTTATCATGTTTTAATAGATTAACAGACAAAGTGTCATGACCGCAGCTGGTTTTGGGTTTGAAAGAGTTTATTATCTTCAATATCGCCTCATCTATACCATTTGTGAAACGGAGCTTATTTTGAGTTGAATTTGTCAGATAGTCCCCAAAGGTATTGTCATGTGGCACCTTAATTTTTGAAGCTAATTTGGGTCCTATCTGTATGAAGTAATTATTACCAGATATCCTGTTTGTCGGTAATAATATGACCATGTACATTAAATGCATTTGGAAAACCACTATACTTTTTTATTTTGTTTAGAGTTTCATTTGTAGTGGACCAAGTTTTTTACATCTTTTATACACTTACCAAACATCTCTCATAATAAAGTTTCTGTGCCTCATTTATATTCGTGTGTAAAGTGTTCTGTACGTCTGGAGATTTACTTTAAGAAAGCCATATTCGTTACTATCGCGTGGAATGCTTTTCAGTGTCAGAAGAAAATACTCTTTCAAAACAAACCGCAATTAGCATGTTTTTGTACGGACTTGGGTCTCTCGACATCTTGAAAGGTGGCGTTTCTTTGTTGGAAGGCGTCCAGATGACAGCACAAGATGGTCTTTTAAATCTGGAGTCTTAAAGAACAAAGGTCTGAAACAGTTCCAGTGAGTAAAGACGTCAGCTTTGCGAATCAAATACCTGACACTATCGTGCATTTCCCTGTGATGAAAATATCCTGCTGAGCATTGTCACAAAATTGCCCATTTTACAAGAAACATGTAGGAGCTTTTAACATTGTTTAAAATTAATTGTTTCTCGCTCAAATCGCCCAAAAGAGCCCAAATGTAAATTCACGTCTGTTTCACTCTTTTGAATTAAATTTCAACGTTATTTTTTTATAAAATTGCTGAGAATTGTATATTAAACCTGGATTGTAGGTAAGCTAGAGGGCCAAGGAAAGCTATTGACCAATGTTATTCTACGTAGGATTGGGTTAAGGTGTTTGGGTAAGTATAAAGGAAATTACAGCAAACCATTTAAGACGTGCATATGTGCACTATGATTTTTGAATAAGAAATCTTGTCGATTTCGGGTATAGATGCGTTGCTAAGCGACCGATGGCTACAATGTCGCAACTAATATGTACTTTGCCGCCAGGTTATATTTTATACCGATCTGCATTTCAAATCATTATGCATTTCAAATCAATTTATACCAATTTCCATTTCAAATCAAAGACAATTGTTTGAAACATTCTGTTGCCAGGAGCCTAACAGTCAAAATAGAAAAATTACAAGCGACACTGCCACGCAGGCCTATCTAATCCGTAATCTCCTGTCAAATCATCATTTAAAAAGAACACAAAAAAACTCCAGAGTCACAGTAAAAAGTACTGGTTTCATTGTCAAGGGTGAAAACAATTGCTTTTGTAGTCGTGTCAGTAAAAATTAATACATTTTGTGCTTCGTGACAGCATAATATTTTGTTGTTTTCCAAGTGTATTACATAGCACGAACTCTTTCATTCTCGTTCACTCAACACTGGTAACTCTGTTGGACTAGACGCTCATGTTGAACACACATCCATAATTTGAATTCAAATTTTGCATACCAAAGCCACGTTTTTGACTGAGTGACCATATCTCTCCTCGGCGCCCAAAGTGAACCGAGAATGAATGATGACCTAGACCCTTTGTAAGGATCGTCTCTGCAACTGTAGGCATGCTGCTACTTTAGTGGAAAGTCGGTTTGCAAAGCATATGAATGTACTATAGTCATGTAAATTGAAAATACATGAGCTTTCTTCGAAATTTGCAATGACGACGTACTTGGATAAGATGGCTAAAACGGGCTACCATGCATGCACAGTCATCAACAGGGAATTTGTAAAATGCGATTGAGATTAGCATGTTTAGCCTATTAACAAAATGAATTGAATGTCTTGCACATACCTAACACTTCAAATTGGCACTTAAGTGAAATTAAGATTATTGTGCTTAATTTCTTTATAAAGTAAAATAAATATGTTGTCACATAACTAACGCGTCAGTCCGGTTTTAAAAGGACTTTTTGTGCGATAGAATATGAACCTTTCAAGAGACTCTATAACGGCTGTTAAAGTGTGTGTGTCAACACACGCTTTTCTGTTTTTCCTGAAATTCTTTATTATGTCTGTGTGCAAACACAGACATATTGTTTTTACAGGAATTCTTTATTTCTGTCTGTCTTTCTTTTTTCTTTCTTTCTTTCTTTCTTTCTTTGTTCTTTCTTTCTTTTTTTCTTTCTTTCTTTCTTTCCAGGAAAATTTGTCCGACATTTCGTTTGAAAAGTATCAGACGTAGAAACTCCAAACATGGCACAATTATACTTCTGTAGATGAAGTCTCGCCTTTTTATAATGAGAGGGCATGCTTTTCAAAACTATGCAAATGAGGGCTAATTGAAGTTTTAAATCTTCAATATCTTATATATTATAATAAATGTCGGTCCGAGTGTATAGGAGTTCGATCATAGAAAGGTAAAGGTCATCTCAAATGTCAATGACATGTCAAGGTCAAAGGTCATGTCAAGGTCAAAGGCCACTTTCGATGGTGGCTTTCTTCTAGCCAAAACTTGGTCAATTTTTATCCAATTTTGATCATGTTGGGCTGCAATTGTAGCTATTGTAACACTGCATACTTTGTAATTTGCATGTGACTTGTAAAGGTCAAAGGTCAAGGTCATATCGACCTTTGAAAGTTTCATCCAGTCATAACTTGGCCAATTTCCATCCAATAACCCATGTGTGAGTATAAAAGAACAATGGCTTATTTGGCCTATTAATAGCTGAATACAGAAGTGTGTGGGGATTTAGGAATATGTACATTTTCCCAAAAATCTGCCCACAGAAACCAGGGATACACTTTGTATTAAAAAGGCTGAAAGGAAAGTTTTTTTCAGTCACACTTAGTGCTTTACATACTTAAATTATAAAATACCAGTCAATGGTGGAATACATACTTCATTCAGATTTATCGAAGTTTGCAAGACTGTTTACTGTTCTTCATGTTCACTCATGCATTTCACGCACACACACTATTCTAATAATGTTGGACTCAGATTGTAGGTATTGCAACACTGCACATTTTTATAAGATCATGTAACCTCAAAAGGGCAAAGGTCAAGGTCATTTGGCCCTTTGAAGGTTTCATCTTGCCATAACTTGGTCAATTTTCATCCAATTTGGTCCATGTTGGGCTTAAATTGTGGGTATTGCAACACTGTTCAATTTACATGTGACCTGTAAAGGTCAAAGGTCAAGGTCACTTGGATTATGAAATTTTCATTCAGCCATAAGCTTAATTCATATATATCTTTATTTGTACAAAGTACAATGATAGAAAGACAAAAAAACAGAACCTAGTTATTCAGTGCACTGTGTCACCACAATGTCCTGCAACTCGCTGAAAGAAAAAAAGGAGAATTGTCTCCGATCTCTGACATAAATTTAATCAGCAATAACATTAGTAGTGTGAAATACCAAAGGATAAAAGTTGTCGCATTTATATTTACAACTTTTGAAGGCACACAGACAGATTTGCTTTGAAGCAAATCTTTTTTTCTAGTTTCTTTCTTTTTTCTTTCTTCTTTACCAGCAAATTTGTCCGGACACTATTATACATAGAAACTCAAAACTCGGCATGATTGTACCTCCATACAAGGAGTTTGACAGTTTTATACAGACGAATGAAGATGTTTAAAATTATGCAAATTAAGGGCATTTGTAATTTTAAATCTTGAATATCTTCAAAAGTATAATAGATAGAGATGTCATTCCAACGTTACTAATGACCAGTGCGCATGTAATGAATTAAAAAAAATTGTAGGAATTTTAATTATGCTAATTAGCAGGATTTGCCAGTTCAACTTCTATTAGGGGGTTGTTGACCATTGCACATGCAATGAATCTAAAACAAAAGTCGCAATTTAAAATATGCTAATTAGCAGCATCAAAATTTTCAATCTTTAATATCTTCAACACTATAATAGATAGAGTTGGCATTCCAATTCCTATTAAGGGGTTGTTCACCATTGCGCACCTAATGAATTAAAAATAAAATTTTTAGCAATTTAAATTATGCTAAATAGCACCATTAGAAATTCTAAATCTTGAATAAGTTCAAAACTATAATAGACAGAGATGCCATTCCAACTTCTCCTGTGTTATGGACTAGTTATACATTGCCATACCAATATGCTTTAAAGACACACACACTGATTTTTTTTATGCAGGAAATCATCTTTCCTAGTTATAAATTACATCCTAAACAACGTTAAGTGTATTTTGTCCCGGAAAAGGCTTTTTCTGTTTGCCTTCAAGACTTAGCATCAAACATACTACAACTTGGCAACAACCCTTCCAATTTTCCACACCTTTACAAGGAAAAAAAATCTCAAAGCATTCACCATTGAGACAAATGACTGTGTGTGCGACACATGAAAACCATATCCGTATGTGGCCTTCAATGAAATTTTCTGGTTGTGAATCATATAACTTGTTTTGTATTAAATACACAACTGAATTGAAGTATAGAGATTACCTTCAGAGTCATGCATTCACCCTTTAGGTGATAGCGCCATATTCGAGGAGGCCGTGACATGCTTTCCTTGTGGCAGCAAAGAGCCACCAGTTATAGTAATGATCATAAAAATTGTACAATTATTCTGTAATTTTTACCGAATTCATGTAATCATTTGCGAGGTGCCACTCATGTTTAGTTCATCATCATCAGATGTGCAGGCGGCGAACGGGTTCCGGGGTGATTGGCTGCACTTGTGAAGGTTTCAGATCTTTGCAATGCGAATGCAAAAACTTTACCCAAAATCTGTAGGAGCTGTATGTGCGCAAGTAACCGGCCTAAATGAGTATGAGCATCACATTGTAGAAAAAAAATGTCGTGGCCAACAGATGACTTTAGCAAAAATTAATATCCATGGCTTTTTATCATCACAAATCCAGATTTCGAATATATTGGGAGTCCCATTCACAAGCAAAAATCACATTTTCACCCTATCATTTGTCACCAGGGATGCTTTCATTTGGGGTTTTAAGTGAAAGTGTTCCACTTTTGGAGATAAGGTAGAGAGAGGCAAGATGTTCACAGCAGATCGCAAATGTATACTATATATATATATAATAGATAGTATGCTAGATGCGTATATAAGATTGCACATATATATTTAATTCGGCAACTTTTGCAAAGCTGCACTGGCCACTGGGAACATGGGAACGCTTTCACATGTAGAATGTAAAGTCGGTATCAAAATGTCGATATGCATTCAACATCATCCGCAAATGAACAAGGTTTGTCAGTTACAAATGACTAAATAAAGAGGTCGCGCTGTCTGTCATCGGGGGCGCGTCAGTTCGGTTCTATGTTTGACTCCGAGCTTTTGTGGGTCATGCGACACTGATATACTAGATTTCATGCCATCATTTTCAAGTGCAAAATTCTAATATTCATTATACAAGCACAAAGCCTCAGAAGTACGTTATCCATGTTACTTGTTCATTATACTGCAAAAAGTGTGTTACAAAGCTTAAAATGATGATAAGAAGTTCGTTTCATTAAGGTTATTAATATGCTGGATAAAACAAGTTGTTTGCAATCAAAACTACCGAGAGTTTGAATCGATTATGCATAATTTTTGGACCGATATGTAACCAAGCTGCAATCAAGGTGCACCCCATTGAATGAGGATCAGGCCTTTCTGACACCAGCGCTGCTGCTACTGTTGCAACCTGTGCCACATCTGAGGAATATGAAAGCCTAGGTACATGCACAAATAACAAAGCTATCCTTCATCACATCATTGAAATATTGAATAAAATATTCATCATCGAGTGAATCTAATCCGGTCTAGCATTGGTCTATGTGAACATAAAGCTGACTTGTTCATTCTGCAACAGCCATAAATTTAAATATTGATGAATAATACAAAAGTTAATATTTCTACGTTTAACATCACCAAGGAACTTGGCCAATGTCCAGATGCCTGCGTCCGCTGACCTTTAACCATATGTCATTTATAATCACATCACGTCAACATCTTTTTTTTGCACAAAGTGTCTAGTAGTCACATCACGTCAACAATTTTACTTTGCAGAAAGTGTCCAGTAGAAAGTTAGTGACCAGGCACACACATTCCTGTAGGCAAATAACATAATTATCTCTTAACTTTTCTCCAAAATAGCCTGAACGGGTAATGCGACAATCACCTATAATCACTCATCATTCTGAATTACAGTGGATAATGCCATTAGAAGGCCAAACGTTAATCCAGTAATAAGTATTTATACATTTTTGTATTGATATTAATATTTCAAAATGAAACTGACTGATTTTCTCACCGAATACATTTTAACAGTAACCTTTCCCTTAATTTGAAATGCAATTTTGAATTAAAACTGTGTTTGTGAAATTCCTAGTGCTTTGCCCTTGACAACAATTTACAATCGATCAACAGGAACGGAAAAATAAGCAACGCCAACGTAACAATGGCTGTCAGCTGTCAGTTTAGTCACCTTGCCCGCTTATCTGTCCATGATTTGGTGACCTTTCCTATTTATTTATTCATTCATTTGTCCCCTTGCCTGCTTACTCACTCATGCTCTGGCCAGCTTACTTATTTAACCGCACTTCGCTCACATTGAGCACTTATTTAGGTATGCTTTGGGCATCTTGCCTGCCTATTTAATCATGCTTTGGGAACCTTGCCTACCTATTTAGCTTTTTCATATATATATATATATATATATATATATATATATATATATATATATATATATATATATATATATATATATATATATACGTATGGGGTGGGTTCCAGAAAAAGCTGATTGATCTTGCATTTCAATATCAATTCATTTATCAGTTCAGTTGTCAATTAACTTCCATGCAGATGTAACCCTTCAAAACAACTACTTTTGCATTTAACTACATGTACTTATGTTACATGTATTCACTGATTCGCACTGATCTTACCCTTTGTTTAAACAAAATATGATTCACAGTTTTCCTTCGACGCAAATTCAGTTTATTCTATGTACTGGCACCATAATATCTATTAGGTTTTTTTAACATTTTGTGCTAAACACACGTGCTCACTTTGTGTATGAATAAATTTCATTGCGACTTTGTAGAATACTGAAGAGCATGTATATTTGAAGTAAAGTCATTCTTGAATATGTTAGGCATTTTTTTTAACTTATGCTTATAAATGAATTAAAGTACTTTCATTTAAAGTATGTCCACCTCTTTGAGTATATTCAATTCTTCATGGAGCCTATTCCTTGGCATCATATAATCTTTATTGAATAAGATTCTAAGTATCCTATTCTATTTTATTAGCAGCTTATTAATCAGTTCCTTGGATGCATGCCCATATATGTCAATACCATGACTTATCTTAGAATATATATATATATATATATATATATATATATATATATATATATATATATATATATATATATATATATTCTTTTTGTAAGTTATAAAATGTTTAATTAATTTAAACGATTGCATTAGCTTGATTAATTCCCTTAATGATTTATCAATATGATGGTTCCAATTTATTAACTCGTCTATCAAAAGACTTACGTATTTGGTTCATTGTACGCTAGATGCAATGTCATTATCCAATTTGTATCTGTTCATGGCGCTGAGGTACTACTTTAGTTTTCATATGAAATGCGATGCGCTCTGATCTATGTAAATGTACACTTATGCTTTATGTATGAGCTTGCAAGTGAGGTAGAGAGCATCAGTTTGTTGTTGTTGTTGTTTTTGTTGTTGTTGTTGTTGTTGTTGTTGTTGTTGTTGTTGTTGTTGTTGTTGTTGATGTTGCTTTTTTTTGTTTGTTTGTTTGTTTGTTTGTTTTTGTTATTTTGGGGGGTTGGTTTTGTTTTGTTTTTCTTTTTTTTATTATTTTAATTTTAGTTAATGCAGTACATCAACATTGTGGCGGTTGAAATGTATAGTCTCGCACACGACATAATAAAAAAATTCAATCAAGCTGCCAGCAAAGAAACCCACAAATTAGCGTTGTTCAATAAAAATGCATGAGTGTGCACTAAAGTGAGTTCCTTGATCATACTCAACATGCTAACGATTGAAATGTTCCCAACTGTTCAACATAAAAGCGAACTCTATCTAAATTGTAATGATATTGCAAATTTGAACAAAAAATTAGATTGCAATGAAATCCTCTAATGAGATCCAAGACATGTATGGACGATCAAAAACTTGCACGAAAATCCAATGGTTTATTTCCAAAGTAACAAAGTAATATTATTACCAAATATCGTTAAAATACGTCGTCTATTAAATATAAGGTCTTCACAGCTTACGAGAACAATGTGCGTTTATACTAATTAGGCATATAACATTTGCTATTCCCAGCATTGTGACTGCACAGGTTTTGTTCTCGTCTCAAGGCGAAATCAGTTTTGTTTGTTGCCAAGGTTGGACAGGGTTCTAAGCGTATTTGTCAACTCATTTCTATGAGTGAGCTCCTTTGTGTGTTTATTTTGTAGCGGTCAACCTCCACTTTGTTCTCATTGCCAAAAAGTATGGAAATGAGAGTTGTTCCACCTACAATTATTGCAATATTAATGTCAACTTCACCACTTGGACCGCAATAATATATAAGCAACTGAAGAGACTGAGTAATTAAATAATGCCAATATAATTGACACATGCTACATCGAATTGTTCCTATACCTTTACACGATTTGTCTCGTTCGCGTATATTAGTTTTTTGTTTGTTTGTTTGTTTGTTTTTGATTGTTTGGTTGTGTTTTTATTTCTCTTTCTTTCATTCTTTGTTCCTACTTTCTTCTTTGATTTAGGGGACATTGCTTGCTTTCTTCCTTTTTCTTTCTCCTATCATTATTTTGACTTACATGTAATTTCATTATTTGGGGGTTTATGGGTTAAATAATTACATGATTCACTCAACTGCTCCATTTTCAATGTTTTCTTTAATGAATCTATCAAATCAAAAATGCTAGCAACGCCTTCAAAGGTACTTTCCATTTGTTTCAAAGGGAATTGTGCAACAATGACACAGGGAACGACTTCTGTCAAATATAAATGTGACCGCAAAGCTCCAACGTAGAGCTTCTGTATTGACTTAGATATTTTGAAACGGAGCTGTGCTAATTAGTCCAATAATTAAAGCCACCAGGGTTTCTTGAACGATCAAAGACTGATGAAGGTAATTTGCACTGGTTCCAACTGAGATGTATTGACAAAGCTCCATCACGTCCTATCAACCAATCGGAACGCCAATAAAACAATTCGGTGTTCAGATTCAAAAATGAGTTGTGATAGTCGACGAACAGTACAGAATGCCGAACTTCAAAAATAGTTTGACCCAATTGCATTGGTAAAAATATAGCATTTGTCGGAATAACAGACACAGGTGCCTCTTACCGGTGGAACTCACGAACTAGAAAATTATAGTAATGCAAACAAGACTTTATTGTTTGATAGTTTGTTTGGGAACAGACAGGAGGGCAGGTTGAGAGCAGAGTAGAGCCAGAGGAGGGGGCAGGACATGGATGCAGATTCTAGTGAGGTGAAAAGGGAGCAAGGGGCAGAGTGTGAGGGACACATAAAGTGGAGGGGTGCTGATGTGGGAGAAATTTAACTCGACTGTGCTGTCCCGTACTTTTGAGGAGGCAAAGGAGGATAGTTTTGGGTACAGGTGTGTAGGAGGACTGAAACTTTAGAGGTCTTCTCAGGAGGAAATGCAGGCCAGGTGGGAAGAGGAAGAGAGAATGTTACAGTTTGTCCAGCAGATGTGCTGAGGAGTAGTATTCTTGTGGCCAGTTGCGCATCTCTATCTTAAACTCAATCTTAACTCCAGAGTTGAACCTGGAGTTATATCTTGGGAAACTCCGGGTTAACTCCGAGTTCAAGCTGGAGTTGTTTACTACCTCTGTCGTTTGCAGAGGCTTCGCTCAAGTACAGGTTACACAACCCCAGGTGCAACACCTTCTTGTCCCCATTTCCCATTATTATTATTATGCAATATGCTGACACATGTCCACATTTTACACAGGACGGTTTGCTCTGTGCATCATATACACCCTGTGTTGGTGAAGACGCACTGGCCTTAATTTTAATCATGTCTGCGAAAGTCAATTATACTCCATTAGAAAAAGAAACATTGATGGAGCTTGTAGAAGCAGAGAAACAAATTATTGAAAATAAGAAGGATGATGGACGAAGTATACTAAAAAAAGAACAGGCCTGGGACAAAATAACACGCCAGTTTAATTCAAGAAATGGAATAACAAAAAGAACGCAGAAACAACTGAAGGATGCATGGAAGAATCTAAAAATAAGGCGAGAAAGGAGTTTGCTGAACAGAAAAAAGAACACAGGAAGACAGGTGGAGGAAATGTGGATGAGATTAATGATTATTGTTTGGAGACTTGGACTCTTATTTTTTCCCAAGAGGAAAAGTACTCGTATTTTGTGAAAGATTCATATGCGCCCACAATCCCTGGTAGTCCAGCAATAGTGTAGAACTCCTCTTGTATTTTCAATGCCTCTCTGGCATTCGGTAAATAAATAAATTGCCCACTCAGTGATGCTATTTCTCTGCTGCAGTCTCTTATGATAATATTCGACTGACCGTACTGATATTGAGTCCAAATATATCGCCTTCATTCCTCAAAAAAGTGCCACTTCCAAAAAACTGCAACGTCAACAGTAACTGGAATAACGGTGGCAGTGATGACACTTTCACTTGTACATTTTGAAGCCTCCCTTCCAGTAATTGTATAATATCCATGACCCCTTGCTTCGTAAAACGATATCTGTATAAAAATTCTTCATCATATACTTCAAAAGGGTTGCTCTTGTCTCTAATAACAGGAGTTCTACGTATGATTCTTTCAACTCGTTCAATTCGTTCAATATCATCCAACACTTCCGGATAGTCAGCCATTTTGCCACGTATATGTCACAGGAACTACCCACGATATGATGTACCTGATTTTAAGGGTGAATAGCTTTGTGTTCTTTATTTTCAATGAAAACATTCATTGTGAACCCAGTCTCAAACAAGGGCAGGAGTAGGTTCAGATGTAAGTGTGGCTTCAATCTGCACTTGAGATATTACCTAACTTGTGCAACCCAACTGAATCTCAAGCTCCACTTGAACCTGGGTTCACCTGAACCCTGTCTCAAGATGGAAATGCGCAACTGGCCATTAGGAGGATGGAAAAGACAGGGACAACAAGGTGAGGATGTATTTGCCGGGAGCAAAGATTAAGGACATAGAGGTGCGTTTAGAAGAGATAGTAAAGGGTAGTGGGGAGTGCCCGAAGGTTCTAGTCCAGGTTAGGCCTAATGACCTGTCGGATAGGGAGGAGTAGGGGAAACGGTAAATGAGACAGTTTTGGGAAGGTAAGGGGGGTCTCTCAGACCACCCAGATCAGTTAGATAGTGAGCGTTTAGTGAAGGGGATCCTGTCTAGGTTCAGGATGAGTGACTGGGAGGCTAGCATGATTTGTAGTATAAATATGCAGCTGGGTAGGGTATGTAGGGAGAGGAGTATAGCCTCACAGAGTAATAGGAGGGGTTTGTCGATAGGAGGGAGATGTTTGCCAGGGATGGTCTGCACCGCAGTCAGGTAGGAAGGAGAGCAGACATATAGTGAGTTGGTGCGACAGCAAGGAAACTAGAAATCCTGGTGTCTAGCAGGGAGTCTCTGGGGCAGAGTGATAGAAGTAGGCACAGAGAAAATGCTAGGATGTTGAGAAATAGGAAAAAGAAGACCGTGAAAATAGGATATGCCAATTGCAGTCGATATAGGAACAAGGTGGCAGAGATAGGAGATGTAACAGAGAGTGCAGGAATGGAAATTGTAGCCCCAGCAGAAACGCATATCAGAAAGGAAGACATTAGTATAGTAACATGCCCAGGGGGGTATGAGCTGACTGGTAGAGTTAGAGAAAGCAGACAAAGGAAAGGAGGAGGGTAGGGTTCTTGATAATGAAGGGGTTAAGTAGCACTACATATTGCGCGATTCTTTGAAAGAGGGCAGCATGGTGAACAATGAGATGCAGTGGATAGGAAGAGTCAAACGAAAAATAAAGCAGCAGTAAGTAAAGTATATATGGGTGGCAAGGGTTTACTCAATGAATGGAATGACCATATATATAATAGGATGAGAATAATGCTTAGTGATATTCAGAAGAAGGGCTACCTGATCATGATAGCTTGGGATTTTAGAGGCCCATGGGAAATGGAATGAGCGGAATTGAGGGAAGGGATTGCTGAACCAATAGAAATGGAATCAGGTCGCTGAATTTCACAAGAAAATTTGATCTGAGGACAGTAAATAGGGATGCATAATGCAAAGGAAAGTAGACATGGGCATGTGGTGAAAGATGGACAATAATCAATCATAATCTAGTGGATAGGAAATATTTTAAGTGGCACAAAGATGCGAAATAGATGAGGGAAGTATATTGGATATAGGTAGTGACCATAATTGGGTGATAGTCTAGATTCACATGCAGTGTCAAAGAAGAAACAGATAGGGGACTAAATCGTTGTGGAATATAAAGGAGGAAACAGACTGGACAGGGTACTAAGAAAGTTTAAAAGTTGAATTGCAGGAATGCAAAAATTGATGGGAGAATGCAAAAGTACTGGAAATGATCGGCCACTTGATCAGAAGGATTCTTAAGGCAGCACAGGAAAATAAAGGCAGAAAGAAAGTCCAAGTTCAAAACTTCTAGTGTGTAAAATAGATCTAGATTTGAAAGGAACCATGAAAAGAATGAGGGTTAAATAGAACATGGAGATCAGCCAGGAAAACCAGGTGCTCCAAAGGTAATATAGAAGCAGCTCAGAGACAGTATACGGAATGTAAAAGAAATGAAGCAGAGATGGAAGCAGAAAGGAGAGCCAGTAATTATAAACAAATGACAAGGAAAAAATGGAGAGTGGGGGGGTCAAGGGTCAACCATCTTTTGGAAACAGGTCAATTGGCAAAACAAGTACCAAAGGAATTGAATAGACTCAGGGTTTCGTATATTCCAAAGAAGGGCCTAGGAGGCCAATTGGACCAATATAGGGGCATCGCCATGTTATCAAATGTCGGCACAATATTGAGTAGGATAATTTACCAGAGACTAAGTAAAATAGTTGAAAGGTGTGGTCTTCTGGTTGAAATTCAGTATGGATTCAGACCAAGTAGAAGGGTAGACCATGACTACATCTTCACATTGACTCATGTGTTGTAATTGGCAAGACAAAAGTGGAAGAAAGTCTTCATGGGTTTCTTAGATGTGAGGAACGCTTATGACAGGGTATGGATGCCTTATGGAGAAACCTATGTGGACTAGGATTTGGTGGAAATTTTCTTCAAATTCTGAAAGCATTGTATGAAGATACAGACTGTACACTTTCATTAGGAAGGGTAGAAGTAGAAAATGCACGTCTGGATATATGCTAAAAGCAGGTATGTGTACTGTTCCCAATTTTATTTGCTCTGTATATAAAGGAGTTTGGGGATCTGTTGATGGAATGTGATAAGGGAATAAAGGTGGGCAATCAATGATATTCCAGTTTTATGTTTTGCAGATGATATTGTACTCATGGAAGGGGGACTGGAAAAGAGTAGTCAGGGAAAAGAGCACATTAAAAGCGTACAAGGTATTAGAAAAGCCACAGAAAAGTCTATGTTGGAATGCAGGGAAGGGATCCAAGTTTTTTTTTTCAAAGTAGGGCAGGAGTCGAAAAGAGGAAACAGAAGTGGACAACAGGTACTAATGGAAAACGTAAGGTATGTAGACAAGAGGCAGATGAAACAGTGGATCATTGGCTGTTGTGGTGTGATGCATATAGAGAGATAAGGGAAGATTTTTCAGAAAGTGGCACAGGGAACATCTTAATTGCAAGGGTTTAGAAGAGGTTCGGTATCTATTGGAAGAGAAACGTATAGGATGGGTTTTAGGTTTGGAGGGTGGCTTTCTGGGAGGCAGAAAGTGTATTAAAGGTGTACAGGACTACCTGGTAGGATGGTGGGAGAAACGAAATGATAGAGCTAGACAGCAACGGGGTAAATAGGAAATCAAGAATACAGGGAGGAAAGAGAATGGTGTTATCCCTTGTAAGGGCTCCGACATGGATGACCATGGGAAATGCCTGAGCCTCAGAGGCAGGGATAGGGTGTAAGGGAAAGGAATTTGGTTTGGGGTGGGATGGGGGTTTTCTTTCTTTTCTTTTCTTTTTCTTTTTTTTTTTTTTTTTTCTTTGTTTTTTGGGTGGTGGTGGTGGTTGGGGTTTTTTTTTGTTTTTGTTTTGTTTTGTTCTTTTCGAAGGTAAAAAAAAACACAAGCGATGAGTGTTGGCGGATATAACCTCGGCTCTGGCCCTGGGAACAACATGGTAGCACAAGCGGATGAGACTTACCATGGCGTCCTCTGCCTCATCATTTAAGCTTTGCGTTTGGTTTGGTTTTTTCCGTAGGTCACCTGTCTCAGACAGGACCACGACAGATAAGGGGAGAGCCACATTATTATTATTATTATTATTATTATTATTATTATTATTATTATTATTATTATTATTATTATTATTATTATTATTATTATTATTATTATTATTATTATTATTATTACTATTATTATTAAGACTTAACAAAGACAACGATTAAAACTGATCAATATTTTTGCCAAATATGACGTTTCTTTATGCGCTGAATATGCATCTTGCGATTATTCTTGCCTGAGTACTGGTTTATATTTGGCTGTAGTTCTAAACTTTGTTTGCTTGTCTGTAAAAAGGTTATGCTAAGCCACCCGTCCAGCTTGTGATTGTTCTTGTGTGAGTAATAGTTTATATTTACACTGTACCTCTTTGTGCATTATATTACTGTTTGTTTGCTTCTCTGTACAACCGTTATGATGAACGACCGTCCAGCTTACGATTGTTTTTGCCAGCTAGTTTATATTTAGATTGTAGTTCTCTGTTCATTATCGTACTGTTTGTCTACTTGTCTGTAAAATGAGATTGTAGTTCTTTATTCATTATCTTACTGTTTGTTAACTTGTCTGTAAAATGAAATTGTAGTTCTTTGTTCATTATTTTACTGTTTGTTTACTTGTCTGTAAAATGAGATTGTAGTTGTTTGTTCATTATCTTACTGTTGTCTTCGATTTTTTTGTAAAATCGTAATGATGAGCGACCCATCCAGCCTACGATCGTTCTTGCCTGAGTACTACCTAATGCTTCATCGGCATCTCTCTATGAGAGGCAATCAGATTCTCCAATGACTGAAACGAAAACTTTGGTGCATCTGTGAACGTGTATAAGTAAATGATTCGCGAAGGCGAATTTAAAATTTTGCGACATCGATTCCGTTGATGCCAGTGAACAAAGTTCTAAACTGAACTGATGAAAGCTGTGTAATATCACTGATATTAACAGGCCGGGTATTTGATGTAAACATATTTCTTTATTCAAGATAACCTGATACTATTTAAGATACTAATTTTAACACCAAAACATATACCGTTGAGATAAGAGAAAAGTATATGGGGTTCATAGCAAAATTTCATTGCGACATGTTCGTCTGCGAACGTCAGCTTGCTTGTTCCTTATGTTCCCCACCCTACTCTTAAATAGAAATAATAACACCGAATCCATTTTCCGTGTAAGCTCTGACATGTTGATTGGAAGGATATCATTCATGCTGGTCTTATCTGCCAATTTCGTGCTAGCATTTTGAGGCAAAACCTTAAAGTGAGAGAAACGCTGAGGAAGACGATGACAAAGGACCGTGGACGGGTTACAACAGAAACATTTCAAAGCTCCTTTTAGAATTGCAAATATCGTAACTTATCGGAAGCAAAATTACCGGTTGTTTACTGTTAATTTTGCAGATTTATTTACCAGAATACGCTTTGTAACTGTCACTTTTAAAAGCGTAGATGTTTCTTTTGTGTTACATATTGGGGGATTGTTTGCATACATTGTGTACTGCAACAAGGATTTCGACTCCCAGAAATACAACTGTATCCAGGAACACAATGCTTTCCTTGTGCGCCTCCTACCTGCACGTTGGCATCAGGCATAAGCTTGCATTTGGTTACAAAATTACCATCGCGTAAATTTGTTCCATTATCAGAAAACATATCTTTTACCAGTTAGTGAGTTTATGTTATCCTTCAAAACATGCCATCGACACCCACGATACAATATTTTTATCACATCACCCAGGTCCAATTGTTCGTCGAAATAATGCAATGCCCACATACTTTCCCGCCTCTTTGGAGTTTATTTTAACAATGGTTAGTGTCTCACCTTGTTGTTTTCTAAATGTTCTGCATCTACATGTTTGTATCAGTCTACAAATGTTAAAGATATATTCATTTGGGCTCACTCTGTTGCCCACTCATTGGAAAAAAACATGTTTAAATCAACTCCTTCTGGTTCTAAAATTTAAAAATATGCAAATTATTGTATTTGGTTACACAGAATTCATTGTACAATTTGTAGGTCCTCCCTATCTTTATTTAGTGCAAGTTGTGAATTATTTCTATCTCTCTCTCTCTCTCTCTCTCTCTCTCTCTTTTTTTTTTTTATTTATTCCTGTTCTGATCATTCTTTTGGTGCACATGCTTGCATGCATGAGTGTGCTTGTGTGCGTCTGGATGCGTGGGTCCGTGCGTGCGTATGTGTGTGTGTGTGTGTGTGTCTGAGTGTGTAGTAACAGCTGCATTTGTTGCGTGAAGGAAGATGGTCAATAAAATAAAAAAAACACAATAAATCACCCGGACCTTACAATGATGAAAATGAGTATATCTGCCCCTCTGTATCCAACATGATGAGACTCCGTCCTATTTTGGGGACGACATAGTGGTTCCGTCCAATTTCCATAAGCCCTGAGTATATCTCTACCCATTTAATCAGAAAGGTAAGACGTATGTACTCGCTATTCGGGTCGTCTCACTCTTAATTAACAAATGCAGATTACGTATGCCATAGGGGAGTCAATGTTTTGCTTTGGTATTGTATTTGTGTCTTTTTGTCCAGAACCACTTCCTAGTAGTCATTACCCTATTCCGCAGTCCGAACTCTTTACTCTCCATAAGCTAACCTGTCCCTTAATGTACATCAGTCTTGTATTACCAAGCGAAGCAGATGTTTCCATGTTTATTACCGACCAGGTTGGTTCAACAAAACATGCAAGGTGTAGCCAGGGCTCTCATATTGAAGTCGAATCCTTTGTCCAGTTTGTCGCAGGCTTACAAACTTATGTATCATTTATAGCCCCATGATATCCCTATTTCACACAATTCAAAGTTCTGCTCTACATTGACAGGTGATACTGCTTACTTTGAGAAGATGCTCTAAACCCGTAACACATGTCGAAATATCGCATAAACTGTTAAAGGAAGAGCATGTTTTAAAGTGAATATGAATTTTTCGTAGAAAGGAATGCTAGGTAAAGTCTATACAAGATAAAGTTAATGTAACTTTTAAACAGCTTATAACCACATTTAATTTTCCGTAACATTAATATCACTTTGTAATGGCAAAGGTAGATATTTAAAAAATGAAATGTGTTATGAGCTTTGCAGTCTCTAGCAAGTCTCTGCACTTTCAGCGCAGTTGACTCAAAAATAGCAAGTTTTTTTCGACAAAATAAAAAATAAGATTACATTTCCGCTTGGTGAACCATAATGGAAAAGATTTACATAAGATACCTCTCATTCAGTTTGAACCAACTGGGCTGAGAGTTGTTGACAAGTAAATACGATCGATTGGGCACAAGAAATAGGAGATCACGAGAATTAAGGGATGTAAAATACCAATTCACTTAACTAGGCTTTTGATGTAGTATAGTACCATGTACAAAACATAATTACGATTATAATTTGTATGCTGGCCGACGGGGACTTCGGCGGATACTGCAAAACTAATTTACGCCCTTCTGCCAATAGTAAAGATCCGTAATATTCAAAGGAAGCACCTTAATGTGCATGAAGATGTACACAGAAATATGAAGAAAGTTTTATTTCCCATCGATATGCGAAGTACTGCATTTGAATCCTTACTTACCATGCTGTAGAAGAAATTAAATTTCGAAACACATGTTCACGTCCACTACTTTAGTTCGGGGGGATTAAAAGTGCCATTTATTAAACAGAAAGTTTGATCGTTATTATGGAAACAATGTAGTGTTTTGATATAATTCCTTTGTTGTTACAATAGAATAAAAATATTTGCTTTACCTGACCAACTGTCAAACAGCAAAAATGTTGAAAGCACTTACCGCTACTGATGTCATTCTTTTTGCGAAGAGAATAATGTGGCGTTGAATTGAATCTGGTGGATTGAGGTTAGAAAGGTATTTTCCAATTGAGCCTAGCGCAAAATGCAATGATATCTGTGAAAAGCAACGCTTGATGAAAAAGCTGCCAGGATAAAATCCATGGTTATTAACATGTTAGTTCATAAAAAAGCACTTAACACTTCATACCATTTGAATTAATTCACTTTGTTCATCAAAGATGCACACATACATCATGTTTTATCATTCTCTCCATGTATTCCCTACAAGTTAGTTAACCCTGCACCTTTCCTGTAATGCAGTGCATATGTAGCCAGTTCGCCTCCCCGTGACATATATATGTGACATTTCCAATAGCCCAGACAGGCGAGACCGCTTGAGATTTATTGTTGGTTGGCTCAAGCTGTCATCGGGAACTATCCATACGCGCTCTTATTTGTTGCATTTTTTCTATCCAGAAGCCGATGGGCCAGTACTTCGCTTGTCATATGCTCATGATGGGCATGCCATCTGCGCGCCAGCTTTACTGTTGCGCAGGGACTGGCCATCCGGGTGTCATGCTCGGCATGAAAATCAGACTTCCCTTGTCCCTTTCAAACAATACTGAAGCACAAAATGTAGCATTTATGCGCTAAGATATATTCAAAGGAAACTGAATATTATTTTACTATAATGCACACGGTCATGTGATGAATTCGATTTTTGACGAATAATTCATGGAAAACACAATGCCAAGATCTCAGACAACATAAATGTTCGTGAAGTATGTGTCGTTTATATACCTAGGCCTGACACGTATATGTTTATAAAAAGCTTATTTTCGCTACATATTGCCGGCTCAAATCTTCAACGATCACCTCTTGTCGCTGTTTAAAGAATTATGCTAGCGTTTGGAGGGGGTCTTTTTTGCCCAAGTCAACAGAAATTGGGGTGGGTTATGTTACTAAAGTCTATTTTATGTTATTTTTATTCTGAAACTCAGTCCAGCAAAGATATATTGAAAACATGTGTGTCAAGATAAAAACCTTAATAAGTTGTCTCTAAAGAAAACTAAAAGAGGGGCACATGCAAATCTAATATGGCGGACAAGTCGTGGTACAAATATTAAATCCAAGCTTACACTAGGTTCACCATTATATATACGGAAAACTTGTTCTGATTTCAATTCTTACTGAAACTACCATGCTAATTCCGTCTCGTCACCAAGGTATGATGTCACAACAATAATTTCATTTGACTGTCAGTTTCACAAGTAAAATCATACTTTTTGGGGTAAACTACTTAAATTGGTTTTGTAAAAAGCTACTTTTAATATATTTTGCCACCCGCATGTTCTGATTAAAGAGGAGTAAATCAGTCAGTTTTATCAGATTTGGTTGGGGTTTTATTCTGTGTTCATTCGTTTATCCCCTAAAATTACGAGCTGGTAAGAGATTATACATGAATGTTCATCACAAAGGGAAGCCGAATGTCATTTTCCGAGAAAAGAACAAAAATATATTTCCTGTTGTGAGAGTGCCGTGCTAGCAGGTTTTTTTCCATGTGGTAGGAAACGAGACTACGAATCCTGCCTAAGTCAGGGGCTATTTTAAAACCACGTGTGTCTAAACTTCAAACACTCTGTGTCTCTCACAGAATGTTTTGAAAGGGCCTGTCATATTCTGCTGGAATGGTTGAGTATATTCTTTTTATACGCATTCTTAAGTGAAGTCAAGCAGATATGATGTATCTTTATTTCTCCAAAGAATTTGACAATGTTCCCCATGACCTGTTGACCAATATTTTTTTTTCAAATCAACAAGTTACTGACATAGTTTGTCAACTGTCTATGTTGAAGGCAACGCATCCATGTAGAATGTTCAAACTCTGAATGCCTGCCAGTAATTTATGGTGTGCCCCAGGGTTCTCTGTTAGGTCCCTATTTATTTATCTTTGACCTGCTATAAACGACGTTTCATGTCCATTATTTCCATGCACAACCATTTCCTTTTCAGAGATAACTCTAAATACTTTCGGATTATGAATCCTTTGGGTGGTGCCCAAATATGTCAATATGATATGTATATCTATCCATGATCTCCGTCTTGAATTCACCAACCAATCTAGTTTAATTGGAACATGGGAAATACTGTCTTTAATCATGCCACTTTCCAAAACCACCTGGGCTTCAAACTCATTTGGACTACTCAGGTAAATAAACTTAGCACCAAAGAGAGCCAAATCCTGGGTATAATGAAAGGGATATGTTAATAGGCTCCATCTTACACAACAAGGCAGTTACCGTATTCATTTCCTTGGTGAGAAGTCACCTGGCGTATGGTTTAGGTGTTTGGAACGTTACATCCAAGCATCATTCAACACAGCTTGAATCTTTACAACCTACAGCCACAAGCTATTCTCAGAGCACTATAGAGAGAGCCGTGCAAATCTTAACTACAACGATGTCAGTTTCACCCTTTTCCTACAGGTGGAAACACCTGACATGGTGTTCTTTCACTAAAGTCTAAACAGTCATCTGGCACTCAATCACCATGCGCTTCTCTCAGTGTGCGACTTTGATCATCTCCTTACGTCATCTGCATATAATTTTCTATCCGAAATCAGCAATATGTAACACTGAAATGTTCCGTTACTCTTTTGTAAATAGAGTGACGTTTCTCTGCAAACAGCCCTCGCTCCTTTATATATGCAGATTGGATCACCGCGTGTAGCACCAATAATCTCAAGAGCAAGATGCTGTATCTCAAATAATTGATGATAGAAATTTAATTTGTGTTTTTCTGGTTTCCATGCTGAACAGGCTAAGCTCATGCATTGTCCATATCCGGCAAGGTGCAATGGTATCCTCATAACTCTGGGTTGTTAAGAGCCTTGTGTTGTTTTTCCAAATATTTTGAGGCTGGAACAAACCCAGGAATGTGCACAATGCTCGTATAATAAGGAAGTAAGTATCCTTGTGATCAATATATCTGGAATATATGGTAAGTACAATATAGGAAAATAATGTTCATTTTAATGCAGGTAGAACTGGGCACGGTCCTCGCTCAACATTTACTGATATTTCTATGTATAATATACTGATGTTATTTACTTTATTTAGAAACGCCGTAGAAATAAGTAAAAATCGATAGGAACATCTGTGAAGTTAGTCGTCAAAGAATTGATGTACAACGCAATATGATAACATTGTGTATTCGCCATCTGTATTGACGTTTGGCACTCTATGGACGCCAGAAACCTTAAGCAAATAAGCATACAAGTGAATATATGATAAATACGCTTTCCCAGATGTTTGTCATGATTGCTGGGACGCTGCGTTCTTAATTTCCATTTTCTAACTTGATACTCCCATCATAGGGATTTTTACCTTCAACAGCTTGTTAAGTTAGATTTTGAGGTCGGTTCTTTAGTGCCTGTGGTAGTCTAAGTGAATCCACCTAAGCCCACCACACCGTTCATATCAAACACACAAATACAGACAATTTCGTAAGTAATAATGCAACTTCAATAAAGTTAGCACTTGCAATCGGACAGGTGTTAAAAAATTGACCTAATATAAGTGGTAGCCATAATGAAGCCACAGCTTATCGCCATTTTTGCGAAAGATGATATTTTTAAAACGCTGGTTTAGACATATTTTATTTAAAAAATACTGTTTCTAGTGACATGTTCATGTTCATACGAATACAGAAAAAAGGGAAACAGAGAATGTGCGCATAAAAACCATCGATGATGCAATGATAGGAAAGGTGTACTCTGCAATCGATCACAACCCTGCCCCTGCCCTGTCCCTGTAATGTAAACAAACTGTGTCTCTGCATCGTGAACCTGTTGGCAGAGAACGGCTCTGTCTCTGTGTAACCAGCAGAGTTATATAATCTAGTACCATGCCACTATTTCTGGTTACGTGCCTGTGTAGATTTGCCTGGGTTAAAACCACCATTGTGAACGAATGGCTAAGAGAAAGTATATTTACCTGCCGTGGGGCATGATTTGGTCTGGCCGGGGCTCAACAGAACCAAGTTGTGCCCGTGCGCCCGTTAGTTTGTTGATACATAACGAGCTATGGACTGAAGACTTAATGGATAATTTGAATCCATTCTCCCCTGCAATGAAAGACCGTTAGCATCACATTATCTTTTTATATTTAGCTTTCATTGGGAGAAGGTGTTGTCAGTCTTTATTGTCTTTTTGTCTGGAAAATTTGCGGATACTAACGTCAAAACGATTCTCATTGGTTCCCGCTTAGGATCCTGACACAACAGAGATTTGTTCACTACGATCTATATAATGTGTCACTCGTCACCACCATTCTTGAGTGTCACTCATCACCACCATTCTTGAGTGTCACTCGTCACCGCCATCCTTGAGCGCCATTCGACATCGCCATGCATGATTTCATGTGTACTTCTGTATTGAGAGTGGCCATGTACACCTTTCTCCATCTGAGGTGCATTTTGGTCTAACTTGTGCGTAAGGAGTTGCTCGTTTTACCTGATGAGATTTAACATTTACAGAGACGTGAAGTTTAAATAACAATATTTCTACATCTGCGCTTTCACAAAAGGGTTCACAGATGCTAGGGTGAACAGTTTACGTGGTGATTAAGTTAGATTATGCATACAAGTTTAGGACATTAACAGTAAAACGAATTTTGAAAGAGCAAATCATGTGTTGATTTGCTTCGGTGGATCACTGGTCCCTCCGTTTACCCTTTGGTGACCAGCAAAATGGTCGCGATGAAGCTGACTTTTGAAAACAAAAGTATGAAACAGAGTTTCCAAGAATAAAAATATTGCTCGCTTTATGTGGTGGCCCTCTCACCCTCGTGTGACTCCACATAATAAACTACAAAAAGAGAAAAATAAACTCATATTTCCTGATATACAGCATATTAACGGCTCTGCTGCCAGGCGGTTACCATCTGATTGTGGCAAGCAACTGTAAGTTTTAATTAGGCTTTACTCGTTAATGGATTAATTTTTTTACATGTTTTGTGTACGCTACGTATTTTTACATTTGCCATATTAGCCCAGCAGGGCATGAACTTTGAAACTTTATTGGCTGTATCATGAAATATATGTGAAGTCTTGCCGAAAAACATACAAACGCCTCTGAAACATTCACATACACAGAATGACAAGTACAAAATGACAACACGATAGCACAACCCCACAACCAAATATACAAATGGAAAACGAAAGTATGAAAAAACTCAAAATTGCCCTGCGGTGGTAATAACAGAACCGAAAAACAAAAATCTATGTGATTTATCACACAAATCTTCAAATTTCATAATGAATTTGGATTTTTCCATATCCGAAAAGAAGAAAACGTAAGAAAAATTTGAATTATTCTTTCAAAAAATTGTTTATGGTCGGCAGAAACCTTCTTACAGTTAATGAAAACATGTTTCGATATTTCCACATGTTTCACATTTTCTCTCTTCCAAATGTGTTTTAATATGTCTTCCGGTTTCAATGTTAAGATTGTGGGCGCTTATCATGAATCGAGTGTTTCCCTTCCATAATATTATAGTCATTATCAAATACAAATATCGTTCCGGTCCAAAGTTGGATGTAAATTTTGTATGTGTTCTTATTTTTTGTCAGTTGCACCATTTTCCAGATACGCCTAATTTCGTTGATTCTAAAATATATTCTGGATACATTTCCTGCAACCTTTTAGTTTGGGAAGTCTTCCCTATTACCACCAACGTTGTCCACATACAAAATGGGACGAGAGATCAACTAAGCTTACAGCCCATTATTTACTATTATATCACTGAACATTACATTTACATAACAAGATCACATATTGTCTGGAAAAGTAAAAGCAAATTGTCGTCATGTTTGGGCCCTGTGGTGATAAGATGCAGTTTTATCGTGTTCGGAACATCGTAATAAAATTTGGCATTTTTAATGAGCCATAAAATGACAATCAACAATTACAGGTTTTGGATAGAAGCTTCTTGGTGGATTCTCTTGTTTGTTCTATGGATTATCTTGTTTGTTCAATGGAGCACTGTTTTGAATCACTGTCAGCTGGTCATATTTGAAATAGACGTTGTAAGTTTTGCGGAATATGGTGGTTTTAATGCATTTTTACCAACATCCCGGACAGTATGCCTAATAAACCTGAGATCGTGTCACGAGCACGACTTCAGGATGCGCACCCGGTAGAAGACTATAGTGAGAAATTCTTCTAGTTTACATATGAATATTTTTTAAATCTAAAAAAAATCAGCAAATTTAAAGCAAATGTCACAAAACACGGGATAATTTATTCTAAATAAATCCCAATTCAACATTTTTATTACTGAAATACACCTGGATGCTAGCTTAAAACAGGTGTATGAATTTTGCTCTGCCCATGGTCATATCGTTGTGCTTCCTCAGAATATAGTTCTCACTTACCATATCGGGCAGTGCATCTACATGACCCCCAATGAAATAACTGGGTATAGTAGAAAACCTGACTTGGGTAACCTTGTTCAAAGAGAAACAACAGCATGCTGAAAATGCAATATTTTCACAATTACGGTCAATCCTCGCAGGTATGCGTACTCAGCCAATCTCAACTGTGCTCCACAACCACCATATGAGCGAATCCTACTGCTAATGCCATTGAGAATCGAGAGATAAACGCTATATCATAAACCGAAAGTGTCTTACACGGGCCACCAATCGTATAACAATATAATCACTCTGCATCGTGTGGAACACATGACACGGCATATAACCTCAAGTACATGTTAAGAGTTCAGGCAACCCCTGTGTGATTTTTGTGTTATATATGTTGATGGTAATATCCAGACACAGAAGCGGATTTTAGTTTATAATGATGTGTTCGTAAATAGAGTGGTCTTGTTGCCCATCTTGCATACAGAACATTCAATAATGATCTGTGCATTATGTCCGAATACAGTAGTGTGGTGGTTATTTAAGGGGCCCTGTTAGGGGGTCCTGAAATTCCAATAATCCAAAAGTTTTGACTCAAAAAATCTAAAAACCCTTTATAAAATTGTAATAACTCCTAATTTTTTGACTTTCAGTAATCTTTTAATCCTAAAATAGAAGAAAAATCCAATAATCCACATTTTGAAGTACAAATAATCCAATAATCCCTTTAAAAATGATTTAAAAAATCCAATACTCCTAAAACCCTAACAGGGCCCCATTTAACAACGACCTTGTGGCACAAATTCATATGCGTTACACAACAATTTTTAAGTGTATATACATTGCACAAGAGTAAATCAACCGAGCTTGGCACTTCGTGTCCGTATTGATTTGATGTGTCCACCCATTCATATTGCCCCATTCCCATGTACTTCATTCAATCAATATTGCAGGAACTAGTATTCTACATCAATGATATTAAAAGTGCAAAAGGTAAAAAAGGATGCATGAAAAAATACAAGACTGATCTCAGGCTTTGAAAGAAAATGGGTATTGTAATACAAAAAGCACACAGAGTTATCCGTGAACCCATAATGTACAAATTAAGTATATATGAAAGGGCACACAGGCCAAACAATGAAACGTCAAGTTAATTTACATCAACTATACGTAAGCGATGTTACAGTTTCATGCTAATATTCACTCGATCGAGTCTGTTTCCACAAATTGACGACTTAACAAGCTGGAGCATGTTTTTTTCATGTGGCATCCGACTGTGGATTATTGACAAACGTTCGGTCTCATGATAACTACTGGCATAACAATCCACCACAAGTTCACCTCGTCGTCCCGTGTTTGTGCAAGGCTTAAGCCCGAATCCAGGTTGATGACAGGTAGTACTGAAAGCTTCGAGGCTTGGTACCGCTGTACAATGGCTTCATTGGCGTTTTGTGAAAGAGAAATTTACATGGTGGCAACTTTCATCGACGGAATGAGTTGTGTTTTGCTCCCTTTTCAGTCAAGAAGTAGACATAAATCAATTTCCCTTATACCTGTGGCAAGGAAACTCCGCTGGCTTATAGTAACAGAATAATTGCCCGCGATTCTCCCAAACGCTCTTTCTTTACAGCTCAGCAAACAAATCATCTGACAAAAGGCGTGGTTCATAATTGAGACCAAAAAAAATCACCGAATCGGAGAGAAGGCGCTTGCTTTGTTAGGATTGCAGTGGCATCATTTACATTGTTAAAGTACGAGGACAGCGCCCGAGGATAACCAACAATGAAAAGCCTCCTGCGCGCTGTACTGACGATGGCAGCACATTATCAGACTTGACTTCCACCGGTGCCTTTAACTGCATAACCTGCAGTATAAGTGGCCTATGTTTGTGTGCATTACAATGATCTATAGTTTTATATCAGAAATATATCTGTAAATGACCACATACCTATGTTTACAGGTAAATCCTTCTAACAGTAACGGTTATCGTTTCTCAATGTTTTTATCGATGTATATGCGGAAAATACCACATTACATGCACGTTTCTGAAATACTATTTTGCAGTAATATTTAGAAGGAGAAAGTTCATGGTTTGATTTAAACATATTTTATACGACGGTTAGAGAACAAGAGATTATTAATGTATTTTATTTCGCTGAGGCATTTTAAACGAAAAATACACAAACACTACATCACAATACAACATTAACAATACAAAGGCCAAGCAGAAGTGACACCTTACAATACAATACAATATGATACACTAAAACGCAAAAGTGTCAATACACATTAAAGGGCGCCTGTGCTATAATTTGTTTTCAATAAAACTGGATTGTACCATCAATTTCAACACAGGTAGCCCAAAATGTTCCGAAAATACGTGTTTTTTTCCACATCTCATCCAAAATAAAAATTAATCTTCCTCTTGTATAAAAGTTCTTGACTCTGCTATAAAAGATACTCTTTGCACTTTAAAGTTACAGCGTCTTTGGAATAAGTGTTGCATTGAAATGGAAATATTCCGAATTTTTTTGTACGAAAAAGGGTGAAATGTTTTGTGGGCACCCTTGTGTGTTTGTCGTTTGTTGACCTGTATGCCCTTGATTTAATGGGAATTCGTTGTATCACTCCCATCAGCGAGGCTTTCGCGCTCATTGCAGAGTAATTTTCATTGACGTTGCCCCTGTGTTCGTTGAATTCGCACATGAAAGGGACAGCACACGTAACAAATATATGTTTCCTGGTCTAATAAATCGCATTTACGTGCCAATGTTTTTGTCGGAAAACTCTACATGTCATGTAAATAATTATATTTGGCCACCGTGCTCTTCCATCCTTAACTCTGTCTCATCGAAATAATGGCTTTAGCGCTCTACTGTTTTTGCTGCATCAGTCTCATAATATATGTATATACATATATATATGTATATACATATATATATATGTGTGTATGTCTGTGTCTGTGTCTGTGTGTCTGTGTGTGCGTGCGTGCGTGTGTGTGTGTGTGTGTGTGTGTGTGTGTGTGTACGGAAAATAAAAGAACTGTTCACATTTAATATCTTTCCATCAATATGCTCTGTCCATTTACAAAATAAAACTTCCATTTATAGCTGACTTCCTGTGCGTTTCACGAGTGGGGGTAATGTTTTTACATGCCTTTGATCAGTCCGACACCATTGTGACACCCACACCTGCTGGCCACGGCGTCACTGTACGACATACTCATAACGTCATGGACAGTCAGCTCTTCTGTCCATGCAGAAAGTTAGTAGAATCAATTTAACAACGGTTACACGCTGGGAATTGTTTGATGTATGGTACATATTTACCCATTTCCATCGATATGTTCTTACTTTGTACACTGGCATACATCTATTTGGAATTTGAAGGCGTAAATTAAAGGAAGGAGAGACGTGCTATTTTCCCAGTAAGCCTGATACGTTTGTAAGGCAAGCAAACATTTCTGTGGAAGGAACAGGACAGCATGAAATGATACTTTCATCCACCACGCTGCTCTTGCATCAGATAAGTGCGCTTAAAGTCTCCAAATGTTTAAACTAAATAAAAATGACATTAAACAACTACAAAATTTAGTTTGACACCTGTAAAGTTTCCTTGCATCAGGAGTCATGTTGCATGAGGCTGTTTGTACATACTACACGTTTTAACCGTGTTCAGATGACAACTTTCTAAATAACACTTTTTTTAATTTTTGCATGCACATCATTTTGGATAAAAAGTTCCATGCAGAAGAATTTTATTAGCAACTTGGTACACAACAATGTGCACAAATTTAGTAGGATGGGACAGAGACCTTCCAGGTTCACATTCCAAGATAGATAAGATATTGGCAGGAAAGCACGGCGTGCAACATTTTTGAAATATTTTTAATTCACTGGCATTTATAATGGTACTTGATCATTTTTACTCAAAGGTTGTGCAACATAATTCTAAAATACGGTACATCTGCATGATGATGATGAAGACGACGATAAATAGCACGACTTAAAAACAAGTTAACATTTTATTCAATACGTCAATTATCCAGGTAGTTCCGCTAGCAGGTCACTTTTTGTTTGTCCTGTTTCTCAAAAAATACCATTGGTAAAATGCATCTCCAATCTCTCTTTCGTAACTGCAATCATAATTTCCATGCAAAAGTATAATCTTCGATGGGCCAATAAGTGGTTGCGTTGTGCTCACTTCGCACAGAATCAGATGTGCTTGCTGTAATACTGTGAAAAAACGGGATGCGTCAATGATATTCTGTCTGTACTTGATGAATACAATGGCAACAGGGAAACACCCTATCAACCCAATCCGTCGTCTGACAGAAAGAACAGTTTGAGTTTATGAATCTGCACAAGAAATAAAAGTGCTATCAAAATAAGGAAAAAAGCTAAGATGTGCATCCATAGAAACAAGATTTATTGCTTTTTGATTGATTGATTGATTGATTGATTGATTGATTGATTGATTGATTGATTGATTGATTGATTGATTTCATAGGTACATAGTATAAGTGTCGTAAAAATATCTAAAATACAAAGACCATTTAATTTCAAAAATTAAAACACATTGGGCAGTAAACAGCACCAGTCAGTGAAAGGCTAAACATTCACTTAATTAATTCACTAATAAAGGACCCAGAGGGGATTGGTGAAGTAAATAACTACATATGACAGGACAAAAGGCATGTGAAAGTCCTGTGCTCAACTGGCCTTTCATGCCAAAACTAAAGAGGTCCTGTGAACATCAGAATGATATCAAGGTCACCTTTGTTTACGACCATCAGCTCTGTTGCTAACCAGTATATATCCCCTTATCGATTTTTCCTAATTTTGATAATTTGTTAGAGGTCAGAAAATGAAAACACTATGCAGTGAACAAATCTGATAAAGATACAGTCCACATACATTTCCAATTTGTTTGAAGAGGAGCCAAATTACCGTTTTCCGGAAAAATGTCAAGAAAAGTGAAAATGCACAAGATTCTTCGCAAAACAAATAAAAATAATCCCAGCGCCACCTCTGGCACAAATTAAAGTCTAAAGGTCCTCAGAAGTGTCCTCGTGCAATTACAAATCAATTGGCGTGGTGGTTTGAAGAAGGTTTTTTAAGATTTCAATGGAAAAATGAATGAATTAAGAAATTGGGAACAAAGAAAGTCGAAGGACAAGTATCAGAAACCTATGCGAAACAGCCTTCTTCACTGGCAAAGACGTAAATGCCCTCCTCCAGCACTATTGAGTAGTGCCAGTAGTGCCTGGCGAAAGTCATTTATGATCGCCAGCAACAAGCTCGGAGGATATCAACAACAGCTATATTCCTTAGGGCATGCCAGGAGTCATTCACGGCTTGCACCTCATGAGTTCTAGCCAAGATCTGCTTCAAGGCTGAAAGCCTATCGAAAATGTTCTCTTAGGCCTTCAGGATGATCTGCTTAATCCATGTTCAAATCATGTTGGGACAGACCTGTTCCTTTTGGGAGTTACCCAGGGACAAAAAGAGGGTGGACCTCTGACCCCTGGCACTGTCTGTGTTTGACAGATACCAGTGCTGCACTCTCACTGGGCACTGGGCTGTTTCCTCAGTGCGAAAAACCATGTCCATAGCACTAATGGCGAAACCTCTACAGGCCATAGATGGATTTTGAGCCACTTCATTCTTTGCAAGAAAGGTAAAATGAGGTATCTGGATCATCTGACCATCTCACCTGGACCAAGGTTAGTCTGTGCACATGGTTAGTTGTGCCTGCAACGGCATCAATGTCTATCCCCACATTTTTTTTTTTTTTTAAATTTTTTTATTGAGTTCCTCGAGCATATACATATCCGTCAAAGCTGTACAGATGAATATAAAACAAAAACCATTAGCGACTACTTATTACAAACCTTTGTCACTATTCGGAATTACTTCCTGAACAAAACAAAAAACAAAAAAACAAAAACCAAATAGGTGACAAAGTACGGCTTATACCAATGTGAAATAACAATACAAAATTATAAATGGAAATAGTACAAAACAAGTTAGTGCAAAGCATACCTCCATCTATGAGCAATAGATGGAGAGGATATACTCAAACTTCTGACAATCTGAGAGAAATGGCATCAAGCAGTGGCTGCCATCTTAATTCAAACTGAGATAATTTATCATTAATTATACTTATATGTTTAACTACAGATATTTTCCTGTCCAACGAGAACAAGAAACTAATGAGATTGACATTACCTGAATTGAATCTTTGAGAATATAAGTAATGTTTTCCATGTAATATACAGTAATTCAGGGAAACTTTATCAGGATCATCATAAAAACCAAACAGAACATCTTTTTCCTGAACTATGATAATTTCATGCATGTAGTTTTCCCAAAAGGAAGTAAATTCATACCAAAAATGATTTGAAGTGGGACAATCCCAAAATTTGTGAATTATTGTCTCAGATGCTCCTCCACAAAAATTACATGTTTCATCTTCTGCAATCCCCATTTTATGAAGCCAATGTTTATTCACAATAATTCGATGTAAAATTTTAAATTGAAAGGACTGTAGCTTGGTTTCAATTGTAGTGTTAAAAGCCAAAGAAAACACTTTTGTCCAGAATTGGCTTGTACCACATAATTCAGGAAAAATTACTGCCCACTTTTTGGTACAAGTTGGTTCAGTTTTAGAAACCTGCTCAACTAGCACCCAGTAAACATCTTTACATTTCATATTCTCCAAGGGAACAAATTTACCATTAATAAAAAATTTTAAATCAGTATTTCTCATACGTGCAGTTGGGTGACTTTTTAACAACTGTTTCCAGTTATAAGGTATTGCTGAACGTATTTGAAAATATTCTAAAAAGCTAGGTTCAAAATCAAATTTCACAATCATCTGTTGTGGGGTGAGAAATTCCCCTGCATCATTTACAATATCATGTATAAATTTAATACCTTTGTCATACCACTTTTTAAAAAATATAGGCTTATTCTGCACTGTTATGTTCTCATTGAACCACAACATTTCTTTTTGGACCGAGACAGCACTTTTTGGAAGAAATAGAGACCTAAACTCATTCCACGCCTTCATGACTTGAGAATAAAATAATGGTACACGTATTTTGTTCCACTCGAAATCAATAGCACATCGACTTTTAAAAAGATCATAAATCTTGATACAAGGAAAAAATTCTTGAACCACTTGTTTCCATTTAGCTTTTTCCTCATTCAAAAGACGTTTAACCCAAGTAATCAATAATGCTTTCACTTTTTTACCAAAATCGGGTGCTTTTAATCCACCATGAACTGGCTTTTGGCACATAATATCTCTTTTAACCTTAGGGATGCTGTTTCCCCATATAAATTTATCAATTTCTTTTTGGACTTTATTCACCATGTCAGAGTTTAGCGGAACTGTCGATGCACCATATACTAATTTTGATATGCCCAGTGACTTAATAACTAAGATTTTTCCAATTATAGAGAGATCTCTCATTTTCCAAATATTCAAAACCTCCTTCATAAGTTGAAATTTGTCATCAAAATTTTGAGACAGCATGTCTTGCTCATTGCTATGAAACTTAATACCCAAGGTAGAGAAGTCAACAGAGTTCCACTTTGCAGGTATATTACCAGGTTGTCTTCCAGCATTGCTACCTATCCATATACACTCAGTTTTGTCCAGGTTTACTTTTAAACCACTGCATCTTTCAATATTTTGTAAAAATTCTAAAACTGCTTTGCCTGATGCCTCATCCAGAACAAAGCATGTAGTATCATCAGCAAGTTGACTCAATTTAACCTCTTCTGATCCTATGATGATTCCTTTTATATTAGGATTAGACCGAATATGAATGGCTAATAACTCAACAGCCAAAATAAAGAGAAAAGGGGAAAGTGGACAACCTTGACGAACCCCTCTGTATAGAGTAAAAAAAGATGAAGTGTATCCATTGTTGATTACACAACTACTTATGTCTGTATACATGATTTTAACCCACTTTCGAAAAGAATCACCAAAATTGAATACATCTAAAGCTTTGTCCAGGAAATGCCATTCTAAAGTATCAAAAGCCTTTTCAAAGTCAATTAACAAGATCAAACCAGGTGCATCGCGCAAGCTAGTGAATTCTATGATATCTGATATTTGTCTTATATTTTCCCCTATGTATCTACCTTTAACATAGCCAGTTTGGTCTGTGTTTATTAATTTTGGCAAAAAATTTTGTAATCTTAATGCCATAACTTTTGCAACTAATTTATAATCTAAATTCAGTAGAGACAAAGGTCGCCAGTTTTTCAAGTGTAAGTGATTCTTATTTTTTTTGGGTATTAATGAAATGATACCTCTTCTTTGGTCAGTGGAAAGTAATCCTTGTTGATAAGAGTAATTGAAACTATCTAAAACTAGGTGTTCTATATCAATCCAAAAAAATTTATAGAATTCGGCCGAAAAACCATCACTTCCAGGGCTTTTGTTATTCTTGAACTGTTTCAAAGCACTTAAACATTCATGTCTGGTTATCATACCTTCACACTTGTCTTTCTCATCCTCAGATAGGTTAGGAATGTTTGGGTTATCAAAAATTGGACTAAATTCAATGTCTTCTGATATCTGCTCATCTTGATATGAGAAATAGAGTTTTTCATAAAATTTCTTTTCTTCTTCAATAATATCTTCCAGTGCACTGATTTCTTTATTGTCTTTAGTAATTAATTTTGAAATACATTGTCTATCCCCACATGATGTTCTCCCAGACGGTCCACCAAGTGAGGTGCTGGAGGTCTTCCAGGAGTACGAGCACCTGTACTTGGTATACTTGGCCATTCGACTATCTGGCAACACAGCATGCTACAAGGAAAGATGATTCAGTTGACCCAGGGGAACCTGAGAGTCCATCGAGGAAAGGGAGCCTAACAGGCTTTTGCCAATGCTGGGCCAACCAAACCTGAGTCAGAAATGCCTTGAGGATCAGCAGGAGTCTCTTCCTTCTGTCTTCCAAGGGACCACAGTTGAAGGTGGCCAGGTTGAACTGAATACCAAGAAAGACAAAGATCTGCTCTGGCATTAGGATGGACTTGGGGCTGCAGTAGGTTGTAGACTCGGGCAAGCTGGGAATCTCCACTACTCTATAGCGTCCTTGCTCCATAGCTTTAACGCCTACCTTAAGAATGCTGATGCTTTGGGTTCCTGCCGGGGGGGGGGGGTGCAAACCACTTGGCTTTGCAACATAATGGATGCCTTTCTCCATCAAAAGGCAGTGAATAGCCATGTTACAGGTTATTTAAGATGAACAAATCATCTGTAATGGACTCACATTGTGTGTGCAAAAGGCAGAAAGACAACCAGGGCTCTGAGATCTCTACAGTGGTGTCTGAGGCGACCACCTAGACCGGGTGGTCTGGCAAGTCAGAGCCCTGATGCTTCCCTGACCTCTTGCTGTGCCCAAATCACTTTTAGTTCTTCCTGGGCCTGTGTGATGGTGGGAGCAATTTGGAAGCCATGCTTTGGGGTGGCTGCAGCCAAGGACGAAAGGAACCAAACCAGGTCCTTGGTCCTGGAGTGCTCAGAGGAGCCAGCCCATAGAACCTGCCCCAATAGAACCACATCCACCACCTTTCCTCCAAACAGCATGTTGGAAAAAAGAGGCCCCATACACACTTGGTGATTGATCAGGTCAGGTCAGGCAACTTCAGACCTTGGAGGGAGGCACCCCTGCATAGCAAACACAGATTTGCCTCAAGTGTGCAGTCAGCCCAAACCTAGTGGTTGATCTCTCGTGACAACAAAGGTGTAAGCAATTCTGCCTATTCAAGCCAGTCCCAGACTTCCTGCAAAATTTGTGCTGAGTGCTGGAGGTCCTCCAAAAGGGACCTCAAGGCCAACTGTGAGGCATATGAGTAGGATACCATAAGGACAGAGCCCTTAGCATCCTCCTCAATTCCCCTGAAACCATCAAATGACACAGAGATGGCTGCGCCTGACAGGAGTAGGCCCGTCACTACACCTTGTGCTGGGGGTGCAACAGCTTCCATGGAAGTTGTTGCCACCACACTAGCAGCCCACATCTGCTCCCCCCCCCCCCAAGGGTGAGAGAGTTGAACTTCTGGGAGGCTTGGTGCAGGCACCACAACTACCACCAACTTGGTGGTCGGTAGGCCGTAGGGAAGTTGCAAGAACTTGTGAGCCTTTGTGTGGAGTGAGAGATGGATCAAAATCGAGGTGGCAAGCTGTTCATCCGACATGACCAACTCTGATACAGCAGGAGCACTGGCAGGGGGTGGATGAAGACAAAGTCTCTGTCCACAACTGCTGCTCCTCACGGAACACAAGTTCAGCTTGCCTATTAAAGAAGGGAGGCAGGGACCTGGGTCAAAGGAGGTGTGCAGTGGGCTCACCAGCTGCTCAGTCCAGGTCAGGCCTGGAGGGAGAGCAGCCAGCACCACTGGCACAAGGGTCCGGGGCTCCAGACTGGGCACTTGGGTCGAGGTAAGGGCCACACCAAGGGGAGCCGAGGGTTCACTGCTGGCAGACACCACCACAGACTTGGATATCGTTTCTTGTGCTGCTAGATTCCCAGACGTGCAACCCAAGCTCTATGACCTGAGAGTGCAGCACTTGAATTCAGCAGTCCATACTGCCCAGGCTTTCAACCCAAGTGCTCAGGGAATAACTTGGACCAAGCGATCTGGGCTGCAAGATTCAGGTGGCACCTGCTTGCTCTTTAGATGGATATCAGAGCTGGTGGGCTGAGCAGGAATGAGCAGTAACTGAAGCACATTAACTTGCATCTGCTGATTCCTGGCCATCGACTCTAAGACTGTTGAGAGTCTCGGGTCAGTGGCCATTGAACCTCTGGTTGTCACATTAGGTGGAGCAGAGGAGTCGGGATCACCACAGAATGATCTCTTGCTGCTCCACTTGAGACCATGCTGCCTCTTCTCCCTATCCGCCCCAGTGGTTTGGGGTGAAGAAGTAGTGGCAGCCTCCTGAGCCTGCAGGCAAGCTGTGTGGGCTGACATCTGATTCTCTCATGGCATCCCTGGGGTAAAAGACTCAGCAGAGTCATACTCAATAGCCCACCATTTAGCACCACACTTACTCTTAGCCCCCTTGCTCTTCCTTTGGGCCTGCTCATAGAGTCTCGGCTTGCCTTCAGCCCATTAAACACAAAACCAGCACGTGTTCTCTTAACTCAACATGTGGCCAGGTTGTTGGCAACAACCAGAACAGTGTTCATGGTTGTCCCAGGCTGCCACATAGTTGTTCCGTGAATCCATCTTCTGACCTGACCTGACATTTTGCCAACAAGGGAGAAGGAGAAGTGGTCACTGGATTGACATTCACAGGACCCTGCCAAACAGTGATTACATGACTGCCACTGTCCTCTCTCTCTCTGCAATTTTACCTGCCAGACATCATCTTGCAAACGATCGGTTTCAAGCTAACACAACCAGTTCTGCTTCCACTTTTCTATCGGGTATCCTTAGATCAAATATAAGTGATCAGTATGTCAGAAGAGTCCAGGAAAGCTTAGTAAACAAACTCCAGAGAAGAGATAGTGTGCACAGCACTAGAACAGTCTAAATGAACAAAGTTCATGGAGCCTTCCAACTCTTTAGACCATGCCAGAAATGTTGCCTGGGAGGAAGGAAGAACACTAGAACATGCACACCAGAAGTAGCCCCCTCCCCCAATCCCGAGGAACCAAGTAGAGGCATCACCGAGACCATCAGGTTCTGGGAACAATCAAATGAGTACCCAACTCAATTGTGTTGGGTGATGTGGCCAGGCACAGAGGTCTTGGCAATGGTTGTTGAGAGGTAACATTACATAACTAATATATATATATATATATATATATATATATATATATATATATATATATATATATATATATATATATATATATATAAGCAGAAATATTTGGTGAAAGGCAAAACTTTCTCCTTGCTCCCATCTCCTTCACAAATGCCCTTTAACTTTATTTTTAAAAACAGATTTGGTTGCACACAGTTTCACTTCATCTCGGAGACCATTGCATAGTTTAACTCCTCTATACATAAAGCAGGGTTTGCCTTGGTCTTGACACCAGGTAACATGGACTTTAAACTACCGTTTCTTGTATAATGATTGTGTGTATCTGACAGCCTGGCTACCTCCCTCAAATGAGATGGGACTGTACAGTCGAAAGTGTCATAGAAGTGAGATATGGTGATATAATCAACCCTTCTTGCAACATTCAACATGTCTAAGTTCTGATTTCTTTAAACTGAAATGGTACCTATTGTGAAATTCCATGAAAAACCTTATCATTTTGTTTTGTCCCATTTGTAATTTTCCTTGAGCATAATTTGTTTTATTTGAGGGCCAAAAGAACGTAGGCCTCCGGAAATTTAACTCATCCTCAATGATTTAGACAAAATTTTACTCATAATGAATTTACGAGTTATCAAAAAAATTGGAAACGTATTTTTTAATTATTGTTTTTGGAGTATTTTAAAGCACAGAATGATCCTTACTGGCCTGAATATTATGACAATGATTTTATGCATGGAGTGAAAGAGTCTTCATAGAAAAACAAGTTAGGTACTATGTAAGATTTAACATTCCACTGTTCTCAATTTTGGAAAGATGACTTTACGATATAAAAATGCTTTATGGCTATAAAAGACACAAGATATAGGAATGATCGCACAAGACTCCAGTTCACTTTTTAAACTTAGATACAAGGAGACACTTAAACTCTGATCTTAGAAGATTCAGATTCAGTTTTCATAGCTTAGATACAAGAACACACTCAAACCCAACAATGGAATATGTCGTAGTGTAGTAACGGCCTCGCAGAGGGGCAAACCCATCCTACAAGTATGTCAAAACATTCAACTATGAGACATAAACTTCTTAGATACATTTGCAATTTACTTGCAACAGTTATTAACCTTATCAGGAGGACAACAGTTTAAATGTATTTCAATGAACCATCATGTCTATCCCAGTTGAATGAATTCATGGCAGACTCGATTAAAACAATTTTTTGACCAACATAAACTGTACTTACAGTTTGGGACTGCCCTTGGCAGCTTATGTTTTCTTTACTTCCATATACATGTATAAGTAGACATCAACTTAGTTGGTCTTTAAAATTTTTTAAAAACATTAACTGTCATACCATACCACGGTGATGAGAATGAGGATGGCCCTTCACGATAGTCATAGCTTACTGCCTCCGATATTGATGCTGATCGACCCAATCTCAGAAATCCTTTGAAAAAACATTCATCCTTCTTTGTACAATCTGTACGGAGCAATAAAACGCACAGAGATGACACTAAAATATAAGGGTATAATTGGTCTGGTAGCTACATATATGATATTAACTTGCGATAATCTGCCATCCCCTCCATTATCATGTTCTTCTCCGATGCACTATCCAGCCCTTGAGTCAGGGAAAGCATTTATATCCCTGCCTTAGTGCAGCATGAGGTGCTGACTTCTGACAAAATTGTAGTCGGTATCTAACCCTGCTGTATGGTAGGCTGTATAACATTGAGAAATAATTCTGTCGGAAAACAAAATATCGTGACGAAGCTTGTATTGACAGGTTTCAGCTGTGTTCAGATAGAGCCATACAGGAAATACAGAAATGGCATTCAGAACTTACCCTGATTATGCAGATCAATTCGACCAAGATTTCTCAACTTTTAATTAAATCTATGATTCCACTGAGCATCGAGCTTACTTCTCTTATGGACAAGAAGAGGGCTATACATGACATTAACACAAAGCATAACCTCTGTGATTGACTCATTGTTCCCATGTAACTGGAATGGCGCCAATCGTGGAAAATTTGCAACAAGGCTTCAGGAGAAATATATATGAAATCACTTGATCATTATTGCATGCTATCTGGCAAAAAAACTTTATTTCTTCTTTTATCAAGATGCTAAATACTTTTGTTGCATTTGTATTGAATTTTTAAGAGTTTAAACACCACTTCCCTTTAATTATGTGCAAAAATGTAGTTTGGGAAGTAACTCACAATAAGTCCTTTGCAACTTGCATTTGCCATCTGCCCAATGTAATAATCTATCCATACATGTGTGACAATCAATATATTTGTTCCTCTGAGGCTACAGGGCATCGACCCTAAAAACAACATATTACATTTTTCTGTTATCAGCACCTGCTACATGCTACAAATTATAATTGATTGCTAAAATGTCCTTTATGGTGATGTGTTACCATCTTCTACCCAAGGGCATAATTAAAGCGGCATTTTGGGACACAGAGAGAGACTGTCTGTAGCTCTGAGCTACGGTCCCAGTTATACGCCGTTATTACTTTTTATGTGGTTCATACATTGTCAAAATTTAAATGTCCTCCTCAGAAAATTCAGGATCAATTATTCTGAGGTTGAAAAAATATGTATATAATGAGCACTAAAACATGCCCATTGAACCCCCAAGAATATCGATCAGGCACTATTTGAACTTGAGTGACCTCATTCTCGTCCATTCATTTTACATGAACATTGTTCTATAAGAATTACATCTTGAACAGGTGTATGGAAACCTAAATAATAAAACATTAGTTTTTATATATAACCTGGCAAGATTTTGAAAGCTGCTGTCATAAAGAAAGTACAGTAGGACTTCATCATTACTGCATGATGATTTTTCTTTTGCACAAACTATCTTTATGACATCACCATCATCACCGACATTATCATTATCAGTGAGTATTATATTGGTTATCATCATTACAGCTTCTCTGTTGTGCATAATACGCAGGCTCCAAAACGTAAAGTTTTGCAAGCCTATTCTGCAGACCGCATTCCAGGAAACCATATGCGAACCGATCTCGGCAAACTGTGACGATTGTGACCTTGCAGTAATTAAGTGTGTCTATATATGCTATACCGCAAAAACTGTCAATTTTACTGCCCTTGTCGTCAATTTAACGAGGTCTGCCGATAAACGGTCAATCTGCTACCTGCCTTCTGAATGTTCGAATTTCAGTTCTGTCTGGCCGTCGTTCAGGACTCATCTTGCCTTCAGTTCAAGTAAAACGTATCGCCAGATACTCGTTTGGGAGTATCTTGGTCGCCAGGTGGTGATTCAGCAAACGATTTGCCAAAGCATCGCACTAAACCACTACATCTACACACGAGGAGGTAAAACATCGCTTTGTCAAGGACAAGAATTTCAGACTTTGACTTAAACGGTGAGTTTTAGTTGTACTAAATATACGATATGGTCACTCAATAAAAGTGGTAACTGTTATACATTAAAGCAGGCCTTGGAAATTATACGATAAGAAATTTGCCATTTGATAATACACGGTTTCAACGATCGGTTGCTTTTCTTCTCTGTGAGAATCAGACTCCTGCTTTTATTGACGCTTGCTGCATGGCCATAGAATGATAAACAATGCCAGTTTGCTGATATACCTTTTCGTAATGCTTTATGTGGCCGTCTGTAAGCCCCACATTATGTAGTATAGCAAAAAGGGTTTATCAGCAAACTGCCATAGTACGAAATTATATTAATTGGTTTAAACATCGAGAAATCTAGGCATTCAAAATCGCTGGTTTTTCAGAAATTATGTTTGTGGATTGTCCGATGCAAACTTTGCCTTAAGTGGCACAAGCATCATTTCCCTATCACTATTACGCCTAGAATTTAGAAAACATAGGAGACAGACATAGGGCCACACTGCCAGGCGAATAGTATAGTGCAACATAGATCTTACGAAGACGATTTATAATAGTGTTGACGAAGATGGAAAAGTTTGTTTGAATTACCGTATAGCCTAGCAATTCCTAGTTTAGATGTAGGCTATGCTAATAAACATTCGAGACAGAGCTCAATACGAACCCACATAGAAATATGCGTTAGAGTAGATACAATAGACACTGGAAAATTAAATGCAAACAGCGACATGTGAAAGAAAATTACGTTACTGACGAGACCAAAAAGGCTCTTTGGACTTGGAGTATAAAGAACTGAATGTGAAATGATCGACTACGTATAGATTTTTAGAGCTGGGCGAAGGCGGTTTGAAACGCCTCTATTTTTATGCTGCCACTCAAGGAGGTTCCTTTATGCTCCAAGGTTGCCCTCCGTGGTTTAGTCCATCCACCATTTGTCTGTGAACTTGATATTGTATTTATATTTGATTTGGTTTTCAGCAATAGGAGAATGGGAAAAGCAAATGCATTTTACCTATGCATAAATACAATTACTTCTTCACAATGGGCAATGGTTCCTGGTACTACTTTTACTTTCACACGGCTCCATAAACCATAATATGATAACAATTGTTTTCATATTTACCGTTAATTCTCCGAAGTTAAGGCACACTTTAAGAGCCAGCTTTATATTTCCACTGAGTCATAGGGCGGTGTTTTCTGGTACAGAGTCAAGGAATATTTTTACCGGCTCCTATTGGTTTGGCAATTTTGACGGAAGAGATTAAACAGCAATAACGAGAACCCCATTAGAAATGTGGACCCTCATGACAGCTGCCGGGTTATTGACAATTCTAAAGCAGTATCTAAAGTTATTCGACATTGCTGACAGGGTTTTGGTTCTCCCCAAAACGGGCTGGACGCGCGACATAATGATGCGTTGGCCAATAGGGTGGGAGATTTACGGTCTGTAGTGGGCTGTTCAAGTGCCCTCACAAGTGTAACGATAGGTTTCTTGAAGTAGAATTGGCAATTAACATGAAACATGGTAAAGCTTGTGGTAAAAGACAATATACCCAACGATTTTTTTTTAAAACGGCGGTCAGGTGCACATAAATTCATTTATAAGTCTTTTTAATAACTGTTAATTGCTAGTGTTTTCCGGATCAATGGCATCAAGGAATAGTAAGACCAATCAGCAAGAATGGTAGCAAAGAATATCTTACAAACTATCGCGGTATAACAATAACATCCAACATGTACAAGATCCTTACTTCAGTGCCTGAGATGCAGCTTATGTCGCAGGCAGAGGAGAATGGCATTTTAGAGGAATGACGTGGAACTTATCGGAAACATCGTCGGACAGAAGATCGGTTTTTCACTATGAAAAGTATATGTACTTTACGAAAACTAAAAAAAAAAAAACCCACAGGACTGGGATTTTCAAATATTGCTAAGGCATTCCACATCATAAATAGGCATTGCTCATTTATTCACCTTCGGCATCAAGGAATTAATAACAAGTGTGGAGGCTCAAAACAGAGCTGTGCAGTGCAGTTGGTAACAAAGTTTTTTGTGGCCCCTTTGTTAATGGCATAGGACGTCTTATATGGAGTTAAACAAAGCTGCATCCTGTACGTCTTCACCGCTGTTCACCCTTGCAATGTCAGGCCTTCTTGATATGCTGGCTGAGAGTTCTGTTTAAAGGTATGCATATTCCATGTCTCCCTCTCGCTGATGACATATGCCTCATGACAGATAGTGAAGATTGCCTGAGGAGGATGCTTAACGTAGCTGAGAATTTTAGATTTTTTTTTGTGAAAAAATCTAAGGTGATTCTTCATTGATGGTCATTGCCAAACGGCCTAATTACGAGAAAAGGTGTACCCGGGAAATTCTTGTATCGAAGAATGTGCCTCTTATCGCAACCTTTCCAATCACGAAAACGTAGTTAGGTTTGAATTTGGAAATGATATATGGAATGCATCATTTTGCCTTCAATTTTCCATGTTTAAGCAGTGTGGCTTAGTAATACAAAGGACAATATTTCCCTTCTAAAATCTGTTCAATACTACTTCACCAAAGCGATTATCAACATAAAATGTAACCCATCAATGTCAGCAACTGTCTTTGAATAACACTTGCATTACTTATTTCCAGCACATGAGGTACGATTTGCTGAAAACGCGTCTATGTAAGCAGATTTGTAATGAGTTAGTTTCTGTGTACGAAGGTGGGAAACATGTTTGGTCATACTACTCTGAAATACACAAGGTATGTAAGAATGTACGATTGGATCGTGCCTTTAAGAAAAGTAATGGATCCTGGTTAAAGCGCTTTACGAAGTGACGTTATCAGCAGTTATATTTTTTCTTTTTTTCAGAACATCGCTGCCAGAACATCTCTGTTCTGGTATAGGGTATCTATAAGCACCACTTTCAGGCACTATATTGACTGCAAAGAATGCACAGGAAACAAAAATAAAGAGCAATTGACTTACAAAGTGTTTTGCCAGTGGTACCTGTTTACGTTTTGTTTACATCCAGGAAAATATAGGTTCTAGTTATAGTTTGTTTGTATCTTTTTCATGCAATTACTTTCTAGGATACAGAGTGATTGTGGTGAATCAAGCAGGTATTAATGCATTAAGCCTCAATATGAATTCTAGGCCGTCATGATAGAACTGGGGCAAAGCGCAGTTGTCATGAGGGTTGATCATGAATGAATGGGATAGCAGCCTCCTCCTGAAAGTAACCAGCCCAGACATTTCTGCCATGCAATTCTCCAAATTGCACTGATTTTCAAGTAATTTATGCTTCAATATTCCCCATTATACCATCATATCATTGCAGACTTTTTGCTAATTATTACTGTAAACTCCATGCATTCTTTCTTTTTCAACCTCAACGTTATTGATAAAATAGTACATTTTCTTTATTTGGAGCATTCACCTTTGTTATGTGTGGGCTATAGTGCAAGTTGATTTGGCATGTATGTATTATTGTGTGGGTTCACAGAAAAAGATCACACAGGCCATGGTCAACTCTATATATGATATACATTGTGTTATTACTGCATATGACTTACATTCTTCATAATCCCTAATTGTTATATTGTAAAATACTAACCAAATTATGCATTTGCACTTTTATATTTGTCTGCTTCAGTGTGGAAGAATTGATTTATACATGAACTTCTGTTATACTTGAACTCTTAGTTGAAACCTCTCATCATCATTCAACATGGCAACTATTTTTATCAACGAGGTTACAATTGATGATTTAATATCTGGGTGGGATAGGAGAGCAAAAAGCAGAATTTATACTGCAGATGAGACGAGAAGTATGGGTATATACCAACGATAATATCTTCAACATCTATGACAGGCATATTGCATAATTTTCGAGAGAATTCCTTCAGCTGGCAGGTTGTAATTTGGTCATGCAAGCAATTTGAAGAAACAAATCAATTCAATGATATTGATGAAGAAATTTTCAATGACCAAGGACAGAGAAGTAACACTACAGCTATGTCAGCTAGAAGCTTCTTTAGCTCAAAGAATGCCAGTTTTAGAGAGAGCCGTGGAAGTTCTCAAGTCTCAAAGTAGACTGAAACCACCCAAAATAAAAGTAAAAACATAAAAATTCTCATTAAGTTCAGTCACGCCAGAGCTAGACTTGTATTCTCCTCCAGGCCTTGGCAGAGAAACTGGGGACAGTTTTTGGATGGGCCACACCATAGGCTTGATAGCTTTCCAGATGCCGTCTATAGCCAGGGTTCATCTGAAATCAAGGAGGCCTATGCTCATGGGAAACAGAAATGTTGCAATGATCAGGACATTGAGTGATATTATGAAATAGTGACAAACAAGTTACCGAGTCCACCTTCATTGTGGGCTCGAACAGTTGATGGCAAAAATGATTCCAGTCCATTCCATTTGAAGTTCCAGCACAGTGCATATAAATATAATTGTGATAGAGAAACAAAAGTGGACCATCTTTTTTAATCATAACAGAAGAATGCACTGGCCTGCTACAGCAGTCTTTGTAAAGCTCGCAAAAAAGTCTATGAGAGATTGGCTACAAAGATGAAGAATAGGCTTGGGCTGCATGACCTTCCACTGATCACCCAAAGGAAATTACAGAGCCTTAAACAGCTGGACAGGCAGTCATTGGAAGAATTGGCTGAGAGGTGTCAGTGTTTGACAGCAGATGGTTATCCAGAGATGAATACTGACTTCCTGGATACTGTGATCATAGACAATTATTTAAGGGCAGTTTGTACCAAGGAGGCAGCCTTACAAGTCATGACACAGCGACCAACTGACTTCAAAAATTAAATGTACAAAGTGAGGAAGCCATGTTTGGTTTGCAGAGGAACAAAGTGGTCAGGCAACTAACAGCGGCAGATTTCTCTATGGTGTGAGCCAATGTTATTACACCTCACAAGCAGAAAGTCACTTGGTATGATCAGTTTAGCAAACATGAAGACAGACTGGAAAAAAAATATGAATACAAATCAGAAGGTTACAAAGAGGCTTCCAGAGGACAATAGAAAATTTATTTCAGAGCTGCTGAAGAAAGATGTGAATACGATACTTGCAGAACTTTTGATAGCTAAGGTGAAATGCCATGGCGTGACTGAATTTGGTCACATGATTCATGATTGTTTCAACAAATCACCTTCACCTCCTAGAGAACCAGGGTCATCGAACTTGAAAGGATCAGGTTAGACAGCTAATCCATGACCCTTGTAGATATTTGTGGCTAGAATCTGTTGACTTATTTCTCATCATTGATAAAGTTTGAAACTTCAGATCAGATGGACAGTCTGACTCTGATGTCTGTCAAGCTTACAAATGAAAATGTATGTAACTCCAATCACATACCAATTAATTTTAGGTTTGGAATTGCAGGTGTCACGAGAAAAGTAAAATTGACTTTGAGCTTTGAGTACTAACAAGAAATAGGGAGTAGATTTTCGCTGTCATTAAGCACCATGGAGATAATACAATCAAGATCGTAAGAGTGTCTTTGAGGAAAAAATGGTGGTGTCTCCTATTCAAGCCAAAGCAATTTTGCAACTTTCTGATGGAACAGCTCATGTAATTGTACCAACAGAGCAGCATCAAGGATGGCCTATCCCCTCCATGTCTGTTTATGGTCAGGGTCAGATTGTTGTTACCATTGTAAATGTCTCTGACAAGTTTCTTAGTTTGAAAACAGGCCATTTCATAGAAATTGCTGTACCATCTGATGATGTAGTGTTGGTCATGACTGATGATTTCACCTCCAAATGGTATGGATATTGCTGATGATGATCCTTTGATGAACAGTCAACCAACTTCACATGTAGTTCACAGTACCAGGAGAGGTAAGCGGGTTAGGAGACCTGGGCACCTTTGTGATTTCCAATACAAAAGAGATTCTACCAAATAATGGAACCAGGGGGTGGGGTTTTTTTGTTTTTTTGGGGGGGGTTAAGTGAAGGATGCAGCATGAAGTGGCTTTCAGTCTGCTTCATTTATGCTATATATTTGTGAATAGTGTAAATAATAGTTTTGACCTATGCATTTTGCACAGTGGATCATGGATTCTGTGGAAGAGTGAACTGTCCTTGACAAAACCTACAACAACATTCATTCAGAGGACTGTGCATTTCAGCAGCCATAAGACAAGGCCTTATCCCATCTGTCCAGCAATGCATGTACACAATAAGCATCATGTCTTTTGTACAGTTGCACACTTGTATATATGGCATGTTTTTTCATGCATGGGGAGAATATGATACAGAATCATTGTGGTGAATCAAGCGAGCCCTAATGAATTGTGCTTCAATGTGAATTTTAGACTGTCATGGCAAACCTGGGACAAAGTGCAGTTGTCATGAGGGTTGATCAGTGATGAATGGGTTAACAGCTGGCTCCCTAGAGTAGCCTACCAAGACATTTCTGCTGCACTTCTCGCACCTGGGATTAACAGGGTAGCTCATGCAAATTGCAATTTTTATAGGAGTGTAAGTCTGACCTGCTATATATAGTTCTACTGTGGTTGTATCTCCTTAATGCAATTACGTTGTGAAAACACATTTCATTTGAGCTTACGTTCAGCCTTTTGCTTCCTGGTCAATGCCATCACTTTGACCACACAGAATACACAGGTAAGAATAGGTGGAAAACGAGCAATTGATTTTACATGGGTTTGCTGGTGCTATCTGCCAAAGTAGCAAATTTTGCACGATTTGGGGGTAAACAAACCACATGAGCAAAGTGGTCCAAAGAGTCATGGAAGCGTATCTTTTTCCTGTGTTGACTTGCTTGCCTGACTGAATAAACCCTGTACATCACGTGTTAATTGTTCTCATTAATTATTAAATGCTGAAAGTCTTTTTCTGTTTATGCCATTTAGTGACAGCATTGAGTATTAAGTACATCTCTGAAGAATGATCAGGTACAAGTCAAAATTTTCACGTTTTAACGTGAGCCAAAGGAGAAAGACATAAACATAAGCAATGAATTTCATTTCTTAAATAAGTCTTATTGGCCCCTTAAAACTCAAATTTACGTAATTGGTACCCTTACATCATTTCTTAACTTGATTACATTTTGGGTACTTTGACCAAATTTTCAAGGTCACAGAAGCCAGGTATGTCGACTCTTTAGTCAATGTTTTGCATTGAAGTGCCTCTAGTACTGTGTAGCGTTCTACGGTCGCCGGTATAATTGTACAGTCTTCAACAGGACACTCAGATGATCGTTGTAGAATAGTCCTCAATGTGAAAACAGCATGTCTTTTTACAGTTTCGTGTAAATTTATAGGAATATTATCATTAGTTGGACAACTAAAGAAATGATGATGCACACCAACTATGCGTGATTCACAGCTACAAGCCTGAAATTCGTCCACACTTGTTCTGTTTAAATGAGCAATTGATAGGTCACCATACGCAGCCTGGCATGTGACATGGATATATTGTGCTTATTGTTCAAAATAAATTGGTCTTTTGGATATTTTGTATAATTTTTCGTGTTCCAAAATTGGTCTTAACAGTAATATAATAATAAATATAATAATAAATAGTTCCAAGTGTTGTTCCATGTAATTGGGCTTGTAAATCTCCAAAAGTTACCAACCTTTTTCTTTTTTTCTCCAACATGTGGAACATGACTGTTCTAAGTTAGATCATTTGAAATAATAACCTCCAAATATTTGCAGTCAGATATTGCTTCTAGCTTTTTGTCATACAATATGGGTTCAGCATGATTCTCTTAGACTAGTTTCTGAATTATTAACATTTAGATTTTGTTTCCGTAGGGTTAAATATAACCAGCAAAATTTGGTCAAATTGTTGAAACTTGACAAATCCATGTTAGTACCATTTACATTTTCAGTTGATTGGTGATCACTAGTTTCTGTATACAATGTTATGGCTGGCCTCTGCAAGCAGACATGTATTTTTATCAATGAGGTCAACAATGTCATTCTGATAGATTAGAAATAGAAGTGACCTTAAAATAGAGCCTTGGAGAACCCAGATTCCAACCCACCCCAGCAGGAAGACAAACGATTGATTACAATTCGCCATTCTCTATTATGCATGCATTCTTTGAACCAAACCATGCTAGAAGAGAACATCGGAAACCATATTTTCAAAGTTTCGATAACATACCTTCATGGAGTACAAGATGGAAAGTTGTAATGTCAAAGTTTATAAATGAATTTGTTCTTGCCTTTCCAAGGCTGTAGAGCACCTGCGGTGAAGATGCAGTAACTGGCAACAGCAGATATGTCGGATATAAATGCAGACTGGAAATATGTGTTAAGATACACTTAGGTCGCACAAAAAATGGCCCGGGACATTGTTTTGAAAATAGAAGACTTGATAAGATAATACAATATTGATCCCGCATGGAAAACATAACAAAGTCAACATAAATTTGAGAATATAACAAGTAATAACTCTAATATTTTGCTATATGTCTACTGCATGTTCTGTAGTTTGGGTATATAGTATCCATTCCTTCAATACGCTATTGCTGAAACTTACATCATGGTTACCTGAATAGTTTATAAGTTGGTATTTTGTATTCACTCAATATATGTGTGTGTGTGTGTGTGTGTGTGTGTGTGTGTGTGTGTGTGTGTGTGGGTGTGTGTGTGTACTGCACTTTAACCCAGGTATATATGTTCAGCAGCAAATATTTTTAATTTTCGTACAACATACATCAGTACTGACTTTCATTTTTTTGTCAATGAAATCATTACATTACATTGTAACACTTAAAACATCTCAATGTTCCTACATGAGGGCTTGATCATTACTATTCGTGGCCCTGTTATGTAAACATATTTGTCCCCCGCCACCAAAGGTGGCATAGTAGGACTCAGATATATTAGGACTAGGTGCAATTCGGTCCATTCTTCCATCCCGCCTTTTCATTCATTCGGCCCAATATCTAATAAACTGTTTTAGATGGCATGATGTACTTTTTTAGCATGGATGTTTCCTATACAGAGCATGTGCAGTGCAACTTCATGTTGACCTTGACATCTTTTCAAAATCACACGCCGATGACATGGCCCCTAAATGTGAAAGGCCATACGATATCTAATGAACCACTGAAGATGAATTGCATCATACCACAGTGCATCCTATGATGGGCATGGGAAGTGTTGTTTCATGTAGGCCTTGCTCTCTTTTCAAGGTCACAGAGCCGCTAAACCTGACTATGAAGCAAGTAAAATCTGTACCTTATCATACATGCATTGTATTAAAGACATGTGAAGCATCGCTCGTACGTGAACCTTTTAAGGTCACCGGCACCAGAAGGTCACACAGCCACTCAGTGTCATTTTGAGCCATATACTATCTGTACCGTATCATACATACATCGTATTAAGGCATGTGCATCATCGCTTGTAGGTTGACCAGACCTTTTTTGTGCAGCTATTTTCCACTGACTTTTAAACCACTTGATGCAGCATTGCAGTTTTAGGAAAAGGTGGCCTGGCGGGAGACATAGATCTGTGAATCATCTTACTATTTCCCGATGCATTCGCCTCATTTTTGAGCTAATTTACACGTTACCATTTGGTCTGACAGGGATTATTCTATTTTGGACCGGCTATCCTGCTACATTTAGAGTAACGACTGTGACCGCCGACAAACCACATTCATGTTGTCAGTTTAAAAAAAGAACCCCGATCTGATTGCTTAAATCAACAAAATCAGTATAGAGCATTTTACAATCTTGCCATATAATCCTATGAAAGCAATGTATTTTCTGTTTTCGAAATAATGATGAGAATGACACTAGTAATGACACTAGTAATATTGCCGTTGGTGGAGAATTTGGGATCAGCAGAAAACGATTTTAAAATATTCAGATAATTGGATAGTTTTTAGACTTTTTCAGCTGTCCATCTGTAAATGTAAACATATTTTATTCGGGAGAAAGGTGAGTGGAAAAGAGGGAAGAGCCCCATGTGAATGCCTCTCGTACACATATGAAAGACAGAGAATAGGGCAACTATACAATGGACATTATACTTATGAAAACATCACGCAACTGAGACATTAGAGCCACAAGAGAGAGGATAGACAGGACCAGACGTCACCAAGTGAATAGATGGTGGAGTATACCACTCACCAATTATACCCTTTGGCATCCATATTCATGTACATGTGAATGTTAACATGAGCTGCTTAGCGATTTCTGTGAGCTTAACTTCAGTAATGTATACCCATGCATGTGGTTGTGCGCTTCATTGAACTGGTGGCACTGATGAGCTAGACTGCTTAGCATGTCAACATCGCCAAAGAGGGATTGGGCGCTTTTGGTACATGCTGTATATGTTATAATAGCTTGAATACCTCCAGGTAAAATAGGGTTTCTTTGGGACCTTTTTTTGTCAATCTCGAAAACATACTGTTATCAGGTAATATGACATGGTCCTGGCTTGGAGAGATCAAAAATACAATGGTTTACGTGTGACGATTGTAAGATAGCAGAGCACAAGGTATTATTATGTTGGCAACAATGACTTTTTAGTTTTGGACTTCAAGGGTTTTGAAAGACTATCCTACCTCCAGAGTGCAAAATATTCAGTTTTCTTTTCTCTGATGCTATTCTCATTTGTGTCACAAATTAAAGACATAACACGGTGCCTCATAGATTCAATCTACGCCAGCAGCTTAAATATGCAACCATAAGCCTAATGCACATTTAGGTTTGCAATACCATCTCAATTCATTATGTCATGGCCATCACAATAAAGTTATTTTTCTGATATGCATCCCTCCGTAATCTTGAGAAAGTAGGTCAAGGTCACTCATATTATGCAACGTCAAACTTCCATATATGATACATATTTGTGGCACATTTGGTGTTGTTTGCTTTCTATATGACAAATTTAATATCCTTTACTACGTCCTTAATGACCTTGAAAAATAAAAATAGGTCATTGTCATCCAAAAGTTTGCAAATTTCGATCATTGGCCTAATGCATATTTCATATAAATTTAGAAGTTCCAACTCAATTTATAATCAAAAAATGAATTTAATCAGGTAGTTTTTTATACCAATGATACTAGTTATGCTAAATATCACTTGTGGCACCACCAGGCCGCCACACGTCCTAGACTTTTGGCTACATGATATTGCTGTAGTGGTATATTAATACATGTGCACAAGTTTAGACATAATGATCATAACAAAAATCTATTTCATGAAACATATTCCCTTTGTGACCTTGAGAAAGCAGGTCAAGGTCATATACGATACACATTTGTGGTTCACTTGGAATTGTTAGCCTTCTTATTTCTCAAAATGTAGAATTTCGTGTCGTTTACTACGTCGTTAATGACCCTGATAATTGAGTCAAGGGCCTTTAAAATTTTACAAACTTTGACCATTGGCCGAATACAAATTTCGTGTAAATTTAGCAGCTGCATTTCAATTCATAATCAAAGTAGTGGATTTAATATACTATTTACACCTTTAATGCTAGTTCCACTTAATGCCACCGCTGCACCGACATTACTCTAAACGTCAGACTTTTGTCGGCATAAAGTTTCTGCAATGGTATATTGAAACATGTGCACAAGCTTAGATGTACTGTCCATAACGAAAAAATCATTTTCTGAAATGTATTCCCTCCATGATATGAACAAATTAGATCAAGGCTATTAATATTAAGCAAAATAAAATTTTTGCACATGATACACCTTTGTGGTACAGTTAATATCATTAGCCTGATGTTTCTCAAATATTGAATGTAATGCTTTTAACACCTCTTGCTCTATATCTTTCATAGTACTATAAATGGCACCACCAAATTTCAATGCAGTCTTGTCTTTTTGCCTGATTGACATCTCTACCCAGTTCCTTGGCAATTTATCAAAATTTTTCAGAAAACATTCTCAATACTTTCACATTCACCCTAAATATTACACAGACTGACAGTATTACAGGTGGTGCCAGCAATAGTGTATTCGACCTAGATTTTGATACACGTGATAAGTCCTGAACGTTGTATGGAGCTACCTTGAAAACTGAGGACGTATTGCGCTCACAAGCAAAAATTTTCGAATGGACGGACATACAAGAGTGATCTCATAAGCTCCTAAAACATATTGTTTGCTGAGATAAAAAATAATAATAAAAAAGACTACGGTTTGCATATTTTACACTTTAATATGAAATCATAGTAATCTGTAAAGTTTTACTTTTTCGGTGTTGTGACCAGTGTTTACATGCATTTTTTAAAGTTTTTTTCCACGCATGTCTGCAGAATCATGGTTTTCAATTTCCAGCTGTTTTGATGTGGTAACGTGTTCGCGTGCCTTTTTGAAAACATCTTCGCTTGATGCTTTTAATTAGTTCCGAGCAAATATTTTTTGGAAATACCTTAAAATCATTGCTGTGATACTAGACTGGCTTCTACTGCACACCTGGATTCCACGTGTTTATAATTCTTTCAGCGAATTTATTGTTGTGAAAAGGTTATGTTTCAATGCGCCAGCTAAGGTTGGCGGTGGTTTTTCAACGAAATTATATCATTTGTCTTCAAAATCTAAAAAAAAAAAAATGTTTTGTTAGGTTGCAGGCTGTCTTTAAGACAAGCTTTTTGCTGTGGCTCTCGGTGTCTAGTGTGGCGATGTGTTGGCAGCTGGGGTTTTTTCTGCCTTTTACAGTCCCAACGTGGGACTAAAGGTTTGCACAATGTGCTTCAGTCCATCCTTCTCTCCGTCCTTCCATCTGTCCTTCCAGCAAAGCTTGCCCAGGCCATATCTTTATATCGTATCAGGGGAATTTTTAGTAATTTCGGTAGAAGTAAGTATACTGACCTCTTGACCACCATTTAACAGACCCCCGTGTCTGCCCATATCGCCCGACACAATTGAGTTGGGTACTAACTCGATTGTTCCCAAAATCCTGACAGTCCCGATGAAGCCTCCACTCGTTTCCTCTGTATCGGGGGCGGGGGGGGGGGGGGCGGGGAGCTCCGGTGCGCAAGCTCCCATGTTCTTCCTTCCTTTTCGATGAGTGGTCAGTGGATATCACCTGCGTAAAGGAAGCGGGGTGGTTGGGTGGGCGTCTCTGGTGGTCGAGAGGTAAGTAGACTTATTAATACTGAAATTAATAAAATTTCACATAATAGTAACGTAAAGTTACCTCTTGACCAATCAACTCGGCCCACAGTCAGCTCAATGTACATTTCCATAAATTCATTTATCCGTCCAAATTTGACCGCCATTGGCTTGTATGGGAAATCCAAGTGGAGAAAGAAAGCCAAATGAATTAACTGTAGGGGGTGATTTTCAAAATGTGGGTCTTCATGTGCAAAGTTTGATTTTTTGGATGTTTCGTACAAGGTTAACTATTTGCTCACCAATTGAGGAATATCAGCTAGGTTAGATTAATGAGATTATTTTGACCAGTTTAATATATTTTCGTCCATATTTTAAATGAAAATATGAGATACTACTAGTATTATAGTTTTGTGGTTTTTGCGTCTCCCTTCACTTCCATCACATTTCATGAAGATCCTATAAAATTAAAGACACTACTGTGTACAGGACTTTTTCACGAAGGCCTGCAGATAAATGTCATCCAATTGGTGATGCCACCAACATAACACTGAACCAACAATTCTGTCGGTAAAATAAATAATCTCTTGAACTTAACTTATACATTGTAGACACTAATATGCTTACAGGTAATTCTCCATTTACACAACGCAGTGCAACCAGCTATCCTTGTGATTGGTCCTTTGGGGGCAGCACTGTTCCTGGTTGGTAATAAAATACCAGTTACCTTGAAGGATGAGTGCATAACACATTATTTCTAAAAGGACAATACTTTTGCAAAACTGCTTATTCTAACTTTACTTCTGGACATTCGTCTTCAATTCTAGAACGTTTTCATTCGTACGTTTTATTTTAAATGATATTAAGTCATATGCCACCCAAAACATGGACATATCATCATCAGCCAAAGTCGGTGCTTTCACCCGGGCATCAAATAAATGAACAAATATGTGACAAAGAAAAAAGAAAGGAAGAAAGAAAGACGTCGTTATTATTATCATCATCATCATCATCATCATTATCATCATCATCATCATCATCATCATCGTTGTTGTTGTTGTTATTATTATTATTATTATTATTATTATTATTATTATTATTATTATTATGCCACCATCTGTGCCATAGAGAGTGATGAACATACGCTTGGCTTGCTCCGCAATCCATGTAAAAGATATGGGTCTATACTTTTTTCTGTTATTATTACTACTACTACTACTTCATTGGACCTCGTGAGGAGAAATACAACTGCAATAGATCGAAATAAAAATATAGCATATACATCAAAATAATGCATTATAACTCAAAGTAATTATGAAACCACACATTGACATCATACAGAACTCAAGAAAGGCAGAAAAGATACATATAAATCATACATCAAACTTTTCACCAAGTTGGGAGGGATTAGTAGAGTTGCTCAAAGTTGGACAACTGACAGTTGGTGTCCGTGACACATTCATCAACTCTGACCAACTTGTTGCGCAGAAAAAAAGTTGGCCGAAAAAGTTGGTGAAAAAGTAGATTAGTTTGTGTCGGGCATAGCACTCTAAAGAAAAAACCTCATAATATAACGATAGTTACAACTGAATGATCTCAAAGAGTTTTGATCATTTTCATGGCAATTTCTGAACTACAAAGTTACTAAGGTTATTTAACATTTCATCATTTTCACATTTTTGTAATCATTTGATTTTGATACTAACATTCAAAAATATAATATACCACACAAAATCCTTCAAGTCATGATTATTATATTTGTCGACATTGACAGGTGTTTTTTAACAGCCACTTTAATCATTTAAGTGTTGTATCCCGGACTGAATCAGCAGCTTTCCTGGACACACTGCGGGCACAAAAACAGTTCTCCGAGGAAAGCCGTTGACCAAGGCCATTCATCTTCAAAATTTAGACAACATGAGAAAAGATTCCCTCTTAAATATCTTTGCATGTATGTCAGTGATTATCTGTGCACCCAATGAAGGGTTTGCAAGTTTGGTAGCACTTACATTTTTGCTAATCAGACTTCCAAATGTAAACTTGAATATCTTTAAGATTACTTTTGACAGAAATGCGTCACAACTTCCACTTTACACATTCTATCCACCCAACAAATATGCAAAACTCAAGATTTTCGTTCATGAAGTCACGATGATGCATATGGCTCTTTCTTGACAGATGGGGTCACTTTGGGTTGTGAGAAACCGTGAAACTACCGTCCTGGTCGACTGTTTTGCCTTTGGCTAACTTCTGCCAACATGTACTCGCAACATGTAACAATAGCTTGGAATGATCTTTCATCGATTTGTATCTTTGTGTAGCTATGTTTGTATACCATAAAGCAAATATACTTATAGCCCAAGTCCCGGTGCATTAGAAATATCGGTTGTTATACATAGCGGATGTAGTATGTATTTTGACTAACATGACTGTTTGTTTGTTTGTTTGGTTGGTTGTTTGGTTGGTTGGTTGGTTGGTTGGTTGGTTGGTTGGTTGGTTGGTTGGTTGGTTTTTGGTGGTTTTTTTTTAATTGCGCCATACACGTATATGCAAAAAGGGTGATACGCTACTTCACTACAATATAATGCAACACATGTGACGCAAAAAAATGCTAACGTTTCCATGGTTATAAAATTACATGACAAAAAATACAATTTATCCGCATTCTTACATCATCATGTCTTCATCATTTTTAAAACAAACTTTAAAAAAATAAATTTGAGATCATTATCCTGAAAGATTCAACTGTAATTATATATTACTTTTTATTCTATACAAATACAATATTATTTATTGTACACATGTATTTCTGAAAACTCACTTATTGTTCATGGAGAAGGCAACACAATTGGAGGAAAACTCAACATAAAGCATAGATATAGAAATACAACAAGAGAGCTGTGTGAACAGCCCATGCTCAGCTGACCCAGAGATTCATCATACCTGTGGCTCTGTGAACCTGGGATGGGATCAAGGTCACCCATGTACTGAGTTAGTCGGACCTTTATGGAAGAATATTAACATGGCCAACATCAAGGTCTCAGTTCAAGTAGTTCTCAAGTTACATGTATAGTGAAGTGTAAAATTCATGTATGTTGCACTGTGACCCCAGAAATAAGGTCAAGGTCACTCATGTACTGTCTAAGTATGAACTTCACAGAGAAACATTTACACTTATCAAAGGTACATCCCTATCAAGCTTGAGACAAATCTGGCCAAAATTGTTTTTAAGTTAGAACCATTACAAGCAATTCCAATGTTATACTTTCCTATTAAAACTTTAAAATTTCCACACAAACACACACACACACACACACACACACACACACACACACACATAGAAAATTAAAAAATCATTGGAGCGTGACCTTTTGAACAAAGTTGGTAGAGACCCACCCAAGGTACATTACCATCAAGTTTGAAGTCAATCTGCCAGACAGTTTCTTTAGAGAAGTCCAAAATGTAACTTAGCATTAGAATGCCCATTGCCTTACATAGTAATCAATACAAAAGGTGCATTTACCGATAAATACCCGAAATGAAAAAAAAAAGTTAAAAAATCAGAAATCCACAGCAGTGCCACCTAGTGAACATCTTTCTTTGGACCTTTCACAAGGAGCCTATCCAGCAAGTTTCAGCTTAATCTGACTGACGGTTCTGCAGAAGTCAAAAAACAGCGAAAACACAAAAAATTAATCAAAAAGGGATAAAATTCCAGCGCCATCTAGTTAACAAATTAAGAACTAGGAGTCCCTAGGAGTGTTCCTGTGTGCTATCAAAGCAATCCGGTGAGCAGATTTGGAGAGGATGATTTTTTTTTTAGGTTTGCCCTGAAAATAGAACAAAAAAATCATTGAAAAAGCCAAAAATCACTGGAGCATGACCATTTGAACAAAATTGGTGGAGATCCACCCAAGGTACATTGCTACCAAGTTTGAAGTCAATTTCGTGGACGGTTTTGGAGAAGTCAAAAATGTGAATTAGCATAGGAATGCCCATTGACTTACACAGTAATCAATAGGAAAGGTGCAATTACTGATAAGTACCCAAATTGAAAAAGAAATCGTTAAAAGTCAGGAATCTGCATCAGTACCACCTTGCGAACAACTTTGTTTGACCCTTCCACAAAGAACATATTCGACACACTTCAGCTTAATCTGAGTAATGGTTCTGCAGAAGTCGAAAGTAGCAAAAACGCACAAAAAGTCATAAGAAATTATAAAAAATGCAGCGCCATTGGTAACTAAATTCAGAACTAGGACTCCCTAGGAGTGTTCCTGTGTGATATCACAGCAATTGGATGAGCGGTTTCGGAGAAGAAGGTTTTTTAAGGTTTCCCCAAAAATGAACAAAAAGTTCTTAAAATAATCCAAAAATCAATGGAAAGTGACCATTTGACGAACTTGGTAGAGACTCGCCCAAGCACATCCCCACTAAGTTTGAAATTAATCTGGCCGACAGTTTTTGAGAAGTCGAAAATGTGAATTGTGGACGAACGACGGACCGTCATAAAAGCTCACATGTCAGCTGACTAACAAGTCAGCTGAGCTAAAAACTGGAGGGGTCCATCAAGTCCCGCAGACCAACTGCTGGGTGTCACCTCTTTTGACACTAATTATGTTGACATTAATTGTGCTGACAAAGCAGTCCACAAGGTTACCCCTGAATACATTGTACATACAGGAAATATCAGTCGATCAGTGTTTATGACAATGACAACAGAGGTAAGAGATGTCTGATTTGCTGCTACTTTAATACCCTTTTAACAATAACATACAGACAGTAACTTCGTGGACAATTTAGAAACTTCCAACGTAATAAAAACCTCTTACCATTAAGAATAGGAAGCTTTCTTATCTGACGCTTTGTCGAGTTTGGTAACAGTGAGTGTTTTATCTCTAGTTTTATCGCAAGGAGTATGAACTATCAAAAATGCACAGTTTGATGTTTTAAACATGACAAGCCAGCAGTAAAAAGTGTTACAGGTTGAGGTCAAAGGTTATGCTCATTTCAGGCACAATATACCATGATAAGTCTATCTTTGACAAAATGAAAACAGTGCATATGTCTACATTTTCTAAACGTCAAACAAATTATATACAAAAGAAAACAATGTTTGTAACAACTTGACGTTCCCTAGCAACGTTACACAGCCCTATGTAAAGGCCATGCACACAACGCAGCATTCAGTTTTGATTGAACCACAACACTGTGGAGTTGAAAGATTTCAACTTTCTGCACCATTGGGCATAAGATTATAGTTATGCTCAACCTGTTACTCATTAGCCTCTGCGGAGTCCAGTGAAGGACGAAACGCGTCAGGCTCATTTGACACACCATGTATCTGTTCTTATCAACACTTGCCTAGTCTTCTTTCTACTTATAACATCTTCACTGGACATTCAAATATTCCTCACGGTGTTATCAATCATTGTAAAGTGCAAGTTCATATTCTGTAACAATCGAGAAGGGGAGGAGGAAGGAAGCGAGGAACGATAGCAAGAAAAAGACAAAGCAGAGCAATGACAAAAAAGGGAGGAAAGCAAAAAAGAAAGAAACATTAGAAACTAGAAAAGATGATTTTCTTCAAAGCAAATCTGTCTGTGTGCCTTCAAAAGTTGTAAATATTAAATGCTGCAAATTTTGTCCTTTGGTACTTCACATTCCATTAAGCTTATGGCTGGATGAAAATTTCAAAGCCCAAATGACCTTGACCTTTTACCTTTGATCTTTGCATCACATGTAAATTGCAAAAATTTACAGTGTTACAATATCCACAACTTAAGCCCAACATGAACTAAATCAGATGAAAATTGACAAAGTTATGGCAAGATGAAACTTTCAAAGGGCCAAACGACCTTGACCTTTGTCCTTCAGAGGTTAAATATTATTACATAAAGATAAAGTAGTGAATACCTAAACTTTGAGTCCAACATGATCAGAATTGTACAGAAATTGGCCAAGTTATGGCTGGATGAAACTTTCCAAGGTCCAAATGACATTGACCTTTGACCTTTAGAGGTCGCGTGTAAGTTTTAAAAATGTGCAGTGTTACAATAGGTACAATATGAGCCCAACATGATCAAAATTGGATAAAAATTTACAAAGTTATGGCTAGAAGAAAGCCACCATCGAAAGTGGCCTTTAACCTTGAAATGACATTTGACCTTGAGATGGCCTCTACCTGAAGTGAACCTTGACTTTTAAAATGACATTTTCACCTAAAATTGACATTTCACCTTGACATTTGAGATGACCTTTGCCTTGCTTTGATCGAACTCCCATTCCGTTGGAAGTTGGAACCACATCTACAATAGTAAATAAGATATTGAAGATTTAATACTTTAATTAGCCCTCATTTGCATAATTTTGAAAAGCATGACATCTCATTATAAAAAGGCAAGACTTCATCTACAGAAGTATAATTGTGCCAAGCTTAGAGTTTCTACATGTAATACTTTTCAAATGAAATGTCGGATAAATTTGCCTGGAAAGAAAGAAAGAAAGAAAGAAAGAAAGAAAGAAAGAAAGAAAGAAAGAAAGAAAGAAAGAAAGAAAGAAAGAAAGAAAGAAAAGAAAAGGCTAACTTTATAAAATTATAAGCCTACTACGTCTGTCAAATTTATATTGCATAAAAATTAGCATTGGTTTCTGACAACATAATCTTGCTCAACTAATTAGGATGCGGACCACTAATTGTAAATCTGTGAGCACCAAGTTTGTGAACAAGCCGCAGTTGCAAGAGCTCGCCAGTGAGCACAAGTTTTGTGGCACCCAGTGACTTGTCCCATGTGGCACCTTTTGGACTGGTTATTGTAGCCTGTAAAGTGAACGCGGAAATACTAGGAGAGACGTAGGGTTTCACTTCGTTTATTAGTTTTAGGCAGTTTCATGCACACAAAATGTCTGAGTACAACTGGAAGACACCACGCTTTTATACAGACACCTAAAAATGACAAACTAACGAAAATCCCATTGATGTATGGGCTTAGCTTCCATAGTCTCCCACAAGAACCAGCGTGACCTACCAAAAAACCGGGCGTTTCATGCACAAAATCCTGGGTTTCATGGTATCAAACCCATGGGTTTTTTTTTTTTTTTTATGAAACAGTGGATTTATTACTGAAAGCCTTGTGTTTTGTCTATGAAACGATTTTTGCACACACGCTGGGATTTGCTATGTTTTTTTGTTTTTTTTTTTTTTTTTTTTGTTTTTTTTTTTTTTGTTTTTTTTTTTTTTTGTTTATACAACACCCAATTATGATTATTCAGGATTTTTGTTTTGGGGGGAGGGGAATTTCATCATGCTTCTATTTATTCATTTATCAACATAGAACCCGGGGTTTTTGTTTCCATAGAGTAAGCATAGGAATGCTTACTCTGTGTTGTTATAAACACTCGGTTTTGTAGTGATATCTCAGCCTCGGGGTTCTACGCTATGCTTGTAATAATTCACAAAACCCGCTATTTCGTAATTTTAACGGTACATCTCCTGATGCCGTGAATAAGTGCACCGCAACCAATCAGACATAGCATTTCATGCCCTGTGCAGATCCTCGTCATTCAAATGAAGTTGTTTTATGAACGAAACCATGTGACAAAACCATAGAGTAGGCATAGTATGCTTACTCTATGATCTCTGTGTTATCTGGAGTTGAGGCATGCACATCAGGCTGTTTTAATACATACCGTCCGCTAGCGCCGTTAATCACTAGTGGCAAAATTTGGAACTAATGGTTTATTGCGTTTAAGTGATTCTCAGAAATGTTCATAGATGGCGCATTGGTTGTATCCTGGCCCTTTCGGCGTTAATGTGACTAACTTGCCTCCAAATCGGCAATTACAATAAAAATTACGGTATTTCGTCTTTTTTATATATTTCTATTGCTTAAACCAAAAATGCCATAAATAATTTAGCCTTTCATTCAAAAATATCACAAATATCTCATGACAAAAAAATACGAATATTCTGATCAATACAATTTACAAAGAGTACAATATGATCAATACATAACAAACTACATCTAGATGCATAAATATATACACATTGCCGCACTGGATCACTTCTCAACCAAACCTGAGATATTCCAAAATTATTATAATCAGCTACGAGAATAACAAGCGGAGCTGGCCCAAGCGTCATAAAGTACCGGTTCACAACATCCGTGACGCTGCCACCATACATTAGGTGGCGCCACCTCCCAAACATGCCGCCTTCATGGCAATCGCACATTTCTACATGACGTCATGAGGCTGAACAAAGTACATAAATTGAGTCAAAGTTTGTGGAAATCTGCGGATGAAGATTTTGTTTACAAACGTGAGGACATAGTTGAGGAGTTCTGTGTCGCCCTCAATCTAATTGTAGTTCACAATGGTACAAAATAATTCATCCAGAGGTAATACTGGTACATTTAAAGCAGTAGAGTCAACAGTCTCCAGAAACTCTGGGCTTTCTGAAATGTGCAATGTCAATGATCTTCATGTTCCACCAGCCTCGTATTACATTGCTGACATATTCTCTGCCCCCAGGGTGTTTTGGGCCTCGTATACCAACCAGTTTCACATTGGAGCTGATGGGAGCTAATTCTCAACTTAGTCAGATTCTTCCTTTTTTGAACAGAAGGAACTCTGATAATATATAGTTCTCCAAAGAAATTGTTTCTTATATTGACAATAGCCTATATGTACTAAGTTTGTTGCCAGAATCTGGGGATAATTAATTTGTTCTAGTCAGCTAATCTCCTAATGATCACATGTCCTCACTTTTTTTTTTTTTTTTTGCCTAGCTCCCTGGTTGTGCCAAATCTGAGGCATTAGTCATAGGTGTATAATAGTTTTTGCATTACTGGTACTCTAATCCAACTTTAGTCCATTGTTAAGTTTTTCAAAATAAGCTCCCTCACACACAAAAAGAATGTTATTTTCATTGGCACATAGAAAGAATGTCATTTTCACTGACATCTTGAATGAGGAAGGGTGAATAAACTTCACTGGCATACCTATATATGGGTAAAATTAACAAGCTAGTCAAACAACTTCAGGCCAACTATTACATTATTTCAAATATTGAACTACCTCAGTTTGAAGTAGGCTTTTTGAGTCCTCTCAATCAAATTTTTTACTGCTTTCTTCACGTGTCCAGATACAGAGAAAATTGTACCTATAGGTATAGCAATATTCTTGTGTCAGCTTGCTGACAATGTGTTCAGTTCCAAAGGTGAAATAAAATCTTTTAATATTGTAACCACCCTAATGTATATTATTACTAATAACTTAAGTATTACAAGAGGTCAAACTCAAAGGAAGCAGTTAAATGTGCCAGGCATTGGTGGTTGCAATGTTCGGCTGACATGCTGCGATTACATACCAAAAGCATGATGTTTCATTTAAGCGAATAGCAATCTGATCAAAACATCCTGTGAAGGAAAAGGAATAGGCTGGACACAGGGAAAGGATATTTGCCTTTGGCCTAGCTTGTTTCATCCGTGAACGTAATGGGTGCAGTACAACGTTCATTAATTATTATCGTAGGACTGACTCTTGACTCTCCATGGTCTTGTAATGGTTCATCCGGTTCCTCCGGTCTTTTCCGCAAAAAAACGATTTGAAAATGGCTTGCCCTGCTTCCCAATCATGAATAAAATAGGTTTAAAACAAAACAATCACCTTTGGGCAAGATTCTGTATTAATAACCAGGTACTATTTTTCCATGCCCTTTGGAAAATATACTTGTAGTTGTAAAAGTTTTCCCGGCAAACCAAAACATGGGTATTATTAGAACATTACAATTTTTAGACCACCTCTTTCAAATATTTACATAAAGCCCACGTTAGACCACATTTAACGTATGCAAACTCAGTGTGTGAAACCATAGAAGGCCAAGGACATTGATCTGATTGAAAAGGTACAAAAAAGAGCCACAAAATAAATACCAGGATTAAGAGAACGCTCTCGTAAAGAAGGAAGATTGACAGAACTGGGACTATACACCTTGGCCTATAGAAGGTTAAGAGGTGATCGGATAGAGGTCGCAGTACAAGATTTTAACAGGATTAACTCGTCCAGAAACTGCACCTGATTTGCAACTAATGGGTGAAACAGATACTAGAGGCAATGGAAAGAAACTTCACGTTTTAAGAGCAGAAGGGGGCCCATCACTATAGACAGAAGTTCTACTTCACCCATCGTGTATCAAAAATCTGGAATACTTTACCATGTAATGCTGTATGGGCAGTCACTAAATTCACTTAACTCAAAACTGGATGCACTTTTTTGACAGGCATCCCCTAAAATGGGACCATAATATAAATCCATAATTTCTTTGTATTTGTATCAATATCTGTTTGTATACTACAGACAAAGCAACCTGTCCACCCACTATCTTGCGATGCACCTTGACAAGAGTCCCATTGTCCAGGAGTCCTTTCATACCTGTCAGGCCCTGTTCCCATGGTGACCACCTATAAATATACAGTAAAACCTCCCTATACCGAACACCCTTGGGACCGGAAAAAAGTGTTCGGTATAGTGAAATTTGATAACATTGAAAGTATATATTTGGGACCGAGAAATGGTGTTCAGTATAGAGGTGTTCGGTATATGGAGGTACTCAGTTAGAGAGGTTTTACTGTACTTTGAAAGATAAAACAACTCAAGGTATCTGTTGAAGCATTTATCAATGTTCACTATATACAAATTGTAATTCTGTACACATTAGCATGTTGATACAACATAACTTTTTGATTTAACAGGTATTCATAACAAATATTCTAAAAGTACCGGCAACCGTATAATCAAAACAGGCCTATACAATATGCTGCAGTCCTGTTGGGACATACCTCAAGCCTGGTGTGACATCCCTACATAAATATACACAGAGGTCCAGCAAAGATCATCACAGGATATAAAGGTTAGATGAAGTTTGTGGCACACAGCAGGACCATTCACGTATACCCAGCACAATGACCATCAGCTGCCCTGGCACAGAACCTCTACATACACTGAGCACAAAGCATCAGCTACATCCATACATGATTTTGTATTGTGGCACATAGCACCACATCACTCTTGGCCTGTGATACACTGCATGTAGTGGACCATACTCCTGGTTCACAGTGGTCACTGTCCTATCATTGTGTTCCATGCGAAATAACCCTCCCTCCCCCCCCCCCAAAAAAAACCTCTCACATAATTAGTTCAGTTTACATTTTGTGAAATCACAAAGTTAGAATTAATTTTTGAAACACAAATAAACCTGGAACCTCCATGGTTGTGTTCCAGTTTTTGTTTTATCCAGTCATGATGTCCCTCTTTTGGTCTGCATGCAATTGTTGTCTATTAACTCTTTCAGTGCCACATTTTGGACTGGGTCAACAGCTTTTCTCCGTGGGTATTGGGCCCAATGCGCCCAATGCAAGCCACAAAAAAATTGTTGACCTGGGGTATTCTCTATGGAACTATAGGCATGCTGGTACTTGAATGAAAGGTCTTTTTATGAGGAATACAAATCTGGAATCCTAATGATAATTCAGCTTGTCTGACTTAAGTAGATCGACTTAAGATGTGATTGGCACTGAAACAGTTAAATCACACTTACATTGCCGGTCACCAGAAAAAGCCCTTTGCTTTCTACAGTATGTTTCCTTAAAGGCTGGTCTGTTTAGCAGGCAAACAATAATGTTAATGTCTACATGTAAAAACAAGATGGCACATGGTGCTGTTCACACCCTCAAAATACTATCCTACAATCTGAACCACTTACCACAGAGAATAACAATCACTCCGTGCCACCTAGTTTACATTTTTCTACAGAGCTACCCAGAATTCCCTTAAACACATCAAGAAACTCTTGCCTTAACACAACATTATAAAAAAAAAAAAAAAAAAAAAAGGATCAACAGTGCTAGAGTATATCATTTATGACTAGAATTACACTAACAACATTTTTCACGCAATTTATGTCACCCATTGCAATCAGCTGTTTATGTTTAAAATATTCCATGATTAGACACCATGACTGGACACTTAAAAGACACAACATGACAACAGTTCCCATCTGACAGTCATTCAACAATTTGCACAAATACAGCTACATGTAATCCAGTTTTACACATTTAAAAACACATCTGCATGCATCACAGATGTATAGAAATTGCCTGCATGGCAAGCCTTACGCCAGGTCCAAAACTACTGATATAAATTATAATTAGTTTATGGCTGTGACACCATAGGTTATGGCCATGCAAGGTGGCCATGCATAGAAGCATACCAGGTGGCCAAACATAAAGACCTACCATGTAGCCATTAATAGAACCATATTAGATGGCCATACATACGTCCATACAGACAGCCATACCCGGTGTGCCTGCCACAGAGCCATGTCATGAAAAATAGCTATAAATGGAGTCATGCCACAAGGCCATACATAGAGCCATGATCGTAGCTATACATAGAGCTGTTTCAGACAGGTATACATAGAGCCATGCCAGGTGGCCACACACAGCTATGCCTGGTGGGCATGCATTAAGCTAGGCCAGGCCAGCAGACATTGAGCCATGCTTGGTTGTCACACCTGACTGGGCCTTGCAGCCTTATTCTTCAGCAGAGTTGCAGACATGGACCTTCCATCTAGATGAGACAAAAACAGCATAGCATAGCAATGAATGCCCTGCACCTAAAACTCTTAATCTGTGAATTTACTTTGTAAGAAATTTAATCTTTAAACATTTGTGAAGTATTTATCCACCCCTACATGCAGGGTCACTACATTAGCATATGTATGAACTTGTGTATGAGCATGCCAGTTGTTGATTTGTACATAATGATACACAATACACCTAAACATATGCAAATACATGTATATTCCCCATAAAAATTTGCATATACATTTACACAATAAAATCAGCCAGGTTTTCATATTACATTTCTAAAAGCTTGGTGCTTTTGATAATTTTTTCATTCATAGAAATGGGAACGTACTTATTCATGCTTATACAAAAATTTTCTTTATAAAACAATTTTTATTTTTAACTTTGGTGCGATTCAGATTGTCAACATGAACACAGACTATTGAATTCATGGAAAGCCATTATCACATACATATACAGATATACACACAAGTATTGTGCAATCAGCCAGCTTTGTGTACCTATATATATTCACAGCATGAAGAATTACCATATTTAGGTTTCATAAGCATGCTGTAGATATTGCAACACTAATTTTGGCCCATTAGAATTTGGTTGCCCAATACTGAACAGTGTAATAAGACAAACCTTTTCATGCATTGCATGATGTTTTGATGACAAGGAAAGCTACCCCAAGACATGTCATCAGGAAGGATCTTACATATAAATCTGAGCAGCAATTTTTTTTTCTAGTAACCAGAAATTTAAATAAAAATCTTGAGGTGGACAACAATTTATGTCCAGGTGCTTTCGGGCAATTTGCATGGGAAAGGGTCAAAGGAGCTGATATTGAAAATAATAATGAATATTTAAAATGCTATCTGCATAATCTTCACTAGGTATTCACATGGGCCATGCCAGCAACTTACCACAAATTCCTAGCTGTTTCAAAAAAAAAAAACTCTATGCAGTACTTTCCTGGTCATTTAAGATTTTATCTGAGACGAGTCGGTGAAAACAAGCAAAGAGAAAATAGGGGCGAGATTCTCAACTATTAAAACCTGAGACAAAAGTTATAAAATAAATTGATGTGAAAATGATTACTGGTTCCATACCCAGATCGGACATGCTTTGTCACCAGTCCACCTGTTTCCGGGACTTAAGTTGACTCAGCTTACTTTGGGGAAGCCACTGTGTGTATATCAGCCTTGTATTGCATAGACCAGCCTTGCAGTGTTCACATTTTGCACTCTTCCAAGGAGATCTGACAACAATAAGCTTGATGGACTACAACTGAACAGACAAATCAAAAGGTTGCATTAATAGCATGTTCACATGACTGATATTACATTATCTGGTATGATGTTGCTTACGTAAGGTCTAAGTGAAGCACTTTTGTCATGTACTTTGCTAAGCCATGTGCTCATCATGGTGTTATCCTGTCCACCATTAATATTGGAGAAGTCATGTAAACCTAGATTTAGCTATTGAATATCTGCACTGTATTTTCTAAACTAACATAATGTTGGCATAGTGATGTTCATATATGCAAAGTACTATCAAGTGATGAAAATGAAAACTATACACATTTGTGTTCAGTCCACCAACAACATGTACATACTACACTTAGTAGCAGTTTGTGTTCAGTCCACAAATACCTACTACACTTAGTACCTGTTTGTATTCAGTCCACAAATACATCCTACACTAAGTACCAGTTTGTGTTCAGTCCACAAATGCCCAGGGCTCTTAGTACCAGTTTGTGTTCAGTGCATACCCACAATAAACACAAATGCACAATTCTTCAACTACATAACTCACTTCCAGCAGTGAAATAACAATGGGTGCTTCTCAAGCATGATAGGAATATATAATCCAACAGCATTGTAGCATTGTATTCTGATAAAATAAGGTAATCATGTGTATTCCTACAGCATGGTAACATTGTGTTCTGCTCGAGTACGACATGGAGCTGTAATAGGTTATCATATTATTATTTATAGCTCCATGAGTACCCGGTATGGTAACTATGTTTGTTGCTCCAGCATGGTAACATTGTGTTCTGCTCCAATAAGGTAACCATGTGTATTCCTACAACATGGTAACATTGTGTTCTGCTCCAGTACAGTAACCATGTGTATTCCTACAACATGGTAACATTGTGTTCTGCTCCAGTATGGTAAACAATATTCCTACAGCATGGTAACATTGTGTTCTGCTCCTGTATGGTAACCATATGTATTCCTACAACATGGTAACATTGTGTTCTGCTCCAGTATGGTAAACAATATTCCTACAGCTTAGTAACATTGTGTTCTGCTCCAGTATGGTAACCATATGTATTCCTGCAACATGGTAGCATTGTGTTCTGCTCCAGTATGGTAACCATATGTATTCCTACAACATGGTAGCATTGTGTTCTGCTCCAGTATGGTAACCATGTGTGTTGCTCCAGCACAGTAACCTTATGTTCAGCTCGAAGATGGTAACCAACTGTATTGCTAAATTAGAGTATCTAGTCTGTCAACAGATACCAGTAAAACAGCAATACCTTGGACCCCTAAGACATTCTCTGCCATTGCTATATAACAGGACATGTCACCTGCAGGTGGCACCACAGGTAACTTCCCCAATATCCACCTGTTGCTGGGGAAGCCATATGGGGAATGAATAAATAAATCCAGCTTCATTCAGTGGTCAAATAATTAAAATACCTTGCCTTGTGTAAGAATGTTTAAGCTGCCTCCTACACAGATCAAGATCCATGTATTCTCCAAGTCACATAAGTAAAGTAGTGAAAATGAGAAGCTCAGCCTGCATTGGAAGCCATCTTTTTATAAGATTTAGCATAGAATTATTATGCATCCCTGTAAGGGGGAGGGATGCACATAGTGTTTTGTCCCATTGATGGCAATACATGTAAGAAGTGCCATCAATTATACACACTGTACGGTATGCTTGTCACTAAGGATGGCAATACTTAGTATAATTACACACTACAAAGTGTGCCTACTACTAATGATCAAAGCACAAAAATTGTCCATTGCCCACACAAGGTATGCTAGTGACTCATGATTGTATCACAAAGTGTTGTCAATTACACACACCAGAAGGCAAGTCTGTCACTAATGATTGTAACATAAAACATTGTTAATTCCTCACACCAGAAGGCATGTCTGTCACTTATGATTGTAACACTAATCAATTGGTGCCCTTGCCTGCATGGTACAGGAAGAACTGTAAACCTGAGGGATGAGCAGTCCACCCTCAGCTTTGCTTCAGTTTGACAGTCCATCCCTCAAGTTTACATTTCTTCCTGTCCCACAGAGACAAGGGCACCATTTCCTTTATCATACTTAAGAACAACAAAATCAAGGCCAGGTCAAGAGTGCAGCACACCCAGCAGCAAAAATGTGCCACGTGTGACAGTAAATCTTGTGGGTTGACAGTCAAAACTGTTGCATGCCCACTCAGCCAATCAGAAGACTACACTTATGTATAAAAATAAAATGGTGTCAACCACAAACGGTACAAGGTATGCTGGTCCTTTATGATTATACTGTAAGATGGATCACCATACAAGGTATACTGTAAGACAAATCACCATACAAGGTATACTGTAAGACAGATTACCATACAAAGTATATTGTAAGACAGATTACCATACAAGGTATACTGTAAGACAGATCACCATACAAGGTATACTGTAAGACAGATTACCATACAGGGTATACTGTAAGACTGTAAGACAGATTACCATACAAGGTATACTGTAAGACAGATCACCATACAAGGTATACTGTAAGACAGGTATACTGTAAGACTGTAAGACAGATCACCATACACGATATACTGTAAGACAGATCACCATACAAGGTATACTGTAAGATAGATTACCATAAAAGGTATACTGTAAGACAGATTACCATACACGGTATACTGTAAGACAGATCACCATACAAGGTATACTGTAAGACAGATTACCATACAGGGTATACTGTAAGACAGATCACCATACAAGGTATACTGTAAAAGGATCACTGTACAAAGTGCACTGAAAGAGGGATCACCATATACAACGTATACTGTAAAAGGGATCGCCATGCAAAGTATGCTAAAAGAGGGATCACCATACAATGTGAACTGTAAGAGGGACCACTGTACAAGTACACTATAGGAGCACATGATGTGTTTCTCCATGGCCATCTGCAGCATACTGGCAGACAGTCAATGGTGGTGAGTTGTAGGCTGCCATTGAAACTGATCAAACTCGTGTCTATCCCTAGTCACCTGCCATAAAAATATTGCACGGTATGCTTTGGACTAGGTATCTACATAGTACGTTTTCCTTGCTGGTCACTCATAATATGCCAGCAGGCAATGCAAGGCAATGCAAGGCACTGCTCCGTCAGTCACTGTCATCAAGGAGGGTAGAGTACCTCCTTGCTGTCATCAAGGAGGGTAGAGTACCTTCTTGCTGTCATCAACCATGTGCCACTGATGTAGGATTGTTGCCATCATCTTGGCAAAGTAAGATATGTCTGTCATTGGTCATCCACACTAGACAACTGATTACAAAGTAACAGTGAGATAGACAACATGAGGTTTACAATGAACACATCATGCAGGCAACAAGACCTACACAAGAACTAAGGTCAATGACTGTACACAATAGTTACATACAGATATTGATCTATATATACATACATACTGATGAAACCCATGTGATTTCATCTGCATCTGTTTCAAAGTCTTACACCATACCTTGCTGTACAAACATTAGACACCTATGAAAAGAGACAGAATGAAACCAGATGGCTCCTTTGTTTCTCTATACATGTACATGTATTTTACATTCAATACCTTTCATCATGAACCTCTGCAGGATTTTATTCTGTACGATTACACTATTTTAAACAATTCTAGTTTTCAATGCAGCAACATTAACATTCTGGCATCACAATATGAAAGATATATGTTCAAGACTAAACGTTTTTCTGTATAATTTACAGGGACAGGAGTTTTATGTACATGTGTATGATATATATCTATGTGTTGTCAATTTCATACAAAAATCTACACCACCCCATGTTCCATGTAAACATGTCTGATACACTTGATCCTACATTACATGTACATATGCACCTCTTGTGGACTAGTGCACATCTACCTTTCTGTGTTCAGATTTCCTCTGCACCAAATAAAATGGAATGAATAAGTTGGTCTGACAATTATTAAGATGACTATATAATACTCTTTGTACATCACTGATCTACCTTGAACGTTAATGTTTAAATACAAAACTGTCCATACATGCATGATGTGGTGGTAATATAGCAGAAATTAGAGATTGATAGCCTTGTCTGTTGACACAGTACAAATTAGAGACAGATGTCCTTGCCTGCTGCAGATTCTCAAATCAGGTGCTGACCCTGCTAACTGACCTGATAAAAGTAGCAAGCTGAGTAAAGGATCCATAGCAGGCATTTGATATTGACAGGTACATCTGTAGCAGGTAGTTGATACTGATGGCTACATCTGTAGCAGGTAGTTGCGACTGATGGCTACATGTACATGTAACAGACAGTATACGCAACACTTGGAACAAGTGCTGTGCACTGCCCAATTTATGTATTTAGCACAAGAAAAACTAAAGCATCCACCGTGACAAGACCACTGTACAAAGCAGATACACAAAGAGATCCTGTTTGGCAAGGATTGTTTGTAAAACAACATATCAATTTGGCTTAACATCTTTTGTATTTACTTACACACAAAATGTTGTGTAGATCAATACCAGATATTCAAATAATTCAAGTCAATTTGACATTGTACAGAGTGAACATAGTGTCCGTGTTCACTTGCCCCTGGACCACAGTACACACTGGACTGTCAGGAACACCGGCTGACAGCCAGTCATGTAGTTTTGAACATAGTGGACTGTCAGGAACACCTCCGGCTGACAGCCAGTCAGTTGTGCTGTACATAGTGGACTGTCAGGAACACCTCCGGCTAACAGCCAGTCAGTAGTGCTGTACATAGTGGACTGTCAGGAACACCTCCGGATGACAGCCAGTCAGTTGTGCTGTACACAGTGGACTGTCAGGAACACCTCCCGCTGACAGCCAGTCAGTTGTGCAGTACACAGTGGACTGTCAGGAACACCTCCAGCTGACAGCCAGTCAGTTGTGCAGTACACAGTGGACTGTCAGGAACACCTCCAGCTGACAGCCAGTCAGTAGCTGGTCTACAACTTCCAATTCAGGCAAATAATGCTGCTCCAATTTTATCCCCATAATAACATATATACATCTATTACACAATGAACTTGAGACTGACAGAAAACAGAGGATTGTTATTTGGTTATTCATCGATACTAATTACTCACACTCAAATAATATCCCACCTGAAGTGTTAGTTTGGACATTTTGTGGTCAATATCCCTGACAAAGGCAAGAAAATTGATAAATCAAATATCTAAGATTAATGAAACAGTAATACACCCAGGCACCAATAAAAGAAATGATCAATACTGTTTGTGAAAGAAAATGTACAGCTTTGTTTATATTGCAGATTATTTGAGATAAGGAATAAAACCCTACCACATCACAAATATTCTTTAAGAGGTACCTCTTCTCTGTCACTGTTTTCAACATGTTATTCACAAACTTTTCCATTCTTAAATACTAAAAATAAGAGCATAATTGTTCCCTCAAGGAAATCATTCCTCTGCTACACTACTATGACATGCATAGTTACTGCCTCAAAAGATACCACGCTTGTTTATTTGTATTTTGGTTGAACATTTCAAACTTTTTGCTTGCAAACAACACTGGCACACTATTACATCACAACAGGAATGCCTGCTGATACTCTCAAGTTGCATACACATGATTGGAATGCATAATGTTTTTGTATGATGTTAACTGTATGTGTCAATGTGGAAAGCAGACTGTACAACACTTATGAACATTGTGTTACGCCAGCATTCATGACAGTGTTGCACATTACCAGCATACATTCAGTGCAACATGCAACACATTGGAATGTTATCTTTATACCTGTGTAGTGATCTCTCTTTTCAGAACTCCCCACTAGGCCAGGTTCAAATGTGGTCACAAAATCTGGTGGTCTCCCAATAGAGGTCAAATAATATGCCTAAGATCATATTGGGAACCTGATAAATGTGATCTTAGAAGGCAGGTGGCCTCTCAAAGCAGGGACTACTGTATGGCAGTTAGCAGTCACTGCAAAATGTAATGCCTATGAATAATGTACCAGAATGCATTCACTGTGGCAGTAATGCTGGTCACAGGCATATGTTTATATACAATGTACATGCACAATGCTATGAAGATCAACACCCAGGAGAAACCACAGATCATTAACGTGGTTATACCACTCACTGAAGACACTCGATTATGCTTTTTTGTTAAGGGTTTTTTTTTTTTATTTGTTTTTTTGTTTTTTGTTTTTTTGTTAAGGTTACCTGGATTTGAAAACCAGGTGCAGTGTAAGGCTCCTTTTAGCTGGCAGCAGGGGTGGTAGTAGGGGTGGCAGTAGGGCTGGTAGCAGGGAACTGTGTGCAACACCTCAGTGAATGTTGTCTGCATCTTATGCTACTAGACCTGTCAATCTGCAGATAGCCTGTGCTTAGTGAATGCAGTATATGTGTATGTTCATAAATACAATTTGTTCATGTACTGCATGTGGTACAGATGCTGTTTAAGTTTAGTCTAACTCTGCTGATTACATGACAAATGTCTTTTGCAGGCTTTCCTCCAATAGTCCACACAATATTAAGATCTATGTGGTCTTCCTTAGGACACAATATACACCTGTAGCCAACACACTTCATGACAGTGTGAGCACAAAGGACACAACACCAAGAAAATATGAGGATTGTGGCTTGTCCAGAGCTCTCATATGACAAAGAAACAATGAAAAACCCAAAGAGTTGTGTAAATAAATGTATGATGTTGACACTATGGTAGAGGACAAGGAAGACGTATACATACTTTACCATGGCAGTGTAGGCAACAGTGGCCCCTAAGACAACCTGACAGCCATACAAGACAGTTATTTATCACATCATTTTGAAAAGCACTCCACTTTGACATTGTTGATGTTGCTGATTTGAGTTACACATCCCATGTATTATAGACAGGTACATCATTTTGGGTTACACAACAACTGCATTATGGACAGGTATATCTGGGTTACACAACCCATGTATTATAGACAGGTACATCATTCTAGGTTACACAACACATGTATTATAGACAGGTAAATCATTCTGGGTCACACAATACATGTATCACAGACAGGTACATATGTGCGTTTCAGTTTTGTTTGGTAACATTGAAAAGTACCCATCTATCACAGCCCTACAAACAGGAAAGTGCATCTCCAGTCACTTTACACATACACCCACAAGGAGACAAGAGTTTAAATAATATGATGAAAAACTAGATAAAAGACAAGACACCACTTTAAGAAGGAAAATCTGTCAGTTCATACTAGCGTTTTCAATTTGGTCTGTTACCTTAGAATAATGTAACCATTATACTGCTATTGATAATTAATTCCTCTCAATGAACAACCCCTACATGGAAAACCTGGTCCTCTCTTCATATGGATATCAGATACATGTACTTTAAAATGTGGCACACAGGTTAATATCATAAAGCACAGTGATGGTACAACCCTGTTTCCTTGTTGTTTCTGCATAGCCTAATACCCAGCCCTTGCAACCCTGCTCTAATAAACTAGCAATGTTCTACATGTACAGGTTATATATTGTTTGCAGACAATTTTGAACAGAGTCCTCACTGACTTTAGTTTTTAGCGTTTGGATGAAATTACAATACATGCGGTAAAATATTGGTATAGCATGTCCACACCAACCAGTGTTCTGATCATCTATCCCCCACCAAATCTTCTGGTCACATATCCCACACCAAGTGCTCTAATGACCTATCCCATATACCAAGTGTTCTGATAAACTATCCCACACCAGTGTTCTGATCACCCATCCCATACCAAGTGTTCTGATCACCCATCCCATACCAAGTGTTCTGATCATCCATCCCATACCAAGTGTTCTGATCACCTATCCCATTCCAAGTGTTCAGATCATCCATCATATACCAAGTGTTCAGATCACTTATCCCAAACCGAATGTTCAGACCATCCATCTCATACCAAGTGTTCAGATCACTTATCCGATACCAAGCGTTCTGATCACCTATCCCATACCAAGTGTTCTGATCACTTATCCCACACCAAGTGTTCTGATCACCTATCCCATACCAATTGTGCTTCAGGTTCCTTTCTTGTCCTCAGTTTACTCAAGGTGGTCTTCTTTACTTTTGAACTACTGTATGGTACCACAAGCTGACAAACCCTGGATGCCTTTGTATGCAAGCATTCTGGCAGCATCCATACCAGCTCTAAACAAATGCTCTGACGATTTCTCCCAAAGAAACCTACAAGTCTCACACCTGTTCAGACAGTTGCACTCACATTTTGCGGCCATAGCATCCCATCTTTATCTTTGCTGCAGTTGCACTACAGTATGGACACAGATGAATTAACACATATGGGCTGGAACCTGCTTATGTGCCCATCTTGACAATGGGACCACGCTAGGATCATAAACAATCAAAAGTTCAACTTCTCCAAAATACCACTAAATTTCATGAAGATATACCAAAATGTAAAGACACTAGGGCCTTCAAGAAATTTTTGCATTTTGATACCTGTATGACATAATACTGTACCTGATGCCACCAATTTCTAACTCAGTTGAGATTTTTATACACTTGGATCAGTCCTGAAAGTTAACTGGGGCTAACATAACATGAAAACTGTGGACATCATTGGCAAGTCACCTCTTTCAACTTTACAGCACCAATGATTGGGAATAAATAAGTCAAGGTCATCCATATAACAGAATATATTAGTGTCTGACATGATCTATATATCCCATAAGGTTGGAATATTTAGCTGAATTATGTTTTACAATATGGAATCCAATAATCTTTCAACACATTCTGACTCATAGTTTCTACTAGAGTGTAGGTGTTGCTACTAAACATTTGAGATTTTGACTTCCTCCACCATCTCACCAAATTTCATTACAATCCACCCCAAATTACAAAGGCTACGGTGTTCAAAAGATTTTCACATTGTGACCCCGTATATTCCAAGTGACCATATAACCTTACCCTTCAACTCTGATCAAGAAATTAATATTCAAAATGTGCACCCCAAGCCCACCTTTCTACTGAGGATCTGTTTGTCCAAATCAAATATTAAGTTTTTGAGTAATCTAGGAATAACAAAAAACATTGACAAGTGCCAAATTTTGTAATACTTGAGTCATGGTGACCCAAACAGTAGGTTCCCAAGTAGTTTTATATGAGCTCCTTGATAATGCTTTATAATGTTCACATTTTGACCCATATATTACATAATACTGTACATGGCACCACCAACATTCAACTCCACCTACATTTTTTTACACATGATATGCTCAGTTTGAAAGATATATGAGCCAAACTTGAAAAAGAGGACTGTGACAATCCTGTGCTCAGCTGACTAGACTGAAGTGGTCCTGTGAACTATGATATGAAGGTCACCTCTGGCCTAAAAACAACAAAAAAATCTTTAAAATTCCAAAAATCACTGGAGCTTGACTATTTGAACAAATTTGGTAGAGACTCACCCCAGGTACATAGCCACAAAGTTTGAAGTCAATCTGGCTGACAATTTCAGAGAAGAAGTTGAAAATGTGAATTAACATTAGAATGCCTACTGACTTCCATAGTGACCAATAGGGTAGGTACATTTACTCTTACGTATCGAATTCAAAAAATCATTAAAAATCAGGAATCCATAGCACTGCCACCTAGTGAACAAACTTTGTTTGCCCCTTTCACAAGGAACATATCCACCAAGTTTCAGCTTAATCTGAGTGACACAACTGGAGAAGTCAAAAATAGCAAAAGCACACAAATAATCATAAAAAACTAGCAAAAAATTGCAGCACCACCTGGTGAACAAATTAAGAACTAGGAGTGTTCCTGTGTGATATCAAAGCAATTGGGTGGGAGGTTTCAGAGAAGATTTGTTAAGATTTGCCAAAAACAAAAACTGCCCCCCCCCCCCAAAAAAAATCATAAAAAATCTACAAATCACTAGAGCAAGACCATTTGAACAAACTTGGTAGAGACCCACCAAGCTACATTGCCCCCACATTTGAAGTGGATCTGGCTGATGTTTCACAGAAGAAGTGGAAAATGTGAATTAGCATTAGAATGTCCATTGACTTACATAGTAGTCAATAGGAAAAGTGCATTTACCAGTAAGTACCCGATTTTTAAAAATCGTTAAAAATCAGATATCTACAGCAGTGTCACCTGTTGAACAACTTTGTTTGCCCCTTTCACAAGAAACATATCCAACAGGTTTCAGCTGAATCTGAGCAATGCTTCTGATCAAAAAGTCAAAAATAGCGAAAACACACAAAAAAAAATGCAGCAGCACCTGGTAAACAAATATGAACTAGGAGTCCCTGGGACTGTTCCTGTGTGATATCAAAGCAATTGGACGAGCGGTTTAGGAGATTTTTTAAGATTTGCACCCCCGCCCCCCCCCCCCCCCCAAAAAAATAAATGGTCAAAAATCACTGGAGCATGACCATTTCAACAAACTTTGTAGAGACCCACCCAAGTTACATTGCAAGTTTGAAGTGAATCTGGCTGACAGTTTTTAGAGAAGAAGTCAAAATGTGATTTGTGGACAGACAGATAGGTGACAGACGACTGAGCCTCCTAAAAGCTCTGTTGACTAACAAGTCAGCTGAGCTAAAAATGTGGACTGCATTGAATTCACAAGCAAAACTTTTATGGAAGGACAGACAGAAGGATGAACGGACAGATGGACAGGAGTGACAGTAAAAGCTCTGTGGCCTTTGGTCAGCAGAACTAACAAAAGCAAAACTAAAAATTATAACTGATTATCACCTGCAGTAAGCTTGACAGTAAATTGAACTCCTATCGTGTAACAGGTTTAAGTACAGGGTAAACTGTTAATGAAGCAAGCACAAAAAAAAAAAACAGTAACTAATTTGGATATGTACAATGATGCTGACACTTGTTTTCAACAAAATATGCCGGCTATATCTAATAAATAAACTTTCAAAATATTATTTAAGTTAGCAGAGGTGATGCTATCCATCCATAAATCACCTAAAAAATGAATGCTCATATTTTCTTGCAAGTATTAGCCAAACAGCTAAAAATATTTTTGTTTTTATACAAAAATTAAATTCAGATACTCCCACTTGGAACACAATAGTGTTTCTTTCCTCTTAAGGAATTCATGACTAAACACATTACCATCACTGTGTGTCACCAATTCTGCTGCAAACATATATCAGTGCTGCACAGCAACTTGATTCACTTTCTTTATGAAAAGACATCACAAACAGTACATTCACAGAATTTTTAACTCTGGTTTCAGCGAAAAATGCAAAGAATGTCACTTAAAAAAAGTCATACCCTTGACTGCTTTTAACCTTGTCTGAGCCAGAGAAAGGTTCTTCATATGCTGAATCACAAAGTAACTAGATCAAGCTGCCACACAGTCACAAGGAGACTAGAAGAATAAAACTGGCAAAAGAACTTTACGCATCCTAATGGCCGTTAATTGAAAAGCATCAGTAAACATAAAGAAAGAAAACAAATACTGAATATCCTGTGATAAGATGTTCTAAATAGGTTGCAGTTGGGGGGAGGGGTACCAACAAATAGCATTTCATCCCAAATTTTGAAATGGAGAAATGTATTGGTCCAGGGTTTTTTTTTTTTTTTTTTTTAGTTTTTGTTTTGATGGAAAAGTTAGTCAGTAGGAAAATGAAAGATTATCTTTACCTCAGGAATCATGGGGCTGAATCTAACGTACACTTCTCAAATAAAACACAAAATATAAAATTTCAGTCAAATGGCTAATTTTTAAGTACACCCTCACCTAGAGGAGGTAGCCATCACCTGCCCAGGCACTCTGTACACTTTATAAAATGATCAAATGAATGATGTGACATGCAGTGCACACTGCTATCAAAGACTATTATCTTTAAGTCATCTAGTGGTAACTTTATACAGATCAGAGAAACAGCTTTCATAACATCCTCAATGTTCTTCTTAGCAATATACACCAGTAAAAGTGATCAATATACATATATATACAACAGTTGATAACAAGGAACTAACTGTTTGAGTTTATATTTTGAACACACAATTTCATAAATGTTATTCAAAGTCATTCAAACTGAATAACATTTGAGAATGTATTATGTACCAAAATTCTCTGTCCTGTTGAACACTGCTTTCAAAGCAAATATTTCCCTCCTGTACTTCAACCTTGCACAGTATAGGGGAGGAGACAATACTACAACTGAAGATCGTTGTCCTGTTGGCAGCTTTAAGTGGAAGGTTTGCCTGTTCTGTCTGCAAGACCCATCAGGTAGCCTGTCGTTTCATAAGCCATCTCAGCGGTGTCAGGTTTCTCTGTCAGCACCCATGTGTCATCTGTACTCTCTACTGTGGCACGACACACTGGACAGGTCTTGTGGTTCACATTCCTGAAATAACACATAATCAGTAATTATGTTTGGGTCTAGTTAAAATGTCAATATGAAGATAAAATGACATACAACTGGTAAGTAACATCGGAGATAAAAGCCCTGGCGCCTTGATCCCAGGGTACGGTGGTCCCCCTCTTAAAAGGCCCCCCTGACGAGAGGCCACCCTCTCTTTAGAGGCCACTTTTCACTGCAGCAAGTGCAGCCTTTGCATTATATTGTTTCCTCGTAAGAGGCCACCCTTCTTATAAGGCCACATTTGTGGTGAATTTGGGGTGGCCTTATAAGAGGGGAACCACTGTATACTCAGCAGTTTTCAGTTTTTATATCTTACACTTTACAATTTACATTTCATATTTTAGGTTTTGTTCTGTTACACTCATTGTATTCGTGTAATAAAAGTATTTCTGAGTCTGAGTCATATTTCTCAAGTGTCACATTGGAAATATCGGTTTACAGTGAAACCCGTCTCATAAGACCACCCCTACAGATGACCAAATTGCAGTCTCTCAAGACAGGTGGTCGCTCAGAGGAGGAATAACAAACATGAAAAGTACCAAATAAAGATTTTGAAAAGGTGGTCTGACATTGGAATAGTCTCTCAAGATGGGGAACACTGTATGTACGAAACTGAACAACTTAGGGATGGTTCAACATTTTCATCATTTTGGAATTAGTACTTACAGTATGCATGGGGGGGGGGAGGGGGTTAAATGGGTCTGTACACTTTTACAAAATATGGAAAATGATGGTCAATTTTTGGCCTGTTTTGTGCAATTTTGCTGCAATTTTGGGGGGGGGGGAAATCATCATTTTCAAAATACTAATTTGAGGGGAGGGAGGGGGGTCGTGAAATTAAGTAAACTAAGGATTAATTAAAAAATGATGATAATGTTGAACCATCCCTCAAAGAACTGTAAATACCCACATTCATGGATATACCTCCCCCATGTCCTGGCGTTACAACTGTCAGTGTACCCACTTCATATAAATATATGAAATATTAACATGCACAATTAGACCATAGACCATCCTGGAATTTAAAAACTCTGACCCAGATACAAATTTGGCTGAAGGATATCATGATGTACACTTTTCAGTAAATACTTGTAGGTCAGTATAGCTGGCTGGAAGATATCATGATGTTCACTTTTCTTGTCAGTAAATAGGTACATGTTACAAGTATAACTGCATGGAAGATAGCATGACGCACACTTATCAGTAAATATGTGAGTGTAACTACATGGAGGATGTCATGATGCACACTTGTCAGTAAATAGGTAACTGACATGTCAGTCATAGTAAGTGTATTATAATGATGTAAAGATATCTTAGATGGTGAACAGTTTTAGACATTTTGCATTTACAAAATTAGGTCAAACTTGCAAAACAAATAACCTACAAACTGCCATATGACCTTGGCCCTAAATATTACGCGTTCCAAGTGTAAAAAGGAAACACATGTCTCTGTATACAACTTATAGAACTCATTTTAGTTAAAATTTAGATGAAATCTTTTCATGTTGTGAGTGAAAATTATATTTTCATAGAAGCAGTCGACAATCCAAGTAGGTGTTTTACACCAATAACATCTATGGTGCTCAACCTTATTATTGATGCATGAGGTACGAACACCTTGGAAGGCCAAGCAATTACCGAATCTACCATTCCAAAAACTTGATGCACACTCATTACTATACAGGTCAGTCACTCAGACATACCATCAATTGATCTTAACCTCATAAAGTACTTTTGAGCTAAATTTATGCAGAATCTTCCCGACATTTTTGATATATCGTGGTAACAAACATTGACTTGACATCTGGAAAAATGGACAGATGGATAGATGAACTACATGTAACAACCCCAAACTATATTAGATTAGATTAGATTAGATAGTTACAGCTTGGTAGGAAATATTATTCCATATAAGCCGCTCACAGTTCATTACACAATTGTCATATTGGGTTTAAAAGGATGATCTAGTGCTCTATAAGTATACAAAACTGGATGGTCCTTAAAATGTGAATCTAACTTATTTTTAAATGTTAATATGTCAGGAGCATGTACAATGTCACTCGGTAATGTATTCCACCAGTCTGAAATCCTTTGACCAAAGAAATATTTACGAACATTCAAATGTTCCTTATTTTTAAGAGTCTCAATGAGTGACCTCTAGATCTTGCATTTTCCAGGAAGGGTGGCAAGCAGGTATCCAGATCATAGTATTCCCCATGCGTGTACTTGTAAGCACAAATGAGGTCACCTCTTAATCTCCTGTAAACCAGAGTAGGCAATTTGAGTGTTCTCAGCCTGTCCTCATATGATAAATCACTTAAACCTGGTACCCTCTTGGTCGCTCTTCTCTGGACAGATTCAATCAACTCAACCAGTCCCCACTTCCCTGGAGACCATATAGGTGCAGCATATTCCAAATGTGAACGAATCATACATTTATAAAGAGGTAGGAAGGTTTCCTCATTGATATATTCAAAGGATCGCCACAAAAGACCGGTTATTTGATTAGCCTTTTTCACTATGTTATGTATATGATCATCAAATGACAAATCCTTACTGATTAACACTCCTAAATCTTTCTCAGCGACTGATTCAGCTAGGTTAATATTTCTATCTGAAGAAGTCATTTCATATTGATAGTCAGGATGGTTATTTCCTAATCTCAAAACTGTACATTTTGGAGGTTGAAAAGTGAGTTGCCATTGTTTTTCCCATAGTTGTAAACGCTTTACGTCGTTCTGAAGCTCCATACAATCAGTAATGTTAATTGCAGGTTTGAACATTTTTATGTCATCAGCAAAAAGTTTAATGAATGATTTAACAACTTCAGGAATGTCATTCACATATATAACAAAAAGCAAAGGTCCCAACACACTTCCCTGAGGGACGCCGCTGATTACCTCTGACCATGATGAAGGAGCTCCATTTACACATACTCTCTGTTTTCTGTAAATAATGCCCCCCACCCCCAAAAATAAGAAAGCATAAATGAGAAATAAAATTATAGAATAGAACAAAACAAAACAAAATATGATAATATAAACAAAAGACGTTTTTGTCATCTGGTCTCTTTTGCCATTTGTGCAGGGGAAATGTGCTGAGATTGGGTGACTGTACATTCCAAACCACACACAGAGTAAAATATAGCTGTTCAATGTGCCCTGTGCATATACAGAGAATAGCAAAGACAGAAAACCACACTATTCCAAGTACATGTACTGTATATCATTTTTGTTAATTATGCAAACACGAAAGACTTGACACTTATCTGTACACCATTTGTGCTAGAACTCCATGAACACTGGCCAGAACAATAATAATAAAACTCATATTTAGAGCGTTTATTCCATACAAGTTATGCACATAAGCACTTTACAGTAGTATCAGTCCATCTCACAATCAATAAAACATGTTTAAAGAATGAAATGATGATACAAGAGTACATGTGAAAAGTTCACAATAGCAGAGCCATGCCCCGGGGCATGAATGTCTCACCAGCGTAATTCAAGCCACTCCGAAGTTTTCTGTCAACTTCCTAGCATCTACCATCCGGCTCTCTTATCGTCTCTTTACTCATTCAGTTAAAACGGATGGATGGACGGACAGATGGACGTCCGGAAAATGTCCACTAAGTCATAAAAAGCTTACTTAAAGTGGTGAGTTTTCAGTTTTTGCATAAAAGTATTGAGTGACACTGAGAATCTGATGTCGATTGGTAAACTGTTCCAGAGTTTGGGGGCCACAACTGAAACAGCTCTGGTACCAAAGGGGTGCATCATACAGATAGGTTGTGACAGTAAATGATGGGACTGTGATCTGAGCACCCGGCATGGTTTTTATGGAATTAAGCAGTCCTGTAGATACTGAAGGGCTTTTTCCTTGCAAGCATTTAAAAACAAGTAAGAGTATTTTAAAATCAATCCTTTGCTTCATACAAGGCAGCGATGGAGCTTTTTCAGAACAGGGGTAATGTGAACAGGGGTAATGTGATCCCTCCAAACAGCCCCAGTCACAATTCTTGCAGCTGTATTCTGGATCCTCTGCAAGCAATTGAGGAGGGGTTTGGTAATCCAACCAGAAGCGAGCTAAGGTTATCAAGCCTGGAATTTATAACTAGAACAGACTGATTTTCCAACAGAAAATCAAATGTCTCCCGGTAGAACACTTACGTCTCTGAATAAGCTACAGGTGATAACAAATTACAAATGACCAAGTTTGCTTGAAAATTACAATCCTATTTTAGCTCTCACCTAGATACATTACTCTGGCAATTTTCATCAAGTTCATCAAGACTTATTGCAGAGAGACCAATTTCACATAAATGACCCTGTGACCTTGAGAATTAGGTCAAGGTCACCCAAATACAATCCCAACCTAGGTCTTGCCAAGATGCATAATCCTACCAAGTTTCATCAAATTCCATCAAGTGCTTCATGACTTATCGAACGGAAACCAATTTCACATAAGTGACCCTGTGACCTTGAGAATTCGCTCAAGGTCACCCAAATACAATCCCAACCTAGGTCTTGCCTAGATACATAATCCTACCAAGTTTCATCAAATTCCATCAAGTTCTTCAAGACTTATCGCACGGAAACCAGTTTCACATAAGTGACCCTGTGACCTTGAGAATTCGCTCAAGGTCATCTAAATACAATCCCAACCTAGGTCTTGCCAAGATACATAATCCTACCAAGTTTCATCAAATTCCATCAAGTTCTTCAAGACTTATCGCACGGAAACCAGTTTCACATAAGTGACCCTGTGACCTTGAGAATTCGCTCAAGGTCATCTAAATACAATTCCAACCTAGGTCTTGCCAAGATACATAATCCTACCAAGTTTCATCAAATTCCATCACGTTCTTCAAGACTTATCGCACGGAAACCAATTTCATATAAGTGACCCTGTGACCTTGAGAATTCACTCAAGGTCATGCAAATACGATCCCAACCTAGGTCTTGCCAAGATACATAATCCTACCAAGTTTCATCCAATTCCATCAGGTGCTTCATGACTTATCGAACGGAAACCAATTTCACATAAGTGACCCTGTGACCTTGAAAATTAGGTCAAGGTCACCCAAATACAATCCCAACCTAGGTCTTGCCTAGATACATAATCCTACCATGTTTCATCAAATTCTGTCAAGTCCTTCAAGACTTATCGCACGGAAACCAAGTGTTGAAGAACCTGAACAACAACAACAACAACAACAACAACAACAACAACAACGACAAGAAGAAGGAGAAGAAGCGGAAGAAACGGGCACTAAAACAATATGTCCCCCGGCTTCCACCGGGAGACATAAATACATGTATGAGTGTCTCTGCATCCAATTGGGAACGGAAGCTATGGATGTTTCGAATATGTCTCAACTGCAGGTTGGACGATCTGCAAAACAGCATTAATGTGACTTTCAAGGCTAATGTAACAGTCCATCATGTCATTTATACCTCCTTTGCAGGACCACTTGCTTTATGTGACCACCTCTTGGCTGACACTAGGGGCAGGGAGTCTCTCGAAGGAGGGACAACTGTATAGTTGAGAAATAACATAACACAAGACTCACCATTCATCTATACACTGCTCACAGTAGTTATGAGTAGCACAGTAACATAACACAAGACTCACCATTCATCTATACACTGCTCACAGTAGTTATGAGTTGCACAGTAACACAACACACGACTCACCATTCATCTATACACTGCTAACAGTAGTTATGAGTAGCACAGTAACACAACACAAGACTCACCATTCATCTATACACTGCTCACAGTAGTTATGAGTACATGCCAAAATAATTTCTGCCTTTCTATCCATACAGATGCAGCATTCATTGTCCTCAGTGTCCACCGCCAGTTGACTGTCCATCCTGTTTCAAGACAAGTTAAGTTTATTCAAACAGAGCAAGCATGAAAACCATTAAAGTCATCACACATTACATTACAATTTATGATTCTAAAATACATGTAATCAAGTTAAAAAATATGACCACTTGCTCCTAACATTCACTCTAATTTAAGGAGGTATTATATTATATATGTTTCTGTATTTGAAAGGAGTTCCAAGAGGCTGTACCAATAAATGAAATATGTTTAAATCATAGAGGCCCAAGCCAATAAATAATATGCCTAGCAGCCTTCTAAGCAGGTGAACACACCATAATGTGTAAGTATAAATGATGCACAGACGGCATACATACTCTGTAAGTATCACTGAAGCTCGTATGGTGGCATTGCGGTCATCTGTATGGAGTGTGGCCATGGACGCCTGGCGAGTTATCTCATTATACAGATGAATGTATTGCTTTAGGTTCAGCACCCTCGAGGATTCTATCACACCAGTTCTAGAATTCAACTGTAACAGATTATTGAGAAATTGAAAAATATAACTGATAAACATTCAAAGCAACTTCGTCCTTGAGATGCTGTTGAAAAAGTCTGAATTTAATGATTATAGCCTTGAAAGCTATTTTTCTGTGCCCTATAATTCATGCCTTGATTATATAAATATAACACAATAACATGGATAATGTGGCTGTACTAAGCTGAATAAACTATGACTCTCCTAAATCTGTAAAATAAAATCTTGAAAATTAATACTGTGTTCTCCTGATGAACAGAGAAACTGACGAAAAAAAAAATCTCCAGCATCATTACATTACCTTTTATTCCATAACAGAGGCTGTCAGACAAAAATACAAGCACAAAATTTACAGGCATAGTTTCTGGTAGGCCAGAAAACACCTTAATGAAGTCAAGTAAGGGCTTACTTCTCTTTTGATTGAATATTCAGCCATGCTCTGATGCAACATTTGTCACAGTAAAGGTCCTTTTTTGCACTTAAAAATTGGTCTTATGTTGTTATTTTACCATGGGTTATCTCCACGGTAACAGGACTTTTTGAACTAACTATTGAAAAGGTACAGTACCTATATCTTGAAAGTATACAACTTCAGCTTCCAGAAACTATATAGTTTTTGGCACTACCTTCCAGGTTTATATTTTCTCTACAAACTCTGTTCACGATATTATTTTGTCTGTGTATTGTGTATCTCTATTGTACATACACATCACACATCACTTACATGAAGTTTTTTTCAACAGTAAAACTATTATTATGAAACAGTGCTCACCATAGGTCACTTAAGCTGGTCTCCACGCTCTTTAGGTGCTTTGCTAGAGCTCCCAGAAAAAAAATCTGTGGATTCAGTGCCATCCTATACGGCTGCACTCACTGATGCCAAGGCCCTGTGGTGTGGCACAGCGCTCCTGGCAGCAATAATGGTAATGCATCATAGTGAGCATGTGCAAATCAGTTCCCTACACTGTGTAGGAGGAACTGAAAAGTGGGGATGGTTGGATGGGAATTCTGGTGACCTACATGTATGGTGAGTGCTGTTTCTTAATAACAGTTTTACTGTTGAAAAACTTCATATTAAGGACACAGTACAACACCATAGGTCATTTAAGCTGATGTAACATCAGACTGGAGGTGGGAGGTACCTCCAAAATATCTAGCCCCAAAACTCTGCACTTGAGAGCCACAGACCATGCAACCATTCTGGACCCCCAATGCCCCCACACTGACTCCATTGAGCAGGAGGTGCTGGGGGAGGCACCCCCTAAGACCAGTTGGAAGTGGCTGTCCCCGACTGACTTTTTTTTTTAACATGTCCCAGGAGGCACACGATGCTGTAGTCTCATGAGCCCAGAGAGAATGAAGAAAAGCAAGCTCTTCATCCCTTCCAGCCACCCTGTAGGCCAAGGAAATAGTTTTCCTTATCTGTCCCAAGATGGCACATGTATACTGAACCAAACAAATAACGCAACTTTTTCATTTGGGTTTATTTTCACATTGGAACTGTATTTAAAGTTCAGAAATATACGAACTGTTGTTAGATCAGTTTAAAATAATGCACGAAGTAGTGTGACCTCAAGGTCGAGTACCCTGACCTTGCCATGGGGTCATTGTCATGAATCAAGAGTGACTACAGCAGGCTATTTTACGCAAGGCTCTGACACCTGAAATTAAGGTTGCCAAGTCTTTGATTCTGGAACAGGAAAAGGCCACATTGAAATCAGCCCAAGCGTAACTGTGTGTGAGGATATGAGGCTTTCAAAGTTTGGTGGTTGTGCTGAATCAAGGACAACTGCAGGATTCAGTGTTACCCACATGACTAAAACATTCGCACCTTTACTGGTTGGGTGTAGCCCCTCATGGACAATAAAAGGGCAGCATGGGATTCATTTGGCACAGTATTCCAAAACATCTAAAGTGTAACCAGCTTAAGTGGCCTATGGTGTTGTACAGTGTTTTTAATATGTCTGTATACTCTAATGCATCCTGGTGGCTTTGTAAGTCCTTGTCCTTTTTACGTGATATACAGATAACTGTTATGCCAAAGACATTACAGGTTATAAAGAATGTGCCGGGCAGTCACTGTGAATACATTGAGACACTGTTGAGATACATTGCAGAACATGTTACATGATCCAAACTGCTAAACTTGTCCCATTGTGACAGTGGGACTTCCACAGACTTAATGTTTTCTGGCAGAATGCAAAAAGACTATCTTCACATGGGCAAGGTTAAATAAATTTGTTTGCATTTACCTTTTTTTCTGTTTTAAAGGTCGTGTACTCAGATTTTTCCTGGAAAATAAACTGGACACCTGGTGCTGCTTAAATGAGGGAGGTAAAAGGGTTTTCTGTTCTGGTGTACTGGGTATTTTTATTTACTATTTTTGCCTGCTGGAAGGCTCTTTTATTTTCCGTTCTTTGTACATGAACCAGCTATGATTTCTAAATTTTATTTATTGTACCTTGTACTGGGGCAAAATAATTATTATTACGTGTACCTACATACTGGCCCCCCTTACCCCCCCCCCCCCCCCTTAAATGACTGTGTATCACTTGAAAGATCCCAAGGCTAAATTCACATATGAATGAGTACAAGATGTCAGATGCCACTAACTGCCTTACCAATATGCCATTGTAGTGAATAACAGGAATCTCAAGAACATTCAACCTCACATGAATGTGTTCATCAGATATAGTGCACACTTTGACACCAAAATGATGATACCATCCTTGTGTATCTTAAGCCAAGTTCTGTCAACAATATTTACTACTTTCTGTAAAACATTTCTACCTTTTTTCAAACCCAGAATGACATTTAGGCTGGAAATCTGGCTAAAAAAGTAAAAACACTAGCAACTCGGGACAGCGAACAGTATAGCCATTTAAAACAGGTCTAGTAAAAAATATTTTATGGTACTTACAAACAAACCCAACAGCTTGAATATCGCATTAAATTCAAATGAGAAGTATGTATTTTTACAAGGCCATGATTAGAATTGTGAGTTAATGTTACATAAATGTTTAGATTTGTGCTATGCCAGAGATCCATAACATGCCAACAGAAACATCAAAATGACTCTTATTTGACACTTCACATGGAACCATTAATTAACAACGCCATTCTGACCATGACCCTATTGCCATATAAGTCTCACCATGCAAACACAAGAAATGATGCCCAAACCATTTCATTGGGTATAATAGTCAATGTTAGGCAAACATGTCAACCCGTGAGACATTCCATGCATAAGAGAAGGTCAAACATGGCTAATATGAGTCTGGCTCATACATTTGCCCCAAATTAACCATTCCCCTCATTGTGTGTCATTTAATAAATAAACTTCATTGTCATTGTTTTCATGAGCGTGTGAGGAAAACTTTATGGCTGGTATTTTGGATGAAGCGCGATAGCGCTTCATCCCAAAAATACCATATTTACATTTTTTCCTATTTTTTCGATTTTTGATAATAATAACAATTGATGCACGATCGCCAAAGAACGTTTTTTCCACATAAATTGCCTTGGTTTAAGGGGGGTGTGATCAATAGAAAGATAAGCGCTAACCACGCCCCCGTTATCTGGCAACCAGTCTATCCCAAAAGCAACAAACAGGAAAGAAAAATAGTCCCTTTGTAAATGTTCATTTATTTGAACAGATAGCTTTACAAAATACAAGATTCGTTCACATTAGGGAAAAAGTATACAAGTAAGTTATTTTTTGGGATAAAATACCCAGAATAACACAATGAATACAAGATTAACTATTAGCTATACTGAAAAGTAGTGCCCAATGTACTGGCGTATAAAATTGTGAAGGGGCTGCATAGCTGGCGCATGCAGACTCGCGTGTAGACGATGTCTTCATGAGATGGTGAGGAAAACAACAGTTCCTATTCTTTCAATGTTAAACAATAAAGGGAATGTAAATATTAGTGAATAGATGGAGGGCTCTACTTGCCCTGTCTCAACTCTCATGCTGACTTCTTTTCTTTTAGGTCCTTCCATGTTTTGACAACCCTGCCTTGCACATCAGCTTAATGACTTGCATTAAGAATGCTGCAAACTTACCCCCGCTATCCAACTGGAGGAGGAAGAGGGGAGACTTTATTCAGCCCCCATTACTGGGAAAATTAAAATATTGTACATCCAGATAGTTACACAGCATATGATATATAAAACAGTCAATAATACACAGCAGGGATTAAACAATAAAAGCAAAAATTATAATACAAACTAGGAAAGATGATTTGCTGCAAAGCAAATCAGTGTGTCTGTCTTCAAAGCATATTCGTATGGCAATGTAAAACTATTCCATAACACAGGAGTAGAAGTTGGAATGGCATCTCTATCTATTATAGCTTTGAACGTATTCAAGTTTTAAAATTTCCAATGCTGCTAATTAGCACAATTTTAATTGCTACAACTTTTGTTTTTAATTCATTAGGTGCGCAATGGTCAAAAAACCACGAGTAGAAGTTGGAATGACATCTCTATCTATTATAGTGTTGAATATATTGAAGATTGAAAATTTTGAATACTGCTAATTAACATAATTTAAATTGCTTCAACTTTTGTTTCAGATTCATTACCTGTGCAATGGTCAACAACCCCCTAGTAGAAGTTGAAATGACACCTCTATCTATTCTAGTTTTGAAGATATTTGAGTTTTAAAATTTCCAATGCTGCTAATCAGCATAATTTAAATTGCTACAACTTTTGTTTTAGATTCATTAGATGCGCAATGGTCAATAACCTCCCTAGTAGAAAATGGAATGATCTCTATCTATGATACTTTTGAAGATATTCAAGATTTAAAATTTCAAATGCCCCTAATTTTCATAATTTTAAACATCTTCATTCCTCTATACAAAAGGGTTAAACTCCTTGTATGGGGGTACAATCATGCCAAGTGTGGAGTTTCTATGTATAATAGTGTCCGAGAAAAGTGTCGGACAATAGGAAGGAAGGAAGGAAGGAAGGAAGGAAGGAAGGAAGGAAGGAAGAATTTTAGAAAGAACAGAAAAGTGTGTGTGTTGACACATACACTTTAAAAAAACTCCAACTTCCAGGAATTTGCTGAATATTTAGCTTTGACAAGGAGCCGCTACTCAGAGAGACATGTACGGGTAAAAGGCTCTGAAACATGTTGAGTAGTTACCCGCTAAAGACCCTTTAATTTATTTGGGCTGATACAGCCTATGTCAAAATTTTACAGAGGAACGTGTGCAATATGGATAATAGTAATTCCAAATGTATATAGGTTAGACAGGGACAGGTTAGCTTATGGAGAGTAAAGAGTTCAGACTGTGGAATAGGGTATTGACAACTAGGAAGTGGTTCTGGGCAACAAGACAAATACATTTCTACAAACCAAGGTTCTATAATGAGGACATCAGGCCAAGATCACCTACCCGCAGTGGCATATCAAGGTTCTAGGGAAAATTCCTGTTATTAGAAATGATTTGCACTTATCCGATGAAGAAGAGCAAGGCCCACCCACCCCCCAGCCGGTGACTGAACTGTGCCTTTCTTTATTTCAGAAGGCCCTACCACATGGCCTCGAGACTACTTTTTCCAAGCTAGAGGGACGATCCAATATCATGGAGGACCCAGAACCAGAGGAGGAGCAAGCCACCGTCCAATAAAACATAGACACTTTGCTCTTGTTAGAATTTTTTTTTTTTTTAATAATCACAAAAACAGATGTAATATAGTTTCACGACAGTATCTGATGAGGACATGAGCTTGGAACATTCCATAGCCTATTGACTTTAATAGTACACTGATACATTTATCACTCTTAACATGTACTTCATTTATTCGCAAATGATAAAGTAATATCTGGTCGTAATTATTTTTGATTAAGAATAAGCATTTGGAGAGACTGGGTCACATTAGCCTTCAAACGATTACACTCACTGAGGGCAGCACTGTCAACTTTTAAGCTTCAAGAAATGAGCCTCACCAAGCCTCAATGGAGGCACTTAAGTGCACAAAATTCTTCAATAAAGTTGAGTAGCCTGTCATACCCTGATGAAGGGCCACCTGGGACCCGAAACAAGTCGGGGGAGGGTACTATAGATTTTTTTACATTTTCTTTTGCAAGCTTCTTATCTTGACATCTTTAATTTTTCAAGACCCCTAGGTGTTGTTCGCTCCCTTCTTTCATAATTGTATGTAGTTAAAGATAAAACACAGGATTTTCAGGTAAGTTTGGACAAGAATGCTTTTGTGAGCTGAGATACAAGCAAATGTTCATCTCCATAGGTTTTAATAAAACTTTCATAAAATAACAAAAAATCTAAGGAAATCAACAAATCTCCAACTCAGTTACAAGATTTGAAAGAATACCCAGAACAGTAAAGCCAGTAGAAAGGTAATCAACTGAAATTACAAGTATGTTGTGGTCCAGACCACATGATTCAACCTGCAAATACTATGGTATAAGCCGAGCAAGAGAGCTCATCTCCCCATGATGTTGTCCCCAACATCATGGGGAGATGAGCTCTCTTGCTCGGTCTAATGCTAAAATTTTATGTTCAGAGTTCATCCCTCCATGAGATTCTGCTTTGGGTAGCATATTACCTATGCAACCCATAGGGAAACCGCACACACGCACCCACACTGTGTTCTCACACACAGTCCCAAGCTCCTGTGTTCAGGGCTTTGTGGTACGGTAGTACCACCACCTAGATGTCTGATTAATTACACTTGCTGACCCCCAGCATTGTTTTTACGGCAGTCCTTATTTTATTGGCCTGCCAGGATTCAAATTCTTTTGAATCTAATTCACCTTGACAATAACGTCTTGGTAGAACCGAGATTCTGTGTTACGCAATCACAATAGCGTGTTTTACGTGACAACAGAAAGTTACCCCTCGGCATATAAATCAGACGTAACGTCGGTTAGCCCACAGTTCCTGACGAGTTGTGAAACACAACGAAACCGGTCGAACTTCTTCAACTTCTAGCTATTGTGACCCTTGCTCGGTCCTTAGAAAATATACTATGGTATAAGGACAAGGTTCCTTAATTATGGACTCAACAGGCTTTATGTTAAGACACTTCACTAGACGCATGTCACGTCACTTTCCAATGCCAAGGCACTGCTTCAGTCAACAACCCCGTGAGGATCCCATTTTGTTCACAAATGAACATGCACACATACATGTATGATATTCCATAAATGACACTTTGTTCAGGTAGGAAAGTCTGGATATACCATTCTAACATCTCCCAAGCCAAAATATGAGTGTATACAGCTTATTAATTTGATGGTCGACATGAAAGCCACTAGAACCACTACAACCAGACATAGTACCCAGGTTCTCCAGATGGTCTACTCTTTCCAATTCATCATTATCAAGTCACCACCTGGGATTAGCCACAAAGTGATGCCAACCTGATATACAGCACTTGGTTTTATTTGGATTCAAAGAAAATCAATATTATTTGGTGTAAACATAACAAATATGCATCAGTTGCTGCAGTCCAGCAACAGGCTGGCAATGTAATGTTATGTTGTCAGCATGTATGCTTAAGAATTGAATTTATAAAATTTATAAATGCGGATCCTAACATCTACATCAGCTTCCCATATTTCAACTACTTAATCATTTATGCAAACATTCAAGACATAAGGGGAGAGTAAACTTCCATGTCTGGTAACTGTAGCAATACCAGAAGATGAATTGTGTTGTCAGTTCCGTCTTACCATTGCTGAGAGAGTTGAACCAGGTGTATAAAAACATCCAATATGTTACATGCAGTACTCCCCATAATTTATGGAAGAGCCGATCATAACAAATCAGATCAAAGCACTTCTCCATGTATAGGCTGCCTGGGGACACAGCAGTTTTCTTTGCTTTGGAAAGTGCATTTATGTCATTTAAAAAGCTATTACAAAAACCAGTACCACTTCCTTTATGAAATCCTGCTGAGTATTAAACACATTATCATCAGTAGGTATCATGAACATTTCAAACTAATTTAGAATCTAGATGACAATGTAATCAATCTATAGCTATTGACCTCATTAGGATTCAACAATTATTTTGATGGTCACAATCAATTTTCTGTCTCATCTTCCGCCTATCAGAAACTTTTTAACCCTTGTAACACCTGTAAAGTTCATCTTCTTCAGGTCATCCATTTTCAATCCTGAGGTGCCACCACCATATTTTCCTATCACGCAGTACACTCAGGTCGGGATACCACAAAGCCTTGGGTTGATAAGGCCATGTAGGAACACTAGCCACCTCAAGGACGGCTTCATGAGTGGCACAGTTTACCTGAGTAACACATCTGCTCAATGATGTCATGAATGATATATGCAGGTCATAAACAAATTGGACTCATGACACAGACATGACCCAGTATTTAAGTGGGGAGACTCTTCTCCCACAAGGGTTACTGAGAGAACCATGCTTCTTTGGCCCCATTTAGTACACATGGCCTGTCAAACAGACATGACATATGCTTCTGACAACTGGCATTTAAATTTATTTTATCCCTGCTAGCCAGTTGACTGGGAGCCAGTCTGGTTCAAACCCCATGGTTCAAGGTGCTAACTACAGAAGGCGTGCACTGTCCAACCACTTTTCATGCCGGCCATGCAATGTGGAGAATGTCAAGGTCAAGGACAGTTCCTGCAGGTCTGTGTACACGGCGTGTAGCTACCATGGCGATCCCGTAAATTACATCTTTGTCGGCATCAATTCCAGATAGGCCACACACTAAACACTTCGTTTCCTTTGTTTTGGGGTTCAGCACCACTTGTTTTGGGTCTTCTGTGTGTTGCTTGTCGAACTTTCTGCCATGTTGTAGCCACTGGTCCTTGGCCTTGACATTCTCCGTGTAGCACAGCTGGTAAGAAAAGTGGTCGGACAGTGCGGGCCCTTTGTAGTCAGCACCTTGAACCTTTGCGGTTTGAACCAGACCAGTTCGTATTTTTATGCAGAATAAGTCATCGCCTTTGGCTGCTGTGTGCCTTTTTCCTTTTTTTTTCAAATTTAATGCAATAACCTCTTTATTGGGACAAAATATGAGAAACCGATCTGAAGCCAGGCTACGTATTTTTATGCCCTTTATGAACTGTGCAAAACAAGCAAACTACATAAATTGAAAGATAGCTGAATAATAGAGTTGTGCCATGTATGTGAGGTCCTAAGTTTTGAAACTGTCCTTACCTTGTGACAACGGATCCTAACAGTACCCTTCCAGAATATCGAATCCTCTGAACCTTTCTTCACTTTGAATAATAACTGCTTACCATTGACATCACTGAAAGTACTGGTACTGAAATCAAAAGTAAAGAGTGTCGTTTTATATATATATATATATACAAATATATATATATATATATATATATATATATATATATATATATATATATATATATATATATATGTGTGTGTGTGTGTGTGTGTGTGTATATGTATGTATATGTATATGTATATGTGTATATGTGTATGTGTATATGTATATATATATATATATATCTTCCACAATCAATGTATTGCGCAATGTTTAAAATGGTGCTCACCACGCACTCACTCAACATATCATGTCACATTTGGATTTGTAACTAAAAATGGTAACTGCTTCAGACACAACCAAGCCAAGAGATTAAAGTTAAGATAGTAAGTCATGTTTTAAAAGTACTTTGAGGACTGTTTGCCCTGGTACCTCAGAGAACAGAAACCTGGAACCTTGCTAAATATTACGATAAAGATCACCAAACAACTGGGCTATGCAGCTATGCTGCTTCCCCAGCCCAAGCTAAGCCTCCAGACAAGTTGAAATAAAATGCTGTGTTTGAGTTGACTTTACTGCAAAATAATGGCACATGATGGCCACTTTCTCAATAAAATGTTTCAGCCTGGGTCGATCAATTTTTATAAGGGATGGGCAGCTTGAAAGTACTTTTTTTTTCACGTTCCTAGGGTCTGTCAGCTCAAAATTAATAACATCAAAACAGTCCCATGGGTACTTTCCTATTAGAGTATAATAGTAGCTGTGGGCCCAGGAATTAGTATTAGTAACACCAAGTTGGCTGCTAATGTTAATCAATGTGGCAGTATTTGCAAGTAATCCAGCTAGCATGCCTTACGCCTTTTCCTGCAGAATATGGCACAAGCGCAGGTTTATTGCCATGGTTTCTGATATGAGGCTACATGTTACAAAGAGTTAAGTTATTTTATTTTTTATCCCAGAAAATGCTGTACCAACCAATGTGGCAACTGACTGCTGGGACCCTTCTGGCTGTGTTAAAAGGGATACTGTCTGGTGCTGCCCCCTGGCAAATAAATTAGTAATCATTATGCCAATATCATTCAGTCTTATTCTGCCAACTGGTAATAAGGTTGAGGTTAAAAATTAAGACCTGTCAACTGCCAAGATATTTTGTAACAAGCCTTTTCTCACAAAGAAGTGTTTATATGTGTTAGGCAAGAAGGATCATCAAAATCACTTTTCTTAACACACTACACAGGGAGTACATGTATGCACGTGGAGACACTCCCTGTTTTTTTTCTCATTTTCCATTGGCCCAAGCAAATCATTACATATAATATTAGTGTGCCAACTTAACACAACACCTCCTAACAACATTAAAGGATCTTTAACCTGTTCATGGAGTTTTTAGGAAACAATTACTATGTGGGTGCACCATTGACGGAGCTGCAACATGCTCGCCTTTAACCTCTGCGGCCCGGGTTCGATTCACGGTCAGGGAAGCAAGTGGAAAGAGTTCCAACAACTCTTACTGTGCACGGTGGTTTTCTCTGAGCCCAGTGCTTTCCTCCACCAAGTAAGTAGGTAGGAAAGTATGCGCCACCATCTGTGCCATGGAGAGCGATCAATATAGGCTTGGCCTGTTTTGGAATCCATGTAAAAGATGTGGGTCTATACTCTAATTACTATAGTTCTGATCAACCTTGATTCCTGCCATTCCATAATTTCACTTAGATGAAAAAAAAAAGTGTCTTCCTGCCTGCAAGACAAATATTGCTTAAAAAGAATGTACAAAATAGTGGACTTGTATGTTCAAATGGATTGGGTGGCATAAATTTTGAAACTTTATTTTATGCATCAAGCATGCTACAAAACCTTTTCATACTTTAAATAAATTTACATTTTGTTGAGTTCATCCTGTGTGTCTCTGAACTGCTCGTATGTGAGAGATGCTATCTGCTTCAGCTCTCCTGCATGTTTGTTCAGGGTCTCCTGTGCCCAGGCCACCCCAGGATTTTCCTTCACACTTTGCATCTGTGCTTGACCCATCTTGTCCACCTGCACAAACAAAAGAAAGAAATATTTTTTAAAATGTTCAAATGTTTGTACCAGTAGGCTTTCACTTTAAAATTTCAATCATCTCATATTTTCAACTTTAAATTCTCTGTGACCTTGAGAAAATTGATTAAAGTCACTCATATTACATAACATTGTAGCCCTGTCCTTGAAGCATATTGGCCATCAATTTCATAATGCTAGCTCAATTATTTTTTGAAATATTGATTGTAATGTGTTTCATTACATTTTGGCTCATATTTCCTGTAACACCATAGGTGGCGCCACTGGTATCACACACTTTCAAGATTTTTGGCTCAGTAACATTCCCATCAGGTTTCGTGAAGATCCATCAAAAATTAAAGACACTAGAGTATCCCAAATTTTTTTTATATTTTGACCTATATCTTATGTAACAATATAGGTCATGACCTCATTTTTAAACTCGACCTAGATTTTCATACATATGATCTGTCCTGGAAGATATATGGGGCCACCATCAAAAATATTTTATATATATATTATAAGTTATTATGCTTACAAGCCCAAAGTTTACAGGCGGACAGAATGAGGGACAGTCCTGAGTGATCGTATAAGCTCTGCTACCTTAGGTCATCAGAGCTAATAAAAACAAGAATAACATACTGATGGCTATACATGTACTAGGTTTGCAATTTTCACAGCAAATTTGACTTGTCTCTCAGTAATCACACATTCAAGCAAAACATGCCTGCAGCCTACCAGCAGAACTTCTAAAACCTATAGACTCTTCACTATTCATGATTTCCTATAGCCACTCATTTTCTTTAAAAATTATAAAATTATTTTATACTTCTACCCACATGTATTTATTCCAAACTGTGAAGACTGAACAAGCAGCACTTTTCTGTGAAAATGCTGCTGATACCACCTTGGTAAGGAATTTTTCACCTAAATGGTCTCAACATTTCTTCTTTATAAAATGTTGACTTTCATCAGGTAAACTGTATGCCTTAATGCACTTTGCACATTGAGACCTGTGCAGACCACACGCCAAAAAAATACCTTTTTTATATTAGGAATCTTGAGAAAATTGGTTGTACCTGTGTTAGAGAGTTATCATATTGCAGGAACAATGTTCATCAGGGTGACATAGACCCATTGTCCATTTGGTGATCTTTGGGGAAAAGGCTTGACAAGAGTAAAATGAAATGGCTGTTCTTGTTCCAAGTAACAAAACAAAACACACATAGATCAGAAAAATGTCTACTTTTCCCTTTTTTAACCAATGCATTGTAAATGCAGCAGTACCTGCTTTTAAGAGCAACTTTTGCCCATTCAAAAATGGCCACATATTACATGCGGTTAATTATACTCTAATTACTAAGAAAATACACCAAAATGTGCTCAAGTGTGTGTAGCACCTTGAGAACCCAAATGAAATTCTGGGACAATGCTCCAAATAATTATCAGTTTTGATCTATTATATGATAGATCATGCTTGTCGAAATGTAAAATTTACTGGTTGCCAACAATATATACACTGATGGTCATTAATGTTTGGGCTGGGGAATCTATCAAAGTTTTTAACTTAATGCCAAGGTGTTGACTTTTAACCTGGTATAGAACAATTAGAAGTGGCTGCCCAATTCACTGTGTGCAGGGGTGTTCTCTCATGGTAGGGGTCTAAGATTGCAGGTACTACCTTATCAGAATACACCAAATCAGTAATTTAAGCTTTTCAGTCCTACATTTCTCAGGGTTACTGGATCACAGGCTGGAGCCCTAAACCAGGCAGACAATGGAGCCCTAAACCAGACAGACAACAGAGCCCTGAACCAGGCAGACAATATTGGACTCTGATCATGTAGAATATCACAAAATATTAGAAACTCTATCAGGGCTCAAAATTAACGTTTTTCGTCACCAGGCAGAACAACAAACCAGCAACGGTTTATTTGGTTCTCATTCAAATCTTTGGCATTTTTCCCAGCCAAGTGTAAAATGTTACCAGTCAACAGCAAAATTTATTTAGGCATTTGGCTGGTGGCTGCTGTTCATTTCATGCCCTACTATATACAGGGCCATGCTTTGGTGGCAAAGTGGGCGGAATCACAGATTCATCATTTTCATCACAGAATTACCTTTGGTCTCAAAATATTTTAAAAAATATTAAAAACCTATGAATATTTACCTATTTTACTTCTTTTATGTTGGCAAAATCATTATGGGTCATTCTGATGTTTCTTTTCAGGCCGTATATATTATATTTTCCGCATTTCAGCGCTACTTCAGCACTTCCGGTTTATCATTCCGAGAACATTCTGGGTCGCAATACTGATAAAATAAGTCGCCTTGTATCGTTAGTGCATTTTGATCAACAGATTATGCCATTTATTTAGATAATCTTTAATTCAGTTACGAATAAAGCAGAATTCAGTAAAATTGTAAACAGAAAATATATTTCTTTCAAGCAGGAAGTACATTGCCATATATATATATATATATATATATATATATATATATATATATATATATATATATATATATATATATATACATACATACATATATATATTGTGACACACAGATATTGTCTGCTTCTACTCTTGTAAGCTTAAATGATGCTGTGAATATTTCCAACAGTCCTGTGTTATTAACTAATTTACTGTAACATGTTAATGAGCTTATGTTGTTACAAATGAGGATTGTTGTCACCATTCTGTACAGCTTATGATTTATTGTTTAAACAGATGATCAGTAAGCAGAACATGTATCCTAGTTTCATTCTTCGGACCATGTAATGTAGCAGATGCAGCTTGGATTATCTATATTTCTGGTCTAATTCTTATAGTGAATTGATCTAGTTTGCAGTAACGCAAGCAGTTCCTTTCATGATGTAAAGCAGGCTTGACATGATGTTTATTTATGCACGTGCACGTGTTCTTGTTTACTTGGTAACCAAGGAATGTACGCATGAGCAACATGCCAGACTTTGTAAGTGCGGTTGCAATGCGAGCCAACCTAGCAGCACGTCATATTAATTATGCACGTGTTTACACGTGTACGTCATGCGTCAATATAAATAGGCCTAATACCGTTTTCGAGGGCACTAACGTTTGAACCTTTCCGCAACAAACAAGCTCTAAGCCTTTGAAGCTGGTGGAAGACGGTCCGCCGTCAAACTATCGAGTAATTCAGGTTAGCTGAAGTCCTGATTATGTGAAACTGAATTAATCAATCACATTTCAAGTGGCCGGACTCCAGCTGGTGAGCAGTGTTATCTATTTACTATGGTTAATGTCATGAATATGGAAACGCTGGGCGGAACCTGTCACCGGCTGGGGTCCGCCTCTTCAATGAAGCCATGTCACATGTACCGCAGACATCAACGGTGATTGACATGTGTAGTCATAACTCATGTACTCACTATAACTGGAATTGGTTTAAATAAACTGCTGGATTCCTATGTTTCTAGCGCACTGGGAGTATGGATTCGACTTTATTTCGAAGTATCTATTAAGTTAATGACCGCTCGGTAATTAGAATAATTCACCTACCCTGAGGTAACAAAGATGGTGTTACAATATATATATATATATATATATATATATATATACATACATATATATATACATATATATATATATATATATATATATATATGTATGTATACATACATACATACATATATATATGTATGTATGTATACATACATATATATATATACATATACATATACATATATAATATAATTTGTAGAATGCTTTATTGAGGATATGAAGTAGTCAACTCGCACTGGATACCCTATAGCAGAACGAGTGAGCGATGAAGTAATCAACTTGCACTGGATACCATATAGCAGAACTCCTTTGCTTCGCTCACTCGTTCTGCTATATGGTATCCAGTGCGAGTTGCTTACTTCATATCGTCTACAAAGCATGCTATAAAATTTTTATCTCATGTTTGAGTAGAGTTGTATATTTCAATACACAAAGCAAACATAAGAATGACATTTGCAGAAAGTTTTATTCCTCATCAACACAATTACCGATGAAACCTGAAGAGTACCGATACCACCAGCAGAGTACAGATACATCATATCGCGGCACTGTAGCTTTTAGGCCTATGATACGGTATCTATACAAGCCTGTTATAGTACTGAAATCGACCCAAATATGAGATAAATATATAAATACACACACATACATACATACATGTATATAATATGTGTGTGTGTGTGTGTGTGTGTAATAATGAAGAGCTGAATACAACATGGACAGATAACATTGACACAGAAGAAAATAAGCAACTTTTCACTTTAAAATGTTATTATCAACCTCTAGTCTGTGACCCAACTAAGAAATTTTGTTCTGAAATCAACAAATTTATCGAAGCCATATATAAAAAGAACCACATCTCCAGAGACACTAAATTAGCATTAGTTACGGAATTTCTGCACACACCATGCATATATTTTTTACCAAAGATCCACAAAGCGTCGGTACCAGGAAGACCGATCGTCTCTGCCGTAGGGGGTCCTACGGAAAAGATCTCTAAATTTGTGGACTTTTACATCAAACCTCTGGCTCAAAAAACGAGGTCCTACATCAAAGATACTACTGATTTCTTAAACAAAATTAACGCTCTCGACATCGATCCTACGGACATCATGGTCACACTAGACGTCAGTTCTCTATACACTAATATCCCACACAGAGAAGGTATTATTGCATGTAGAGAGGCACTTATAACTGGGACGATCAAACACTGCACACTTGGCTTCTGTTAAGACAGTTACACTTTATCCTCACCAAAAATGCATTCACTTTCAATGATATGCCTTACCTGCAGATAAAAGGGACCGCCATGGGAACGGCACGCGCACCCAACTTTGCCAATATCTTCATGGCTAAACTAGAAGAAGGGCTCATACACAACTCACCTGACAAACCAAAGGTATGGCTTCGTTTCATAGATGACATATGGATGCTGTGGCCGCATGGTCAGGAAAAACTACTTACCTTCATTGAATACATCAACAACGCGCACCCCACCATCAAATTCACGGACGAAAATTCCGACCAAGAAATACATTTTCTTGACGTCACTGTGATAAAAGAACGTCGTTTACTTCATACCAAGGTATACAGTAAAGATACAGACGCAAATACTTACCTCAACTACACTTCTTGTCATCCTAAATCTTGCCGACAAGCAATACCTTATGGACAATTCCTTAGAATTAGACGTATCTGTTCAAGAGATTTAGACTTCCACTCACAAGCTAAAGAACTTAGACAGTTTTTTCTAAAACAGGGTTATCCAAATAGATTACTAAATCAAGCCATAGCAAAGGCCAGCAAACAAAACAGAAGGTCTCTACTCAATGCCCCCGACAAAACGTCACACACAGACACACTGAATTTTATCACTTTATTCAATCCCAAAATACTGATCACACGGGAACTTATTAAACGAAATTGGAACATACTCAGGCACCACCAAGACACTACTGTCATTCATAATAAGCCATTACTTATTATTTACCACAAAGGAAAAAATCTATGGAACTTATTGGTACGCTCAAATCTGACGAACATGATACTTCCACGAGGTTGTTTTAAGTGTAATAATAATTGTCCTACGTGCCCATATATTAGCACACGTACTGATTTTACCTGCACGGCAACCAAACGATCTTATCAGATAAAACAACCCATCACATGCCAGTCGAACAATATTATTTATGTAATTGAATGCAAAAAATGCCACATCCAATATGTCGGCCAGACATCAAAGACACTTAACATCAGATTCCATGGACACCGCTTTGACATTAGAAACAAGTCAATTAAGAGCGTATCTAATCACTTCAACAACACATGCCAATTCTCGGACCATTCCATATTAGGAATCCAGAGAATCCACCAAAATGACAATGCATTACGTCACAATGTGGAAGCGGCATGGATCAATGAACTCAACACAATACAACCCTTAGGACTAAACCGACGGGAAGAGACGTACTAAGAATGTTTACGTGCGACCTCTGCAGATCCGAGAAAAAATTTAAGCACTAGCATACCCTTAAACGGCACATCGCCAGCTTCCATAAATATCCAGAAAGAAGATATAAATGCCCAACGTGCAAATCAGCCTTCAAGAGGATGGAAAACTTTAATGCTCACGCCCGGAAAAAACATCCAGGTCGAAGCCTTAAACAGATCCTTACCGATGCCTTTCAGCTGGTCAAAGTGGCGAAAAAAGCGCCGGCAATAAAAATCCTTGACATCAAAAGGACACCAACAACAATATTCAGGATGATTCAGAAATGTGAGAATACTAAATCTGGGATACCTATCAAAGTACTACCTACCGATGGCACTGGGAGACTCATCTTTCCGATAATTAGGATCCCAACAAAAGAAGACATTGAAAAACATTTGAGAAGAAAAAAATGGATTAAAGATATGGGACTAGAGCTGAGCGATTCTGAAAGTGAAACGCCAACTCCGTGCACCAGTGAATATGATATTAAACAAGAACAATTTTCAAAAGAACATAAGAATTTTATCCCAAACAAGACGAACAGTCGTCCCAAATTGTTGCCTAATAATGACACCCCCAAAGAACAATTTTATAGGAAATACAATAGATGCAAATCTGCTTTCCTTCTCCCGCAGAATCCCAGGACAATGAAGAAGATATGCCCGGCAGATAAAGACGCAAAAGAAGAACAGATTTATTATGATCCCATCCCGGAATACCTGAGGCAGCTCCATTAAAAAGACTATATTTCTTTAAATGAACACACCTTTTAATACCAGCAATTTTCAATAATAATATTTTACAATTACGTACTTCATCACTATCACCGAACTGACACACTGAACATTTCATAATAATAATATTATACAAGGATCGTTTGACATATCTGTTTAAACAAAATCGTCATAAATTTAATACTAGAAGCTATATGGACATTTATTATCAAACAAGTAAGAGAACAACGCAAGTACTATATTTATTTCATATAACTTTTATTAATACACGATATTCTCAATGATACTGATTGTGACGTCCCTTACGGTTATAAACCGGAAGTCAGACGCAACCTGAAAAAAGTGTACTTAAGCTACAATTTCATTAAAATATTTGACTCCCGTCCTCCCCTGATGAAGGCATAACAATGCCGAAACCAGTTGGGAGGGAGTCCATATACATGAATATAAGGTGTCACAGTTTTTTATTTCAGTTGTAGACTTATGGTTTTCCTGTTGGTATTGTTGCTACGCACCCTATAACTTTAAAATGTGAAATACTTGAAGATACACATGTACTTTTTCCATGACAGGGCGGGTGGCTGGGGTATGGTTGTCATATTGGCTACGTAGAGTGCAACAAGAGACTGTCGCATGGATTCTGTGCTAATGTTTCGGCCACAGGAACATGTTCACAGTTTGTTGGAGGGACATGATTTCTCCAGAATGAACCTAGTTCTCACCTGTAAATGGCCCTAGATTTACATGTACTCTTCAGTCTGACGAGAATTGAAAGAGTTCAATTGACTTTAGACTTGGGGTTTCAGTTTCTTTTGAAGTATTGGCTAAAAGTGTTGGCACTGTTTGTTTTCTCTTTTGAAGGTATAGTTTAGTTGAAAGGTATTGCTGATAGATGAAGTGGATATCAAATAATTATTTTTACATCTGGGTGTCAAGCCAGACATATTGTTTTCTAAAAATTCTTTCTTTCTTCTTTCCGCCACATAATTTGTGTGGAGCTTTTCCCAGACACCTTGTTAGCTACAATGTTTAAACTTGGCATGGTAACAGAGCTAGTAGGGAAGTTGACTATCTGATTTGGAATAATTGACATGTTTAAAATTATGCAAATTAGGGCCATACAAAATTTTAAAATCTCCATATCTTCCAAACTATTGCAGATAGACACAAAATTTCAATGTTCATATATCGGTTTGAGACACCTGCCAAAACATTGGACAGTAAATAAAAGTTGTGGAATTTCAAATTATGCTAATTAGGGGTATTGAAAAATTTAAAAGTTGAATATCTCTAAAATTATTATAGAGATGCCACTCCAACCTCATAGGTTTGTGGCAAAGCCACATCCAATGAACTATGACCCAAAGTTGTATGGTTTTTATTTATATAAATTAGCTGAATCTGCAAAATTTAAATCTTGAATACCTTGAAAACCTTACTAGTTAGAGGTGTCATTTCAACTTCAATTTTAAGGTTTGCAACATAGCTGCATCAAATGAATCATAAACCAAAGTTGTATAATTTAAATATATACAAATAATGTGAATACATCATTTTTTTTTTTAATTTAAAAACTATTACGGATAGAGGTGCCATCCCAACTTCAATTTAAAGGTTTGTAACATAGACACATCCAATGAAACAAAACTGTAAAATTTTAATTTATAAAAAGAAGGTGAATACGCAAAATTTATTATTTCTTTTTAATAACTTCAAAACTATTTCAGATAGAGGTGCCATCCCAACTTCAATTTAAAGGTTTGTGACATAGACACATCCAATGCAACAAAACTGTAACACGTTAATTGATGAAAATTAGGTGAACACACAATATTTAAATCTTAAAACAGCTTGTAAACTATTATACACAGAACTATTATAGATAGCGTTGCCATCCCAACTTCAATTTAAAGGTTTGTAACATAGAAACATCCAATGAAACAAAACTGTAAAACTTTAACTGCTGCAAATTAGGTGAATACACAAAATGTAAATCTTTAAACAACTTCAAAACTATTATACATAGAGGTGCCATACCAACTTCAATTTGTAGGTTTGTGACATAGCCGCATCTTATCACCCATGAACCAAAGTTGTAGAACTTAAACTTATGCAAATTGGGTGGATACAGAAAGTTTGGATCTTGAACAGCTTCAAAACTATCATAGATAGAGATGCCATTTCAATTTTGTGACATAGGTGCATCCACTGAACCATGAAACAAAGTTGTAGGAATTTAATTTATGCGAATAAGGCAAATACACAAAATCTAAATCTTGAATAACTTCAAAACTATTATACACAGAGGTACATGTACCATTGCAACTTTAATTTGTAGGTTTGTGACATAGCCACATCCAATGAACCATGAACTAAAGTTGTAGATTTTAATTTATGCAAATTAGGCAAATATACAAAATCTTAATCTTGAACAGCTTCAAAACTACTGTAGATAGTGATGTCACTCAAACTTAACTTTATCAGTTTGTAACATAGCCACATCCAATAAACCCAGAAACAAAGTTGTAGCATTTTAATCTATATAATATACAAATTAGGGTAATACACCAAATTTAGGTTATATTGAACAATGGCAAAGTGTATCATTTCATACTGTTTTCATTTTAAAGGCACCCGGACAGATTTGCTGTGAAGCAAATCTTCTTATGCAGTTTTTATATTCTTTTTCAAATTCAAAGGTCACTCATTTAAAGTTAGTTTCTATGAGACATGGAAAAACACTACCATTACTGCAATTGCATGTACATGTACTTGTATTTGTTCCTGTTCACATCAACATGTGAGCAGGAAATAATGCAAAGCAGGATGGATTATGAGTGATTTATCACATTTTAATGCACATAAACCAGGAACATTCTTTGTACATGCTTAAACTGGACATGAATGGGTGCACATTTTTGTTCAAGGAAATAGAACTCTGCCATGATGATGATGATGATGATGATGATGATGATGATGATGATGATGATGATGATGATGATGATGATGATGACGGTGACGGTGACGGTGACGAGGAGGAGGAGGAGGAGGAGGAGGAGGAGGAGGAGGAGGAGGAGGAGGAGGAGGAGGAGGAGTGCAGCTTTATCTGTAAACTATACTGTCAGCAAAAAGATACTCGCAATAAACTTTGTATTTGGGATGGATTCACTATTCATGCTTTGTTTTTTCTTCATTGGTTATGTGGCCGAAAATTCCAGCCCAAAATATATCTGATGATTCCTAAAATGCTTCAAGATGCAAGAAAAAAGATTTGTAAATTTCAAAATTTTCTGATTTAAAAACAGGCATTTTAGCCCATCATTAAGTTGTAATTACAAAGTACAATTGAAAGGATGTTCAATTCTTAAATATTCACATACTGAAGTTGGTTGCGAGTGTATCTCAACAACTTAACATATAGTCAAACTGCTGATCCTGTCAAAACTAACGGAAAACTGTTTTACATTTTCATGCACCCAGTCGGGGACTTGGCAACTTTTGGTGGTCTTCTCATTTTCTATGTTAGTACATACATGTATATATGGGAGTGTGTGCACTCCTTGTTATATATGAATATGGTACATGTAGTTGCCAACTTCACTCTCAGTGGTGTCTTTGTTTTTCCCAGTTGAACTCACAGGGCTCACATTAGGCCTGTTCCTCATTCTAGATGCATCTATATCAATTCCACTTTTCCCAGCTCCCTGAAGTGATTTAATTTAATTTATGGTACTTCTGTTGTCCACTCTGCATTCATTGCTCATACAGCAAGTAAGAGTTTCACTGAAAACCCAATCTTTTGCACATTACTTCCAAAAACAATCACTGGGTCCACCAGATGCACTGCCTCAAATGGCACAAGCGAAGGATGTAACGTTGACAGGAGTACGATGCAGAATTAATTGGCAAAATTGCAATCCCAGATCAGGCTTCAAAATTAAATTTGCCATCAATCACTGCATGTAGTCTTCGTGCATTTCAAAGGAAAAAATATGGATGATAGTGCATCATGAAAATATCTCGTGGTGTCCTCTGTATACGCTGGAGACGATTTAGTTTTGGGGCAAGTTGCTGCGGAAACAACTTATCAATGGGACAAATTGATATTGGGATGACTTGGTATAGGGATGAGTAGGTATTGGGACCACTTGACATGGGGACAAGTTTGATGGGGACGAGATGGCAATGGGATGACTTGACGGTATATCTTTCTCTCTTTGCCACCAATATTTTACATTTTTGATTGTCACCCACATGCTCAATCCATGACTTTTGGTTGGTACATCTTAAACATAAGTTTAAAGTTTGCTTTCAATCTTGTTTTCTAAATCATGAAATTTCTACAATATGTCATCACCCAACTTGGAGACTAACTGCTCCAACTGAGATTCATCACCATATAGGCATGTTTAGATGAAATTTATTGACAAAAAACCATACAGGATACAGCAAGTGGCGTCATTGCAAATAAAATTATGTAAACATGTAGACAGACTTATGTACACAGAATCTACATGAAATGAAGACATCACTCTCAGGTGCCAAATGAGTTTACAAAATTAAGAGCTGTTTCTAAGTAATGTCCTAGGTAGTCAAACCATTCAGAAAAGGCATAAATAACAAAGTTAATAACAGACTGGCATAGTAAAGGATTGTTACTCACCCCATGAACATTCATTACGAACATGAGCTTCCCTTCTCTGTTTAAGTGACCAAAATTACAACCAACGGTTGCAATATAATCCAAAAGCTCCTTTGTTAGACCATCACAAAATTTGCATTTAACACCAAAATGTTTCTCATCTTCAATAGTGTCCAAATCACAAACATGACATTTCTACTGGAGTCTTTGGCCTTGTGTAACAGCCAGTCTCAATGGCCAAATTGTGACCCCTGATTCTTAATTTGCTGAAGTTCTTTCATTTGTTTACAGGAATATTCTGTGTCAGGTAATTTTCTAATCAAAAATGACGTATGTATTTTAAACTTGTCGGAAGTGTTATAATTGCCATTAATTTACATATGCCATTTAGTTTCATAAATTATTTGCAAGTGTTCTTTTTCTTTGCTAACTGCAAAAACTGGTCTCACACCACCTACATTACTCCAAGTTTCTTGCATTCCAACGAAATCTAAGATACATTTGAGGAACTTCAACCAACAACACTTTCCATCATTATATGTAATTATCTAGGGGACACTTAAATACCAGACTCTCTTGGTTACTACCTTGTATGTGCAGCCAATACTTCAGTGTCACAAATTTCCTCAATTAATATTGGAAAACTTCCCAGTTCAGCTATCACTGCTGCATTTGTAGCTTTACGGTGTACACCAAAAACAAACTTGCAAAATTTCTTGTGAATACTTTCAACAACTGACTTATTGCAAAACTGATAGAACTTGGTATCTATAACTTTCAAGGAAAATACACTCCACACCTTGATGCCATACCCCAAGATGGGATTTATAAGAGTATAAAATAGTTTAATTGCCAGGCTAACCTTATTATTGATGGGATATTGGCATAAGTTGAAAAGTGCCTCACTGGCCTGGTCCTTTAACTTCTTTACAGTGTATATATATATATATATGTAAATGTGCCGAAAACAATATTCAATACCCAGATAGCAACATTTCTTTGTAGTTTCTACAATTATACTATTACCTCAATAAAAAGTCATATTACTTACCTTCCACCCACTTTTGTTAAATACTATTACCTTTGGTTTGTGTTTACATTTAATTGCCGTGTGTTACAATTTAACTTTACAACTCATTAAGGCCCTGCTGTAAACCTCTTGCCGATTCGGATACTGAGACAATGTCATCGGCATACAATAAGCAATTCAATTTAATATCATAATAAAGACACCAGGTCACATGTACTATCAAAACTTTTGGATAATTCTGACAGGAAATTGAGGAATATATGTTGTGCACATTCTTCCGATCTGCATATTCTAACGATCACATTGTACATTCTATGGATCTCTCATTCGGGCACACATCGACAGATGACACTGTACACTATGCTGATTTGTTTGGTGATGCTTGCAATGAGTGATGTTTGTGCTGGGCATTCAATTGATGACTTGTCAGAGTGACTGAGTAGAATTCAGTAGGGGGCAAGGGAAGCTCTGTAACTTTGGTAACATTTGCTGCAAAACTATTCAGTGAATTGAATGTTACTTTACATAGAAACTAATGGGAATACATACCTCTAGCCCACAAGAATGCTGTGTATTATTATTAAATCTTTAGTATTGGGTTGTATATTCAGCCAAATACACATACAATTGCTAATTGCAATCTGTCTTATTTCAACTGTATATTGCAAGGTGTTTAATCCCATAACCAGATAACACTTGTTTAGATAACTATCACTTTCACGCCTCATCAGCACAGCTGCAAAGTGGACAACTGGCCTTCGATTTCTTTGTCATGTGCCACTGTTTGTGATAGTCCACGGCCAGCTCCCAATAATCTGGTGCAAAAGATTTCATCTCATTGTGTCTTTGTTGTTAATATGGACCCAGAAAATAAGTCAGTCAGAGGAAAATATTTACTGGTATTACATAATGGATATGATCTAAAATAAAGGATCATAAGCACATGTACTCATGACGGCGTATACGGAAACGTAAATTACTGCCCCCCCCCCCCCCCCCCGGTCGCCAGGTTACTGCCGGGTAGGAGTTTTGACATTGAAAGCCATTCATAAATGCAAATTTAAATTTAATCATCCATAGACCATACATATGGGATGGGGAAATGAACTGTTTGTACAGACTTTACCATGCTGTAGGCGTAGGCTGTAGCTGTTTCTGTGAATGCTAGAATTCGAAACACGACAAGACCTGGCCCATCCTGATGCAAATCCAATTCCTTGTATGGATGCTTGTTCTTGTTAACTGAAGTCTATTTTTTTTTCACAGGAAAAATCTCTTTCACAACGAATTATCCTTGCCCAGACAGTAAGATGGGATCATCTGGCTGTCCCACGGCTGCACTCCCTGCAGCACTAGACTAGTGACAGCAGGGTTGTGGGCATCCCACTCATGTCTGTAAGACTGAATGATCTTTTCCTCTGCTGCTACAGCTTTTCTTATTTATCCTTCTTCATCCTCATCAGACCACGTACATGAAAAACTCAATACAGACTCTCCGAAATCATTATGTTGTGCTGTATCAGTAATGATTCCTGTCTAACTGAAGGCACTCTGGCTTATAACACATTCACCCTGGCCAGCAAGTTGCGTTTCTGATGTCTAACACTTTCCTACATCTGACCATGATCGGAAAAAATTTCCACACTTTCATGTAACAAATGTGGTGCACTTTTGGAGCTAAACAAATACTATTCGAAAATGAAATTTAACATTTTGGTTTTCAATTCAAATATTCTTTCTAACCACCATAAACATCAACTTTCTAATTTGTGGTACCCACTCAATAGAGAAACAACACTCAACATTGCTATTCATCGATATTAAAATATGTAAAATGTTTCTATCCACATCATTGAGAAGTGATTTGTAGTATACTATAGTATGATCGGTAAAAAAGGCAAGATGCCTATAAGGTCACGGTCAATTTTTAATATTAATAATGTCAATGCTGAAAAACATATTTTCAGTGTAATATAAAATAAATGTCAATGAATTACATGTATGTCCATAAATTATATACATATTAATGTCAGTAAAAAAGTTGTCTAAGATATCAATCAGGAATGTTGAACTGTTCCTTTGCCCTGAACTGATCTAATTGGGACTTAGACTGATTCATTGTAACAGAATTTACAACAGTTTCAGGAAGACTATTCCAATCGTTTATAACACAGATGCTGAAGCAGTGTCTTAAATCTTTACCTACATGGGGTTTGACTAATTTCGTAATATGCCTGTCACTAAGAGTAAAGAATTTATAACAGTCCAACCTGCCCATGCATATCACTAAAAATACTAAAATACTTATATCATATCCCCTCTCCTGCGTCTGTGGTATAGGGATGGAATCTTTAGTTGTTGTGGATATGGCAAGTGCCAAACACTGGGAACCATTCTTGTAGCTCGCCTTTGCACATGTTCAACACTCTGCATATCAAGTCTGAAATGTGGACCCCAGATTGAATTTTCATACTCCAAATGGGGATGGACTAATGACTTGTACAAAAGAGGCAAAATCTCTTTATCAAGGCATGCAAAACTTCTACCCATTACTGCAAGGATCTGAAAAGCTGTCTTTACTACAGAAGCCAAGTGCACATGGAACTTGACCTCATCATCCATCGTGACACCCAGATCTCTCTCTTCTCCGACTTGGATTACGTCATTTCCATTCATTTTATATATGCAATGAGGATTTGTTGCTGTCTCCCAAATAGATTTGTATTTATCCACAAGCTATAATAGAGCTTGTCACCATAAGGAATCAAAAGCACATTTGAAATCTACAAAGCACACACACAGTTTCTTCCCTGACACTCGAGTGCTGTTGAACATATTAATTTAATTTTGTCAATCAAGGTCTGAATTTTTACTTCCGATATGATCTATCATTATCAACTTGGCCTGCACATGAATTTACAGTCTGTTCACTGCAAAGTTTCATACTGCCCTTTTAACATGTCAATACTTTTAATGCACAAGTAATTCTTGCATCCTCCATCAAATTCATGCTGCCACTTTTGGTAGTGAAATGTTTGTCCTCATCACTCTCAAACACGCCCTTGCCCTTGCACACGACATCTGCACTGAATGTCTGAAACTGGCACTGTTTTCATCACTCTCCTCCATGTGCTGCCACATTTTCCTACCTCTACATCATTTGCATTGTATGGCTGATGTTGGTTAACGAATCTGGACTTAATTCACTTAATTGCAAATGCAATGGTATGACTGCGTGTTTATTGACAAAACAAACGACTGATGAGTGATACCTGCACTGTGGATGACAATTGACATCCCCTTGTTCCGACTCTCTCAGGTCAACCATCACAAAAAGTATCCTGCGAAATATCACATTTCACTAAAGAGTCTCAGCTACGAAAGTTAATGTTTTGATTTTATATATTGTCAGTACTTGCCTTATCTCTTCTAGCTTTTCCTTCGTTGCAGAATCCACTGAATATCTTGAACTTTAATTACTTTTCCCTCATCTCGACCACTCATTCCCGACACCGAATGCGTAATACGTCACTAAAACATGATGAACAGCCAAATGACGTAGACAACAACACAGGAAGTCGTGCGAGAAATGGACAGGGCTGCGCCATCGGGAAACGTCTGGTCGAACTTGCTTCAAAGTTGTGTTTGTGAGTAGGAGACTGTTGTGTAATGAACATAAAGATGAATGAGTTATGGTATGGCTGTTATTCAGTATGGATAACATCTAAGTTGTAACACATTTGAGATCGATCATTTACTGACAGACGAAGTACAAGCCACAACACTGTTGCATGGTATTTGTAAATTGTAGCCATGTTGAGGCCCACACGGGCCAAAGAGTGTTGAGGCCCTCAATGAGGGGAAGAGCGCCAACTGCCGGCTAACACCAGGCCAGAACCAGAGCCACATATCGGGTGTGAGCATCGGGTCTGGTACAAAAGTGGCATCGGTTGTGGTGGACGTTGTCAATTTTATGTCTGTAGTACAAACAGTAGCAGAGAATTAAAATTTGAAAACTGGTAAATTTGTTAAACTTCTAGATAGGCCTAGAGCATACCGATTACCGGCACTACATTGTTATTGCATTGAAGCAATTATTGACATTTAAAAAAAATAGTTTCAGAGATCTGCCTTAGCACCCTGGAGCGAAGATCTTCCCCAGTACGCAGTAAGATATTGTATAGATAATCAACTTAACATACTTTTTATTGACGTGGTGCATTATCTGAAATAAATACCAGAACTACAATATTCTTTCAGATCCTGGAAGAGAGATGTAAAGTTAAATGCATGGCTTCCTGTCACAGTGGTGTTTAGTATTCTATAATACATGTGCCTGCATTTGGCAATCTGTCAAATGGATGTAAACACACAATGGAATCATGACTAATTTTCTGTTAAACTTCAACAATGCCACAAATTTTATTAAATTGTTCTTTGTCGGCCTTATTAAAGGCGTCTGTGGGTCTTGTATCCACAGAAGTAGCTATCTGGCAGATTGGATGCTAACAGCTGCAGACCAGGGAAAATGTTTTGCTGCAACTTAGGTTGCATTTTGGTTGCCATATTCGGCACATAAATATGAGTATAAGCAAATTAACTTCAGGGCATCAGCAGATTTACTCTGGAGGCAGGCTCATCATGGAGAACTGCTCAGTTTAAGGCAGAGGTGGCATCACAGGTACAGTCTTCAGAATACACATCCAAAGTTATAATTTGCAACATGAAGTGAATATTCATATATGATAAATCCTCATTCATGGATATTGCAGAACCTTGTGACATGATAGAAGAAAGATAGGACGAGGACAGTGTTGGATGTTTGCAGCAGAATGCTGTTCTTGGTAGAATAAGAAATGACTTGCAGGAAAGTGTTCCTGACATTGCCCATACTAAATACAGTATCAAACATTAGATTCAAATTGTCTGTAACTGTGTGTAATTATCTACTTGAGTAATGTACATGACAACCAAACATTTTCCAGCCACAAAAAATGTAGTAAGTCACAGACCTACTGATTCATGTCATTTTTGGTATTAACATATCAACCAGAGACATGCCTGTAGCTTCTGGTAGTGACAACAATAATAACCCTGTGTCAATCCGCTTATGTGCCATGGTCCTGTATCATATATGATCAGGTGGCTGAAATCAAAAGAAATGATAGGACGACAATCTACATACATCCACTAGTAACAGGTTTGCAGTCACAATGACATATTACTCATAGCACACTTCATGCTAGGGACGTGGTTCAAAAAAGGGCTGGGAAAGAAGTTTAAAACCTAACGTGTAGTATGGTACAGAGGTCTTGTTAAAATCACTGTGTGCAGCACTGTCATTATCAGATTCATAGTACTTTATGATTGAGTGAGCTGTCATTCAGCATCTGTGTGGTAGATGACTTACAGTCAATGAATATTGTAGTCTACATGTACTTCTTATTTCAGGGAGTATATTGAAAGTCATTTGTATCTAATAAAAAGTTCACTTTTGCCTTAGAATAGTATCGCACTTGTCATTTAAAACTGATTAAATAAGACCAACGGCAGAGAAATTACAATTTGGGCAAGTACTTGGTTACATTTAATGTTGAACACTTAAGCATAAAGTTTCCACTTAACACTGCATGGGGTGTGTAATTAGTCCATGATTCACAATTCCTGCTTTACTCTCATAATAATACTATTACTGTAATGTCTGTTTGGGTTTACTGGGTGGGTAAGCAGAACGACAAAATACATGGGCAATGCACATGGCACTGTGGGGTATACCCCTGGCCATTACAGTGAGGTCCGCTTGTCAGGCGCCTGTTTTGCCAAACTGGTTTACCGCCTTATGCATGTCCCAGCTATAAATGGTCATCGAACAGGGATATGCTATTCAACCTGTCACTATGGGGAATACTATTTTGTATGTGTTTTTGATCACTGACGTTAGGAAAAGAGATTCTTCCAACAAACACTTTTCAGACCAGCTATGGGGAAACTTCATGGTGATTTGTTTTTGAAGAGTGTGTGTGTGGGACCAACAAACTTACAACAGACTAGATTTGAGGATATTTCATGGTTATTTGTTTTTGTAGTATAATAAGAAATTCCACTTTTCATGTTCTTACCTCAATTCATGTAAATTGTCTTGAAATTTGACTTAAAATGCACAATATAATCTGTACTGCATGAAGCCTCCTTGAACTACCACCAAATCTTAGACAAGTTCACCAAAGTTGAAAGAGAAACCCAGTGTAAGTTTGGTAAAATTTTGTACAGTAGTTGAGTTGCTAAACAAACTAAGGTTAAAAGTGCTGAAAGGTCCAGCAATACAGGTATGCAAGTATTGGATAAACTGTGCAGTCACCATATCTTACCTTGTAGCAGGTGTCTTTGCCCATTGTTCTCAGATAAAACCAATTAAAACATGTACACAGTCAAAATAAAACATGTATGTTACTAAAACTGCACACATATTCTATAAGTCTACGGTTTTATCCCTCAGATAATTACTTTGTATCTGTGTGGTTTGAATATACTTTGTATTTGACACCTGTAGAACATATTTTACTGCAAGATGCTTTGGAATCAGAAGCTCACTTTGACATAATAACATGAATGAGTTTCACCTGATGCACAATAATCAGATTAACATATTCATAGTTATTATGAGCATAAATTCAAGACAGAATGTGTTGTATTGCCCACATTTGCAAGGTGCTAGTTCACCACATCCTCTCAGCCTACATTGAATGAGAATACATACACTCAATGCCTGTTAACTCATCCAATTTAGGGTTTGCTGTCAGAACAGCCTGTGGAACTTGTGTTTGCTGTATACATGTGTACAGTACACATAGGTTCCATAGGCTGCTCTGACAGAAAACCTGAAACTAGGAATACTGTGTCTCACTGAGGTAGCTTTGTTTTGCAGTGGGTACATTTAAGCATGATTGTGGAAGAGAAATGCAGTGTATATGTATTTGACACCTGTACCAACCCACAGTAGGGAAAGTTGTTGATCTTGGACATTCAGTTGTGGTAGGTTTCATCTGCATTTTTAGTTCATATTCACATTGGTTTCTGTTTCACCAGAAATACAAGCACAAAATGTCACCAATGGTATAGAATATATACAATGTGTACATGCACATGACCCCTGTGCTTTCAGGTTGTTTTGAGCAATAAAGAGTTAATGGTCCCTTTTGGCTGTACTTGGGGCAGCCTCATTTTTTATGAAGCTGTTCGCTATACATTGCTGGCAGGTTCAGATATTCCATTGAACCGTGTGTGGTCACCCTTTCTCCTTGGAAAAGTGGCATTGATAATTTATACAACAGTTGACCTTTCACAAAAGGTAAATAAACAGAAAAAAAAATAACTTTTCCATGTTTTCCAAAATATGGTAAAAAAGAGCAGGTGATTTCTTACAGCAGTGGCCACTCAGTCACAGCAGGTAGCCATACATTATTAAAGGGGCAAGTGCTTGTGTCCACGATCCTCACTTCTTAGTGGCACATGATATACTTAATATGTGCAGTTATTTCACCTGTAAACAGATCCTTGGCCCTGAAGCATGAAGTGGTTTATGATGTTGGATTTCTTAGGGCTTTGGTTAGGAATATCTTTAAGATTACAACTCAAACAGCTGAATGTCATCTCAGAGACAAAACCAAGCTATACTAACAGAACATATATGATTACTTTACATTTGTTGTCATGTCTCTTGTGACCAGAAATTTCACCAGCTTTGGGAGTGTATGATTGATTATGACACAAGTATGTGAGCTGTCCAAGTCTAACATAGTAGTCTGCAGTAGGTTAACCATTGAGTTCTTAAACCTGCCAAAAAGTAACTTTTGAACAGATAAAAACATATGTAATGTCAAGTTGTGTCCTCTATAACAGGTGCAGATGTATTTCATTTTTACCCTTTCCCACCCACCACCCAGCCCCACCCACAATAAATTGTTAGTACACAGATGGTAAAAACAGCTTTATTTGACACTCGGGTATAATTTTTTTCTTTTTTTTTTTCTTTTTTTCTTTTTTTTTTTTCTTTTTTTTTTTGCCAATTGACTCTCATAATACATGTCTCTGTAGCCCAAAGATTTCCAATTGACTCTTATAATAAGTGGAAAAGTTTTTCCACTAATGGGTTCATGTTGTACATGCACCCAAGTTATTGTTTACCCCAGTCCCAAACATTCCAGACATGCATGTGTAAAGCTTCACACTTGCACACTCTCAAGCAGGGAAATTCACACCCACAGAGACCGCACACAAGGAAAAGTCACATCTCCTTGACAGCGGAATGTTAGTAAATAAAAACACGTGCATACCAGGCATGTGGACCGGCCACTTGTAACTGCCCGGTTCGGCAGTTAGCTTATTCTGACGTAAAACATTTCAGTCTTACACCGTTTCTAACGTCCAACAATGGGGGACGTGAACGTATAAATTTCGGGTAAAACACCAACGCCGGCATTCTTTGGCTTAGTCTCTGAGGAGTTCAGAGTGAACAAAACCGGTCAGACGCATCTTATAGCTAAAGTCGGGCTAAAGCTTCACAGACAGGCACTATTTGCCGTCTTGGCCTTTGCCTTGTTTTCACATTACTCAGGTATAATTGTATGGGGGAAACTGAAAATTTCAGGTGACAATAATATACTTACTTTACTCTGCTCCACTTTATGGACAGTGCTTGCCATGCAAAGTGAATTGAGAGTTTGCTGTGTGAAGTTTTACTTTCTCTCCATGATTTTTAACTGGGAACCCCTGATAGTTGCACAAGAATCATTTTTTTGCTGTTTCAGCTTTTGTGCCATGATTTGTGTCTAGGGTTGAACCACATGAAAGAGCAGGCTCAATAGATCGAGAAACTGTATGTTTCAAGTGTAAGGTCCTCGTGCCTTATGGGGGAAATGGTATGATACCATCTGAGTGCATCTGGGGACACTTGTTTGTTGAGTGTCATTCATGTGTTGAGCAATGAACAAGGGTGCTGCATGCATACCCGGAGCTATGAAGTTGGTCATGGTTAGTGCTTCTGTATGTAAACAAGTGAAAATGTCATTTTGAAAAGATTGTGCCACATATGATATGACAAGGTGTGCCTCAGGGAGTGAAGTGTGGGAATTCGCATTCCTCTATTTGATTAAGGTCAGAGTTCAACTTAACGTTTGAAAGAGATGACCCCCCAGGTACATGCATATGACTCCCGATTGAGACAGATACATATGAATATTCCTAGTTTTCCTCGAAAAGAAACTGATGTGAAGTAAACAAGACATTATTGTGTTTTTTAGCTTACAAAAGGTCACAGAGCTTGTACTTGTAATCATTCATATGTCAGTCTGGCTGTCCATCAGTAAACTTTTGCCTATGAGCAGAAGTACAGTGGAATTTCCAATTAAGACCACCCTCCATACAGAGACCATCTCTATATTAAGACCAATTTCGTGACCCTTTTTTGTTTATCTTTAATCAAATTATATCCTCCATTAAGACCACTCCCTATTGAAGACCACACTTTTTCAGTCTTTTAGGTGGTCTTAATAAGGAGATTCCACTGTATAGGCCACAGTTTTTTTGTTAACCCCCTATAACTTTCAGGACTGGTCAAATGTGTGAAAATCTAGGTTGAGTTCAATATTGGTGGCACCACCTGCAGTATTATGGAAGATATGGACCAAAATGTGTTGAAAACATTAAACTTAATAGAATGAGAAAAAATAAGGCTAATGATACCAAATGTACCACTAATATGTATCATTATGGTGAACTTTGTGTACATGTACCTAAATCAATATTACAACATGGTATCACCAGAGCCTCGGCTGGAGATCATTCATCAAAAGCTTTTTCATACTTTCTTACCAAGTCTCCCACATTTTGTAAAATATATTTTTGAAAAAGTAGCATTATTCCATTGGTGGCTGTAAAATTGTATTGTTTTGTCGTCTTGTGCTATATACATTCGGAATATGTTTTTGATGGTGCCTAAAACGGTTCAAAATGGGGGAAATGAAGGTGCAAATTTCAAATTTTTCGTAGGGGAACATGCTCCCAGACCCCCCTAGCTATGCTTCACACCTTCGACGCTCAACCTCTCACTTTTCAGTACCTGCAGAAGGGATATTTGCCACTTTTAACATAACATCTAATGGGCTTAAGACAACATTATACAAGATTACAGATAATATACACAAAATAACTTCAGGGTTTATACGCATGTTATTTTTTCAAAACTACTTCCTGTGCTCCTGATGGGCAGTTATGGTGGCTCACCTGTCAAAAGTGGAATCGACCATGAAGAGAAGTTTTTGGCCTGTCAAAGTACTACCATTACCCATTGTCATAATGTGATTGAACTTTTCTGGTTTAATCAAACCAACAAAGTAGTTACATTTCCGAGATAGATCAGTATCTGAATCATTATAAATGCAAGTCAGTGAAACAGGTACATTCTGTGACAAAATGGCACAATCCACACTTTCTTAGTTCTACATGATTTTAGGTCTGATATGCTTCTGTTTGAAGTGTGTGGGTACTTTCCCTCAATTTACTGAATATGTGTGTATAACTGACAAGAACTCTAAGTTAACGTAGTTTTCCATTTCAGAAAGGTGAGGTATGTGTACATCCATTCGTGTACAAATTATTTTTTGGGCCTGTCTGAGTAATACAAATTTTTAAGCTTTTCTCTGAATTTGGGAAGCACTGGGCTTTGAGATTGTCCTAAAAAATTACCCAGGTTTTCTAGGGACCCATCTTCATTGATAAATCTTTCAAGTTTTATGTGCTTCAGCAGCAGGATTTATCCATATTGCACAAAACATACTTTTCTAAAAGACATTCATACCCTAATGAATTTTCATATGTGAAAGTTTAATAATGCAAAATATGAATGACTTTGACCAACTTTTCAAGGTCACTCGGGAAAATGAATTTCAGGTATTGATCTGTTTGTGATTGTACATTTTAACTTGTGTGCATATATCCATATATCATTACAGGAACATTATACAGACAAAAGTCTGTGGCATGAAGTTATTGTGACACGACTCATCATATTAAGTGGTACAAGCATCATATGTGCCAAAAACACATAAAATTCCTTGTTGTGATTCTGAATTTAGATGAAACTGCAAAATTTATAATCTTACTAAGCATGTACATGTATTGGGTATTGGTATCCAGTTACATGTAAGCAGAGTATCAGGCCTATTGGCCTCTTCAAATGCTAACCTCATGTCAGTGCCTTGATGCATATGACTATTGTGATGGATGTGGCATTATGATAAAAATTTGTTCTACAGTCATGCTTTAAAATTGGATCTGTTGCTTTTTTTTTTTCTTTCTTTTTTTCAGTATGTCTCATCATAGACCTCACGAAATCACTATTTAAATCATGCAGGGTCAGTAGGTGCCAGTCCACAAGTTACATGATAAATATTGACCAGGGATATTAACTCTTTCACCGCTGCATTACTACCCAGGTTAACCTCTGACAGCTAAATTTCGAAGCATATTTTTTCAACTGTTTTGACTAATTTGATATTACATTTTGTATCTAAAAAAGTTTTCATGGTATTTATTTCAACCTGTCAGCACTAGCAGTACACTTCATGTTTTTTGTTTTTTTTTTGCAAGGTCAGTTTCAAGGTCAAAGGTCACAACATTTGGTAGCTATCTTGGAATTAAAGACCCAAAACACACAAAGCAAGCAATGTATCTGATGCTGCCCTTTATTCCATCTAAAAATTGATTCATTTTTATTGCCTTGAATCAATAATATATATTTATAGTAAATACAATAAGGAAAGGTAAACAGTAGTATTTAAACATTGTTTTCGCTTGTGTCACGTAGGGCTTTATGCCAACAATGTCAGTAATTTACACAGACAAGCTCTAGGTTACACACCCCTCCTTTCTTCCATTCAACTATGTTGGCATCCCGTGGCTGCGGACAATCTGACTACTGTCGCTTTCCGTGGTGGAAGAGTTAAACTGTATTTAAGCATGAATTCATAGCATGGAATATATATAAAAACATTGAAGTGGCACCCCTTCCCTTCCTTCCCCGCTTGTATGTATGCATGCATGTGTGCAGGTTCAATAATGTATAACTGGGGTGCAGTGAGTACAATTAGCTTTCAGTTACCTATGTATTGAGGTTGTTTCTTGGTGCAGGAAATGTGCACTTAAATTGCCATAAAGAGGTTGGCAGGATCTTTGGCACAGGAGCTATTTGCTAGAAAATGTGGTATTCAGAGCATGGTACATTGCATTTAAAACCTAACCAGTCCAAAAACAAGTTTACAATCAGAGTTTTCTGGTTGGTTATAATTTAAAGCTAAATGCTTAGATACATTTTTATATTAAATGTTCTAATGTGATTGTGAACTTTTGCTCACCATTTTGGGGTGATGTGATAAGTGTGTGCAGTGACCTTGATTTTTATGTCATGACTTCATTGTGATGGGATAGTCTATACCAGGTTGACTATAGACTTAAGTGGTAATTGAGCAATGTGGCCTGAGAGTATGTTTAAGCACTCGGTGCTTCCCCCTACACCCCCACCACCCATTGAAAAGTAATATGGGAAAAAATCTTTTCCCCAATTGAAATTTGGGGGAGTTTTCAGTCATGGACACAAAGCCTTAGACATATGATGCTTGTGCATGTACATGATGCCAAAGATTTAGAAGTTATTCAGTGGCAAAGTACTGTAGAAAGTACTTGGTTGACTATAACGCCCATGCCTGCCTAGACTGAAACTGTGTGTTTGGGAGCAAGACTTGAACCACAATAACATGATCTCAATGCTTTATTGTATGAACTTTCCTAAGTCAGTCGGGATCTTTTGGCAAGAAACATAACAGTTTTTGGCATGCTGTATCAAATCCAGCTGCAGTGTTATTAGCTCACAAACAGAATACATGTGGGGTCCAAATTTTACTGGAGTGCGTTGTAATGGTAGGTTGTTTTTTGTTTTTTTTATTTGGTAACAAAAAAGTTAGATCTGTACAAATCAATTGTACTCCATACATTTTCCAGGAAATGTGTATATATCAGACCTGTTAGACAAATAAAAGGGGGCGTTCCAAGGTCAAGTGTATGCTTTCATTATGTCAATTGGCCATGAAATTGTCCCTTGATTATGCAATTATATATTGATTGTGTTGTAGGTACCACTGTGGCACAATTAGGCTAATGTTACTTCTCTGTAATAGGGCTAATTCCAACCACTTTGTTTAACCCAGGAGGGTCCTTGGTTTAACACATATAAAATTACAGATGCATCTAGAGGTGTTATTTTGGTGACATTGACATCTAGAGCTTTGTCCAGAATTGAAATACTTAATGGACTTGACTGTGATTAAATTTGTCATGAGCATCAACATGACTGACAGTCATGAATTGATCATAGGTTTTTATAATGCATGTATTCAACAGAATAGTAACACCTTGACATTACATAAGCTAATAAAGTTGATATTGGTAGCTTAATGTTACATATTTCTGATGTGTTTCTGAATAGCAGGTTATGCAGTATGATGTAGCATTCAGGTAGAAATTAACATTCCCAGTTTTGCTATGTACCTGTTCCCAAACAGGGCTCGACAAATTTCGTGTCTAGACACCCAGAGCTGCCAAAGAATCTCACTGGGCTACCACTTGATTTGATGCATTACAATGTATAGAAAAAGGGGGTGATTGCTCAGTGAAAGCTTTGGGCTGCCAATTGCTTTAAAAATTTGAAAACTGTTAACTTATATTTATGATGATTACAGTTTAAAGAAAAAAGGTGTGTGGGAGGGAAACACATGTATGTATTACTGGGCCCCAGGGTGCCCAAAGTGTGCAAGTTTTACTGTGATCAACAATTGCAACTATTCTGTAACTGTGCTAGCTTGTCAGTTAGCTGAATTTAACTTTGCCATTAGCCCACAATTCACATGTTTTACTTCTCCAGAACTTTCAGCTAGATTCTCTGCACACTTGGTAGGAATATACATTTGACAAGTCTCTAACAAGTTTGACAAATGGTCATGTTCCAGATATTTTTTATGTAATTTTCAACAATGCTCCCAAACCACATTTTAGATATCTTTGATCTTAAGAGCAATGCATTTTTACTAGATCTTCACCAAGTCTGTTCACTAGATGAGTTTGCTGTCATCTTTTGCCTCTCTTTTTTTTTTTTTTTTTTTTCATATGAATCTGTATTCTCGTAATTTTCAACTACTTGTACCGCGAAACTACATGCTGGGTTATCGTCAAACTTTGTAAACTTGGTAAGTAATAGTGCTTAATTTGATCCCCAAATTTTTTCAATGCCTGAGAATACTCTTATTTCCCAATTATTAACAAAAATTTACCGTGGTCACTTGACCAGGCTTTTATGCTCACATGGTCTATAAAAGCTTTTGGTTCCCATGCTATAATGTGAGAAGGACTTTGTGAAAGTGGACCAAACACTGCCAAGGTCAAAGCATGTATCTGAAGAAAACTGCACTCAGGATCTTAGATGGATAACCCTGACCTTGACCTCATTCAAAAGAATTCCAGGGTCACTTCAGTGTCAGTAATCTCAAGGATCAATTTGAACACAATAGATCAAACTTGACTGAATCTTGCAGCTGAGTAAGACCTTGCATTAGAGCAATCTCTTTGGTTTCTGCTGTAACCAAAGAAGGACACTGTGTGTTTGAATAAAACTCTTTGTGATTGTAGGCAAATTAGGAGACATGTAATTCTGCACTGCAAAAGTAGAGGGCACTGGTTTTGCATGAAATTTGAAACACTTAGTATTGGCCTTAAATTTATGTGCATCATGCAAGACTTGAATAGGCACACTGGTCAATGGTTGCAATCAATACACAAGAGGGTAGGGGCCTTCTACCAGCTCCTTTACATAATGTGAGGAAACGGAAGGGACTCAATTGCAAAGCTGGTCAGTCTCAATTGCCCACAGATTACCACTGAAAAATGTCCGTGTTCCTATGAAGTGTTCGTACATGTAGATGGAATTGGTACAAAAATGGTTAATTGGTATGTATAGACATGTTACAGACAGGAGCTGTTAAACAGCAAAGTAGGGGAATCCATCATAATGGAAATTACATTGTGTGCTGAAAGGTTGAAAGGAATGGCAACATTCAGTGTGTTAGCTGATATTAATTTGTACATTGTACATGTGCAAATGGGAAGTAAAATTTGTCATTTGACATTCATGCAGAGAGGATATTTAATCGTTTGTCTGTATGCTGTGCCATCCATCCATGTTCAGATGAGCATGAGAGCAAGGTGACCCACTGTTGCTGCGGCACTGGGCTGTGTACATCATCGTCATCATTAGCACCTTGTACTGCCATGGCTTTGATCCTTTTCCTCTTGCTTGCCAATAGTGGTCACGGTCCAGTGATTTTTGGATTTTTAATGAATTTTTTTATTCTTTTTTGGGTAAATCTTAAAAAATCTTCTTCTCCGAAACCGCTCACCCAATTGCTTTGATGTCACACAGGAACACTCCCTGGGACTCCTAGTTCTTAGTTTGTTCACCAGGTGGGGCTGCATTTTTTTTTTCCAAATTTTTTATGAATTTTTGTGTGTTAAAGCTATTTTCAACTTCTTCTCCAGAACTGTCACTCAGATTAAGCTGAAACATGGTGGATATGTTCCTTATAGAAGGGTCAAACAAAGTTGTTCACTATGCGGGAATGCTGCGGATTCCTGATTTTTAACGATTTTTTCAATTCTGGTAATTGTCGGTCAATGCAGCTTTCCTGTTGATTTCTATGGAAGTCAATGGGTATTCTAATGCCAATGCACATTTTCGACTTCTTCTCCAAAACTGTCAGCCAGATTCACTTCAAACTTGGTGGAGATGTACCTTTGGTGGGTCTCTACCAAGTTTGTTCAAGTGGTCACGGTCCAGTGATTTTTGGATTTTTAATGAATTTTTTTGTTCTTTTTGGGGTAAATCTTAAAAAATCTTCTTCTCCGAAACCGCTCACCCAATTGCTTTGACATCACACAGGAACACTCCCTGGGACTCCTTGTTCTTAATGTGTTCACCTGGTGGCGCTGCAAATTTTTCCTAATTTTTTATGAATTTTTGTGTGTTGTAGCTATTTTCGACTTCTTCTCCAGAACCGTCACTCAGATTAAGCTGAAACATGGTGGATATGTTCCTTGTAGAAGGGTCAAACAAAGTTGTACACAATGTGGGAATGCTGCGGATTCCTGATTTTACCTCAGCTGACTTGTCAGTCAGCTGAGGTTTTTTGAGGGTCCGTCGTCCGTCGTCCGTCCGTCGTCCGTCTGTCCGTCCGTCGTCCGTCGTCCACAATTCACATTTTCTACTTCTTCTCAAAAACTGTCAGCCAGATTCACTTCAAACTTGGTGGAGATATGCCTTGGGTGGGTCTCTACCAAGTTTGTTCAAATGGTCACGATCCAGTGATTTTTGGATTTTTAATGAATTTTTTTCGTCTTTTTTGGGTAAATCTTAAAAAATCTTCTTCTCCGAAACCACTCACCCAATTGCTTTGATATCACACAGGAACACTCCCTTGGACTCCTAGTTCTTAATTTGTTCACCAGGTGGCGCTGCAATTTTTTCCTAATTTTTCATGAATTTTTGTGTGTTATAGCTATTTTCGACTTCTTGTCCAGAACCATCACTCAGATTAAGCTGAAACATGGTGGATATGTTCCTTGTAGAAGGGTCAAACAAAGTTGTTCACTATGTGGAAATGCTGCTGATACCTGATTTTTAACGATTTTTTCAATTCGGGTACTTATCGGTCAATGCAGCTTTCCTATTGATTACTATGGAAGTCAATGGGCATTCTAATACTAATTCACATTTTTGACTTCTTCTCCAAAAGGGTCATCCAGATTAACTTCAAACTTGGTGGCAATGTACCTTGGATGGGTTTCTACCAATTTTGTTCACGTGGTCATGCTCCAGTGATTTTTGGATTTTTAATGAATTTTTGTTGTTTTTTTTGGACAAATCTGAAAAAATCTTCTTCTCCGAAACTCCTTACCCAAATGCTTTGATATCACACAGGAAGACATCTAGGGACTCCTTGTTGTTAATTTGTTCACCAGGTGGCGCTGCAGTTTTTTTCTAATTTTTTTTGTGAATTTTTGTGTGTTATAGATATTTTCGACTTCTTCTCCAGAACCGTCACTCAGATTAAGCTTACACATGGTGGATATGTTCCTAATGGAAGGGCCAAACAAAGTTGTTCACTATGTGGGAATGTTGGGGATTCCTGATTTTAGCTCAGCTGACTTGTCAGTTCATAGAGCTGTGGGGTCACAGTGCAACATACATGAATTTATACTCTTCATTATAACTTGAGAACTACTTGAACTTTGATGTTGCACTTGTAAGTGTTCTTCTATAAAGGTCAGACTTACTCAGAACATGGTGTCCTTGATCCTTTCCCAAGTTCATAGAGCTGCAAGTGTGATGAATGTCCAGATCAGCTGAGGCTCGGGCTGTTCACACAGCCCTCTTGTTAATGATTTTTTCAATTCTGGTAATTGTTGGTCAATGATGCCTATATGAAGGCCTCTTTACAAGAGGCCTTCATATAGGCATCGCCTGTTGGCCAATTGTTTTTGCAATAAATATGTTTAAACCAATGCAGCTTTCCTATTGATTACTATGGAAGTCAATGGGCATTCTTATGCTAATTCACATTTTCGACTTCTTCTCCAAAACCGTCATCCAGATTAACTTCAAAGTTGGTGGCAATGTACGTTGGGTGGGTTTCTACCAATTTTGTTCAAATGTTCATGCTCCAGTGATTTTTTAATTTTTAATAAATTTTTTTGTTCTTTTTTTTTGACAAATCTTAAAAGATCTTGTAAGTCAATGGGCATTCTAATGCTAATTCACAGGACAACTGACACGAAATTTACTGTTTACTTGATAACTTGAGGTCTGTTTTGAGTTAGCTACACATGTTAATTATTCTGTATGAAGGTCATGCTGAGACAGTACATGAATGACCTTGACCTCGTTTGTGGGGTCACAGTGCAACATACATGAATTTTACTCTTCATTATAACTTGAGAACTACTTGAACTTTGATGTTGCACATGTAAGTGTTCTTCTATAAAGTTCAGACTTACTCAGAACATGGTGTCCTTGATCCTTTCCCAAGTTCATAGAGCTGCAAGTGTGATGAATGTCAAGGTCAGCTGAGGCACGGGCTGTTCACACAGCCCTCTTGTTAATGATTTTTTCAATTCGTCTCCTTTGGGGTAAATGCACCTTTCCTATTGATTACCATGTAAGTCAATGGGCATTCTAATGCTAATTTACATTTTCGACTTCTTCTCCAAAACCGTCATCTAGATTTACTTCAAACTTGGTGGCAATGTACCTTGGGTGAATGTCTACCAGGTTTGTTCCAATGGTCATGTTCCAATGAATTTTGGATTTTTTTTATAAATTTTTTTTCAAAAATCTCTACAAAAGTTTTTATAGGAAAGTTTAACATGGGAATTTCTTGTAATGGTCATAACTTTAATAATATTGACCAGATTTACTTCAAACTTGGTGGGGATGTGCCTTGGGTGGATCTCTACCAACTGTGTTCAAATGGTCAGACTCTATTGATTTTTGAATTTTTTATGAATTTTTTTGTTCTTTTTGGGGGCAAACCTTCAAAATTCTTCTCTGAAACCGCTCACCCAATTGCTTTGATATCGTACATAGACACTCTTGTGTTCTCCTAGATAAAGGTCAGACTTACTCAGAACATGTTGTCCTTGATCCTTTCCCAAGTTCATAGAGCTGCAAGTGTGATGAATGTCAAGGTCAGCTGAGGCAAGGGCTGTTCACACAGCCCTCTTATTTCAATTCGGGTACTTATCGGCCAATGCATACATTCCTATTGATTTCTATGTAAGTGAATGTGAAATGCTGTGGTAATTCATGTTTTCGACCACTTCTCCAAAACCATCAGTCAGATTCACTTGAAACTTGGTGGGGATGTACCTTGGGTGGGTCTCTTCCAAGTTTGTTGAATTGGTCACGGTCCAGTGATTTTTGGATTTTTTATGATTTTTTTTGTTCTTTTTTTGGGCAAATCTTAAAAAATCTTTTTCTCTGAAACTGCTCATCCAATTGCTTTGATATGACACAGAAACACTTCTAGGGAGTCTTAGTTCTGAATTTGTTCACCAGGTGGCGCTGTGATTATTTTCTAATTTTGTATGATTTTTTTGTGTGCTACTGCTATTTTCGACTTCTTCTCCAGAACCGTAACTCAGATGAAGCTGAAACTTGGTAGGTATGTTCCTTGTAGAAGGGTCAAACAAAGTTATTCACTAGGTGGTAATGCTGCGGATTGCTGATGTTTAACGATTTTTTCAATTCGGGTACTTGTTTGTAAATGCACCTTTCCTCTTGATTACTGTGCAAGTCAATGGGTGTTCTAATGCTAATTCACATTATTTGACTTCTTCTCCGAAACCCCCCAGCCAGATTGACTTCAAACTTGGTAGCTATGTACCATGGGTGGGTCTCTACCAATTTTGTTGAATTGGTCACGCGCCATTGATTTTTGGATTGTTTATGACTTTTTTTTGTTCTTTTTTGGGGCAAGTCTTAAAAAATCTTTTTCTCTGAAACTGCTCATCCAATTGCTTTGATATGACACAGAAACACTTCTAGGGAGTCTTAGTTCTGAATTTGTTCACCAGGTGGCGCTGTGATTATTTTCTAATTTTGTATGATTTTTTTGTGTGCTACTGCTATTTTCGACTTCTTCTCCAGAACCGTAACTCAGATGAAGCTGAAACTTGGTAGGTATGTTCCTTGTAGAAGGGTCAAACAAAGTTATTCACTAGGTGGTAATGCTGCGGATTGCTGATGTTTAACGATTTTTTCAGTTCGGGTACTTGTTTGTAAATGCACCTTTCCTCTTGATTACTGTGCAAGTCAATGGGTGTTCTAATGCTAATTCACATTATTTGACTTCTTCTCCGAAACCCCCCAGCCAGATTGACTTCAAACTTGGTAGCTATGTACCATGGGTGGGTCTCTACCAATTTTGTTGAATTGGTCACGCGCCAAATTTTGGATTGTTTATGACTTTTTTTTGTTCTTTTTTGGGGCAAGTCTTAAAAAATCTTCTCCGAAACTGCTCACCCAATTGCTTTGATATCACACAGGAACACTCCTGGGGAGTCCTAGTTCTTAATTGTTCACCAGGTGGCGCTGCAATTTTTTTCTAATTTTTTATGTTTTTTTTGTGTGCTATTGCTATTTTTGACTTCTTCTGCAGAACTTTCACTGAGATGAAGCTGAAACTTGGCAGATATTTTCCTTGTAGAAGGGTCAAAGAAAGTTGTTCACCAGGTGGTAATGCTGTGGATTCCTGATTTTTAACAAATTTTTCAATTCGAGTACTTGTTGGTCAATGCACCTTTCCTGTTGATTACTGTGTATGTCAATGGAGATTCTGATGCTAATTCACATTATTGACTTCTACTCTGAAACTGTTGTCCAGATTAACTTCAAACTTTGTGGCAATGTTCATTGGGTGGGTCTCTACCAGATTTCTTCAAATGGTCACGCCCCATTGATTTTTGGACTTTTTATGAATTTCTTTGTTTTTTTGGGGGGGGGGGGCAAAATCTTTAAAAAATCGCAAGGGTATATGTGCATGTCAGCTGAGCACAGGACTGTCACAGTCCTCTTGTTTCATGATGAATTAAAGTTACATGCATATGTTTTTTTCATTGTGTTCATTTTTCAAAGAGAAACACAGATTTTTCTATCACATGGAACCCAAACACTTTCGAGGCCCAGTTGTTTACCCTCCCATAAAGCCCTGACCAGTGTTGACACAGCAGAAGAGGCTCTCGCTTCCAGCTATACACCATGCACATTCTTCCCCTTATGCTGGTATCCATCATTCGACTGGTTGAGATGACTTGTGGTGCTGTAACTCTGCCACCAGTAGGTGTAGCCCTGTCTGTCCAAGCATCACCAGGCTTCAGGCTAGGCACGAGTCTCCAAAAGAACAGGTAACAATCCAGATTTTTGCTTGTCCAAAATGACACTTCCTTCAGGGGCTCGCAGTTCATTGTAGCCTTCACAGAAAGGGGTGTAGAATGTGTGTACCTGTATATATCCAGATATCTTTGGCCCGCTAATTCACTGCTGGGCAGGAATACCATTGGATGGGTTAGGGAGAAGATGTTAACATAGAGGCACAGTTGGTATGTTATTTTATGTTAATGGTTAAATAATTGTGTCTGGTTAACAGTAACATTCTGTTAACCTAAAATTTTGTTTTGTGCTTGTTAAAGCAAAGCTACCAAATAGATTACTGACGCAGCTATACTCTATCTTTCAAAAAGACTGGTGACAAAGGTATACCATCAACCAAATTGATACATTCATGATATTAAAAATCCTGTTGCCAACCAGAAGTGGTCTCAAATTCCAGGTAGTTTTTCATGGCAGGTAAATTCAAGAAACCTGTGAAACCACTATAAAGTCAGTCATGACAGGCAGACATTGTACTTGTAATTGTATGGCCACATGTAACAAGACCATGAGAACCACTGCATTTTGTAATGGCATTTAGTAAAAGTGTACAAGAATGTTTTTCAAGGGAAGTACACTCTAGAATTTCCTGCTAAATGACTTTTCTTACTCCTGTTATGAAGATGTAGACAAGGTCGCCCAGTAATAGTTGTTTAGCCAAATAAGATTGTACATGTACACATACATGTAGATGGTTTTGCTTGTAACTGGTGTTTCACATAAGATATGAGAGATCCAGTTACTTGTTCTTTGTCATGTCTGAGAACTTAATCTGCTCTTGCTTATATTTATGCATAGTTTATTCCTTGTGGAATGCAAAAAGAAACAGAAAAGAAAAAATACGGGAGAGAGGTTTGAATACATGTATACAATACTGTGTAGTGAAAAGTACATTATGGGCCATTTTTAGGCAGTGTGGGGAGATTGTTTGGCAAGATGTTGCATGTCAGGCAACTATCAGGTCTTCTCAGGTGTTAGTGGGTGCTCAGTGAGTGTATGTACTTGTATACTGAGGCAAGGTGTGGCTTGTGATGTCCATGTACCAGTGTAGTCAGGTACAGTGTCTTTTATCAATTTATTGCATATGTTTCTGTGTACATGACCCCGTGACACTTTTCTGAATAGCTAGAGAGGGAAATCCCCGTGTTGTTGTGACCAAAGCTTATTAGGTCATAGAAACCTTGAAAATCAAAACATTTTATTTTGTGAAATTAGTTCATCACAATGTGTTGGGAAAATAGATGAAACACAGTTTGATCTGTTACGTAATGAACACATCAAAGGCATTTGGTTTTGTTAAGCTGCCTTCTGTTTATGCCGAATGATAAATCTGTAGGCGTAGATATTGACTGCCCATCCGCCACACAATCTGAATCTGTAAATAGTTATTGCAATAATGTATTTGCATAGAACTTTAACTTGATGTCACGAATGGAAATGTTTTTGATTGTTTACTTTGCAATTAGCTCACAGAGTTGACATCTTAAATTTCAAATCTTTACATAATGTCCTTTTGAAAAACATGCACTTTTCACATGTGCATGCATTAATACTTTTCAATATATGGGGGTTGTTTATCATCAGATGACCCAAAAATCCTCTATTAAAGATTGATGGACAAAATACTATTAGTTTTTAGCTCTGCTGACCTAAGGTCACAGAGCTTTTAGCATCAATCATGGCCATCCATCGGTCATTCTGTCCCTCCTTCTGTAAACTTTTGGGTTGTGACCGCGATAACTTTAAAAGGTTCGATGTTAGCCCAATATAATTTTCAGGACTTATGGGGTGTATGAAAATCTAGGTTCCTTTCAATATTGGTGGTGCCACCTAAAATACTATGTAATATATGAGTCAAAATGTGAAATTCTTGCGAACACTCTAGCATGTTTAATTTTTGGTGGATCTTCGCCAATTTTAATAGGATTGTGCGGGAGGTCAAAGTCTAAGTTACTAGTGATACTAGTGGCGCCACTTATAATTTGGTGGAAATTATGAGCCAGAATGTGTTTTAAGATATAAAATTCCATATCTTGAAAAGTAATCAGGTTAGACTTGTTCAAATTTATAGGATATATAGACAATGTCCAAAGCTAGAATTTGATGTAATATCAATGACCTGGACCTATTTTTGACCTTGATATTCTGTCCCAAGGTCACTGAGGACATAAAGTTAGGGACTCACTCATTGTTGTCTTGGCACATGCAACAGTATATACATGTACATGTATCAGGAATTGCACAAATAAGCTATATGCTCACACAGTGTGTCGAATGTGACGTCATACAGGATGCTGATTGGCTGGAGCAGAGCTCATTAATATTTAGAGGACAATCAACCAGCCAGCAAAGACAAAACGGTCATTGGCCAGAGAGGCCTGTGGTAACATCATCTTGCATCAATTAAGCGAATGCTAATTTCCCCTTGAAATGACTCTGATCTGTGGTTCGGCAGACTATCCATGAAGCGCAGTCAGACACGCATTACAATAGTCTGTTTAGCAGGCAAATCCCTGAGTTTCTGCATGTCCAATCTTATTCCATATCCCTGCCTGCATAGACAGGCTTTGTGTCACCACCATTTACTGGGGCACACTGCAGTTAAGGCCTCAGCTTGTGACAAAGCCGATGTGCTTGGGTTGAGACAAGTCATGTTCTGTGAGATAGGGTTCTGAAACAAGTTTACTTGAGCCTCTCATTGAATAGACTTGTCACCCAGTTAGCAGTACATGGAGGCCTTGGAAATGCACAATCAGCCCAATACATGATTGGCATTGGGTCTGATGTTTAGTTACCATTACATGTATCAGACAGTACATGTACTTACAAAATGCAGATGGCATTATGTCGGTGGCAAAAGGAAAAATAATGCTGAAGTATTAAGATGCTGAAAGAACTTTTAAATGAGTTGTATGGAAATTTGAACTCGTGAAAAAACGAAAGGTCTGAGAGGTATCAAAACAGGTAAACATGCTTTCCATATGTACTTTAACAGGAGTCTTGCGGTAGCTGTGCAGGCAAATGTCAACCATATTTACTATCTGTAATCTAATGATATACATGTACATGGATTACAGGCTCATGTGCATATGCACATCAATTTTTAGGTTTTATGAATTTAAATTATCTGCATTTCCAGTATGAAAGATTGGTGGATTTGTGTATTAATCAGGCAATTTTTTTCTGGTATTTTACGTCATGAGCTGATTTGATTCACTAGTTTGGTTTATGGAAAACTAAAAGCATACAAGTGTGAAATCATATGTTTGCTAGAAGTTCCAGATGTATTGAAATGCCCTGTGTTTATTGACAAGCTATGTATGCCACCTTAGTCCATAGTTCTCCTTATGCTGTAATCTTAAGTGTTCTTGAGGCTAAGTGTTTGCAGTTGTGTCAACAGGCCAAGCAAGATACACTGAGGAGTAGAAATGTGCAAATGAATTGCCAGTCACAACAGACAGTCATTGCCAGCTGTCTGTGGGCAGCAAAGACATGGCTACCTACCTCTATGGACTGTTAACACAGCTGACTGTGTGGGCAGTGTCCACACAGCTGTCTGCTCACCATTGACACAAGTACATGTATATGCAGGGACTGCTCTGACCATCAGTAAATTAGCCAAATGCTAATGTTTCTTGAAAGGGACATTTATAACAGTATCTTTAATATAAATTGCTGTGTTTTGAGTGTTGACTAAAGATTTTTTAAGGCTAGATCTGTCCTTCTATTTGCACAGCACTTTCATCCCTGGGCCCCCAGAGGGTTTTTTTGACAGAGATTTGTCTTAATTTCAGAGAAGACGACAGACAGCTTTGTTAGATACTTCTCACACAGGTTAACTTTGTCAACCCACCCAGGGTACCTGTAACTCCAAACTAACCCATCGATTGGTCACCTGAACTTCCTGGAGGGATGGCCTTTGTTTGGTGACAGTTCCATGGCTAAATTTTACACATCAGTCAAGCCATGGGCCGTTAATTGGGCTGATTGCTGAGATTATGCATGAGTTTGACCTGAACAATGAATGGAGAAAGGTGCAGATAGTCCCAGGGTAAATGATAGGCTTTCACCAGGCAAGAGAATTGGGGGAGTGGGGATTTCATGGTAGCTTGAAGTAAAGAGACTGGGATAGCAATTTTCCAAAATAAAGGATGCAAAAAGTGTTTATACATTATTAACATGTGTAATAGTATGCTTTTTAAAAGTGTCTTCTGGATACAAAAATCTACAAGGACGGTTAAAAATGTCAGCATCATGTGTGAGTTGACAGAATAGACATGATGGTTACATAGAGGACTTTATCTGCTGCACCCCCTGCACCCCTGATGATTACCTAGTCTATGGACTGTTAAGCTTTTGACACTTTGAGGAGAGAAAATGACCTGCATATTTTCATCTGTGTATTCACTTCTGATTCCTTGTAGTACACAGTTACCCATTTATGCTGACCTACACAGACAGCCTGGCTCACTAGGTGTCACTTCCCAAGATATTGTCAAGAAAGGCAAGTGTCACAATTAGCCACATGAAGTTCATCTACACACATGGGGGAGGTCAAATGGACAAAAAGTGTTTCCTTTGAGATAAAGTCTCCTGTAACTTTTTTTCTGGGTCTACAGCATTCCGTAAGTAATTGAAAAGGCTGAGTTCTATGTATCTGTCTCTATTTACAGAGTTAGAGTGTGGGTAATCAGGATATGCCCTGGTGGTATGGCACATGATGTGCATACTTGTGGTACTTCAAAAGCTCTGCTTTCATGAGTTCAAATAGCCTGTCTTCCTGTGAAATATATAGAATTTTGTTCGCTACCAGCAAAAGTTTTAGATATCTTTTGAAGTGATCATAAACAGTTCTGTTTTGGGGGGAAGGTTATACACAAAGACATGCAGTGTGGAACTTATACACTTTTTATTGGTGATACAGTGGTCCCCTTCTTATAAGGCCATCCAAGTGCAGCCAAAAAGTGGCCTTATAAGAGGGGTGGCCTCTCTTGAGGGGAAGAATATAATGGAAATACCATACTTTCTGCACAAGAATGCTGGCCTTTCAATAGGGGTGGCGTCTCATGAGATGGGCCTTATAAGAGGGGGACCACTGTATAAAGTTGACCCTGTCTTAAGAGACCACTTGTGAACAACCATGGTTTCTGCATACTTTACTGATTTTCATTTTCTTCCAATGAAAAAATACTGTCTTTCACAGACCCCAATTTCTAATAATAATTTGGGTGTTTTGACAGTATATCATACTGCATGGGCAAGTCCTGGCTTCTGAGGTGAGTGAATACGTGCAATGCTCCTGAGATGGGCAGTCCTCCCTGTTGAGGGGAGTGATTACTTGCAATGCTCCTGAGATGGGCAGTCCTCCCTGTTGAGGTGAGATTGCTTGCAATTTCCTGAGGTTCATGGAGAAAAATACTTAGATGAGTTGCTGACAGCTGGCCTGACCCAATAAAGTATGTATGGTTAGTTTCAGAGCCCTTAACTTCTGACGTGAAGGAATGTGTAGAAAGTATAGGATAGCACTATCCATTAATTAGCCAAGTAGCATGCCTGTCAATCCTCCCAATTTTGATGGAAGTCTCCTGATTTGGAGACTCCAAAAGTTGTTAAAATGAGGCAACTTTGAGGGAAAATGTGCCATTTTCTCTTGTTTTCAGGCACCTTTTACACAAATCTCCCAATTCAAAACATTTTGATGTTGACACCTGTGCAAATAGCTAATGGCTAAAAAGGTGTGATTTGCCTAAAAAATATAAACTTTAGCCAAACAGGCTAAAAATATTTCATGATTATTCAACTTTTGATGCTCATATTTAGGTGTCTTAATTATTTACCAGTTATTGAGTGTAGTTTCAAAATGTAGAATTTTGCTTTCAGATTTGGCTAATATAATCAGCATTACGTTAAAGAGATGAATGCTACTTTGGCCAATTGGCTACAGCTCAGTTAAGTTCCTAGTGCAAGACCAGAGGGCCACCCAAGCAAATAAATCATGAAAACATGAAATATATATCTCATCAGCTGTCTGAAGCAAAGAGCATAAAAGATTGGGCAAGCAGTGTTGCATCCTGAGTAGATTAAGATGCAGCTTTCTTTTCATATTAAAGTACATATATAACTAAGCTAGGAAGAGGGCTGAGATGTAGCAAGTATGGAGACAGTTTTACAGTTTAATGTACATATGCGTATAAGTACATGTACTGTGTTCTTGGGTAACAGTTGAAGAAAGAAATGTACATTATATACAAATAAACGCACATTGCTGTTGATGTATTTTTCACTGCCATGGTAAGTGCTTCCAGTCTACCCATGGGGCTTCTCTTATGAAGAGCCAAAGTTTTTGGTATGATGAAATGATAGTCAAGCCTATGTACCCCTGTGAATAAAATCAGATAAGAAGTATCAAATTTAAAGATTTTTTAAAAGGTTTTATTTTGCTTTTACACAAAGACTGAGGTGGGTTGTGGTCATTGTTGCATGTACAGGTGTTGCATTCATACTTTGTACAATTTTAACTCATTCTTGGTTAGATATGACTGAGTCAACAGAGGTCGTCACAGGATGGATGCTCCTGATCCCAGGAAAGTTATCGACAGAGGCCATGCTATCATGATAGCATCTGTCAACAATTTTCACTTCAAATATTTCCAGTTGAAGAAAAATTCCAGTAAAAACATGACATCTGACTTAGTTGCATTCTTGGACACACTGAGTGAGCAAGGGTTAAAGGGTGGCATTAGATGTATATTGAAGACACTGTCCAGCACACCTGTGTGATCATCTTGGTTGACATGACTGCATCACAGGTGTGTGTGGGTGTCTGCCAACAATGGCTGCCATTAAGTGAGGTGATCTGTCAGTTTTGCCTGGTGGCTGATAGTGCTGGACTGCGAAAGCTGAAAGCTGTGGTCTTGGTCGGACCATGGTCCCCCACTGTGTGGGGAATTCAGATTGGGCATTGTGCCTGTCCACCCAACAAACAATAGATGTTTACCTGGTCATCTGTATAATACATCATAGTGGGTAATACCATGGTCATTAACTCCCAATGCAGAATCCATGTTTTAACCACCTGGCTTTAAAACATAGTCAATAACTTAACTAATGGTGGTCTTAAATAATGACGTTAAGTGAAAACATTAACATTAAAGCATGCAGCATTTGTCATTTGGATGGTATAGATGGGTTTAATAGCAAAATGGTATACACTGCCAAGGTATTTTCCGCTTTGGACAGATTCAGGCTTATTGTGAGAAGTCCAACTAAACACACAAGAGCTTTTTGTGAAGGAATCAGTTACTGCATGGTGGGGCTGCTTAGAATTTCTCAGTGAGATACTGGGTTTAATCTTTGCTGTATTATACAAGTTAACAAAGTGGGAGCCAGGTACCCTAGTCAAAAGGTGATGTCATTGGCACACACACAGACCTGTCATGGCAACAGTTACTGGTGACACAGTAAATGGCCTTGGGTCACAAAGTAGGGGAGGGGTTAACACATCTTTAATTTGTAAACTTTGGCTGCATAAAGTGTCATAGATTTAAAATTAATAAAGCACTTTATTTTCAAACCTTCCTTTTTCTTACTTTGATAAGCAGGTAGCTCAGTCTGCAATAAAGATCATGTTAAACTCAATACACAACCCAATACAGTTGGCTGGTAATTAGCTTGAGGGACCATCACTCTCTCAACTACTGTTATGAAGTCCCAAGTCTCATTTCTGATTCCTCCCTGTCATGGAAGGACTCCTTGGGTCTTTGTGGAGCATTTGTGTGGCACAAGGAGTGGTCTGCCAGGACACAGACCACTGTACACAGTGTGCACCCACTTGTAGCTGCTGCTTTGCCATGTGGACATCAGATGCAGCTCTGTATTGTTGAGTCTTCTTGCAGCATCTGTTAAGATATTTTTTGGGTAAATTGGACATTGATAAATCAAGTGATTACACAACTCAGCCCACACAGATGGATGTGAGCCACTGTAGGTTAAATAAATGTATACCATAAATCTCAGATCCAGTTCTTTCAGTGGAAGAAATTACAGGTTGTATCAAAACCCCATAAGAGATGGGGTTTTGATAGAATATTTTGTATGGGCCACAGCGTTCCACAATCCAGGTGACTCTGTAATGAAAATATTGGTTCTTTTGTGAAGTATTATTCATTATGACATGTTTATGTAAAATTAAGCATAGGAACTGAGTAGGTGTCTCTTTTGTGAGCATGTAATATCATTTTATGATGTATTCAGTCGTGAATGTCAAAAATGTACATGCACTCAATTTTTTGTATTGTAATAAAGTAATATATCATATATATGTAGTCATATTTAATTGTGCACTCAGAAGAGCTGAGAAGCATCTCGTGCTGTTTGGTCCATTGCCAGTGGTTGTATGTTACACTGAAATGTATGCATATGACAATCTACTTTTTCTTTGAGTGCATGAACACACTTTCACTTCAGCAGGATAGGCTTAGAGTGTTTTGAAATTGTGTTATATATATATAGATGGCTCTGTGGGCTTTTGTGCTTTGTGGATATCTGGGGGAGGAGCATTCATGGATATACAATGCACTTTGGTATTATTTTGAGTGGGATGCTGTAACATTGTTGAGATGATAATCTCTGCTTCAAGCATATATATTTAGCAAAAGAAGGGAGTTCAAAGAAACAGTCCTGACATTTGAAGTACATGTACATCTCAGCTGAGTGTACCACTCTGGAAGAGGGAGTGTTAGCTCTGTATTTTGTCATAGCATACAGATAGGCCATGTGAGCATGCTGCCTTTCTTTTGCATACATAAGCTGATGAGTACTTGTCTTTAGCACACAGCAAGTGAGCACAGTGCCACTCTGAGGCATACATGTGCAGCAGGTGAGTCACTTCTGTCTGATATAAAGCATTAGGTGGACACATCACCTGGTAACAGCATGCTACTTGCAGACATACCAGCTAGTCTGGTATACCTGCATACTACCTGGTCAGGGCATGCAATAAGTGAGGACAGAACCTGGTCAAAGCTTGCAAGTTGTGAGCAGGCTGAGCAGCATAACAGACAGAAGATGAATACACTGCGGCACTGGGGCACACAGTAGATATCATCACACAGTGACACCTGTCTGTGCATGTGGTATTCAACAAATGAATACCATACAGTGGTAGATGAGATTAACACGTCTCCCATTTTGTGATGTACGGTGGGAGAACACAGTAGCTCTGTCCAGTGTACAATGGGTGAACACTGCCTCTTTCTGATATACAGTGAGTGAACATGGCTTTCTCTGGCATACAGCAAGAAGAAACAGCAACTGTGCTCTGCTGCTGTTGCCAGACAAAGCTGTAGTCACCCAAAGTATATGGTGAACACACTAGCTGTCTCTGGCATGCAGTTGGTGAGAACTGACCCTTTCTCTGTTATTATACACAGTTATGGGAGCAGAGCCAATGCAAGATGGAGGCCTTGCTGGCAGCACTGCCCCCAGCCCAGTGTCTCTATGACCTGCATGAATGCAAACAGCTTGCCCTTTGTACCTAATTACACCTGCCCAAGAAAAGCTGTACTTGATGTTGTTATTGAGACATTTTAAAAACTGGACACCCAACCTTTTCAGTGGTGTGAGACCAGCATTCAGTTACAAGTTCTGTTTATTGCAGCAGAAATACCAGGGTTGTGGGCAGGATTTATACAATGCAATGGGAAAACTATTGTACCCTGGTCACTTGAAGAACCTCATGCATGATGAGTTAGTGTTGCTCTTTTTGCTTCCAGAGTTGGCCAAGCTGACAGCACCAGTGGGACAGGACAGCTCAGTGTGAGGAGATTTACTTTTTGTGACTGCTGCAACTTTGATATATAGAATTACTGTTTCGTAAGCAACGGGTGAGTCTGTAAATTCCTTTGCTTTTTAGATTGCATACATGTGTCAAGTAAAAGCTTTCATACTGAAACAGTTTTTAGTGTCACATCCATCAGCATCACTCATCATATACTAGTCCCATCCTGGCTACAGGTCAGGAAATTACCCATTACACTCCACATGTGTGGCAAGAAACTGCAGTTAAAAACTGTTTGTGTGTTTTATGTTCTTAAAATGGGATCACTGGTGTATCGAGACTGAAATTTTAACCCCTATGAAAAGTGATTTATACATTCTTGTTCATAGGAATGTTGGGAGGGAGCAGTAAACATAAAGTCAGTGTTGGAATACACTGTTTGAGATGTTTAATGGACCTGAAGAAAAGTACATTCTGACCTTGTTTTTGTGTGATCATGGAGCATATTTATTTTATTGTCAGTTTGAGGCAGGTTCACTTGCCAATTGTAATGTTCATAAAACAATGCAAATCTAAGAAAATGTCAAAATGTGGTATAGCACATGCTCTATCTGATGTCTGTGTAAATTCATTATAAAAAAAAAAACATTACAAGGACTACCCTATATGAATGCTCTAGTTATTTTATTTATATTTTGTTTTTCTAGGGAGTAAATGTGTGCCATATATGTTTATGTTACAATGTTGTAAACTCTTGCAACAAATATGTGTACAAGTGACTGCCAGTGACTATTTACACATTATTATTATCCTATTACTGTGTTAAACTTGTGTATACCAAGGCATGGAAGTAGGACAATGTCAGACAAACACTCTACAGCACTTCTTTGGCCAACTGTACACAACATGCAGTGATAGTGGGGGCTGTATACCAGACGATGACCCAGGTGTAGCCCAGCTCTGTCTCACTTCACTACATATATTGGCACAATAAGAGTCCACCCTGTCTTCGGAAATCACTGTATGAAGTGTGGAATCCCATGTTTGGTCATAAAGTAGTACCTGCTGTACGGGGCCATTCCTTCCGCCAAGTACAAATGGCCACAAACAGAAGGTGACCATAATACATGTACATGTATATACTGGTATGTTCTGCTTGTTTGTGTACAATACACTTAATTGTATTTGTGTCTTTTTGTCCAAAACCACTTCCTAGTAGTCATTACCCTATTCTGTAGTCCGAACTCTTTACTCTCCATAAGCTAACCTGTCCCTGTCTAACTTATATACATAGAAGCTCTATGGTCCATATTGCACACGTTCCTCTGTAAAATTTGACATAGGCTGTATTAGCCCAAATAAATTAAAGGGTCTTCAGCGGGTAACTACTCAACATGTTTCGGAGCCTTTTACCCGTACTTGTCTCTCTGAGTAGCGGCTCCTTGTCTAAGCTAAATATTCAGCAAAGGCAACCCACATAATCATGAATAGATATGAAAGTGGCAATTGATGAATTAGCTAAATATGTGAAGTTTTGCTTATAAATGCAGAGCTTCATATCAAAGAAGAACACCTGTCAAACAAACCATAATTACCAAATTTTCATAGTACAGGTTCAGATAAGAACAAATTGACTTACCCCTGAACCAATATGTAACCTTTCTAGCTGGACAGCTTATCCTAGTTAAACCATCCGCCAATGTTTAACTGAAGTGGAAACAAGCTGGGGCATTATATTCAGTCCCAGTGATTGTAAAATAAACAGTTGCAGCTAGACCACCTGTACAAACCAAGGGAAATCCTAACAAGGACTGTAACAATGTACATCTTGCACCAGAGATGTAAAACAAACTCCATGATGACACCTACTCCTCAAACAATTAAGCTCTATTTAACTGCCAACCCTGAGTCAATGTGTCAACTTAATGTGTCAGGTTTGTGACACTTGAGAAAATACTGTAAAGCACCATATTTATGTCCATGTAACAGGTAAATTCAACAAATGAATTGATGAATTGGTGTATGAAAGTTTATTTGGGGACAACCTGGCATCACATGGGTAAAAAAGAAAGAAAGAAGAAAGTAGGTATAAAGCAAAAAAATCAGTCTCCAGCTAAGCATGGGTCACTAATAAACTCAGCTGTATTTGTTGGGAAATGCGTCTTTACCTTCAAAAGTGTTCCCAACAGTCGTAAGCTGGGTTTAGCTATCACCAGACATGACCCCACTGTGGCTATTTGTATACCGGGACCAGTTAGTGACCTTAGTAGACAAAGAATGTTTTGGATCAAAATTGCGGTTAAATTGACTCAATTTGGGGCTAATTCATACTCAATCACACTTTGAAAGTAAAGATAAATCCTATGTAAGTTTCACCAGGTAGGTGGAATTGTGTCCAGAACATCAAATGTTACCACACACACAAGTTCTCTACTAAAATTACATTCTTCGAACATGATGGCACCTTCCACAACTTTTCATTGACACGAAGGATCACAGATGCAAAAACAAAAAAAAAAAAATAGTAATTAAAAATAAGCAAAGCCCCCATACCATATTGGGAAAACATGGCCACGGCCATGCCGGGTAAAATCAAAGGCATGGCATGGGGAACATCAGCTAATTTTTAAGCAATAAAGACATGGTTCAGAAGAAATCATTGCCATGAGTATGAGCTAACTATTCTTTTGAAACAAAAGAATGACAGTGAGTGTTGTAGTGGTTCAGTTCAGACAGTTTGTATCTATCATTACAGATGCAGGAAATTTGTCAGAATTTTTTCCCCTCCTGGGTCCTGGCTCCTGCCGACCAGTATACATGTAGCTAGTGATTACTTGGGACTTTTAACATTTATGGGCCACATTTTGACCACAGAAACATATATCTCGATTTCTTATTATAACTGTGCACCCAGTCCTTTGTGACGCTCATTATAACTGTACTTGTGCACACATGTACGTGTATCAATATAACATTACAGGAATATCATACTGATAAAAGTCTTAAGAATTAATAGATTCATGTTGACGTCACTGGTGATATTTAGTAGAACTGGCATTATAGGTATTAAAATTACGTTAATTTCATTGTTTTTATTATAAATTGAGAATGAAAGTGTAAGGTTACACCAAATATATATTTGGCCAGTAGTCAAATTTTGTAAAATTTTGTGTGACCTTGGCGTATTTTAAGGACATAGTAAAGGACATGTTGAGAAATGAGAAGGCAAATAGTGCCGCATGTACCATAAACTTGTATCATATGTAGAAGTTTGATTTTGAATAATATAGGTGACCTTGACCTACTTTCTCAAGGTCATGGAGGGAATATAGCTCAGTATTATTTTTTCCTGTGGTCTTTATGTCTGAACTTGTTCACATGCATCAATATACCATTACCAGAATATTACACAGACATAAAACTATGTTGTGTGGAGTCAAAGGACATTAAATTTATTATTTTGATTATAAATTGAGTGGAATTGCAAAAGTTACACCAAATATGCATTAGGCCAATGATCAAATTTTGTCGTATGTTGTGTGACCTTCATGTATTTTCAATGTCATTTAGCACTTAATTAAAGGACACTAAATTCAATACATGTATGTTGATAAAGAATAAGGGGAATGATGCTAAATGTACAGTAAATGTGTTCATATGGAAGTTTGATGTTGCATTATATGGATGACCTTGACAGATTTCTTGGGGTCATGAAGGGAATGCATTTCACGGAATCAATTTTTAGTGGTGGTCATCAAATAATATGTCAACAGAGCATTAGGTCCATGGGCCTCTTGTAACACCTCCACCCCCACCCTTTCTTCTTGCTCTCCAGAACTAGTTTAAAACATGTAACTTGGGGATAACATGCATGCCAAAATTTTGAGGTTTGTTTTAGTTTTGTAAATGGTGAGGAGTTACTGTAATGTGACTTCTCAAGACAGGGACAATTGCTGTATCCTCTTTCCTCTCCCCAATTCTCACTAGCTTGTGGGATCAGAGGAAAGATTTTGTGCAACTGAGCCAGCATCTACCATACATGTATACTGTGGTGGTACAGCCTCTGCAGCTTGTCAGGGCAAGCTGTAACACATGCATTGTGGGCTGCTGGTCTGGGTCCAAGGAGCATGTGCCAGGTTTGATGGACATGTATAAGTTAACTCTTTCAGTGCTAGTCACATCAGAGTTTGCACTAATCTGTATTACTATAATAAATCCAGATTCAAATTCTTTATGAAAAGGCCTTTCATTCAAATACAAGCATGCCTGTAGTTCCAGGGACAATGACAATAGCTTTGCTCATTGCATTATGGCCAAACTGCACTGCAGAAAGCTACAGACTCGGCCTCCATGCCAGACAGGGTTAATAAACCTGCTTTAATTGATGTGTACTGTCTGTGACAGCCACAATAACAACAAATCAGTCCTGGAATGAGTCACATCTGGTGCCTTCATGCTCCCCATGTTATTGATGATTGCGTTGTGTGCCAAAAGGATAACATGCACACCCCAATTCAATATAATGACTTGTTGACCTGAGTAGGATTACCTGTAGACCTGTTTAAGACTAGTATGTGTAAATATGATATGTAGATCTGAATAAATAATGATCTGCATACCTGAGTACAATGACCAATATACCTGAATATGACCCTAGACCTGAAAATATGATGACCTGCATGCCCGAATATAATGACCAGTGTACCTGAATACAATGACCTTAGACCTGAAAATATAATGACCTGCATACTCGAGTTAAATAACCAGTACACATGAATGTGATGAACTTAGACCTAAATCAGATGTGAAGACCTAAATACTGTGACTTGTACAATGAGTACAGAGGACACAGTAATAGGTAACCTGCATTATAGCAAAACTTGACAATGGATGTATATTGTTTATATATACTTCAAACAGGAAAAGTTTTATATTTCAAAACAGGCAACATGTTGGTAGGATCTATGATTGAAATTTGTTATTATTAAGGTTTTTTAATGGCAAAAGTTTCTGTTGTGCATTATATGTAAGCCACTGGGAGATAAATAAAAGCAAATATGTGAGTGTTCAAGTGGTGCCAGTCCAGTTTGAATAAACTGTTGTTTGCTTCTGAGAAGCTCAGAAAGCTTTGAAAAGGAAACTATGTGTGTCTTGAAGAAATACCACTCTAGATAACCCAAGTGTGAGTTGGTACAACAGACTACACGTGTCTCAGTAGGTAGAGAAATCCTGCCAGATAGACCAGTCAGATCAGTGATGTGGTCACATGACCAAGCTGATCTCCAGGCAACTAGTTATCTAAGGCTGTCAGGTAAGATCAGACAAGCAGCCTGGGATGATTACAGTCAAGATGTGCCCCAGGCCAGTGGAATTACCATGCATATAGCCCCTTACATAATAAAGAGGTGATTACAGACTAATATGAGAGGCCAAAGGTACTGTCAATGTAATGGGATACTGGCTGCTACCTTGTATCCACTAACATATTTGACATGTCCTGGGGTTCAGCAGGTCTGTTCAGTTCAAAAAGGCTACTTTATCTACATGCTCAGTGTGAGTGGCAGCATTCCACTTTCTGGCCTTCACTGGAATGGATGTGAGACTTTGATCTGAATAAAACATGCATGTAGTGTGAATGATTCCCAACAAAGCTGTGCTTCCAAAGTATAACTTTTCTCATAGGGGCAGTAAATTTGCAATAAGCAAGAAAATGTGCACATGCAGGACTTCTTAAACTTTTATCATGTTAAACGACAGTTATTATATACAATCTCAGTGTTTTATCCCCCCCCCAAAAAAAAGACTTTACTGGTTATTTTAAAAGTAAAATATACAACAGTTTTCTTGATGTAATAAAAATATTAATTATTGTTACATTTATTCATTGAAGCAACTTATATAATAGATGGCAATATCTGTATTATTATGTGTGTTCACTGCTACATATAGTATTCATGTCAGGTGCGATGCTCCTTTGGCCAATATCATTCAACAAGGAACTACCCATATGTATGGGCAGATCCCAGTATCAGACATGGCAAAATAGGCTTTTCTTGCCAAACTAGCAACTTTGGTAAAATTTAATGGTTAAAAAGTCGTAATCCTGTTCTTCAAACACACTCTGAGCTTGATATGTAAGGAATTATCATACATGTTTGGAATAAGGAATTTTTATTCCACAATTGAGAATAACCCCCTTGGTTTTTACTTTAATAAGAATTCTTTATTTCCAAAACATTAGTAATATCCCCCTTGTCCACACACAGGTACCGAGCCGTATCTCGCCATAACTCGCAAAGCGGGACTAGGCAATCAGATATGCAGTTGTGGCAGGAAATTAATATGCATGTCTCGTATTGACATTAACCTTCATGGTTTTCCACCAGTACACCTGTATCATGGGATCTGATTGTCCCTATTGAGATTAACCCCTTTGGTTTTTCACCAGTACACCTGTATCATGGGATCTGATTGTCCCTATTGAGATTAACCCCTTTGGTTTTTCACCAGTACACCTGTATCATGGGATCTGATTGTCCCTATTGAGATTAACCCCTTTGGTTTTTCACCAGTACACCTGTATCATGGGATCTGATTGTCCCTATTGAGATTAACCCCCTTGGTTTTTCACTAGTACACATGTATCATGGTGGCCGATTGTCAGGGCTCTCATTTCAGTGTTGAACACTTTGGTTGGAAGTTGATACATGTACTTTCAAGTCAGGGTACACATATTTATGGTTAACTGCTTACCATGGCAACCATATACAAAACGCATTTTCTCCATGAATGGTAATATAGAAAGTGAACATACTTAAGTTTCTTAGTGCAACTTTTTCCAGATAGCCTTACTAGAGTATTTTGTCTCTGCATCAATATAACCAAGGAAGCTAAACATGTGTGGCCTCCTTGATATAACACTATATTGTTTTTCAGATTTTGGAATTCTTTATTAACATTTTCATGGCAGCAACATACAATTTACCACCCATCATTACAATAAAACGAAATCCAGTGTATGAATGTAGTTCCAAAGATTTTATTTATGAAAACACTTACAATCTTGAATAAGACATATAAACGGAAATGGAAATCCAATGTTTATATTTGTCCACAAAAATCATGAGGCCCAGGGAGATGAGATGCTTTATATAGCCCAGTTGGACTGTGCCAGTATGCATGTCTGGTATTTTATGAGTAGATATTGACAGAATAGAAATATAAAAAAAGAATGCAGAAGTAGAGGATAAGATATCTGAAAAGAATAGTAAAGGCACCCATTAAATTATGTTGAAAAAGTAAAGTCGGCACTGCGTTGCAACAGAATCACAATAACTTTGTAGGTAATCCAAAAAAATAATACCTGCCATACATTTCCAGATTCTAAACATATCTGTTAAGACCACCTATGAACCCATAACTAAAATTGTTATGCACTTCACAAATGCAAAAATAATGTATGATTAAAACACATAAAATAGAATTAGAAAAATATATTAAAGTCAATGCCTGGCAAGTGCTTATGTACGCTTGATGGCCAGGCAAGTGCTTATGTATGCTTGATGGCCAGTTTATCAAGTCAAATATTTCATTTCTGTTTAAGTGTGACCGGTTTCGCCCTCATGGACTGGGCTCATCAGAGCCTGAATTTTAACGGATGCACTTTTCATTTATATACCCAAACATAACACCGTCTTAGTAACACAACTTACATGGGAGACCTAACGCTAAACTCCAGGTTCAAACATTGGTTGAAAACTGTCTGTGTGACCAAGAAAGCTTCGTGTAGCCTCCTTGGTGTGACATACGTATTTTATTCTCCGTGGTGTGACTGACATCACAGTGCACAAGTACTGTAAACAATTGGTAACTACTGGAGCCTCATTATGTCTCTCCTATCTCAGGGAATCCCAAAGTATTATTTTTCCTCTGTGGATAGTTGCTTTCATGATGCAGGGAGTGATCATGGGCCCTATCATTTATGAGTGGTGATCTATGCAGATCATATTTAGTATATGATTATGGGGAGTCCTTATACAACTCTCCCAATAAAATGGCATCCAGTTAAAGACAGAAATCATGAGTTTCTGTAGAAAATATATTACAATAAGAAATGAGCAACTTAGCCCCAACAATACTGGGGAGGGGGTCCCTGCCAACCTACCCTTTATCTGCATTTTTTTTTTTTTTTTAATGGGAAACATTATGGTGTACCTACATGGCCCAGCACTCAAATGGCTTTTCAAACATGATTTTATCAGAACAAGATTGTAATGTTGGAAGACAGGGCAGTGAAGGGACAGGAAGGAGCTAACACTGTGTTACATGTTTCCACTGAGGCATATCGGGGAAAGTGAGATTATGTTCAGCTGACTGACTCTAAAGGTTCTATGTCTGTGTAAAAATAATCCAAGCCAAACTTATATCAAATTCTTAAATGGAAGGATCTGTCTGGAATGTGTCAAAATGGACTGGCTCTTTTATCAGTTGGTTGTTGTGTTGGAAACATTGTTCAGGTTTTATGTAAACAAATCAATGCCAAACCTTTGTGAGTTATGACATGTACCCTTATAGAATGCGGTCAGCAGCATGTTACAGTACATACATGTTTTTGTTGTATTGTGGTGTAGCCTGGATTACATCATCAATATGTCTCATATAGTGAGCAAGTGATGTAAATACCAAGGCAGTGGTATAATGGAGCCAGACCACCTGTATAATGCAACTTGATGCCTATTTCAAACATTTTTGCTTGGTTCTTTCTGTTGTATTTCTCTGTATGTGTATTTGGACTTTTGATATTGAGACATGCATCCTGTCAATAGTGACCACCTTTTGGTGAACCCAAAGCATGGTTGCAATAGCCAAGTTACTTACACACACACACGCACGCACGCACACACACACACACACACACACACACACACACACACACACACACACACAGAGGTTTCATATGCATGTATTAGATTATGGCATTCACACATACCTGTCTCCATTGAGCCATTCTTTTTTTTTAGGAATGGGGATTGGGTACAGTTGGTATGTGCATTTCCCTTTTTCGGCAAGTTGAGAGGTGCCGAAGGTTGCTGGTTCGAGACCTGGTCATTCCGGGGTCACAAAACACATATAAGAAAATGATGGTTGCCCTCTGATCAAGATCTGCAGTAGAAATAAAAATATTTGTCGCCTGAATCAGGACATACATTAAACAGTACCAAGTGTCATTCACTGCATTGTGTGTTAATGGTTACATTGGATGGGGGGGAGGGGGAGATAAAGGTACCTATATACTTAATAGTAGCATTATTTTGGGCAGAGTGAGGTCATAGACAAGTCATTGTATGAGGACAGCAGCCTGGCCATGCATGATCATGTGACAGTTATTGTGCCTGTGTCATAGATCAAGGTTCATGTTATCTTCTTTTCCTTTGTGGATATTCTTTTGTAACACTGTGGAAGTTTTCCTCCTGCCCACACAGTCTGTGTTATGCTTTGGGAGCCAACATTATTTCAACAGTAGATTGTTCCTGATTATTCTGGTCATTGCACTTATTGATGGTCTGGTAATTATTTCCATTCAAGACAGTATGTGTTAATTATTTATTTTCACAGTAGAATTAGTCAGTCAGTTGGTAAATTGGCTGTTAAGGGTTCACCAAAGCTTGTATGTAATATTATGTGTAGTGGTGACTGGGTCCAGCCCAAACATGTTGATTATTGATGGACCACAAACACACACAACATCAGCACACTGATTGATGACGCTCACCAGCTGATTAACCCTCTCTCCTCACAACCCCAAAGGTCTCTTTATGCCAAAAGTTAGTTTGCTTCAGTGGTAGGACTGCTTGTTCGCTGAAAAACTTATGTTTCAGTACATTTTGAAAATGATGTTTAATGATAACCATGGTGCAAAACCACCAAGACCAACAGCCTTGTAGATTTGGTACTTATCCACCAGGTGGCACTGGGATTTTATTTTGTAATGAGTTTTTGTGTGTTAAGGCTATTTTTGACTTCTCCAGGATGGCTGAACGGAATTGCTTAAAATTTTATCAGAACGTGATTTCACTTGAGACAATAAAAGTTTTGAAAATTATATGCATATGTTAACTTTTTTTACGAAGTTATGGAGAATCCAATTTTGCGGTCGTTGATAACTGCTACTACTGTATAGTATATACAGTGAAAACACATTATAATGACACTCAGTTATGTGACATATTCACCTAATGACACGTTTTAAGGAACCAAAAGTACATTTTCTGTATAATGTGATTCACTTATGTGACATATTCAGTTATCCAACATGTTTTCAGGGAACTGATGGTGTCATTATAATGAGGTGTCACTGTATTGGTATTGTAATTACATTTTTGACTTCTTCTCAAAAACCAGTGTTTGGAATGTTTTGGTTTTGCCCATGGATGTTCCTCAGGTGGACCTCGATCAAGTTTACAAAGGAGATGACGATGCAATATTTTTCCATTTTTACCTCAGCTGACTTGTCAGTCAGCTGAGGTTTTGTGAGGGTCTGTCGTCCGTCGTCCGTCCGTCGTCCACAATTCACATTTTCGACTTCTTCTCAAAAACCGTCAGCCAGATTCACTTCAAACTTGGTGGCAATGTGCCTTGGGTGGGTCTCTACCAAGTTTGTTCAAATGGTCGCGGTCCAGTGATTTTTCGATTTTAAATGAATTTTTTTGTTCTTTTTTTGGGTAAATCTTAAAAAATCTTCTTCTCCGAAACTGCTCACCCGATTGCTTTGATATCACACAGGAACACTCCCTGGGACTCCTAGTTCTTAATTTGTTCACCAGGTGGCGCTGCAACTTTTTCCTAATTTTTTATGAATTTTTGTGTGTTATAGCTATTTTCGACTTCTTCTCCAGAACTGTCACTCAGATTAAGCTGAAACATGGTGGATATGTTCCTTGTAGAAGGGTCAAACAAAGTTGTTCACTATGTGGGAATGCTGCGGATTCCTGATTTTTAACGATTTTTTCAATTCGGGTACTTGTCGGTCAATGCAGCTTTCCTATTGATTACTATGGAAGTCAATGGGCATTCTAATGCTAATTCACATTTTCTACTACTTCTCCAAAACGGTCATCCAGATTAACTTCAAACTTGGTGGCAATGTACCTTGGGTGGGTTTCTACCAATTTTGTTCAAATGTTCATGCTCCAGTGATTTTTGGATTTTTAATGAATTTTTTTGTTCTTTTTTTTGGACAAATCTTAAAAAATCTTCTTCTCCGAAACTGCATACCCAATTGCTTTGATATCGTATATAGACACTCCTGGGGACACCTAGTTCCCAATTTGTTCACCAGGTGGCGCTACAATTTTTTTAGGAATTTTTTGTATGGTTTTGCTATTTTTCACTTGTCAGAACAGTGATGTGATAGATATGTTGTCGTGGAAGGGTCAAACAGTTGTTTACTAGGTGGCACTGCTTTGGATTCCTGATTTTTAAGGATTTTCAATTCGGGTACTTATCGTTCAATGCAGCTTTCCTATTGATTACTATGTAAGTCAATGGGCATTCTAATGCTAAATCACAGGACAACTGACACGAAATTTACTGTTTACTTGATAACTTGAGATCTGTTTTGAGTTAGCTACACATGTTAATTATTCTGTATGAAGGTCACGCTGAGACAGTACATGAATGACCTTGACCTCGTTTGTGGGGTCACAGTGCAACATACATGAATTTTACTCTTCATTATAACTTGAGAACTACTTGAACTTTGATGTTGCACATGTAAGTGTTCTTCTATAAAGGTCAGACTTACTCAGAACATGGTGTCCTTGATCCTTTCCCAAGTTCATAGAGCTGCAAGTGTGATGAATGTCAAGATCAGCTGAGGCACGGGCTGTTCACACAGCCCTCTTGTTTATGAATTTTTCAATAATTCTGAAAAAAAAATTCTTCATCACAATAAACACTTGGCCAGTTGCTATGATATTACACTTAGGGTCACCTAGTTGTTATTTTGGTCACCAGGTTGCGCTATGATTTTTCCTTATTTTTTATGAATTTTTGTGTGCTAAGGCAATTTGACTTTAGACAATGAAAATTTCCCAAATTGATATGGATATGTTAATTTATGATGAAGTTCTGGGAAATCAAACTTTGCAACCATAGGTAAGTACGGACTGTTCACATAGTCCTCTTGTTTGATTGATTTTTTGAAAAAAAAAAAAAATTCTTAATCTAAAGAACTACTTGGCCAATTGCTTTGATATTGCACACAGGGTCACCTGGGGTCAATTGGTTCTTTTTTGACCACCAGATGGCACTGCATTTTTTCATATTTTTTTATGATTTTTTTCAGGGTTTCAAAAGTAAAAGGGTGTTTAATATTATCAGTCACTTATGTATATTTGTCCAAAAATATGTTCTTCCTCAGCAAAATGGCAGCAGCAAAGTGAGAGGCGTATTACAGTGCTGCATCAAGACAGATCAGGGCAATGCAGTGCTGGACACCCACAGGTCCAGTGTGTGTGATGTATAGCTTCATGTGCCTGGGCTTGACTGCAGGCAGCAGGTGTAGAGCTCCAGCATGTGGTTAATATTTGATGAGCAATACAAGCTGGGTTGGTGCAAAGCTTACCTACATCAGGGCTCTGGTTCCCAATCCATCATGCACATTGTAACCACTAATTACATTGGGCAGAATATCCATAGACTAAACCTATAAGAAAAAGAAAGAGATGTTACTGAACATAATTGAATGCAAACATACTAGGAGCTTACCAAAGATAACAAGGACCTGCCCATCTTGTTTTATTCAAGTGAAGCTAATGTGAATACACAATTTTGAAGGGAAAATCAGTACATCTATAGACATGCTATGCAAAATGGTATCCAATACTTTTGTATATAACCATTGTACAAAACAAATACATGTATTCTATAAAATAAAATAAATTTGGAAAATTTATAAGGGGGGGGGGGGGGCATCATAATGACTATAATCAAGTCATGAGGGTACACAGGCCAGTGCTGTCTTTGAACTGACCTATGTTGAATAAGAGAGTGAATAAATAGGGGGGGGGGGGGTTGCAGGAAGGTACATGTATGACAATTTACTGAACCATTTCAATTTTGACCCAGTTTTTACTTCATAACACAATTAAGGTTTCACAGTATAGTAAAGGGTATATGGATGTGGACACATCCTCAGTCAGGTGCACTAGAAGGACTCCTATTGAGGGTCCACTCGAGCTTCTGTGTGCCAAGGGTTTCTTTTACATTTATACATGAACATTTCCATAAATATGAACCACATATCATCAGTCAAGCTATCTTTAATCAAGATCTGTCTGCATTGTTAATTCATAAATATTCATTAAGTGTAATCTGAAAATTAGAATGACCTGTCTTGTTCTTGGATTCACCGATCCTAGGCCCAATGGTGTAGGCCTGGTACAAAATCTGTGTTTACTGTTCCATGTCTCCATACGTGTTGCATGACTTTTGGACTAAACCTAAATGAACAGTGTGTTATTTCGCTGCAACATGATCCAGTATTTAATTCTGCTTTTGGGACTAAATACTAGATTTAAATTCATTGAAAATACAATGCAGGAAAAGTTAGTCTTAAGATTCATGCAATAAACATGGACTGGTGTACCATGGTTTTTTAACACCATCAGGCCATGGGTAAGTAGTCCATATGAATATGACCACATAATATTTATGCAACAGAAGTGACTTTTTTAGATGGTAATCAGGGGCATTTCTCTGAAATTATGTGTGGCCAGTATTTTTTATTCTGAAGTATGAAAATGTGCCTTTTTGCAGATGGAATTATTATCACATGTATGATTTAAAAATTAAGTCATGACTGGATATTTTTTTCTCTGTGAATTGTGAAAGTAAGTTCATTTTGATTGTAATGCATGATCGCACATGATGTCTTTTGACTGGCTTGTCAAGACCAGGACAGAAGTGAGCAGGGTATATGTGAAAGGTTGTGAAGTGAAAGTAGTTGTAAAGTTTGGAGCACTTAGCAGAATTTATATACATACATATTTAGAGATCGGAATTTTGTAGCAGAACACTGTAATTCCTGTTTTCATGTTTTGGGACATGTCCACCCCTGAAAGCATATCCCTCCATAGTAAGAGGACAGTAATGAGTTATGTGATGACACCTTGAACCAGTCAAGGTCCTCCTGTGGCTTGATACACAGACAAGCACTTGTTCCTCATTCAGCCTCATTATCTAGGCACTGAGACATTTCCTGAGGACAGGCCAATTGTGTAAGAAAATTTTAGCACAAATTTATGAATACATATGGTTAGAGCCTGAGGACAGGCAATCCCGGGACAAAACAGGACACAAGATAGGACAGGGCTGCATTTGGTCAGTGAGTGGAGGTGTCTTGTCTGTGCCAGGGAGACTGGTAGCAGTGTGTCAGTTCATGTCACATATCATCTGGTGTGTTGTGAATCAGAGTATTATGTTCTGCTGGTTGCTGATAACTGACATATCATTTTGGAATGTTATTGCAGAGCTGTTAGAGATGTCTGTAAGGTATGTGAGACCAAGCCTCTTTATGTTGTCCTCAGTGACATGATCAGTTTGTATGTAGCTGGTAAAGATGTGCAGTGTGATTTGCCTGCAGGGGTTGGTTTAAAAGGAAGTGTCGCTGCATGAAAACAACATACAAAGACAATGCCATTTACAGCCATCAAAATTACAATTTTACTCAGCACATGACCTGATTCAAATTTATATCATGTGATGCAGGTCAGTCTGTATCATTTATGTGGCATTTTTGACAAGATTTCTTCTGAATGGCAAGATTAAACAGCTTCAAATCTAGAAATACAGCTTCACAAGAGACATACATTTCAGGAAATTTTGAACATTATGAGCTTAAATGAGGGTTGTGCGTTCCCATTCATTTACAATGAACAACTCAAAAACTGTTATATGCAGACTTGCTGATTTTGCTTTTCTCCCCATTACCGTATTCATTCCAATAGCTGCATGCCATGCTAATGCAAAGATTTCCTGGATCAGAAATGGTTTTTGCTAAGTTTTGTGATAATTACCTGTCTTATTTTGTAGTACCAATGGCAATTAAACTTTTTTTCAGAATCTATACGGCTCATTGAAAAAACAGTGAACCAGTCTTTTCATCAGACATGGTTAATTTTTAAGAATATTGAAAAATAAGGAACTTTGAATAAGATCTACAATATTAAAAAGTAGGGGTGTGCTTCTATTAGGGCATGTGCTATAATTGGAATGAATATGGTAGTGCACACGATCCGAGCTTTATCACTTTGAAAGACAGGAAAGGAGAACTGTGAGTGGTATATGCAGGCAACAAATACAGGTGGTACATCTCAGTTGTCAGATCTGCCATCTGTGAGAGTGATCCTGAAACCTTTGCTTTGACTCGTACCATGGCCAAACAGGCAATTTATCATTTTTTTAACCAGTGAGAAAAAATTATATCTATATATCTACATATAGACAGACAGACAGACAGACAGACAGACAGACAGACCTGTATGGTACAGGAAAGTGCAGGTGTGAACTGCCATGGTGTGTCTAGAGGTTTTTCAAGTTGTAGCCCTATCAAATCAATCACAATTCTTCTAAAGATAGGTCTATTCAGTCAAATACTTTTTGCTGACTACTAAATCCTTCAGAATGCTGTCCCAGCAAACTGAATCACCTTAATATAAATGTTCTGCAACAAATGGAAATATAACTCAAAACAAATGTGAATACCCACTTCAAGGAGGATTAGATCAAGCAAGCAACCACCTTACAGTATGGCAGTTTGTACCTGTGCAGAACAAGTTCCTTGGCAGGTGAGGTGTTAAAAGTGACTCTGTCAAGATAATGAGGGCACCAGCTGTATCTGCAGTAAGTCACAAGTGACAATCAACAGCCCAGTGTCCGTAACATATGGGGCTTGAAGTCTGCCTGTGTACTGTCTAGACTGCAGGATTACTCCTCCACATCTGCCAATGTATCAACTAGAATTTATCCTGTTTCATCCCATTAATTCCTTGTTGTCATTCAGTGAAGCATGCTCTTGAAAACTAAACTAAACTCAACAAAAATTAAGAAAGTCAAATTAATAAATGAATAAATAGATATTAAATAAGTGAAAGATAAAGACACATGGGCAGAGAGCCAATTATAAGCACATGTCATTTGCACTCCTTATTTTTGGGAGTGTTCATGATGGTTTCATATCATGACCCAGACTTCATTGTCAGATTTCCATATCCAGTGGGGGAGGGGGAACTAAATATTTGAACTATTTGTGTAACATGTGATAAATTACTTGTCTATAGGTAATGAACAATATTATGACCTGCATGTTGTGAGGTCATCTCATTATTAACAAGAAAAAACAAAAAAACAAAAACAAAAAACAGAATGTTGTGCTTTATCAGCCAGTCAAGCAGTATGACCAAGTGACATGATTGTTTAGAATGCCCAAAGGCCGGGCTGTTGCAGTTTCAGATAATGTTTATCTCATAATTTATTTGTTTATGTGTCAAAAGGAGACATATTAACTGGGATAGAAAGTAGAGGGAAGTCCATACAGCACACAGTTGCCTCTAATTGACCTCCAAATAACCTTTATGGACGGTGCACCATGTGACATGGCAATGTCAGCATGTCAGGTGGATTCAGTCAGCAAGGCAGATAGAGTATGACTTAAGACACAACTCATCAAACAGGAGTTTTTTTACTCACTTTTGAACAATGATGTGTTATATCTCTACATAGCTCCACATTTTAACTTCCCCAGAGCAGAGAAAATACCGAATTCAAATTTGAATTCAAATTCTTTATTCTTCATATTTAATTCACACATAATCAGATATAACAATGAAAGGGTAAACAAAAGGCAAAAAATTTGAAACAGGTCTCCGAAGACTGCCCCATTGGGATGACCATAGAAGGTGAAAACAGCATTATAATGCCAAGTGAAGATCTTAAAGGTCATGGGTGAAGGCAGGTGTTTCATTGGAGTGGTCACAAGACCAGGACCACTGCACAGGTCCCAGATAGTGGAGCTTGCCTTAGTATCAAGGCCTGTGTCGGCTTCATTCCAAGTTTTTTGGGGGTTTTTTGCTAATATTGTCTTGTCAATTCACTTGAGCCTTCAATAGTTCATAAAGGCCACTGACGTTGACCAGAGATCATGAATGAACATCAACTGTTCATATTGTATTCCAGTAATGTTGAGCCAGGTTTGCAATAGTTTTTCTGTCCAAAGGACAAGTGTATAGATGACCTTCAGTTTCATAAATTCCTGACCAACCTGGATAAGGGTTTAATTGTGTACATAGGAGACACAAGATGCTTGCAGTTTTGTCATATGTATCCTAACCATGGAAAGTACTCCATAGTGGACCTAACATGTAGTGGACATGTAAATACACAGGACCCTTTTTTATAAGGCCACCCTAAGTCTAGCAGAAATATGGTCTCACAAGAGAGATGGGCCTGTCTTGAGGGGGGAAAATATGATGTACAATGAATTTGTGGTTGGCACTGGTTGCTGCATGGAGAAGTGGCTTTTGTAGAAAAAAAGAAGGGAAAGGTGTCTCTTAGATGAGGGTTTGGGGTGTGGGTTATAAGACAGTTAAAGAGTCCCCCCTTAGATTCTCAAAAAAAACCAGTGTTTGATATTTATGGTTATTTGGCTTTGTCAGAAATAACACTGTAGAAAGTCACCAGGCATTATTCTGTGAAACCAATTCCTGGCAACTCCCAACAAAATAGTTTTGATACTTTTGCCCCAGTGATACTGATCCGTATAATTGATCAGGAACCAAGTAAAAACAAGGGCTTACACACCCAATTGTCATGCAGAAATGGATGGGATAAAAAAACAAAGAACTAACATGTTTGTTTTGTTTGTAACTAAAACTGATCCCAAGGGATGGTGTCAGTGATAATCCAGCCTTTTTGGGTGCACTGTCATCCCACAACTTGTTTGACATAGTAGATCAGAGTTTTGGAGTGGATTTTTTTATCAAACATTTGGGCCCTGGTTTTAGTAAAGTGCCAGAGGATATCGTTGTCCCCTGCATTGTCTGTCTGTCTGTCTGTCTTGTTGACATTACCGTGATATCTCCAAAAATATTCAACATAGTTGTACCAAATTTTTGTCAGAGATGCACCTGATAATAGACCAGGTTCCCACTGAAAACCAGCCTCCTCTTATTATTTTTTAACTTTTTATGAAAGTTTTAGCATATTTGTTTCAAGGCCATCTGAGTGGCGCACAAGGGGACAACATTACCGTATCTCAACAAGGATCCATTGTAGCTTCACCAAATTTTTATCAGAAATGCACATTGTAATGGACCACGTTCCCATGGAAAACCAGCTTCCTCTTATTATTTTTAGCTCAGCTGACTGACTTGTCAGGCTGAGCTTTTAGGAGGCTGTCATCTGTCTGTCAGTTGTCCATCCATCATCCATCCATCCATTCACAATGACATTTTTGACTTCTCTTCTTGATACAATATCTTTAACTATTTTGTCAATAGCTTACAAAATTGTTTTAGCCAAATCACACCTTTTTAAGCCCCTGACTGTTTGCTTAATGGATAGCGTTAGCCTAGACTTGCACAAGTCCCTGGTGCATGTCCCTATTTTCCCATCCCGCGGTCCCACCCAGAAGTGCGATACATTTTCCCCTCCTCGAAGTTAACTGTATAATATTATCCCAACTACATGGTGTTATTAAGTAGGTCCTACGGTTTTTTTTTTTTTTTTTTAACTGGTCGACACTGTCGCCTTGCCGGTTTCAACAGTAGCACTAGCAGCAATTGAGTCCTAGTCAGTTCTAATCCCATTATCATCGCGATAAGGCTGTAGGCAAAGTGGTCTTCAAATGAATGCATGGCTAGTCACTGGCCACTCAAGCGAGACAAAGCTGACCGTCTCCCTCCGGCTGCCGACACCAGGGACTTGTCAAACTTGCACAAGCCCACTCTGGACTACCATAATTTCGGTGGGAGTGACGTCACAACATCCGGGGTTTCGCGGGATCCGAGAAGTCAAATCAGAGGTCAGATCAAGTTCAAGGCGCCCAGAATATTTGAGTGGTCTCATTGTGTTGTACTAATTTACCCCCCCCCCCCCCCAGCACTCTGGGCAGTTTGGAGATCTGGCAAAGCCAGCCACTGGGCATTTTTTGTTTTGTTGCGCAACATGCGAGATTCTGGCGTAAAAGTGCCACAACTTTTTTATTTTTGCAATAATGCAAAATGATCAACGTCTTGATTTAAGTTTTGTTGAGTAAGACCTCTACATTTCTATGTGGTTCTTTTGTCAATTTAAACAAAAAACTCGTGCCCTGCAACCTAACAAAGGGAATATATCGATCTCAATCACGATTTGATCAAAGCGGTCAAACCTGTGTGAATTATGAATACAATTGCATGGGTGCCGGTCCGCACATTTTTCTTGGTTAGCGTCACGAACGATGGTTCCTCTTTATTTTTTTTCTAAAGATCGTTTGTGTGTTATAATTGTCAATAAATTATAGTGGTAGAGCTTGTTGCTGCAGTAAATAGTCGCAGTTACTGAAAAACTGTCAACATGATCAACACAAGCGGCAGCGGTATTTTCACCCGAGCCATGTTTACCTGCGGCTGGCGTATTTTACTCTCTTTCCGTGAAAAAAAGGACCCTCTGCTCTATTGAGTATTGTACGAAAAGACTGGTACAGTGGTAGTATGTTATCATTCTGGCCAATTTACAGCGTTAAATTTTGTTTCTTGCTTTAATAAATTGTCCGTAATCGTCACTTGTGTTCACACAAAGTGACAAATGTCACCCATCTTTCAAGTTTCATTTTCAAGCCAGACTTCAGAACACGAGGCAGCGAGTACTACCGAATGAAACAGCGGTAGAAAAACTTTTTGATTGGACAGCGAACCCCATGTGATCGATTCTGGGGGCTGTAGTTTCCGACTAAAATAACGACGCATCTGTTTGAAATAGAAGCAGTTTTGAAGGGATTTCCCCTAAAATACTTTTGTTTCAGTCAATGGGAGAGCTTGTTGTTAAAATAGACAAGGTTCTGAGCATTCTAACGATATAAACAACATAGCGCGCAGACGAATAAAAGATCGAGATCGAGACGATGAAATCACCCTATTTTTGCGCAGTTTTGCAAAGCTCCATCATTCAAATTGTCACAAGCAACGGCCCGGTCATTGATTTAAATCATCGTAGAAGGAAAATATTCATTTTAACGCAAAATCGAAATAGCCATCGGCAAGAACTGACGTTTCTCTACAATAAAAGGTGCGTGCTTGCATGTAAAGATTAATAAACAACAGTCAATACAACGAATTTGAGACGGTCTTGAATCTGTCACGTGCCTGACTGCTCATGAATAATTCATAGCAGCGACAAGCCGGCAAGTTTTACAAGTCTCACTGGACACCCTCCGCCTGACGCGCTGCGCTGCAATTAACCCTTCATTACGCAGAAGCTCAATTAACAGCTTCTTATGAGGGGTGCCTTATGACCGCTCGCTTGTCTGAGTGATAAGAAACACAGTGCAGACCGCCCGGCGCTTATCAGCTGGAGTCAATGTTTTCTGGTTATAGACACGTTCCACGCCAATTAGCGAGGTTTAAGGGCCTACCTGTATTGTAACAGAATAAGGCTACGACGTGTGTTTACTTAAAATATTATTTTGCAATGAATTTGATTTTAAATAAAATACGGAAGACAGTCCAGTGAGACTTGAGCAAGTCTAGCGTTAGCCTAGCATAAGGGGTCACAATGTTCCAATCACTTAACATTGTTCAGAATCCATATTAAAAAAGTGCAGTTTTGTCATCAGAAAACTAACATAGTATATGTGTCAATGTTGATATTTAGGTACATCATATGGCCACTTACACAGACCTCATACAATTAACAATGAATCAGTTATCTGTGCATGATAGCCAGATTAATGGTGGTTTATGCCCTAGTTGCAAGACTGTCAATATTAGAGCAGTAGCACAAAAGTTAAGGTAAACTTTATACATTTAGATCCAAAAACTCACCAAGACTGATCTTTGCATGTTGATTTTTGTTAATATAGACCTTATTAATGCATCTAATTTCTCAACCAAGAAGTCCAATTGGTGAGTCTAATCAGTGAATTATACTGGTCTCGGTAATATAAAGCGCACAGACGCAGACTAGGCACAACCAAGTCTGCTTGTGGTTGACCACTTTCTGGTCTGGCAGAGTTATTCTGCAGACAAACACAAAGAGGGCTCTAAACCTGATGGTGTGAATGCCAATCATAAAGGAAAAACTTGTTAAGCTGCTTTATATATAAGTTGATTTCCCAACATACATGTTAAAGTGATTGGTGTGGGAGTGGACAAAGTGCATGCTATTTATGATAAAGATCAGGTCAGAAAGGTCAGATGAAAGATCTTATTCCTGGGCTGACAAGTATGACTCAGGCTAAATGTATTGGATTTGCTGGCAATCCACAGGTTATAGGCAAATTAATTGAAATATAAACTCGAAAGTTGGAGGTTTTTATGGGCAGACTACTATGGCTCTCAAAATAACTGGTGTGTCATAGGAATTTGGCACAAAAAATCAAGCTGTGATTGGTCAATAGTTTTAAGGTTGCCAATCGGTTGACATCAGTGTAAAAACTGGCTATATTTTGACATTCAGTCAGGCATCAATTTTCAAAATCTATTTTTAATGCTGAGCTGTCTTGAAAATAGCTGTATGTATTACCTGGGCAGAATAGGATATGTCTTGCTGCCAAAGTGCAAAGTAGGGCTCTTGTGTTTTGGCAGCTCTTGTGGAGGAAGGGTAGATTGTGTGTTGTGCAGGTAAAAACCATCAAAGCTTGCAGCTTCTTATACTCTAGACTAAATATGCATAAATCTTGCAACAGCATGTGGCTAAAAAGTTGAACCTGCCTGGTGTTTGATCTGTGTCATCCATATGCTTCACATATGACAGCATAATTAACTGAAAACTGTGAGTGTGGGTCATACATCTCCAGCACTTGTAATAAAACATCCACAGAAGCATGTTCCCCCCCCTCCCCCCCCCCCCAAAAAAAAAACAAAAACAAAACAAAACAAAACAAAATTAATTCAAAGATGCTGAATTAAAAACACTGTCTGGAAATAAGAAATTTAAGATAACTTCGATGAGTTCCTACATTTTGAGTTTTGCTACTTGTTTTCTCCAGGCACCTGTGTCTGTTTCAGGTACATTTAATGCAAGAAGTTGATATGGCATTATTCAGATCGTATGATGTGTCACATATCTTTCCATTTCAGTGGATCTTTATTTTTATTTCTTTAAAGAAGATATGTGCACTATAAAAATAAAATGATTTGAAAAATGAGGATATGTGGGGATGTCAGCAGTGACATCAAAGATAAAATTCTAAACCACACACAGTAGCAGAATCTGAAAATGTCTTTAGCCACCAAAATATTGTTTATCGGACAGACAGATACTGACATAGGTTTGGTGGTACATTGGCTAGGATTTGTTTGGCAGGCAAGTCAAGTGGTATTTTTACATAGTGTTGCTTTATAAAAAGCTGGCAGTAGCACATGGGTTTAGTGTTGCAGACCTGGGGTCCCTGGCACATCTGACCGGTCACAGGTAATTATGTAAACCTGAGACTGTGTGGAATGTGCTGGCAAAAGTCATGCTAATTCCAGTCAATGTGGATCAGGCAGGCCTGCTTGCACCTGCGACTATGTTCAATTTAGGTGAAATCAGCCAGTCCATTTGCAACATTATATTGGAAGTAGAAATGAGTTGTACAGGGGTCTGGCTTGTGGGGACTGAAAAGGTGGCTTGATGAAGAAATACCTCCACTTCTTCCTCAGGGAGACCAAACAAAAGATACTAGTTTAGGAGTGGACCCATTGATTTATAGATTGGATTCAAAATTGATTTATACAGGAGTATGTAGGGCACTTAATTAAAGATGTACATGTGAAGTGAAATGTGAGTGGACTTAGGACTTGATGCTTCTCCAGTGGTCAGTTGATTGAACTGTTCATGGAATGCCCCTGGCTCTTGTCCAGGTACAGTGGATGCTGTTATCAATGTGACTGCATGCTGAATGGTGTGTGGTCACTGACCTGGTCTTTGACAATGTGCCCTGCCAGGACCCTGACAGGTAATTACCCTACAGGTATAGACTACCATACTACAGTGGTATCTGTTGTAATTTACCAGTGGAACCTGTTGTATGTGGCTACCCCTTTAGCCAAGAAAAAGTGACAATATACAGCAAGTGGCCTTTTGCTGCAGGTAAATGTACAAAGATACTGACTTCTATGTCACAGAAATGTAAGCACGAAAAGCTGTATAGCTACTGAGAACAGTGACCACGTATAGCAGGTATCACTGTACATGTCCTGCAGACTCACCTGCTGTATGTGGCCACCCCATCAGCCAAGTGCAAGTGTCCCTGTACTGCAGGCATATGTATTTTAATATTACTGTCCACCGAAGTATATGCGTAACAAAGAGCAGGTGGCCTTTCATGGCAGTGGCCTTTGGTTGCCGCAGGTCATTTTGACTGAGGTGACCTGTCCTTGTATAAAGAACACATAATCAACAAAGGAGAGGGGTCATGTACCAGTGCATCTTGGCCTGATAACCATCGCACATGCTGTGTTTACTTGCCTCCAAAGAAGACCAAGCTTCATCTTTCCTATGGCTACTACCACTGAGGGAAATAGAGAAGACTTGGAGGTCAGTCTGATGAGTAGGAAGGGTGTGTGTCCTGCTTCAGTGAGAGTATGCACACTGTATTTGAAAAATAAAAACTCTCCATCAGGGAAATCATGAAGAAGGATTTTGTATGTAAACAAATGTGTCATGTGGAGAAATGCAAGACCACATGAAATAATAGCACTTAATATTTCTTGATCAGAGGTTTCGTTGACATCCACTTGGTATACCTAATGATAACTTTAACATGACACATTTTTCCATCCTATTTGATGAAACCATGTAGATATTTTGCATTTTTCACACTGAATACAGGGGATGTCTCGTTATGATGACAGGCATCTAGCACTAAGAATAAATAAAAGTGCAAAGCAGAAAAACCATACTTTATATTGTTATTGTCTTGTTTAATCATTGATTTAGAATCAAATTTTTGTTGGCATCATAATGATATAGATGAAGAAAATGTGTTGTATCTGTGTGATCCTGTGAACAAGCACTTGAAAAGAGCCGCAAATTCAAGAGCTGCAATAATTCCTTACCTTTTGCTAACAGGCTTACCAGGACACTCCTATTCAGGATTTCCTTTGAAGTGAAAGAATAGATTAATTATGCTCAATTGAGGCACTGTTGATGTATGTATGCTGTCTTCAAACTCTTGATGAAGGATGCTGCCTCAAAATGAGTGAATTGTTCCATTCAGGCATCTCCTGTCAAAGTATATAACAGTTTCTGTTGCCAGCCTGGTGTGTGACTGAAAAGTACCGGCAGAGTGATCTTAAATAAAGTTGAAAGGAAATAAAAAATTTGGGCAGAAATTAACAAGAAAAGTATAATTCATCAAGACAGTATTTAGAATTGACAATTCTAGATTCTGTCTGCAAGTCCCATGGATGTAATTTGATAGACCACACATCAGTGTTTCCATTAGGAATTTTTTCAGGGGGTCACAAGAAGGGAAATTCAGGGAGAAGACTAGATTTTTACCAATTTTACATGTAAATAAACAAGATTTGTGACCCGTTAGAATTTTCTCAGAGGGTATTTGAGGTTTTGAAAGGGTAATATACCCCCATTTGGGGTTAATGGAAACACTGCACATTGTGTTTTTTGTGTGTGTGACCAGATTGTTCATCACAGACTGGTCATTGGTTTGTCATGGTTTTGATGCCAATCCTAACTCTCCCAATCCCAATTCATCCTGGATTGACTGCCCTGCCTAGTTTTTCATTGAACAGGGCAATGTTGACATATGTGTAAGGAGTTGTCTGAACAGACAGACAGAAAGAAACATGAATAAGATAAGCCTCACCCAGTAGATTATTTATGTGGATATACACAGGCTATGAATCATAACACACACCATGTCAGTGTGCTGCAGCTCAGGCTGTCACATGTGATGGCCGCCCTCTCCCCCTCTCACTGCCAGTCCCTGCCAGAATATCTTATGTGTGGATGTATTTCTATATATTTGATCATAACACATGGTGGTGCAAGTGGTTGGCCTGTGGGCCAATGATCAAACACTTTTGCAGCATGACCCACGACCTCTTTGTCAACACTCATCAGGGCACATTTCAGTGTGTTAACATGCTTGACTACTTGCCTGGAAAACATTCCATCATATATGAGATTAGGTGTTCAGTTGCAGTGGTTGCCTGCCCTGTATATTCAAATATACCATAAACATCTGTATGTTTCAAAGCCAGTGTAGTTGCAGATGCATGTATTGAAATGGCATTGCCCTAAAAAATAATAAATTCAACTGATTAAAGAAATAAAAAAGCTGCAGGTTTGAGGTCCATAGCAGTAAAACCTTTCCAGACTGACAACTTTTTGTGTTGGAGATAGCTGAGAACGGTGACAAGACAGAACAGATACAATGTACCATAGGAGACCTGATGCACAGTTGCATTCAATTCAGATGTAAATATAATACTTTAAGGGGGTGGAGCCATTATGTTCTCAGGTGCCTGTCCTGCCTGGCCATTGTTTGTTATGTTATCTCAAAATGGGTGCACACATTTTACTCAAATTTCTTTCAAAACTGTATGTATCCACTTTCCCTTCAGACCATTTGGTTTGTCACCACTTGGCCCTTAATAGAGGTAGGTGTCTTTGGCTTTGCATCATAATGCAGTGTAATGCAGTTTACTTGCAGGGATTTTTTATTTTTCTGTGGCTCCTCACATGTCTGGCATTATATTTGTGTCAGTAATCACCTTTTCTCAAGTCATGACCTGTTTTTCCAGAAATATTCTGCTGACTCAAAAATTTTCTAACAATTTTAGCTAAATTAACTTCCATAAATTAACCACTTAAAGACAGGGACTAAGGTTTCACCAGGGGTAGGTGATAGAAAAGCAGATGAGCTGTCAGCCAGTTGTGGAGTCACAAGGTCACTGTCGTGTGTGAGTTCACAGGGTATGCTCTCCACAAGTTTTACTGAGGCGGAAGAATAGTGACTTACTGGTGGTAGGTAGATCACTAGGACTAAATGCTGTGAAAAACCATTCATGCCATGAGGTATTTAATACTGCAGACTTGTATATGGTAGAATAAGACGAAATGTTTTATACTATCTCTGCATCATGTCCTAGAATCCAGTGAAAAAGTGGATCAGAAAGTTATGTTTAAATACTTGTGTGTGGTCTTTTCTGTAGAGATTCAATGTTAAAACCTGTGAAGATTTCCATTATGGAAAGGTTTGCCTGAAGATATTTACCTCGTTTTAGCCAGTTTGGTTGAAGAAATTTTCAATTTCATTGGTGCAACTAAGATTAATCCTTCAGTAGTTGAATCCCAGATATTGATAGAAATAAATATATGAAAAGGATTTGCCTCTGTGTTGAAAAGTTAAAGCTGAATTGGACAAGAACATTTCAATTTCAGTCATTTTAGCCAACTTGGTTTCAATTATAAAATTCCCAGTACTGATCCAGATGCATGCAAGGATGGCACAGGAGATGTAGTAAATAGTCTCAGCTGGTGTTAAGCTGTCTCTTGTTACAATGGTCTGTCAACTCATGTTTCAGTGCATTGTGCATATTTCTCTGAACACAAAAGCCTGATATGATTAATTTTATGGCATAGATTCTGACAAGAATGCCAGATTAGTGTCTCAGTCATATCACGTTTTCGGTCAGCCAGTGGGACTGGGCACGAGGTTTACTTTGTGTGAATAATGGAAGCATCAGAGAACTTTGAGGACAGGTAAGACGCCAAAGGCCTTTTTGGACAACCATCTCTTACTATGACTCCCAGACTAAAAATTTTTACTACAGCGAAACCTGTTTTGAGAGACTGCCCTGGGTCAGACCCAAAAGTAGGCACATAAAACAGGTGGTCTTCCAAAAGAGGGTTGACTCTTGAGCCTCCTCGCCAATAACTAATCTCTACTTTCAAATTTCCATCCATGATATAGATTCAAATATGAGTGCTTGTACACTTATTAGACCTAATGCCATCTTGCAATCCTGTGTTAATTAGTCCCCCGCCCACTTGGTGGGGGACTATAGGTTTGCACCTCGTCCGTCCGTCAGTCCGTCCGTCCGAAGCTTCTCCGGGCCATATTTCCAACACCATAACACCCACAGCTACCAAATTTAATGTGTTTGTACTTCCTAGGATAGAGGTGTATCATGTGCCAAAAGTAGGTCACTAGGTCAAATATCTGGGTCACAGAATACATATGTATGAAAAATCCTGTCCGGGCCATAACTTTTTTGTCCTTTTACTTACAGTCATGAAATTTTACACAAATGTGAAGCTTAGTCTAAGAAAGTGTCATAAAGCAAAACTAGGTCACTAGGTCAAATATTTGGGTCACCGATCGATATGTAAATATACAGAATTTTCAGGTCCTGACTGTAATTTTTTTAACTTTAGACCTTTTTTTATGAAATGTTACATGATAATGTACCTTGACCCAAAAGTGTGTCATGAGGGGAAATTAGGTCACTAGGTCAAATATATAGGTCACAGTATAAAATTCTGTGTAAAACCTTGTCAGCACCAAATTTCTTATACCATAATACCTACAGCTACTAACTTTGTTATGTGCATACTTCTTGGGGTGCTGGAGTGTAGCATGGCAAAAGTAGGTCACTAGGTTCAAAATCTAGGTCACAATGTGAAATCCATTTAAAAACTTGTCGGGGCCATAACATTTTTGTCCTTTTACTTAGATTGATGAAATTTTACACAAATGTGAAACTTAACATAGAAATGTGTCGTAAAGTAAAATTAGGTTACTAGGTCAAATATTTGGGTCACAGTAATACATAAATGTACAGTATTTTCATGTCCTTACTGTAATTCTTAAAAAATTTTGACTTCTTGTTATAAAATTTTACTGATAATGTATTGTGACCTAAAAGTGTCATGATGCAAAACTAGGTCACTAGGTCAAATATCTAGGTCACTGTAAATTCCATGTAAAACCTTGTCCATGCCATATTTCCCTTAATATAATACCTACAGCTACCAAATTTATTATTTTAATACTACCTGGGGAGTTGTTGTGTCACATGGCAAAAGTAGGTCACTAGGTCAAATATCTAGGTCACTGTGAAATCCATTCAAAATCTTGTCCGAGCCATAACTTTTTTGTCCTTTTACTTAGATTAATGAAATTTTACACAAATGTGAAGCTTAATCTAAGAATGTGCCATAAGGCAAAACTAGGTCACACCCCTATATAGTAGTCCATTCAACCTCGTGGGCGACGAGCGGGGGACTATGTATTGCTCTGCAATACTCATTAACTTGTTTATTTAGTAGTATTATAAACATACTCAGCATTTGTAAACTGATTTAAACATGAAATTTTTACTAATCTTGTACAAAATTGATGGATTTTACTTACCTGAAATGGCAAATTTGTGGCTGGAAAAATGGTCTTTTGGTGTCATTTTGGGTGGCCACTGGTCAGGTTCTGCAGGTGGTCTCCCAAAAGAGGTAAATTACACTTAGAAGTTGCTTTTGCACAAGAAAAGTGGTCACAAAAGAAGGTGGTCTTGTAATACATGTATGGTATGTGACCTTAACATATTTTCAAGGTCATTAGGCTCTTAAGAAAAGGACACTAAATTCAGTCTAGGTTAGCGCTAGAATTTTAAAATTAGTAGCCAAAATTTTAATTTTTCTAGGAAAGACCTACACAGACTTGAAATCTGTCAAATTTCTGCATGAAATAAAGAATTTTTGGAAAATTTAGTAGCCATTTGCTACGTTTACTAGCCATTTTGAAGTTCTAGTAGCAATTGGCTATTTTGGCTACTGCTTGCGCTAACCTAGTCAGAATAAGGGGAACAATACCAAATGTACCACAGATGTCTACTCGTACGAAAGCTTGATGTTACATCTTATGGGTGACCTTAACTAATTTCTCAGACATGTGGAGGGAATGCATTTCAGGAAATGAATTTTTGTTGGTGGTCGCCAGTAGAGCATTAGGCCTATGGGCCTCTTGTTACATGTTTCCATTAGTGTTTTTTAATCCATGAACTTTGATGAGTCGTAATTGCCCTAAAATGCCTTCAGTGTCATATCTGTCCTTAAAACATGGAATATGACTCAGTCATGTAAGTACATCACAAAATTATTGTCCACAAAGAGGGCTTCTGCACAATTTATTTGTGGATTAAGTATCAACAAAGCTTTTTATTAAGGTGCCAGGATGGTTTGGTCTATGACAGCTGTGGCGAAAAAATCAGAAAATGAGTTTTGTTCTTTATCTATAAGATAAACACCTAAAGTATGTGGTCTCCAAATATTGTTTCTTAAAGATTAATATTTATATGAGAAAATCAATGAAAAACTATTGCAATTTTCTATGGCCTACTGCATGTGTACCTTCTGATTATTTTGGTACGGAACTTTCCATGATGTTTGAACAGCCATCAGCAGTGCCCACCGGTGCGAACAATGATAAAGTCGCATGATCACGAGGAAGCAAAATCACATCACACTTGATTGGATGCACATATCGTTCGAAGACGGACACGCCAAAGGCACTAATGCAGCTTAAAGACCTATTTCTGATTGCTATTACAGTGCTTAACTGGCATTATTGGGGATCTAGAGGTATTCAGCATGGTGTGATTTATCTAAATGAACAGATAGGCCTGGCCATCAATTCTTCACTCTTGTCACTTTCCTTTTGCCTATCCTCAGTCTTCCTGGCCAACAAACTCTTCTTTGTCATTTTTCATCTGCTTTTTCTTGGGCGTTGATGTTTGAATGCAGATTTTCCACGTCTGGTTATTTCTCCACTTGATCTTGTCCACAGGTTGTACTTGCTATAGTGTTTTCAAAACACTGTGTGGCCAAATACTCAGCCTGGAGAGTTGGTCAGGACATCTTGTTCTTTGATCCTATCTGATGAAAACTGAGTAAATGAGATGAGCCTGCTACCAAAGTAAACTTTACAAATATTCCTAAAACACACATGGACCAACTTGCTGGCAGCCAGTTTGACACAAGGCGTTGTTAGGGTTAAGGTCAGGTGACTGCATAATCGTCTTTGTGTTCTTCCTTTAATCCTGGGTTGCAGCATGCAAACCACAAGCATAAACCATACAGTATGACTGGCTTTACAAAATTTGAGGTGAAAAACTTGATTTTTATACCACAAAACAACAATGTATGTATCTTAGCAAGAATTCCTCAAAGTTGAGGGTTCTTTTTACCCCACTCATACGAAACAGTTTGAGTGGAGGGAATGAGCAATTTTTTACATGATGGCCTTCTCCGGGTAAAAATTAGAGCCACGACCTTTAATAATGATTTTCTGAGAAGTCAATTTTCACAAGATCAATCAAATTTTAAAATGAGTCAATAAAAAACAGATAGTCTCATCTCAAAATAAAAGGGTAATGCAAGCTAAACATCTATCTAAGGAAACATGTTTTTAATTTGGCATTTCAACTCTTCCTTCCATGACTTTTGGAGCTCAGAAATGGACAGTCTGTGTATAACATCATGGTACCCACTTCAAAATTGTATTAAACTTCATAAAATCAATTTTATCTGTAAATTTGTTTACTGCAGAGGGGTCTATATTATCATTTCAAATAGTTTGCAGATCTAAAAATTGAATATTTTGCAAACGTACTGAAATAAACTTGTGAATCTATACCCACTCACAAAAGAGCACAAACTTCTAAAACATGTCTTTGGTTGATTTGATATTCTGTGACAACAAATCTAGACATCCATATGATTAGGAAAGTAAATATTTTATTGGGTCGAACAGTCAATTTAGGTGAGCTGGACAAGGTCAAAGTTGGCAGAGTCTGTTTCACATGCCTGAAACCATGCTGGCACCGTAAACTACATGTATATCATCAAACCCCATTTAGGCCAAGGTTTGTTACAATACTGAGTCTATATTGTGTAATATAATACACTGTACGCATAACCCATCATGCCAGTCTGCTTATACCTTCATTCATGATTTGGGAACCTGTGGCATTTCCATAATTTCAACTTTATAATTGTGTTTGTCTTATTTTTGAGCTTGACAACGAAAGTATGGTTTAATTAAAGTGTCAGTTACAACAGATTGAGAACAATTAATGTGCATACACAAGTGAGTAGTTGTTGAGGCATGTAAAAAAATGTGGGAAATACAAGCTGTGCGGGAGGGTCTAAACCCAAACCTCTAGCCGTGTTTATAGGATCTGTGTGCAAGGCAAGTAGAGCAAGAGATCATGTATCCATTTGGTACTTTGTTGTGGTGTTTTGACAGGTTCCACTATGGTGCCCGTCTTTGTAACATTGCTCATTCATTTTGTGCATGTTTCTGCTTTTGTATGACAGTGCTTCCTCTTTGCAACAGTACTCATTCAAAAAAAAAATTTACAAATGTTTCTATCATTTTTAGCTCTGCTGATCATAGGTTACAGAGCTTATGCCGTCACTCATGTCTGGCCAGCTGTGATTCCATCCGTAGGGCTGGCCATAAACAATTTGCTTGTCAGCATGATAGCATCAATAATTTTAAAGTTAGTCTCTTGAAATTTTTTGCACATGTTCTATGAATGAAAATCGGGGGGGGGGGGGGGGGGGCGTTATTGGTGGTGCTACCTACAGGATTACGTAGTACACAGTTCAAAAAGTTAATAAAAACCCTCTGGTCTCCTTGATTTGTGATGTATCCTTATGGAATTTTGTGGAAGTGTTTAGGAGGCTAATATGTGGAATCCGAATAGTACTGATGGTGCCACCTAAAGGTGAATGGAAAATATGAGCCAAATTGTGTTCAGACCTGTGAAATTCATTATCATGAGAAATAATCAGGCTTACTTAAACAAATGTTTGTCACAGTGTATGTGTATCATGACTGAAATAAGATATCACATAAGATTTGTGACCTTGACATACTTTCTCAAGGTCACTGAGGGAATACATTTCAGGAGATGATATTCTTGTGATGGTCAGTCTATCTTCACATATGAACATATATGCATTTTACCATTATAGGAATACTATACAGAAAAAAAGTTGATGATGCATGGAGTCCTGGTGGTGCTCCTGGTGGTTTTCAATGGAACTAACATTATAGGTGAAAAAAAAAAAAACACATTAAATTTGGTATTATTATCATAAATAAAGATGGAGCTTTGAAGTTTACACCAACTGTGCATTGGGTCAATGGCCAACTTTTAGGAAAATTTGGATGACTTTGACTTATTTTTGAAGGTCAAAATACAAATTGCACATATTGATAATTAAAAAGTACAAAACAGAGATATAAGTGAGCTATGGTAACCAAAATATGCATTGTGCATGATTATTGATATTTTATACTCAATGAAGGACCTTTAACCTACATTTTAAAGGTCACGGATGGAATAAAAGTGAAAACAAAAACTTATTGACATTGTTAGGGCTCTTAATTTGCCATGGAACTCAATAAAATGTGGTGAGAATGTTGGGGAGGCAAAAAAATGTTGAACTAGCCTGTTACTGGTTGCACGACCTGTAAGTCAATGCAAGATATCAGGGAATGTGTTTTGAGACAAGGAAAATTCATTATCATCAGAAAGAATGAAACTCTGATGATTCTAGATGTACATGCATTATAGATTTATGCCATGTGATTTTTTATACGCATACATGTATTACATCATTTTGGGGACCTTGATCTTCTGTCCCAAGGTCACTGAGGACATAAAGTTCAGGACTCACTCATTGTTGTCTTGGCACATGCAACAATATCCATCATAGGAATTGCACAAATAAGCTATGATTTCATGTAGAGCACAGTGCCCTCTGGTGGATAAGTCAGACACTGAAATGACATAAGCTTTATATGTACCCATATATTCCATCAGTAGTATTGTATAGAATGGAAATGACTTTGAATTATCATATCAGCAGTGTGTTCAGACACATGGAATTCATTATCTTGAGAAATAAGGCTAATTTTACCAAATTTATGACAAACATGTATCATATATGTGGAAGTGGGATATTGAGGACAGCTTTGAAATGAAGATGTAGGCACAATATAGCCATGGTGCCAGCAGAGCATTAGGCACATGGGCCTCTTGTTTTATTATATTGTTTCTACCATTTTATTACAGTGCTTCTTTGTGTAACACTGCTGATTCATTCCATGAATGTTTATTTCGTTGTTTTACTACAATGTTCCCTCTTTATTACATTGCTCATTCATTCTGTGAGTGTTTTTACCATCATTGTATTACTATGTTCCCTCTTTATAACACCACTCATTAATTTGAAGAATTAGTATAGTTTAATTTAAACATATTAATTTCACCTGGGTTGCCTAGTAGTACTGAGGCACTGAGTGGATGGCTCTCCAGACACAGAGAGATACACAGTCAGATGTACAAAACACAGAGGACAAAACAGTACTGAGGACAAGTCAAGTGATTAAGGTGCTAAAATAGTGTTGTACTTGTTCCAACGCAAGAAATAAGCCATCTTGTATCTGTAATAAAGTTTTGAACAGCATTAAAAATATCTAAATTTTGGCCAGACACAAGATTGTCATAAGCATTTGTAAGATAAGTGAGCAATGTGTGTAGCATTGGTGTCTTACAGTACTGCCTTTTTATAACACCACTCATTAACTTGAATAATGTTTCTGACATTGTTGTCTTATAGTGTGCCCTCTTTATAACACCACTCATTATTATTTTGTGCACTGTAACTTAAACGGATAAGTTTCATTGTGAAATCAAACAGCATGATGGCTGTGTGCATGTAGGCTAGACAGGTACTGTGCCAGTAGGTGTTGGCAGGCTGCCTGCTTGTGTCAATGTCAGTGCAAGGGTTATCCTGGGGTTATCCCAGCTTATCCCTGGTCTGTAAATACACACGTCTGTGTGTGTATGTTACTTATCACTGAGTGACCTACTTAATAGGATGTCAAGTACAGATATGAAGACTCCAGTGTGCCCTGCTCGACACCCTCGAGGTGAAGTGAGCAATAAGGGGTGGACCTCCCACCACATACTGCAAACTGCATAAAGTACTCAAGTTTGGCATCTCAGTAGCTGAGCAGAAGTTTTTATTTGTGCCTTACTGTGTTTCTGTACAGGTTCAGCAGAGCGTGAGGTGCACAGACTTTCCCTACATGATCACTTGACATCCTGGTTTTCGGGACTTGCTTGAGAACAGTCAGAAATAATTTCCAGCCAAGATGACAAGAGACACCAGTTAAGTTTTTAGACAGCAGAAAGGACCTGGTTTGAGAGGTGAGTACAACAGCACAATGAAGACTTGTTTCACCTGGTGATGGTGGCATATGTACGTATTTCAAGCCTGTATGTAGTGGTGGCAATCAAGCAGGCACCCTGACATGCCGGATATACCCAGCACAATTTCACTTCAAGTAAAAAAAAATAATTCTCTTTGAGCCGTGGACGGGCCAGTGCATAAAGAAGTTCAAAATCATTGCTCTTTTGTGAATTGTGGTTGCCTATGGTAGGCCCATATGGGAACAAAGACATAACACACCTTGTCATCAGTGTGTTGTCAATTGTAGTGTTGCGTAAAACTTGGACAGACCTGTTATAAATATCTCACAAGGTCCATCCAAGTTGCAATGGAACAATATTTTCAAAACTATTTAAGTACCTTTCACTTGTCATTGCAGCCCCTTGGCCTGTACATGTTAACCCTTTCTCCTTTCAAAAAGCCAAAAACTGCTGCAGGTAGAGTGTTGTCTACTTCCATGATTTTATGACTAATCTCAGTGTGAGAAAAAAGGAAAAAGAAAATTAAAAGAGAACATAGATGTGGCCTACCAGAATAGGATACCCCAAGGAAAGCTGTTTACTCAGTCTTAACTCAAGGGAGAAACTAAGGGTTAAAATATCTGAAAGGAAAAGCACAACACCAAACACACAGACGCTTTTGTATGTTTTATGCTGTCAGTCATTGGCACAGTTGGAGTTACTTCCTTATGCCTTGAACATCCTTCTCAATTTTAAAGTTTTATTTTCCAATGTTCCTTCATGATACAATGAAAAAGGGATTACATGATAAAGAAAGCAAGTAGAAAGGTCATGGAGGTCCTGACCTCAATAGAAACAAGGTAACTGTTGTGGAATAATGTATGGATGATACAGGGAGAGCATGATATGAATGTAGTCTAAAACTATGTAAAATTTATTATATATCACAGTGCTAGAAATAAGGAAAATTTTTCACTTGTCCGCCAACCAAGTGGAGTCTTAAATTCTAATTGAACTGTATGTAAATTTTGGACAAGTGCATTGGAAATTTTACTTGTCCGTCACAAGTTTCACTTAGTACGGACAAGCCGATAAGCCCTATTTCTAGCCCTGTATCAATACTATAGCAGATCTAAAACACGTGTGCAAAAGGATGACCAACAGGGACTCAGGGTATGGTATCAAACCAGGAAATAAATATTTAGTTAGAAAAGTATGACAGCATACTTCAGTGACATTTAGTCAAAACATCAAGTATTGATATGAATGAGGAAATGCTCTGGTAGCTTGCATAAGTGTTGATGGTACAACAGCTGTGGGCACAAATAAGGTACATGTTGCAGGTGAGGTATGTGAATTTTTTTATAATTTCCAGGTGTGTGAGCTTTCAAATTTGTAAAATGTAAGTGTTCATCTACATGAAGAGTCCGCCTTTTACAGATGAGTGCCCATGTACGTCAAAAGTATGTCTGGCTCTAGGGACAAGTGGCAGGTAGGCTTCTATTTTACAAATGAAGTAATGATGAAGAATTTCAAGTAAAGTTCAAATTTTCACAATCATAGGGGGTATTTATGGTTATCTCCTTAGATTCAACATTGTGTCGTTCCTTGTTCACAGAATGCTGGAGCCAAATGCTGTGATCCCTGATAAAAGCAGCCCATAGGAAGGAGGAGGGAGATGAGTAAATTAAAATGAAGTGCCAACCCCAGTTTAAAAATATTGGTCGGCTTAACATAAGGTTAGATGGTACACATAAAAATGAGTATGAAGCAGAAAGCAGGGTCTGAGTTAAGCAAAACTGTTGAGATAGTCCCTGTCATGAAAGACCACCTGACCTGAATTGTCACAGAAAAGTTTGTTCCAAGGCAGGTGACCTCTCATGGCAGGTAAGTGACATGGGAAAATGTGGAGTTTGTGAGGCAGCCTATCTAGAGACAGTGTTGCCTCAGACAGTAAGAAGGGTCTATGAAGATGGGAACCACTCAATGACAAAACCACACTGAGATAGCTGGGGTCAGGATCAAGGTTCAAGGTGTCCTCCAGAATCTATGAAACAAAAGCCACCTGGTGATTAATCGTGTCACTCCATTGTTATGTGGTATGCCAGCCTCAAAGTGATCACTGTAGCATGTGCAGCCATCCATAGCACCATAGGGTACATAGCTTTTGGTACTTTGATCTTATGTTATTATTGATTTTGTTGTTCCCTGTCTTTAGAGACCATCCGGACTGACACAGGGAATATTAATTTTGAAGATATTGTACTTTTGGAGGAGAGGACTTGGTGGTGTGCAAAGTGATCAGTCAAGACAAGGATTACTACTGGGAGTTTAGGGATTAAATTGAAAATTGCCTGTGATATCTGAGGACAGTTTTCTCAACCCCAGAAATACAAACACAAGGCCTTTTTTTAAATAGTGGAATCCTTGATGACAGGATTGTGTGAACCAGTATCCAAGGAGTTGATACACATGGTGCACCAGCTGTCAACCACTTGGGTTAGGTACAGGACCACCAGATAGAGCATGGCAGTCCAGTGCATCACGTTATGGAGTCATCACCCCCACCCCCTAATTTGATCTTTTTTATTCAAAATTATATGCATAAGTATGATTTGTTCATTACAATATATGACCAATATTTTTTGCAGTGGATGGCACTGCATGGACTTCAATATAATAGATGCTGGACGTCTGTTATTGTTCCCCACCACCTAAGGTGGCATAGGGGGACATAGATTAGTGGGGATAGGGGCCATGTCTGTCGGTCTGTTTCTTTTTAATCTTCATCCAATACAGTGGAAGAGGTGGCTTTCAGCTAATACCTTAGTACACTTTACCTCATAACACCTCTAGTCAACTTTATGGTGCTAAAAATTGTACTACTATTTACCGGTTTATACCAGTGTCGGTATGGTGGAATAGTGTATGAAGCTTTTAAGTTTCAAAGGAGATGTCTGTCGGCCAGCATATCTCTAGAACCCTAAGAGATAGAGTAATGAAGTTTGTACCAGAGATTCATCATACCACGGGCATGTGTGTTGTGTACTGTTTCTGGCCCAAGAACATATCCATTTTTCGTGAGTCTGGCAGCATATCTCTAAAAGCCTTAGAGATAGAATAATGAAATTTATACCAGAGATGCATCACACCAAGGGCATGTGTGCCATTTATTGCTTTTGACCTTGACCTATTTTCAAGGTCACAAGGCCCAAGATCATATCAGTTTTTGTGCATCCACACATGCTGTATACATTGTATAGCTTTCTTCTGTGTATTGTGGCGGCGGACATAGGTCCTTTGGATCACTGTGCACTTGTGTTTATTTCTGTTTTGTTGAACCTGTTTGAATTCAGTAACATTTTCTGAGAAGACCAAAAACACTTCTCAGTGGTTGTGCAGGTCCCTCAGTGAAATGTGATGTCTGTAGCATCCATGTGGCAGGAAAATATAGAGAAGAGAGCAGTGTTGAAGTACATTCAGCAGGGGATTGGCCAATTGGCCAGGTGACAGAGGCAGGGATTATGTGTGATAGCTGTTCAGATGATGGCCATAATGTACCATTAACCACATAATAGCCAATTATCTGACAGGCCAGCAGCTTTGCTGCAGCAACATCTGTCATGGCAGTCCAGTGTATCACGATGTACATGTATTTGTGTCAAACTACTGTCACCTGGCGTAACCTGTGGCAGGTATGACAGTCTGTTCCTTTGAGCATGGCCCTTGGAGTATACACCACAGGCAGGTATGACATTTATAGTTCCTTTGAGCATGGCTCTCAGAGTTTACACTGCAGACAAGTATGACTTTCATAGTTCCTGTGAGCATGGCTCTCAGAGTTTACACGACGGCCAGGTATAATATTCACAATTCCTGTGAGTGTGGCTTTTGAAGTTTTTACCACAGGCAGGTATGATATTCATGGTTCCTTTGAGCATAGTTCTGAGAGTTAACACTACAGGTAGGTATGACATCGATAGTTCATTTGAGCATGGCTCTAAGAGTTTACACTACAGGCAGGAATGGCATGCACAGTTCCTTTGAGCATGGCTCAAGGAGTTTTCTTTGCAGGCAGGTATGACATGTGCAGAACCTTAAATTGAGCATGGCTTGAGGAGGTTACATTACAAGCAGGTATGACATTCACAGTTCAGCTGGGAGGTATGAAATTCACAATTCCTTTAAGCATGGCTCTAGGAGCTTACAAAACAGGCAGATAGGACATTCACAGTTCATAGTTCCTTTGTGCATGGTTCACAGAGTAAAAATGCACTACAGGCAGGTATAACATTCACAGTATCTCTGAGCATGGCCCTTGGAGTTTAAACACATGCAGATCTGTGTGGAAGTTCAGTACTGCCTCTTTCCTTTGTGGGATCTTATGTGTAAACAAGGGAGGGTTTCTCAAGCTGTTGCACAATGTAGTGTGACAGGACAAAAAGTTGTGAGGATGAAAGGACAAAAAGCTCACTGGGCTGTAATATGAACAAAGAGGTTGATGACTGAGAGCTATACCAGAAACATGCAAGTACAGGTGGGTCACATTTCTGAGACCTGACTGTGTTACTTCCAACCAGGAGTGCTATATTTTTGTGGGTGCACCCCAAGGACCCATTATGTTTTCAGGGTGTCCATTCATCAATCTGTGGGTCTGTCCTTTCATCTGTGGTTCCATCTGTGATTTTGTCAATCCACCATTTGTTTGTAAACTCAGCATCTTGAGACTTGCTGGCCACCTGAAACTCTAATTTACAACGTTTGTACCTTCACATTCTTTATTGATTTGAATACATTTTGGTGACCTTGACCTCATTTTCAAGGTCACAGGAGCAATGTATGTGCAAAGGTGGACTCCTCACTGAATGTTTTGTATTGAAGTACCTCCAGTTTGTCAGTGTTCGGTTTTGAGGTTTTTTTCTTTTACATACATACGTACGTGTGTGTGTGTGTGGGTGCGTGCGTGCGTGCGTGTGTGCATGCGTGCGTGTGCATACATACAGATACACGCACACACACACACATTGATGATGGGGTCTAAACAAACATGCTTGACTTTGTCATTTTAACCTTTACTCATGTCAATGTGTGATCATTTAGATTCATACTGTCTGTTAGACCTTCTGTGACAAATATTGCCCGACCAACCTAGTTACAACAGAAATGAGTGGCCGGCTTGTGTTGAGTAACAGGTGGCTCTACTTTCATACCGGCACTGGTCTGTACACTCAGTAAGAAGTGCTACCACAGTAGAAGACAACCTTGTAAGCATCAATTGCATGTGATAAGAAAATATTTTGGGGAACTTAATTTATTGCCAAGCATTTACAAAGTAAAGCATACATAAATAATAATGCTGGGATGTATATTTTACGAGAAATTTTATCAATATGACATGTTTCTGTCAGCTTGAAAGAGGATGAAAAATTAGGTCATATTCTTGCTGTCCATTGTGACAGGTAAAAATGAAGTCAGGAAAAGGGATACATCAATACACTGCACCACCATGATTAATAAATGGGATGCATTAATACACTGCACTACAATGATAGATTACATGTGGTGCTACAGTGATTGATAATGACTGATGACCTAGGTACAGTATTACAGCAAGTGAAAAGGACTAAGCTGTTTAGTTCAGTTCTAACCAAATCCTATGCAGGGATGATCGGTGAGTTCTGTGAAGGACGATACACTTCAGGACTGTCACACGTGGATATTACCGACCTGATGGAATATCTGTGGACTTGTTGATAACAACCTTGAACTGCAATGAAGGCTTAGGACAGTGACATTACAATATAAGAGACTGATATTGTGATGTTACTTTAACATGTACACTGTTTGTTCTTTATTTTGTTATTATTTTAGTATTTTTCGCTCACCAGGTGTACTGAGTATACTTGTATACTTAAGTACGATAATAAAGAGAAAAAAAAAAAATATATATATATATATGCATTAATACACTGCACCATAATGATCAATTAATGTGGTACATGAATGTACTGTAACACAATGGTTTATTGATGAGTTTGATGCATTGATCAATAATACATTATGCACCAATGATTGATCAATAAGTGATGCATCAATACACCATACCACAATGATTGATTCATATGTATAACGCATCAATACACTGTACTGTAATGCTTTATTAATAAGTAAGAATTGTACATACACTGCATCACAATAACGGATTGAACCCATATTTTTGCTGTTCATGCATACAATACTGACAGCAGGCGTGGATGTTGTCTGTGTACAGGCATCAATCTTCCTTAGTCACCTGGCTCTGAATTGTATCAACTTCACCAAGGGTGGAGAAACAGAAAGACTGATCTGTGTATCAGACAAGCATAGAAATAAATTAACACTTACCGACTCGAAATACATGGGATCATCTTTGAAGAAAACCAACTGTCCAGCCCTCTGTAATATTACTTATTGTATTGGTGCAATGGTAGTTAAAGCATATATTTTGGGGTTGGCGTAGTCATGAACTACAGATTGGCACAAAGATCAACACTTGTTCCCGCCCAGTTCTTTAACAAACACAGTGATAATGAAAGGACTGGGTTTTATGCTGTTTATATTTACAGTAAAACCTCTCTTACCGAACACCCCTCTATACTGAACACCATTTCTCAGTCGCGAATATATACTTCCAATGTTAGCAAACCTCCCTATACTGAACACCTCCCCATACCGAACACTTTTCGGGTCCCAAGGGTGTTCGGTATCGGGAGGTTTTACTGTATTTCTCTTCCATAACAAATGGCAAAACTGTAAAAATGGTTTGGTTTGGTTCCCTACAATATTATTAAAAAAACCTTTTTGTAATATCTTGTTTAGTTTATGAAATATCACTCTGCAAAGTTGAAAAATCTACCCTGTCACAGAAAAACATGAGGAAGTTGGATTTTTTTCTATTTTGCAAAGCTATATTTCCTAAACTAAATAAGATATCCAAAAAATATGGCAAGCTTTTTGGGATAATATTGTAAGGAATCAAACAAAACCATTTTTAGCTCTGGTGACCAAAGGTCGCAGAGCTTATGCAACTGCTCATGTCTGTCCATCTGTCCGTCTGTAAACTTTTGCTCATTAGCACAATACCATCCACAGTTTTCCAGTTAGTCCAATATAACTTTCAGGACTTTCAGGGTGTATGAAAATCTAGGCTGCTTTCAATAATGGTGGCGCCACCTACATTATTATGTAATATAGGGGTCAAAATGTGGAAGTCTTTTGAACACTCAAGCATCTGTAATTCTTGGCTGATCTTCACCAAATTTGGTGGGATTGTAGGGGAGGTCAAAGTCTAAGTTGCTAATGATACTAGTGGGGCTACCTATAATTTGACAGAAATTATGAGCCAAAATGTGTTTTAAGATGTAAAATTCCATATTTGGAAAAGTAATTGGATTTGACTTGCCAAATTTATATAATATATAGACCATGGCCAAAGGTAGAATGTTAAGTAATGTCAGTGACCTTACCTATTTTTGTGAGGTCACCATGCCTGTAAAGTTGAAAAGGTGATTTTGTAATGGCCGAGTGTAGCTTGGACATCAATGGCAAAGAGAATTGAGCCTCCAGATCAAAATTGCACGTGATTACATAATACATAAAACTGCACTTGGTGACTTACTTTTTGGGTCACTGTGACCCAGTAATTATGGAGTTATGCACTTGTCCAAGTTTATTGTTTTTCCTCAATAACTCAAAAAAGTTATTACCCAATTTGAACAAACAGATTATATATACAAAGCTGAATGTAGGGCGCATATTTTGAACATAACTATTTGTCAATCCGAGTTGTAGGTCAAGGTCAAATAGCCAGTTTGAATATTGGGCTCCTCTTGTGAATGCTCTGCACCCCACAATTCTTGAGATAGGTCCATATAACATTAAGGAGTTACAAAGTGTATAAAAATCTTTGTCGACGTCAATGTTGGTGGTGCCACCTATATTATTATGCACTATACAGGTCAAAATGTGAAAATCTTGTGACCGCAGTACTGTCCACAGGTTTCAAGTTAGCCCAGTATAACTTTCAGGACTAATAGGGAGCATAAATATGTAGGTACATTTCAATATTGGTGGCGCCACCTACAGTATTATGCAATACCAGGGTCAAAATGTGAAAATCTTGTAAACACCGTAGCATCTATAATTTTAGGCAGATCTTCACCAAATTTGGTGGGATTGTGGGGGAGGTCAAAGTCTAAGTTGGTGATGATACTAGTGGGGCCACCTACAATTTGATTTAAATTATGAGCCAAAATGTGTTTTAAGATATAAAATTCCATATCTTGAAAAGTAATTGGACTAGACTTACCAAATTTATATGATATATAGACAATGTCCAAAGCTAGAATCTTATATAATATCAGTGATCTTGACCTATTTTTGTGAGGTTGCCATACCTGTGAAGTTGAAAGAGGTGATTTTGCAATGGCTGGGTGTAGCTTGGACCTCAATGGCAATGTCAGCACAGCTCCAGGCAGGCCTATGGGCCTGTTGTATTACATAATCTGGGTGTCCTTACTCTTCTGTCCCAAGGACACTGAGGACATAAAGTTAACTGTTAAGGACTCACTCATTGTTGTCTTGGCACATGCAACAATATTCATCACAGGAGTTGCACAAATAAGCTAGATGATTACATGTGGAGCGAAGTGCCATCTGGTGGACAATTTTTACATTAAGCTTTATATGTTTAGAAGCCACTATGCCAGCAGAGCATTGGGCCTATGGGCCTCTTGTTACAGTTTTATCATTTGTTTCATAGAAGAAATAGATGAAAACAGCATAAAACCCAGTCATTTCATTGTCACTGTGTTTATTTAACAATTAGGCCAGGACAATGATTGATTTTTGCATGTATCTATAGTTCATGATTATACTAACCCAAAAATATATACTTAAGCTGTCTTTGCATCAGTAAGTAGTACATTATCAAGCTCTTAAGTTGGTTTTCTTCAAAAACAGTCGCATGAATTTACTATGCTTAACTGATATGTGATTCTTATATACATAGACACATTACATTTGCACTCATTTTAGTACAAAGAGAGAAACTTCCAGAATTTTAGAGGCCTGCAGAAAAGGATATAAAAGGACACTCCACTTATATATATTTGCTGATATTCAGGTAGGTAAGTACATTGCCATTAATTGCAGTGCACAGTAGGAATGTGTGAATTGCAGAGACCCGCAATGTTGCAGTTGTCGAACTGATATATTATGGGTAAAAAGCAAGCAGTTGTTCGGGTCAAGTATTGATGGTCGTTGATGTATGTGTATGTATGTGTGTACATGTATTATGTGACTGGACTAATAGAAGAGTAATAAAAGTTTGGTTTTTTTTTGGCTTGATGGAACTCGCCTTCATGATATCTGTGCAGAATTAGTGTCCATTGCGTTGCCTTCCAGTGGTATTGAGGACACTGTCTGGTAGCCATGCTGGTTTGCTGTCAGGGAGGGAGGAGCTTCACCTTTGACCTTGCAGCTTTCTCCATAATGTACGATAGAGGCTGAAGATTACTGCATACCAGACAGTCAAATTAAATGCTTTTTTTTTCTGTTCATACTTTCCTTTTGTGTTTTCATTGTCGTCTGTGTCATATTTCCCTGCATTAAAAAAAAAATCTAATATGGAGAAACCATCAGCATAAAAGATTATGAAAGGACATAGCAGCCTGTGCAAAAAGTGGTGGTCCTTGGGACATTTCCAGCTTAAATTTGTCATGACCAGCAAATTAACTGAACTTTGTGGCCCGAATGACCACCAAAAATACAGAAGTTGACAATGATCGTACAGAGTAAAGTCGGTCAAGAATTTACCCAGACCACCAAGTCATGGCAGTTTGTCAGTCCAAAATGTCCATCAGTTCTGGAAAACTTTTCATATAGACTGATATAGGCCTAGGTGTCCATGTGTTGGTAAGCCTGAACCATCTAGTTCAGTTTTAACAAATTTGTTTTGTCTGGATCCCCTAATAGTAACAGAGTTAACTAAGCTGGAGGTTCTCCAGACATAAAGACACACATCGTGTGTATACATAACACACAGGACAACACAAGGAACTACAATTCTATGAAAGAGAAACTTCAGTTATAAGCAACAGCATTACTTATGCTTTCAACTGCATGACAAGCATTGCAGATTCAGACTTGTATAGAAAAGTTGGTAATTAAATTTCTTGATGTCCAGAATAAATTTGGGTATGGAGCTGAAAATAATGTTGTTTTCATCATACATGTATGTGGAAAGAATATGCAGAAAGCATAATTTCAATGAGATAATCACTTGCTAAGTCAACCAATAAAGACAAGCTTACTCCAGGTGCCAAAGTAGGTGAAAGTGTATCCAGATTTTTTTTTTTATCAAGAAAAAAAAAATCTTTCACATATTCGTAGTGATGAGATTTTCTCAGTGGTATATGTGAGATTTAATTTTTTTTCTGAACAGATGTGAAGAATAGAGCAGCCTGGTCCAAGTTGTGTCCAGCACATACTTGTAAAGCATTTACCATAGTTAAAATATGAGCAGGAGATTTTGTCGGTTGAAAAGATGTGGGGTTTTTGTTTTTCAGGGTGGTTTTGAACTGACACATTGATTGTGAGCTATTGATTTCCATCGGTAAATTATTCTGTGACTTTGTAGTTGAAGGAAGGAGTCACCATAGTTTCTATTGCTGCATTTTGTTTTGCCTGACCTCATGTGAATTTCTAAGAGAACTTCTAAGTTTGTCTTTAGAGATTGGGGAAACAATGCTAGATACCTCATGGGGAAAAAGTTTATGCACAGAAGCTTTATTAACATTCATCTTGGACACAAGATATGGTCAGCATGACAGTGGAACTATACAAGGAATACAAAATGCAGACATAAACTACAAAACTAAATACAGGTGCTCCCAGTCAAACACGTATACATGTATATACATAACCAATAAGCTACAGAGACTTCGTACCCAAGTCGTTGTTGCCGAATTTCAAAGATTTTGTTTCAATTATTTGTGCAAGTGAGTATCTCAGGGCTATCTCCAGAGTGCATTATTTTTATAAATTTCTCTGTCTGGGTTAACAGTTTGTACAATAAAACTAATTTGTACAATTTGCATCTTGTTGTGAGGGGCTGCCAACATGTAGTTTGTAATTCATCACTTCATACATAACCATGAAAGTGGTGTGTTTGAAGTCTGAGCATTGAGGGTTGGTTGTCAGATTTAATTTTGCTATTCTGCTTAGTGTGATTAGTAAACTAGATATAAAGCAAAATTCCCAAATTAGTTGCATGTCAGTCTGCATTAGTTTACTGGCTTATCCTGAGGTCATGTTGCAAGTACCTCTAACCTCCAGAATAGTAGATCTGATATTTGTGTCAGACAGCCTGGTATAATCACTCATAAAACAATGAAGCTGTCACAGACAAAGGCTCTTAAAATAACCCATATGTTTTTTTCCCCCACAATGTACAGCTGTTGCATAAGTGAATGAAGGTGTGGTTTTTGTTATTAATTATTTGGATGTCCCCTGGATCATTCTGGGTCATCACATAGGATGCGACTTTGCCAGGTCAAGGTCAGAACAGAATAAGCATCATAGAATGTGTATTGGCATTTACACACAAATCAAGGTGATCAAATAATACATGTGCATAGAGCCATGCTATGGTGCTTATTCTTTGTTGATCAAGGTAAATAATACATGGAGCTATGGCATGTTGGATGTTCTGTGTTGATCAAGGTACGTAATGAACTGTTTTAGTTAAAGTGGCCTGCTATGGCCAAATACCATGATGATTGTATGTTGTGAACTGGGGCTTTACTGTTTGCGATTTGTTTCAAGTAGATATGAGATTATGTGTGAAGATTGACATTTATATTTTATTCAGTGTTTTTTTTTCTTGCCACTTTAGGAAAACCACACACATATATATATATATTCTTAGCATGCACAAGGGTTTACAACAAAGAATAGGCCTATATCACAATTGCAAACGGAAAGAAATATCTGTTGATTAAATGTTCATATGATAAAATATAGAAATACATGTCATGTCAGTGGAGACTACAGGTGACCAGGCACAAAAATACCAGAGTGAAATGGAAGCCAAACAACTCATTGTGCTTTCCTTTTTTTCTTTTCCTAAGTAAATTACCAAAAGTGGTCTCTTGAGTGAAAGGTATTCAATCTGAACTAGAATTTGTTTTGTCTCAGCATTTCAGCGAAGTGTTATATTGTATACATGTTGATTAGCCAGAGGGTCATAATTAGTGGTTGCCGTGGAAACCAATTAGTATCCATTCTCACCACACAGAAAACACATTAGACCAGAGGACCCTTTAAACATAAATTGAAAGGCAAGTATTTACCTATAACCTTTTGCAAGCCTGTGGGTACACATCAAAGGCATCACAACATGGAGGAGAGATCCACAGCAGAGTGGTCCACATGAGGCACAAGTCAAGAGTGGATCTTACAATGAGGTAGAGCGGGGAGCACATGATACAACAGTGGCCAGCATGGTAGCATTGCCTGGGGGTCCATGTTGACAGGTCTGGAGAAGCCATACTCAGTAGAGTGAAGTATAGAACATAGGAGAGGCTAGCTGGTGCAAGACATTCCAAGACAATGAACTATCACAAGAGTAAATGGCCAGAGGCCTCGTTCCATGGTATTGATGGCCTCCATCATCTATGGGTGACTGACGCAGGTAAGTTATACATCTGGGTTGTTGATGTAACACCATTGTAGACAGGCACTTGTCGGTACAGATACAGGGAGAAGGGTTTTAAGAAAAATGAGGGGATGGGAATTAATATCTGGTTGTTTTATCTGGGTCTAGTTTCAGTATCTATTAATGTCTTTCTCATACTTATGCTAAGTTAACCCTTGACATGTGTCAGATTATGATGCCCATTAGTGACTAGTAAAGCTCTCAAGCTTACTGACATCATGACAGGACACTATAGGCAGCATGCTTGCCAACTTTGCTGTAATGTGATAGATCTGTGTATTGTCAGATCATTTTTTATCCAGGTTTTTAAATGTTTTTGAAATATTTGTGACAAAATCCTTGGATTATTGTGGCAGATGCTTCAAGTCATGCAACAAAGAAAGCGAGATGGTTTGGTGAAAACTGGTACAAACAGTGGGAGTGCCAGTCAGTTAACTGTGGAATGTTGGAAAACAATTTTTATACCCAAAAAAGTGGGAGACCTCCCATTTTATTAGGGAAATGAGAAGCTCTGTTATGGTGTAGAATTAGATCATTGGCAGGAAAGGCAGTTTGGTTTGGAGATGCTGGATAAACAGAGCTCTGTATCTGTCACGGTCGGTGTTTTCTTACCTTATATCCTTCAATGAAATGTGAACAATTTCTGTTTGCCACTATCTCCACATTACTTAGGATTATATACCATGATAGCAGGATACTACTGCAGTGATCAGTTACAAAGTAGCACTGTGTCAGGTCCAGTATTAAATTCTATTTGAACCACACCTGGCTGGAAAAAGACTTGAGTCAACAACTTTCTGTGGCACAGGTTGAGTGCAATGTGCCCAATGGATACCAAGGAAAGCTGTTGACATTGGACATGCTACCCAGATAGGTCTACATAGCAATTGTCATTCAAAGTAATTTTGATGAATAATATATTTAAATGCACAGATGCAGCTGACAGCATTTTACATTTGGGGCAGTTTCAGTGGGAAAAGGACAAGCAAGCTCCTACAACCAACATGCAGGAGAAAAGACTATATGCTTCCACATGACTCAAACTCTCCTTGACCGTACTCATTTTAATGAATGGTATGATTGGATGAAAGCAGTCCCCCCCCCCCCCTCCCTGCAGTAGGTTATCAAGGAGAGTAGTTACCTACACCAGATCACAGGGCAGGCCATATTGATGAGAATCCCAGCAGTTACCAAACATACCACCTGGTCCAGTCTGTTAGCAGTGGTCATCAGCTCCCTGATGGCTTGGCCAATCTCAAGTTCCAGGAATGAAGTGCAAACATGCAATTTGAGGTGTTGGAGCAAAGTGTACCTACAAACTTTCTCTGATGTACATATGGTAGATCTCTCACAGTTATATTCCTGGCTCAACACTATATCTGTAATAGCCACTTATCTGCAAACAGTTTTATCATAAGTTGAAGGTCATGTTGTACCAAATCAAGGGATATGATTTCTGGAGAAAAGTTGGTTTGTTTCTGTTGAGTTTCACTGGAAACAGGCAGTTGCTCAACACATACATTTTGCTTGGCCCAAAGGTGACAACTTTGACAAGAAGCATGGCTCCATGACCCTGTATTGTAACTTGACATCAAGGTCATTTCCATGACCTCGTGTCAAACTTACAACAAAACTACATGTATAGCCATTCTTGATTAATTAGATTGGCCTACTGGATTGATCAAGTGTGGGAAAACATGCTTTTCTGTGTGTTCTCTTGTTTTTGACTGTTTCATTTCAAAGTGTTGGGAGGAAAGAAATGCAAGTGCTTGAGTGTTCCTTTGAGTGTTTTGATATTGTATATTGTCTGTGCCTAGAAATGTCTGCAGTGGCCAGACTTGTATTTAGCCTGCAGTCCCTCAAAATGGCTATGTTGAATATCAACTCTTGCAGCAGCAGAGATTTGTTTTCTTAAGATCAACGCATGAAAAATGTTCTCTGTTGCTATGTTTTGTGATATTGAGTTTTGGGTTTGATAAGTGTTCACACTTCATAATGTGCAGAGCAAATGTCAGGGTTGACACAATCAAGCTGTTCAAAGAGATGTGGATAGGTTGCACCAAGCTACATTAACTTTAGACCATTGCTGAGAGACCTTTACGGAGGATAATTATTTTACTCAGTTTCTTATTTTTTGATAAATTTGTCACCACAGGAGACTCATTTCCACTTTTTACAGCATTCTGATGTTTTTCTTGGCTGTAATGTCAGTTACAGTGAAAAAAATGGCATGCAAAGCAAAGGCAATACTATTATTTTATGTACATTTAACTATTATCATTATTTTCATTTTGTTCTGTTTATAACACCCCTTCACCCCTGTCAAGGGAGGGATGTTATGTCAGCCCTGGTGATATACGGGAAAGAAGCACCATGATATGTGTTCAGCAAATGTATACCCAGGAACAATTCAGAACAATAGCCAATACCACCAGGCCATAGCATTTGGGTTCCATTCATTACAGGTATGAGGAAACTGAAAGGTTTGTTGACTGTGTTGTGTTTCCACTATCAAACCGCCACTCAAAGTCTAATGTTGTTCGCATGGCCAAATAGTCTGCGGCATACAATGGATGCCCAAGAAAAGGTCAAACCAAGTCATTAGGAATCTGGATCACATATTTGCACTGTTTTTAACCATTTACCTCATTGCATGGCACAAAATACAATGGATGCATTGAGTTGTAAATCAGGCATGCATACATAATGATGGGACCAAGTCCAGGTGAGCTAGTTTTCATACATTGTACAGGTGTTCCAGAGGCCACTTTGTGATCCTTAACTTACAGCTCACCTTGTTATGCAAGCATAAACTACAGCTAATAGTGACAAGCCTCTCAGTGAAAATTGTTTCCTTGTTGATGCTGCAAGGCTGATGTGGGGAATGCGGAAGTGTACTGTTAAACTCAATACACAAACTGATGTACTGTTAAACTCAATACCCAAACAGTGATTAACCATTAAAGTGAATCCCGATTATGCTGAACTATTCAGTGATGTACTGTTAAACTCAATACATAACCAGTGATGTACCATGAAAGACAATCCTGATTATACCTAAGTATTCAGTAATTAATGAATTAAGTATGGCGTGGCATTGATTGTTGCCAATATATCACAAAGGAGGTGGTGAGATCCAAGTCAGATCTGACAGATCTGATGGAAAGTTAGTAAAGTATGGGAATGCCCAACCATTACCCATCAAGGCAGACTGGTATGACCTATGTTCAAAACTAAAGTTTGTTTGGTATTCTTATGTTTGTCATAATACAGTGAAAACTCGTTATAATGACACCATCTGTCCCCAAAGAAATGTGTCAGATAACTGAATATGTCAGATAAATGAGTCAAATAACAAAGAAAATAAACATTTCCCATGAAAATTTGTGTCATTATATTGAATCTGTCGGATATCTGAGTGTCGTTATAATGAGGTTTCACTGTACATACATTCCATTTATACTTTCTTGTTAATCATGTCTGACACCTGTATGATTTTCAGGAAATCAACACAACATTGTAGTCATTGTGTTTGGTGATGTGCATGCACCCATGGCATCCAACACTGGGCTTTTGTTTCAGGTTGAGCCCAAAAGTTATTGAATGTAAATGTAATTCCCACAGTTTTGGCAGATTGCTATGCAGTCCATGTGCAGAGTGGTACATTCCATTAGCATCACATTGGCATGTACCTGTGGTAGCACACTGGGCTGGGATACTTGTGCAGGTGCCACCACACTTCATATTGTATGTCATCATATCAGATACTTGTGTATTTTCAAATAACCACTGGTCCTTTAAAGTATGTATGTAGCTGAAAGTTAATATCCTTTTCTTTATGTAGTTTATGAAATGTCAAAACAACATGAAAATAAACAGGGACAAACTTGCTATGTTTGAGATTACACAAAGAATGGGCTTTAACAGACATGCCACTACAGAGCCAAACTGACAGATTAAGTTGGAGATATTGGCTTTGTAGGTGTGTAAAGGAGAGCAAATATATATTGGAATGTAAGCCATTAGCAAAAATCTTTGATTTGAGTGTAAGTTGTGAGTAATACTGGAGACTTTCAGAGCAGTTCTGCAATTTTTTTTTCAGGTAGCTATTGAACAGGTCTTTCAAGCATAAAAACCACACAAGTCTGAGCTTGCTTGTGCTTAAAATTTCCAAGAAAACTCTATCTTAATTTTGATCCTCACTATGAGAAATATGCCTGGTTAGGCTCATTATTTGTGGCCAACCTGGGTACATTTTATACATTGTATTACAGTGTATATGTACCTCTATGCAGACAAGTCAGTATTGATACAATGTGTGGTCTACAGTCAGTGTGTGGAGCATCCTTGTAGTCTGTATATTATATTTGAAGTAGGTAAATTACAGTTCCATGGTAGACATCTTAACGACTGGGACAATGTAGACATTTCATTGTCAAATCCAGCACAAAAATATATCGCTGTTGCACATGTCATATGGCTGAAGGAGAATGTGAAGCAAGTAATGTATAATGGATATCATGCTATTAAGCTTAAATTGTATGGAAGTATTGTACAGTGTACATGTCTGGCAAGCATACACATGTACACGTATTATACATTCAGTCTTGCCAACCCGCCAAACGTAAAATTTGGGAGATTGAAAGTAAAATTCCGGCAGATTGATGAATTAATGTGAGATATAAAAGGAAAACATTGATGAAATTCATGGAGATGGCTAAAAATTGTCAAAAGTCCACAATTTTTCAAGAATTTTCAGCACAAACTTTACAGAGCCTCACGGGTAATCCGAGAAGCCTGGCAACAGTACATTCAGGCTTGACATGCAGAGAAATAACTGTCAGGGACAAGTAAATATACTGATAGGATAAGTACAAATGTTGAGCTTAATAGTGGTAAATTTTTGTGGATCATCCCTGTAATTGTGTGAAAATTGTTGCTTTGCTTTTGTCCAAATGAAGTGTATAAATGTGCAGTACAAAGGCCCAGGTTCACACATATTATACCAGGATTACCCAACATTGTGTTAGCAAGGTGTGTCAGCAATTTGAGGCTGCAGCAGGGGCTGTGTGTATTACATCAGGGCTGACACACTGGGCAGGTGGCTTCCCTCTCACCCTGCTGTTTAAAAACTGCTACATGTACAGGCTTGACAGTATGTATTTGTCCTGTCCTGTGTCTGTCAGTTCAGACAATTTTGGTTCCAAAAAGTCCTGTTACAAGATTGTATTTGCTTTTTGTACACTTAAATGACTTTCTGACTTTGACACACTTTTGGGAGTGTCTTGAGTGCATGCTCAGAAGTTGTATCAAATCTGCTGAGCAAGTGGCCTGTGCTGGCAGTTGATATGGGACATGGCTGACTGGACTGAATCAGCACATCACTGCAGCCAACCAGGTCTTGCCTGTAAAAAAGTAAAAACAATGGTGTAACCCACTTATGTATAGGACTAGATCTCGTGCCCCCCTGAATTGTACAAGAGAATATATCCTGAGTAATCCCAATGCCCTGGGTCTTTGCCTGCTTTACAAGCCTTCAGGCTCCCAAAACTTTGGCTCTGGCGTTAAAGCCAAAACTTTAAAAAGTTAGTCCCTACACATACATGAGCAGATAGCTGGATTCCTGTGAAAGTTCATATTGATGTCTTGTGGAGTGAAGGAGTCAATGCTCTATGATTTGTCCTGGATCCTTGTGAGCTACATAAACAACTGTTACTGCCCACATCATCTGCCACACAGAGACAGCGGCCACAGTATTTATAAACAGGGAAATAGGGGCTCTCTCTTAGCCCAGCGTTCAACCACTTGAGGACAGTAGCATTTGGGAGACAGCTGAAATAGGAGGGGCATCCTGGGGATGAGAATGCTTCCAGGCCTTGATGTCTGGTTCAAATTAGAGGGGAATGTGGCTTGATAAGTGTCTGTTGGCAGGATTAAGGGAGAAGGAATGTCAGTGGTGAGCCAGGAGCAGTCCGGAGAACACTCAGGCACAAGGGGAGAGCCTTCATAGGTTTGAGCTAACACAACATCAGGAAGTCGTATTGTCTGCAAAATGTACAGTAACCTCAAGGTGAGTCCATGTGTTTCCAGCGTGGAATAAATACATAATGAATACAATGTACACAGGTACATTGTATCTTAGGGCTAGAAGAAAGCTGTCCTGAAAAAAACCCCACATCTTCTGAATGTTAGCTTTCACGTGATCTGAATATTTTATGTCATGCCTACCATTGCATGTTTCTGCAATCACTTCAAATGGACCAGTTTAAAAACTTTGTATGTCTGAGATCTGAAGTTTGTCATTACTGGGGCGAGAAGACACAATAATCTGTGTTCTTGTTATTTTTTAATTAACCAGGACATCCCAAGGGTCAGATTGACCAACCGTAGAAGCATTTTCTGTGGCCAGAGATATATGGGTCCTGGTTTCCTGACCTTGTGAACCTTGTGTTAGTGCCTTCCACAGGGTCATATTTCAATGAAATTGCCAGCAAATTAATAACTGTCAAACATGTCAGTGTATCAGGGAATTGGAGTGGATATTACATCATGTTGTTACATGTTCTGTGATTGGACACCCCTCAGGGTATTGGAGTATACATTGCATCATGTCTTGTTACATGCTCAATGATTGGACACTTGAGAAGACTGGAGCATATTCTATTTGTCCATCAAATACACTAGTGTCCAAAGAATGATGAAATTGGCAAGCAGAATTTATATTCAACAAAGTGACCAAAATGTGAATGTTTCTCAATAGAAAAGAATTGATGCTGAGAAAGTAAATTGCTGGACCTTAGGAGCCAGTCAAGTGGTGTACATTTGCTTACCAGGTACTCTGACCAATGTGATTATACATGGCCAGAGGGCCATCACTTAAAACCCTAAGACTTCTGGCACCAAATTAACTTTCCAGTTGAGTACCAGGGCTACTGCCTAATATGTGCTGCTACAAGGTATACACTCAATCAACACTTTCCTTCTCTCTTTCTCTGAGCCTGCAATTTTTTTATTCAAGGTATGAGAGTCAGTCTAATGAGTAAATCTACTTAGTGAGTATAGTGTGGTTTAGTGGAGTGAGTAATCTTTGGTGGTGAATGGCTTGTTGCTTTGATGTTAATGGGTAGGTGTACTAATGAGTCTGACTGGTACTGCTGACAAGTAACTCTATATCTACTCCCTATACCTGGTCATTTTGGTGGACTGATTTGTCAGGTATGGTGACAGATAGGCAGTTACACACTGCCCCTTGGATAAGATATTTTAATCAATGTCAGATTCTGCCTTACTGCCAAATTCTTAGAGTTACATCCTTATTTTATCACACTCAAAATTAAAATAAATCGATTTCTTCACCAGTGCTGATGGAAACAGACTAGCTGTTTCAGGTGCCAGAATTATTTGATGCATCAATTCCTGGCTTTTGCTTATTTTTTTTTTTTTTTTTTTTTTGATTCAAAAGTTACCATGTGGTGGTTGTCAACATAGCAGCCTCTTATAACCTCTGTTTCTTTAGGTGAAGGGGTTAGTGGGGGTACTCATAGGCAGGCTTATAAACAGGGGCCATCCACTGCCATGGTGATATGGATGTATATTTTTGAGACAGATATGTGATAATCAGATTTATTGATGATGATTGCCAATGATATGATGACAAGACGAGGTTAAATTACAAGTTTCAGCCAGTTTCTTCCTATTACACCCCCCCTCTCCCCCCCCCAAAAAAAAGAAGGGGGGAGGGGGGCTGGGAGTAAGGATTGCCGTCAATGTCAGGCAGGACAATTTAGGTCACAATATTAGCACCAGAACTTTTTTGAAACAGAAATTGAGAAGTATGTTTTGCATACTGTCTTCTAGTAATAAGATAACATAATCCCCTATAAAAACTAAGTCTTTGTGAGTGATGTTGGTGCAGACCAGGGAAGCATATTATTGTCTCATTACAACTGGCATGTCGGGGACTCATGTTAAAGTTCTCAGGAGTTCAGTGGGACTGACACAAACAAACATATACTTTGATTTAGAGGGTGTAAGGTCAGTTTAGAGAAACCTAAGACAACAGCTAGGGGGCCAGATGACATGAACTATGCATTGCTGAATCCCAGCAAGATTGATTTTACCTGGACAAAGTGGCACAAGAGACCGCCTGGTGTGTGTATAAACGCAGGCCAATGCCCTGCTGATAGAGCATCCTATAGGGCTGCCCCTGATGACAGCTTGTGAAACATAACTCCTGTCAGAGTGTTCACCATGCTGGCTGGTCCAGTACCAGTACTTGCCATGGTACAGGTCAAGGGAAAAGGCAAAAGTTTATCCTGTTTATGATGTCAGACTTAACAAAGACAAAACAATGAAGCTAGACTTGATTCTATAACCAATAAGAGTTAGACTGTATACAAGAACAAAATGGAGGAATGCTTTTAAGATGCAAATGATGCTTCAGTTTTAAAAGTTTTTTGAGCTAGAGGGTCTCCCACCGGATTGGGGGGGGGGGGGGATCTTAAAGGGGATGACCACTTTATTGCTAATATTGAGACAACTAAGTAGAAATACTTTTTTTCCAGAATTAAAATATTTATTGTGCAAATTTACAATTTATCAGAGTGTTTCCTGAAATAGTTTATTTACAAATAAATTCAAGGTTCCCATTCAATGTAAGGTTGAAATTACTAGATGACAGAATTATTTTGGAATTGTTTTATGTATGTTCTTTTCATTTTATTAATAAAGTTTGAGCCCATTTGCCCTGTGGGATATTGCCTATGGTATCACTCAGGTTGTAAATTGTATATTGTACTGCAAACCTTAAATTTCATTTTACTGTGGACAACGGAGAAAAAGTGTCATGTTTGGCATATGACTCACTTATTACAGCTGTTGATGTGCTTATAGAAATATGTATAATTGTAGCTGCTTGATCAGTGTGTTTTCATTCTCACCATTGTTAGCCAGGATGCAGGTCAGTACACTTTGTTAATACATGTATACAGAAAAATGGTTATCTGCAGCTGAACTAGCCCAGGATACTACTACCAAGGATGGATAGGGTTACATCAACATGTGTAAATTGTAGTACTATGATTGGAAAGCTATGTTCATGAAGAGACAGATAATTTTATTGAAAAAGCTGGATCAATTTCAAGCATTGCATGTGATAAAATATGGCTAGAACTGTGTGTTGACTTTGCTGACCACAGCTGATGCAGTTAGGATGAGTAATGGACATGCTCCAGGCAAACACCATTGTATCTCATAATCTGCACTCTGATACATACTTTGTGTTTATCATTAGTAAATCTGCAGGTTTGTTGTTGTTTTTTGGTGGGTTTTTTTTTTTTTTTTTTTTTTTTTTTTTTTTTTTTGGTTTGTTTGTTTTTTTGTTTTTGTTAGGTTTTTTGTTTCATTTCTTTGTTTCGTTTTTCTTCTTTCTTTTTTTTTTTACAATGATTATTTTGATGCCTGTCCCTGGGAGAGATTTACATTTTTGCAGTTGTCAGTTTGTCCATTCTTCCTTGTGTTCATCCATCCAGTCAGTGTTTGTTACTTAATATCTCAAAAGTGATGGAACAGTTTTGCTCAAATTTGGTACACAAGGACCTCATTAGGCAAACTGATTAGATTTCCTGGTCGCTGTAACCTATTTAGTAATGAGCATGCTTCAAGTTTTCAGGATGGTTGGTCAGACTAGTATTACATCTAATTTTGCAGGTCAGGTCTTCATAAGGTTAGATGGAGAAGGTAGATTAGAGATGTGATGCCAAGGAGAGAGGAAAGGGGGGGAAATATATACATGAACACAGGTATTTATAGTTCCTGGGCAGTGGAAGGGGGTGGGTGGGTGGGTGAAATAGAAGTCAGTATTTTTATTAATCTGTCCAAGGTGCCATTTTGGATCATATTTAAAGTGGAGGGGTGGTCCACAGTGGGAGTGCTGTGTGCCTAGAACCAGATTGTGCCAGGCGTATGGTGTATGCAGGAGCAGGGTTTCCTGTGGCCAAAAGCCTGGTATACTGTACAACAGGTGAATCATACCTGTTCAATGAAACTTGGCTGAGAAACTTATAATGATGATTAACGTATTACAAGAAACGACTCTAAACCAGAAAATCATGTTTCCAGATTCTAATGTAATATAAAGCTCATGTGGCTTGAAGAATCACAGTTATAAAAACATGGAGAAACCAGTGACCAGTAAAAATACATCTGCCTTTGCACACCACTCTGAAGAAAATCTACTTGCTTTTATGAAAGACTGTTGTTTTGAAAATTGTGCAAGCTACTTCATAGTGTGTCATAATAGTGGTTCCAAATGCCTTGTAATACAGGTGTAGTATGGAATGAAGGGCTTTACATGTAGATCAGCCAACTGGTTGACCACTGGAACAGCTTTCGCTGTCATTATTTAGTTGGACATTTATATCATCTTTGTCAAACTCCAGGGGACTGTCAATTTAATTTCAGGGTCCATTAATTCCTTGATGAAATTTGGCTCACATAGATAAGCAAAAAAAAAAAAATTGTAACAGATAACTGATTTTGAGTATTAGGATGTTAGAGCTCTGAAGCACTCAGTCATTTCCTGTAAATTGGGATGAAATTGTAATGGAGGTTTCATGTGGGAATCTCCCATTGTTAATTGTATTTATGGATACATGTACACCCCTTGTTTATTATCAGAAAACACTATCCATGCCCCAAAAGCCGCCAAATGATGTTAAATACTGTCACATTCAGCGGGCAAGAGTAGTTCCACGTGTGATGTTGTGTGAAGCGTGCCAGGCATAGCATCAAGTTTTGTGCGAGTATTATATATGTAGGCAGTTCATCTGTATCAGGTCATCTCAGAGATAGAAATACCTGTGTAATGTAAGAGTAAAGTAAACAGGTATGTCTGGAAGATGGTAAGTGATCAAGGGGAACACATAGCCCACAAGGCAGGAGCACGGTGTGATGATTATCTACGAGGACCAGTGGCTTCTGTTCTCTCACTACAATATGGCATTCACAAATATATCAAGTACATCCGCACTGTAGTCTCTCAGTTACGTCATATATTTTATGTTTTTTCTTGCAGATTGACTGGCCTGCTACCTACAGGAAGACACTGTTGGCATCTTTCAGAGGCAGCTTCTGTATCCAGCCTGCTGAAGCTGTTGCCATAGTAACAGGAGCCTGACAGATCTCATGATGTACTCTTGAGACTTCCTGCCACATCATAGGAGGGCTACTTCTTATAAATTGTGCTGAAGTAGGACACCCTTCAAAGTTTCCACAACTTCATGGGATACTGCCCACAGCTTACCTGTTATGTGAGTGTTTGCACCCAGTAACATCAGACTGACTGAGTGAGGGCCCTGGTAAAATCCTGGCATGCTGTACAAGTTTCATAGCAGGCAGCAAATTGAAAGTATATTTCAGACTGAAGGATTGGTGTTCCAGTCAGTCAAGTGTTTATTGTCATTGAATCAAGGGCAGAGCATTTCGGTTGTGAATACTGGTTCTGGATACTGCAGTCCCCTAACTACATAACTTGGGGAGAACACAAGGTGGATAAGTTACAAGAGTGAACCTGTCCACAAAGTGTCTGCACGAGGAAAATGTGGCATGTAGGAAGACTTTTTAGGATTTTGCCAGGAACAGAGGAGTACATAAGACTGTAAGAGCAGCATGGAGCTAAAGGTTTGGGTGGAGGGGATTCAGCGAGTTATATGTGGGGTCACTGAGTCCACTACATGTCAAGACGTTGTCATTGCCCTCGCCCATGCTACTGGCAAAACTGGCCGCTTTACACTGGTAGAAAAATGGAGAGAAAATGAAAGACTCTTAGCTCCCACTGAGAATCCACTTAAGGTGCTCCACAAGTGGGGGGAGTACGCAGTTGATGTAACATTCATTCTTCGACACTCTGAGAAAAGTCGTTCACGGCATAAACACAATGATCCCCTTGGTAGGACAGACAAATTTTCGCATAATTTCAGTCCCCATCAGAAATCACCAGGCCATGGTGTAGGGATCAAGAAATCGTTCACGTTCAGTGGTGCTCATACTCCATCTCCACAACATGCAGGCAAAGGGAGCAGATCAGCACGGACTTTACCAGACAACTCCTCACTGGAAAGCCTAGATGAGCAGAGTTCTGTCGCATCATACAGCTCTCGCTCCAGTGTGTCTCCATATGCAAGCTTAGAGAAGAAAAAGAAGCACAAACATAACCATGTACCTCCTCTGTACTCCCCTGTGGGGAGTCCTGAGAGGAAAAAGATCCCAAATTCTGTGGACTCCTCCCCAGTAAGGAGCAATGGGAGTACCCCACCAAACTACCATGAAATACGACCAAAGAGGGGGACATCTTCTCAGTCCTGTAAGTATGTGAACTCACATGAAAGTAGTAAAGCAAAAACTGCTGTAGATATTCACAATTTACACAGACAGTCCCCTGGTGGTGGATCCCATGAGGGATCGGACAGGGGTGAAGAAAAATTTCGGAGAAAGGACTTTGAGAAGAAGGTGACACATAGTGATGATGTTGGTCGGGATAACTTAATCAAGCTGATCACCCTGCAGCAAGACAGACTGCAGGTCCAGGAGACGCAGCTCAAGGCCACTGACTCAGGTGAGTGCACAGTTATGACTGACTGTCCTAACATTTTTGGCACACTGAAAGTTACATCTACATGTATGTTATTTCTTTCAAAAATGACCGTGAAGGATCTGCATCAAGTAAGACCCCTCTGGCTGAAGGCCACCATCTTCAGAAAGTGTGCTATTATTAGTCAGTAGTATTTGCCCCACTCAAGAAACGAAACTGATCATACAATATTTGTGGCTTATGAGAGCGACCACTAATAACTTCCATTGAAACAAAGGAAAGTACTTTGCATTTGCAGCAATTGCTGCCATAATGAAAAGAGGTAGCCATTCATCACTTTTACACAGATTCTCTGTGTAGCCAATTAAATTATTGAAGGGAAGAATCATTGAATGAAACAACCAGATCACAACAGTATAGTTTGTTATTTTGAAAACACACTCTGTGATATTCAGGTCCTAGAAATGTATAATATGGGACTAGAATGGCCAGAGGTTACACATGGTTCGTGATAGAGATAGAATGTTTTTCCATGATGTGGCTGGCTGGCTGGTTTCCAGCAGTGGTTATGAAGATGATCAATGTACTTTGTGTGACTGTCACACATGTACACACAAACAGAATTATGACAAAAAGTATAGTGTAGTTTAAAGAACATCAAAATGCACATGTAGTTGCAGCATTATGGAAGATGGACAACTGGAATTGAACTGATATATATGGGTGATAGTCTTTTGTTGTGAAAATATTTTGTCAGGGTTAGATTTGCAATTTTTCTGTAACATGCCCTGAGGGCAAGCTGCGTGTGTACCCAGCTTGCCCTGAGAGACATGAGCTTGTCCCACCATTTATATCTGCAAACTCCAACAAAAATGTGTTAGGGCTGGTTCATTCATTTGTGTCACAGGCCACACTAAGTTCACATGTGCAATTCTCTGTAAATCAATCCAAGTTTTAAGTCCTAATTAAGACACCAGCACCTAGAAATAATAAAATAAGTCATTAGAAATTGGAATAAAATAAATTGAACAACTAGATTTGTTGTTCTCTATTTAAAAAGGGCATATGAAAATTCATGTGTCCTGGATCATCAAGCTTGACACGTGATTCATTTGAACCGTCCAGGGGTCTTACTGAAATAGCTGCACAATGGATGGCCCACTTGCCCTATGCAGATTGTTTACTAACAGTGGGTGCCAGGATGGAGACTTCAGCAACTTCAGATCCTACAAATGAATTATTTTTCTTTCTTTTCATTTTTCTTTTCTTTTTAACAGTTGCACTCTAATTTGCATGATGGGAAACCACACTTTAAAATGAACTTGCCCCAGGACTCCAGGCAAGCAGGTAATTCAAACCCTGCTTTGTGCAAAGATTTTCAGCCCACAATACATAAGGGATGAAGTGATCACCCAGGCAAAAACAGCTGAAACCAAAAATCAGTCTGTACATACATGTATAATAACTGTAACAACTGATATGATGTAAGCATGTCTTGAGTAGCCACATTTATCAGATGACTAGTGGTGTATCTTTTTCTGTGAGACCTTCTTGTTCATGTATCGCCATGTGAGGGGCTCGTTGCAAGTGTGCTTGGGATGATCTGTCAGTTAAGATGGGACTATTGTACTAATGTTTCTGCATGTATTAAGATGTAAACATTAAATGATCAGCATGATCTAGGGATGAGGATCCCGACCACCTTTATACACTCACATTTTGGGGTTGTGGTCATGTTGCATTCTTGAACTAAAAAAGTCCAGTCTTAATGCTGTCACATTTGTAATTCTCATTGTCCCCAGCCACCAAAGGTGTTATAGAGGGACATAGGAAAAGTAGGGATAGGTAGAATTATGATATTTACAGCGCAAATGTATCGTGTGTAGGGCATGTGGCCTGTGCCTTGTTGTTGACCTTGACCTCTTTTCAAGGTCATAGAGCACCTACAGGTGTATTTTGCAATTTTTTTTTCCCCATATTTCAAGTCCCATTACAGCTAGGCCTTTCATTTTTGTACCAAAAAATCATCCCATTAAGGTTTTATGAATGCCTTATGTTGGATGACTGTCACATAATTTCAAGATCATGGTGACCCAATACATATTTATTTGGGGGCAACTAGTATCATGGCACCTTTCCAAGCATGTATAACTGATTGCAGTAGGATGATCCAACCATAATGATCTGGTTGCAGTAGGATGATAATAACCATGATGATCTGGTTGCAGTAGGATGATCCTAACCAGACTGGTACCTCTACCTTTTCAGAGGCTAGGGGCCTGTATGGTTCAATGGACGCAGGTATGCGAGAATTCCATAATGAACACAGCCCAGCTCATTGTATTTATTCCAGTGCAAATGAAGTACTGTGTTGGGAGTTGTCCTAGATCAGGGACTGTACACATGTGTGTCCACCAGCATCAGAGGAGCACCAAAATATATATGTTTTGTGTCCGTGGAATGGCCGGGTCTCAAACCAGCAACCTTTGGCACCAGTCACATAGCCAAAAATGAGAAATGCACATACCAACTGCACCAAATCCCCATTCCTAAAAAAGAATGGTTCAATGGAGGCAGGTATTCGTGAATTCCATAATCAACACGGCCCAGCTCATTGTATTTATTGCAGTACAAATGAAGTACTGTGTATTTTTGGTCAAGTTTTTCCAATTTCTGAGTTTTATAATTATTATATTATTTATTTCCAAAATATGTGCACTGATATTTAAAATTAATTCTAATATTAAGTGGTGTTATGTCACACCTTAGTTGTCATGATGTGACAGGGGACATTGATCCTTTGGATCGTCTGGTTCACAATGGCTTCTGTTCTTAATACAATAATTTTTTAAAGAAAATCATGGAAGCAGATAATATTTGACATTGGGATGCTTAAGTTAAGCAGGGACTGGTCAATTGTTGTGGTGTGTTAACAAGCAGCCTCATGTGTATGACTGTATCACAATGCTACAAGTCAGTGGTCTGTTGACATGCCACATCCAATGTTTTTTAACTCCAGTGGCAATTTATATGGTCAAAATTTCAAGTATGGTCAACTTGACTGAGTACCAGTACCTGGGCATTGTGCTTACAGTTATGGGCACTATGACTGCAACTATGAATAATTTGTGCAGAAAAGTTCAAAAAGCGCTGTTCCAACTAAAAAGGGCCATTAATGGTAGTAATGTTAGCTCTGATTTAGGACTCCAATTTTTCTATCTGTTGATCAAGCCAATACCACTTTATGGTTCTGAATTATGGAGAGCCCTTATCAGTCTGACCAGCCCACAAGCTAAGTAAGAAACTGACTGGTTTGAGAACAAGGGTTTTGAAACCAAAATCGAAAAAAGTTTACATTAATTTTTGTAAATATATCCTCCAGGTCAATGGTAAAACAACAAATATGGCAATTGCTGGGGAATTGGGGAGATATCCTTCAGAAAAATATACATGAAAACAGGTAATAAAGTACCTTGATCATAATCAAAACCTAGAAGATCATAGTTTATTGAAAGCAGCACCTTAAGAGGCTTATAAATAGATACAAGGGTGACAAAGATGCCAATCTTGGTGGTATGATTGAGATTTTGGTGATCCATGATGTAGAGTTAGACAAACACAACTGAAGTGATATATTTGGTTTGATCAGAAAAAAAAGTGAAGGTTTATGACATACTTCTCTGCATAAAAACAAAGAAAATTATTTTGAAAAAAACAATTTGAGGTCTTATAGAGAGTGCAAAACAAAATTTGAATATACCTAGTATTCTAATTTATCACAAAATCTCAAAGAGCTGTGATCACAAGGTTGTGAACAAATTCCCACAAACTAAACATTGAACTTCAAGTGGGCAGACACAAAAAATGGCATTAAATGACAGAAAATATGTGCAGTGCAACATGGCCCAAATAGAAGATGTTTCATTTCATCATAGACTAACAAAAAATATGAAAAATTTCAAGTGGGTCATGCTGAAAAGGTGCTGTGATGATACTGCTCATTTTAACATTATGTTAAAGGAAAAGAGATTTTTATGTTTATTTCTAGCCCAGAGATTACAAGATCACTAGGACACTTTGCTCTGACTAGTATTGATCAAGTACATAAAATGTGGTGACATGTGAGGGAGCCAGATTCAAACCAGACCCCAAGCATATTGGGGAAGGTGCTGTTGTATTTTTGGTTTCTGATGTAGCTGCTTTATTTGTGTATCTAGAGGTGATAGGTAGGCCTACTGTTAATCGCTTTATTTCCACTTGTTTAAATTTTCATGGTTTTTGTAGTTAAAATGAAATTTCAGTATAGTTTTAATTTCACTATTTTGGAGATAACTCCTGTTCAAACAATGTTAAAATATTATTTCACAATGTTTTTATTTTCACAGTTTTGTGCCAGGAGTGAAATAAGCAAAATAAGAGTACAGCAAAATTACAGCAGTTTACACTAGTATAGTATAAGTCAAACTGTGTGGTACTGGCTCTTTCTTCTGTACATCAGGTTGCCATAATAATGTAAGAGGGCATGTTTAAAATATTTGTGCGGACAAAATGTTTATTGTAACTGTTGGCCCCTAGAGGGTGGAACTGCTTGAATAAAGCAGTTGTGTGTGTAGAATACTTTGCAACAATTATCTCTAAAAAAGTTATTGGCTTTTTTGTGGTCCTCAACAAAAAGATCCCTGGGAAAACTGATGCTTACAGTGTAGTTTGGTGATGTTAATGAAAATGATAACATATGTACATAAACTTTGTCAACCTGCGATTATTCCACTGCTATCTTTCTATTTTACACAAATTGCCAGCAAATTGTATTGAAAGAAATGCAAAAGGCCAAAGATGAAAAATACTCACCAACTTAACTGAAACTGCCAATAATGATTTCCAAAGATTCTGAAAGTGAGCCCTCACAACGTAAAGTCACTTCCAAGACCTAAGGAAAATAATCAATAGGTTAAATTCTGAAATTTACATTGCATGTAATTGCAAATTTTTATGCAGATGCTCCTCAGATTTTTTTCTCCTTCAATATGTTATTTGACATTTTGCATAATGGATATATTCTAACCAAAAAAGGCAGCCTTGATTTAAAGCATTTATGATGTCCTAAACTGCCATGATTTGTGGGTGTCACTGGGATAAACATGGACAGCTACAGGTGTACCAGTGACTTCAAGTCCAAACATATGCATCTGTGCTTCATTTGGCATAAAATTGTCAAGCCCCAGCAATTGACATTTCATGTGACACCAAAGAAAAAATATGTGGCAGATGAGGTCAACTGCATGCAGCTGCTGCCACTGTGATGGGCATTCCAGTCGTTGACTGCAGAGGCATGAGTAAATGCTGTGTTCATGCTGGAGAACCCTTGCAGATTATAAAAACACAGATGCAAACTAACTCCCAACTGTCCTTGCACAAGGTCATAAGCACATACACGAGCTACTCTATGGGGAGCACACATGGAACCTGCTGTTATGTCGGTTAATGAATGACCAAGGACTAGAAATGTACAGGTACAAGCTACCCTTCCACTGCTACTGTGCTGGATATTTTCCATGATGATATATTACAAAGCCTGATACAAATTACTGCTATTGTGCTGGATTATTAGCATAGATTATATGAAATATTTATTATGGTAGAAAGGACCTGATCACTTCCACCTGTGCTGGGATACTTCTGGTACTAATGTATGCACATTAATAAGCACATTATGAACTGCACTGTACTGGCTAATTACCATGGCATTAATAGACACAGTACTTAAGAGTTGCCAGTTATACTAGAATTACTACTATAGTGTTAGTAAATTGAACTGCCATATAGTGTGTAGTAGCCATGGTGTAAAAAAAGTGCCAATGTGATACCCTTAGAGCCTGTCTCAATCCTGACAGATCACACAAAGAGTACAGCAGGGCTAAATTGGACCCCCATTGGTGGCCAATTTTTCCAAAAGCCTTGGCTACCAAATTATATGCCAATGCCGCTGAATATTTTGGCAAAATTTTAAACCATTCGTTTTCTGAATTTTCGCAGTTGTAGCTCCCAAGAATTTGAGGCCTGGTCCAGTGGACATGTTTCAAAATGGGAAGTTGTCAGACCAAGACCAAGTGTAACAGCAGAGCACCCTTGATAATTTTTATCTTTTCAGATGTCTGGCTTCATTTTCTTATCAGGGCTATTCCCCCACCGTCACTCACCCCGCTTCTGTTATCAGAGATCACTCTGAGTAACTCATCCGTCACCTGGTCATAATTGATTAAATGGAAAAGGCAAGAAAATCATTGGCTATATAAAGTGATAAGCAAGTATATCATACAGTGATGTATGATGACACGGTAAAATCATGTGCAAGTGTAATACGTTGATTTAATGTAGAGAGCCTGCACAGCTGAACATGGTCATGTACTGGATTGTAGAAGCAATCCATGGCAAGATAAGGCCATTCTGAAGCAATGAGGTGCTGCCATCTAGTGTGAATAGTATATATTAATTAAAAGACATTGTGTGAAACAGTTTTCGCTGTTACATGCAGAAATATGACAGAATTAAAAATAAACTGACAGATCTATTGAGTATTTTTGCTGTCAAACCACACCACATATTTATTAAAGAAAAAAAAAAAATTTATGTCACAGCATATAGCATTCATAAAAAAAGTGTGTCTGTGTTTGCGTGTGCATGCATGAACATGTATGTGTGCATACATGCATTTGTAGCGAGCTGTTCACTGGGTGAATATGCATTGTTGGGAAGAGGAGGATTCACCCATTGGAAAATTTTCAGGCAATAAAGATAAATGCTTTTTCCATGTATGTGTAGGTTAGCGGTTCTTTCATGTATTTATTGTAATAAGATAGCATCAACAAATCTTGCATCCATGAAATAACTTGCTTTTGTTGGGTTTCACATGAAATCCAGGACATCGGGTGTCAAAGAAGGTCTGAGGAGAACCTGCAAAATCTGATTGACTCATCGGCAGTCCCGGAAGGTTGCGAAGTCTCTTCAATCATTTCAGGCCCGTCACCAGGGGGGGGTTCGACTAGTTCGAACGAACCCCCCTTTGCAAAAAAAAAAAAAAAAAATCTATCCTTGCCTAAATAATAGATGTGAACACACCAATAGCCCACCACCAGTGAGATAAACTGTGTATTATGTTTCTTCCAATGAGTCCAATGGTCCCGACACCAACCTTCAAAGAAAGCTCTGTAATCTTATCTATGCTCAGAGAGGGTTTTGCACTCACCTCTGATGTTATTTGATTGCAGTTCATGGAGTCAAGAACTTTATTAATACATAAACTACAACTACATAAACTGATAATCTCATAGAATATTGTCTACCTTTAAGTTTTGTACACCTTTGACCTATGTTTCAACTTTGCATTGTTTATCAATTTATTAGAAAAATTATTATTGTTATTTGATCGCTGTTTGTATCAGAGGTAAAGTAACAAGACAACATAATAAAGGTTTATTCTGCTGGAATATAAATCAAAAGTGTTCATAGAATAGAAATTTAGAATAAAAATACCTAGATATGCACTTAAAATTATGTTGGCACAATGGCTAAAATGTGACCCCAAAACTCACCAGAATACACCATTTTGTCACTCATTTTTTCAAAAGCTTCTACCTCTTGGGAGGGGGGCACGCCCCCCTCCCAAACCCTCCCCCCGCTCGGTCGCTAACGCTCCCTCGCAGTGACAATACCGAATTCGAACTCCCCTTTAGGAAAGGCTGGTGACGGGCCTGCATTTCACTAAGTTTATTTTTATTCTGTCTGTTTAGTTTGTGGAATACTATGTTAATGGTGTCAACTTGTACAAATTACATCTGTATCTAAAATGCCGCCTAGTATTTTAGTGTGACTGGGTAAGCAGCCATTATTAATCAACAAAGCCCAACACATAAGCTCTGATCTAAACTGAATGTCGTCAGGGACTGGTGAAAAAGGCTGTATATGAAGACAGTACATGGCCAATAATATCCATGAACTTGTACAGAACAGTGCCACCTATCATTAGTACATGGCCAATAATAGCCATGAACTTGTACAGAACAGTGCCACCTATCATTAGTACATGGCCAATAATAGTCATGAACTTGTACAGTACAGTGCCACCTATCATTAGTACATGGCCAATAATAGTCATGAACTTGTACAGTACAGTGCCACCTATCATTAGTACATGGCCAATAATAGTCATGAACTTGTACAGAACAGTGCCACCTATCATTAGTACATGGCCAATAATAGTCATGAACTTGTACAGTACAGTGCCACCTATCATTACCCAACACCTCACATCATGACAGATAGCAAATAACTTAAAACACCACATTCTCCAGATTTTGTACTTTTCACTGAAACTAAATTCCCACTTGGCCTATGTGATCTTTTTTGGCCCAGGAAAAAGGGTAGTTTTTTTAAGTGGTCATGTTTTTTTGTTTGTTTGGGTTGGGTTTTTTTTTTTGGGGGGGTGGGGGGGTGTGTTGGTGGTGGTGGTGTGTGTGAACTCACATTCAAATTTGCATAGTGCCAGAAAATATTCAAATTTTCTGTCCACACTGGTCCAGGTAGTAAAATTTCAAACAAATAAAGTTCAAGTTTGTAACTAGTTTTGGCAGGTGCCCTACATGGCTCCTCTATTCCATCAACATTCATATGTAAAAAAAACAAAAACAAAAAAACACATTCATGTGTAGCTTTGAAGCTTGCCAAAAAAGATCCAAATGTTGGCCCTTGCAAGTAAAATTCAGAAAAAAATCACCCGGGGCCACATGCAGGATTTTTTCCCTTGGAAAAAAATGCATGTAGGAAAAAAGTTGTATACAGTGAAACCTCATTATAACCACACTCAGATATCAGACATATTCAATATAATGACACAAATTTTCATGGGAAAAAGTTTTTTTTTTTTTTTTTTTCCTTTTTGTTATTTGATTCATTTATCTGGCATATTCAGTTATCTGACACATTTGATAGGGAACAAATGGTGTCATTAAATAACAAGTTTTCACTGTTAGTAAAAGTGACAAATCAGTACTACATGTACCTGGAAGGAAGTTGGTAATTGTTGGTTGTGTGAATATGGTCAATGATACCAATATAGTGTGTGGCACTGTATGATTTGCCATGCTCTGTGCATCATGTACCTCTGTATAACAACAGACTCAGGCAGATGGGATTTATTGGTGCCTTAACTAGGCATTTTAAACATTATTCATGTGGTTTATAGTGAAGAGAATCACTGGCTATTCGTGGATTTTAACAAGAGAAATATATTTGTATGAATATGTTATGGTGATGTTCTACATTTCACCACTCTGGACACCTGCATCCACCGGGATCTATGTATAGCCTCAGAAACTCATGGTTTGATCACTTTCCTTACACATATATAGGGCCTATATTTTTCCGTTTTTAACCGAAACGGAGCGGAATAATGAAATTTTGTCACCTCTGAAACGGTATTTGCAGTTTTGTCTTAATGTGTTTTACATAAAAAGAGAACTACTGAAACCAAATTTGGAAATTTCTGGCTGGTGAAACGGAATTTCTAGTTTTTTTAAATGGAAAAATACAGGCCCTACATATAAAAGTTTAATTGGAGTTACTGTATATATCTACATTGCTGTCTGTTATTTTTTTTCAGAGATCAAGTTCTGGGAACAAAGAGAGAAGGATCATGATCAACAAGCCAAAATACTCAATGATGAGATTCGTAAATTACAATTTTCAGAAAGAGAAATAGATGATGAATTACAGGAACTAGATCTTGTAAGCTGGGTAGATAAATTGGAGATTGAAAAACAACATGAGAAAATGACTGAATCAGAATTAACTCTAATGAGGTCCAAACTGGCAAACTGTGAGTCAGAATTATTACAATGTAAAAACAAGATACATTTGCTGATGAGTCAGATCGAGGGTGAAAAGCGCGAGCAGGAACAGCAACAGAAGGAACATAGGGCGCAAGAAACAAAGCTGCAGCTGGAAATCTGTGACCTTCAGAAAGAGATGAAGGATAAAGTTGTGGAGTACGAGGAGTGGCAGTGTACAATAGATGAACTGCTGGTGGAGTTGAAAAACTTAGATAGTGCAATAAGTGAAAAGAATACAGATATCAGTAGCATTGAGAAGGACTTAAAACAGGCAAACCTGGATTACTTTATGACTGTTCCCACACTCCCATCTCAGGATGGTAAGTAAAAACTTTTGCTTGTCTCCGAATTCCCTTAAGTTGGGGATTAGGTAAATGTAATTTAAAAGTTACTTTTCAGTATCAACTTTTATGTTCCCCAAGGGTTAAAAGGAAAAATTCCAGGAATCTTGCAGAAATAATTGATGTATGACCTGGACAGACATTAATTAAATGAAGCCTTTCAGTAGCAGTGATGTACCCTGAACCTATAGTATTAATAGATATGATAGATTACCACTCACCCACAATATTGATCAATACATTATGGTGATGCACCCCTGACCTATAATATTGATTTATTATGATGTACTCCTCACCTACAATATTCATGCATTGCAGTGATGTTCCCTTCACCTATAATATTAATACATGTTGATGAAATACCCCTCACCTAAATGTAAGGGGATGTAGGCTTCACCTACATGCTGAATACCAGCCTCAAGAAACCCAAGACCAACTAGTGAACTTTTGTGGCTACTCCCTTCTTGACTGGATTATCTCATGGGAACAGTAACATGAATAAATGATAAGTGATACTCACATTACCATAATTATCTTAGATAATTGCATGCACACAGTCACAGGCTATTATCTTCTTGGCATTTAGCACTTGTAATTTGTGTCTTTCCTGATATTGTTACTGTGACTGATAGCATTGTTTCTGTCATACGCACTGTTAACTTTCCAGAACAAATTCCTACAATGAACAATTGTCTTCAGGGCTTGGCTCATGTTTAATGCCATGAACACAACTGCATTGATTAGCCATATACACTATTTTCTCTCTTTATTTATTATAATTTTGGGGGTGGGGGTGGGGGTGGGGGTTGGAACCTTTCCAGTGAAAATCATTCAGGTAACAGGCCTTCAATTATTAATGGCAGCCACCAAGCACCTGTTGCCCTGCCCCATTGACTTGGTGCCTTGGAAGGTTTGCACTTTCAATGTCACTGGAGATGGTTAGATGTAATTACCATTTACCATGGTGAAGTGACATTTGCCCATAGGACAACTGATTTTGGCCTATTGCAATATTTGGCACTCTCTTCTGAACCCTCAAGGCCTGCATTTCATGGTAAGAAACTTCATGAGAAGTGTGTCCGCTCTTTGATCATCAGATTCAGCTTGACATGTACAGACAATAAGTTACTGTGTGCAGTTACTTGCTGGAGTAGTGGCTGTCTCTTCAGTAGTTAATACTAACTTCATAATACGTCAGATTTTTTAATGCTTCCCCTTTCATCTTTTACACCTGACCATCTGTCTATCCTTCCATCCATCTGTTCAATTTGTTACAAAAATGCTGAACAGTTTTTGCTTAAAATTGATTCGAAAGTACTTGTTGCTGAGACAAAGTGGTTAGATTTCTGGATTGCTGTGACCCAGTTTACAATGAGTGTGCATAACGTTTTTAGATTGCCAGGGTTTCTGCCAGAGTTAAATTTTAGGGTACTCAAATACATCATATTCTAAAGTAAAAAGCCTAAAAATAAAGACTTTATGGGGAATTTTGGGTTATATATAACAAATTTTATGTTTTTGCCAAAATTTTAGGGCAAGCAAAAGTACCCTTGAGGCTTTTTTAGGGTATGCTATTTTACCCTTTTTACCCTCTGGCAGAAACCCTGATTGCTTGGTCAATGCCATTGATCTTTGCATGTGTCCTTGCACCATAATGATAAATCCATGGTGATGTTGAGCACCCGGTATTTTATAAATGCCTGTCACCTACATATAAAAATATAAAATTAATTTTCCTCCCAACTCAAGGTTTTTATGTGATTTTGAACTAGGCTATATAGAGATGTTCAGCTAGCTTGTGGGCAGGAACTGTCATTTCAGTATGTCTGTGTGTCTGTCTGTGTGTCTGTCTGTAAATCTGTAATGTATACTCATGATGTTACCAAAGTGCTGGCTTTTGTGTATTTTCCCTATTTTTATGTTTGACATACATTGGTCTAATCTTGACAGCCCGCTTTTCAATAGTAGTGTTAGCCTTCTTGCAGCAAGTATCTTTACTGTTAAAAAGAAATCCTCTCTGCTATGACATCATACTTTCTCTTTCAGGTGTATACAAAATTACCAGCATGTGCCACTGGTGTTAATAATGTTTATCTTATCAGAACAATTTATCATAAATTTATAAACACATGGAAATACATCATCAAAGGCTGTACTCAACCCTTGCTTTTACCCCCAAACCCTGGTTAGAAATCAGTTGAGTTTTTCAGTACACTGAATCTCTCATGTATGATATTGATGCATTATGATGATGTACCCCACACTGTGACCAATGACATTAGCACACCAGGATGCTGTAACCCCTCACCTGCTAATATAAATATTGATACATTATGATATAGTGCCTTTCACCTTTAATAATAATACGTCATGATGATGCAATCTTCACCAATAATATTGATACATTATGACAATGTACCCTGCACCTGCACTATGAACATATTTATGATTACATATTCCTCACTTATAATATTAATACGTTATGATGATATAGCCCTCACCTACAATATTTATATATTGTGCTGATGTACTCCTCTCCTGTAATATTGATAGATTATAATGTCGATACATGTATATGCTGCACCATAATATTATAGATTAAATGGTGATATACCCTTCACCTGTAACATTGATACATTATTGTAGTACATGTATACCCCTCATCTATAATAATAATTCACATTTTAGACGAACGAAAACTAGCTAAAGTTATTCCATTATATAAAAAGGGCGATCCTGAATTATTCACAAATTATCGTCCAATTTCATTACTGTCTTTCTTTTCTAAAATTTTGGAAAAGGTTGCTTACAATCAACTTATTTTATACCTAGAAAAAAATCAATCTTGTATGATTTTCAATTTGGATTCCGCAAGGGATATAGTACTGAAATTGTAGTTAGTTACCTTGTCAGCAGAGTGTCAGAGGCCTTGGACCGACATAACCATGCAATCAGCATTTTTCTTGATCTGTCTAAGGCCTTTGATACTGTGAATCATGAAATTCTTCTATCCAAATTATCTCATTATGGTATACGTGGATCAGCACTCAGTTGGTTCACTAGCTATATATCTAAACAAAAACAATATCTATGTTTCATGAACGAAGAATCAAATCCCCTTGATATAACATGCGGAGTTCCTCAAGGCTAAATATTAGGCCCTCTCCTTTTTTTAATCTACATAAATGACCTAGGAACCTTCTCTGAAAATATATTTACTCTCCTCTTTGCAGATGATACTAGTTTACTTTTTACTGGGCGGAATCTAGACATTTTGATTGATAATGTTAATGCTGCCCTAAAGATATGTCTTGATCGGTTTCATTCAAATAAGCTGTCTGTCAACTTAGATAAAACTAACTATATGATATTTGGAACAAAAAGTAAAAATAATTCCTCAATCAAAGTAAATAACATATCTTTGGAACAAATATTCCACTGTAAATTTCTAGGTGTTTGGATTGATAGCAAGTTAAATTGGAAATATCACATACTGAATATATCTAGCAAGCTTAGTAAAATTATTGGCATCTTCAAAAAAATAAGATGGAAACTTGGAAAAGATATCCTTATTGAGCTTTATTATACACTAGCATACCCATACTTCCTTTATTGTAATGTCATCTGGGCTGCCAATTACCCATCTAATTTAGATAAACTTGCAAAAATTCAGAAGAAACTAGTTAGAATAATCAGCAATTCTGAATTCAATGCACACATTTATCCTATTTTTGTCAACCTTAGACTTTTAAGATTTGACCAACTCAATAGGTATGCTACAGTCTTGTTCATTTTCAAAGCTATAAACAACATCATGCCTCTAATTCTCCATAATCTATTCCAATTTACCTCTGATATACATTCTTATTCGACTAGGCAATCATCTAATCTTTATGTACCCAGATCCAGAACAAACCTGTGTAATTTCTCTATCAAATATCATGGAGCTCTAGTATGGAACAGCATTCCAAACAACATCAGATGTTCACCTTCTCTTTATGTATTTACGGTGGCACAAACAAAGCTAGGCACTTAGAGGAGTGCTGTCTTCAACCCGCTCTCCTGTTTTGGTTTCTATTTTTAGACCCATAAAACTATACAAATTCTTGTTGCTTGGGATCTTTACATTATACATACACCAAGAAAAAATTTTTAAATCCTTTTTTTTGGGCGAAAAATTAACATTTTACAAAAGGGTTCAATTTGGAGATTTTTCTCGGGATTCTCAAAAATATAGTACTTAAAAACTCAAAAATTTGCAAAATGAAACTTCATAGTCATGTCCAGGTTCGGTTCCTTCACTTTTTCCATAAACGCAATAGATAAATAGTAATCGAGTATTAATTATGATGCTCGTGAAGATGAACAATTCTTCATGTTTAGGGGGCATAAAACTGCCTTAAAAAAAACATATTCCAAAATGCAAAAAACCAGTCCTGGGCATGTCTACGAAGTTTCATTTTGCAAATTTTTGAGGTTTTAAGTACTATATTTTTTGAGAATCCCGAGAAAAATCTCCAAGTCAGACCATTTCGTAAAATGTCCATTTTTTGCCCAAAAAATGATTAAAAAAAATTTTCGTGGTGTATATATAATCTAGAGATGCTAAGCAACAAGAATATATATAGTTTTATGGGTCTAAAAATAAAAACCAAAACAGGAGAGCGGGTTGAAGACAGCACTCCTCTAAGTGCCTAGCTTTGTTTGTGTCACCTTAAATCAAAACTTAAGGGTTACTTAATTTCTTGCTTGTCTTAGATTTGTTATGCTTAAGTGGTATACTGTCTTATAGTTATGTTTAGTGTTACTATCAAGCCATTTTTTACTTAATTATTCTCTGCCAGAAACCTATTATTAAACAGTTATGTAATGCATTTTGTAACAGGAGATTATATAAGCCCACTTGGGTTTCTATCTCCTATGTGGCTGTTGTAAATATTTGATGTACTTTTCGTCATAATAAACTTCAAAACTTCAAACATTATGGTAATGTACCAATCACTGACACATTATGGTAATGTACCTTGCACCTGTGATATTGGTAACTTAGGATAGAGTACCCTTCACCCATAATATTGATAGATAATGGTGGTCTACCCCTCATGTGCAATATTTATAGATTATCATTATGATGGTGTACCCCACACCTATGATACTGGTATATTATGATGGTGTTCTGTAAATTGCTTTATTATGCCCCCCCCCGAAGAAGGTGGGGCATATAGCGTTGCACATGTCGGTCTGTCGGTCCGTCGGTCGGTAGACTGTGGTTTCCGCACAATAACTCAAGAAGGTTTCTAGCTAGGACTTTGATATTGTACAGGTGCATCATTCTAGTCAAAAGCTAGGCGAAGTTTAAAGATTGGTGACCTTGACCTAGTTTCCAAGGTCACAGTGGTACCTGAGTCAACTTTGGTTTCCGCACAATAACTGAAGAGGTTTTTAAGCTAGGACTTTTATAGTGTACAGGATTATAGTCCATATTTTGGGCTAGGCGAAGTTCAAAGATGGGTGACCTTGACCTCATTTTAAAGGTCACAGAGCCACTTTACTGAATATGGTTTTATGCTTTCTGCAAGATAACTTATACCTTGGAGCTATAACTTTTATATTGCACAGCTTTATGGTTCTCTGTAAGGGCTAGGTTGAGTTTGAAGATGGGTGACCTTGACCCAGTTTTCAGGGTCACAGAGAGATTGTAGAATTCCTGTGGTTTCTGCACAATAACTCAAGAAGTTTTTAAGTTAGGACTGGGATGCTATACAGGTCTGTAGTTCTTGCTAAGGGCTAAAAGAAGTTTAAAGTTTGGGGACCTTGATTTAATTTCCAAGGTCATGTTGGTACCTGAGTTAATTTTGGTTTCCACATGATAACTGAAGAGGTTTTTAAACTAGGACTTTTATATTGCACTGGATAATTGTCCGTATTCGGGGCTAGGTCAAGTTTGAAGATGGGTGACCTTGACGTAATTTCAAAGGTCACAGAGCCATTTGGTTGAATACTGTTTCTGCATGATAACTTGCATTTTAGAGGTAGCACTTTCATATTGCACAGCTTTATGGTTGACTATAAGGGCTAGTTTGAGTTTGTAGATGGGTGACCTTGACCCAGTTTTGAGGGTCACACACAGACAGTAGACTTCCTGTGGTTTTTGCCCAACAACTGAAGAAGGTCAAGTGAAAATGAATGATCTTGCCCTAATTTCCAAGGTCATAAAGCTACTTTGCTGAATATGGTTTCTAAATGATGACTAATTTTTCAGCTATAACTTTTATATTGTCCAGGTTTTTAGTTGTTTTTTAAGGGCTAGGTTAAAGTTTAAAGATATGTGACATTGATGTATGATCAACCTTCACTAATTTCGTAAGGTCACGAGTGCCCCATCTACCACTATCAATAGGGTAGCAAGGGCAAGGGTAATGAGGGCATCTATGTTTTACAAACATATCTTGTTTTTACATGTTTCACATAATTCCCATTCAAACAATGTTAAAATACTGTTTCACTGTGTTTTTATTTTCACAGTTTTTGTGCCATTAGCGAAATAAGCGAAAATAAGAATTCTGCAAAATTAAAGCAATGTGCAGTACATTTACCCCGCACCTATAACGTTGGTATATGTAATGCCCCTCACTTATAAATTTATTGATACATTATGATTGTGTACCCCTCACCTAGATATATTTATTGATACATTATGGTGGTATACCCCTCACCTGTGACATTGGTACAATATAGTGTACCCCTTACCTACATGCATTGCGATGCACTGGACAGTAATCATTTTCAGACACTAGTACAACAACTTCTGGCATCATGTTGTTTTGTGCTAAATGCAGGAGAAACTTGGCAATAAATGCTCATTAAGAAGTATGTTCTACGTTTTCAGCCAATTCATGAATTACCTTTCTGTTGTTTTTTTTTTTTTTAAATTTACTATAAAGAAAAACACAGGCACATTCTTTTTTTTTTATGAAGGAAATGTTATTGTGTGCCAATGAAAGTTACTTGACCTTGGTTTATGCTTGAGATGATGAATATTGTTCCAGTTAAACTGCCAAAGGCTGTGAAGGTTCATGCCCATTCTTGTTTTTTTTCAAAAAACACATTTGAAAGTTAACCTTTTTTTTAAATGTTTCAGGAGAAGGGGGCTTCAGTCGCTTGTCACCATCCCGTCCTGGAAGTGCACGAAAAATGACCAGCAGCCCACAGCGACTGGGGGAGGCTGTGCCCACCACACGAAACCCACACGGCATGTGGGTATAGCGTCAATCTACAGCCATACTCAGCCCACCGACAGTGTTCATTGCTACTGTGACTGTGCACCAACCCTATGGCTACTGGCAAGTTGTCATGCTACACTCCCAAGCAGTTCCAAGAATGGTTCCATGCAGATTCATACTTCTGTTAACAAGAGAAATATTGAGTATTTTGGAGCACAACTTCAGCTGTGAAGAAAGATTACTAAAAGTTTTCTTGAAAGTAAACAGTTACCATACAGTCAAATAGTACTGGAATGGTTTTAGCACAATACAGTGTATGCGTTATGGATCTTTACATGTTCAGTGTTTGTCTTGTTTTAAACTTCTTTTAAATGTCAAAGATATATTTTTCTTGATATACAGGTGGTAACTGATGATATTTTACACCCAGATTAATTTTCTCATTTCTTCAAACTTTGATCAACATATCATGTGTGCACGTATAGAAATTATGTTTACTACAGCCAATATTGAACAAACCTTGGCAACACAGCTGTGTACAGTTAAAAGGGAAAAAATGTTCAGCTATAATATAAGTGCATTCAGTTGGTAAGTACATCAAATAACTCAGGTAGCTTAGAGACTCTCTTATTTAAAGGGTTGTGCGTAACAACAATAGCCTGAGAGATCAAAATGTTTGGACCGAGAATCATCATGGACCAGTAAGCTCCATAATTGCAAAGCCAGCACTGCAACATGGGATCAGATGGTTGGTTTCACAATAGAACAACGAAAGTATAAATTGTGATAGTCCTTTGACCATATCTGAAGATGTAACCAATACTATGCCATTAGTAGAATTTCATATCGGCAATCAAACAAATAACAATAATTAACTGTCAGATTTGTACAGTGTAATGCCAATGTGTCATTAATTCTGTATGCTTAGCTTGCCAGACATACTTACTTTTGATGTGGGGTGGACATTTTATCATGGATGTTCCCTGCCTTTCAGTCATTGTTGTACAAACTCTTTCCATCATTGAGAAATGTGCATCAAAACAGGTCTGACCTTGTCTGTTTGTTGTCGTGTGACTGTCTTAATACATCAAAAATGCATGTTAATAGGTAGCCAGTTGAATTTACTTGAGGTGGTTTTTACCATGTATACAGTAGGCCTTTATTCTCATGAGGTGCACATCTATTTCACTGTTTGAAAGTTACATGTTCTTTTCTGTGTGTTTTTTTAAAGACCTGTGCTACATACCCAGAAGCAGAGTCCATGTGTGTACCAGACATGTTTTGACCATGTTTTATGTTTTGATTTGACCAAATTGCAGTACATTATACATGATTTATTTGACTCTATGGTTCATAAAGATGTTTGAGAATATGTACATGCCATCTTTGTACGTTATATCTTGATGTGCTGGCCTTCTTCATTTTTGTGACAGTTTGACATTTTACGACAGTACTTCCTCCTTAAGAAACCACCCCTGGAGTAGGTCCAAAAGTGGTCATGTGAAGTAAAATGGTCCAGGAGGTCTGGTAAATGTGGTATTAAAAGGCAGGTGTCTCTCGAAGGAGGGATTACAGCACATGTATTTACAGCGTGGTCAGACTAAGACAGAAACGGATGGCTTAAAACTGTTGATGATATGCCCACAGGTATTTCCTAGTGCCCAAATACTTTCAAGCAAAAAAACATTGTAAACATAGTGATGATACGGCCATCCCAATCACAGGGAGTATGAAGCATTTATCCTGTGAAACCAGATGCATGCTTCATTAGGACCAGTATGCAAATATTACTGATTCCAGATGACATGGAGACTGCGTACACTGTTCCTCCCGTCCTGTATATATATACATGTATATATATGTTGCCATATTTGGCATGCTTAGTTTTTAACCATATTTTAGTGCATTGAATAATTACCTGTACAGCTTTCAATTTGTAGTTCAAGCGAAAGGTCTGCAAGACAGGCAAGGGTATGTTAAAGGTCTGCCAGCATTACAAGACAAAGGCCTGTCCAGTAGACCTATGTGTTGTCATTGCAACCAGTGTGTGGATAAGGTACATTTTAGTAGTTCACACTGCTGATGTGTATGTAAAAAGCTTTAATTCATAATGCAAAGATCAAAATACCAGAACATGCAGATTTAAAACTGAGAACAGGTCAGGGTTAGACAAAGCCTCATGCAAAAGCTGGGTTTTCGTAAAATTTATGATCTGAGAGTAGAGTCGCTATCAAATAATCGTGTGTCATTTAACCCTTGTATTCCTGTGGATGGAATGTATCACATCAGTGGTCATCTTTGTAATGCTAGGTCAAACATGGCCAATGTCTATGGAGACAGACTATGTGGGCAGCTGTTACCAAAAGATGAGCATTTCACCTTTCTGAAAATCTTACTTTTGACATGAGGTCTTATTAATCCTAACCTTTTCACTTACGGCTTGTGATTATATGTTAAACTGCTGATGGATAGAGACAGGGTCCAGGTGCAGTCATCTGGAGAAAAAAGATGGCGAGGAAGATGTTCTCCAGATGAATGGCAAGAATATCTGTGTCGATGCTTGAGTTTGTTTCTGTTGTGCTGCTCTTCAAATGTTTGGACTCCATGCTCATCAGAAGAAGAAAAATAGAAAGCACATGCATTTCATGAGCCACATGATTAAGTCCAGTAGACTGATACATGTATGGTAATAATATATTATTTTAGAAGAGAGTCTATGCTGACACATACAGTTAGTTACATTATATACATGATCTCCCGATTTCTGATAGGCTAAGCAAACTGGGCAACATGTACCCATTCTTATGGAAGATGAGATGAAGAAAATAAAAATTAAGGTGATGATTTTAAAGATGGGATAAATTCATAAAATCTAACGTGGAAAATAATCACTCTTTTATTATTTCACAGCATGGATGCTCAGCTCATTAGATACCCCGAACACAATAATAGCAATATAACACTTGTAAACTTTCTATTTCTAATAAGGCCTCCTTTGAGATGCTGTAAAACTTAAAACTTCTGTTAAAACGCAGTTTGATAATATTTTCATAAGTTGTGCACCATTCCTTTTATGTATTTTAAAACACCCGTGGCCATATTCACAAAGAATTTGATCTGATCCCAACTTTAATCCCAAAGTTAAAATTAATGTGGTTTGGGACCTAAACGAAGTACTCCTTGGCTTAATGTTTGATCAAAACCTCAAGGATTAGCCAGTATATGCTCTTGGGTACAATTTGAACTTAAGGATTTACACTTTCATTTCAGTAAATCAATCTTAGTTTGATCCAGTATTTAATCTTTTGAACCAGGATGAAAATCTGGATTAAATCAAGACTGATTTAATAAAATGGAAAGTTTTAATTCCAAAGTTCATAGTAGAGTGGAGAACATAGATTAATTAATCCTGCAAGTGTAGATCAAACATTAGGCCACCAATTCAGTAGTTTGAGGCCCAGAGGCACAGTGACTTTCATTTTAGGATTAAACTCAGGATCAGATTAAACTCTTTGTGATAGGGCCCCTGCTGTATGAAATATTGGTTTTTGTTGGAAATTCTCACCAATTCATGAGAAATCTCTGCAAAACTTTGCAATTGAACGCAAAAAAAAAAAAAGAAAGAAAGAAAAATTCATTTATTTTATTGATTAATACCCTTAAACATTACAAATCATGAAAAAAACTATTGTGATGATTGTCCATTTAGCAGTCTTTAAATTGGTAACACAAATTTGCATGTGAGTGTCACTGGATGAAGCTCTGATGTATCACTGGAAGTAGGATCATATCAGAAATAGGTGAGTTAACCGTTATTTTTATGGGTCCATCCCGAGGGAGTACCCAGTGTATGTTTTGGGGTTATCTGTATCCATCCATCCATTTGTTTGTGAACACAATATCTCAAGATTTCTTGGCCATGTGAAACTCAGATTTACATGTATTTATCAGCTTTAAACCATACTAAATACATGAAATTACTGGATTTGACACCATTTCTTGAATTGATTATATTTTGGTGATCCTGGCCTCATTGTCAGGGTTACATGACTAATATATGTGCAAAGGTTAACTTGTCAATCAATGCTTTGCATTGAAGTGCCCCTACTTCCATAATATTAAAAAAAAAATGTCTGCATCATGTTATTTTCTTCTGATTGACAAGGATGCTTACTTGAGGTAATAGGATTGCAGCTGGTTTCTATGTGACAGCAAGAGCATGATTTCTGACACTCTTTGTGGATATAGTGTATTTTTTCCTGTGCCTTCACTTTCTGTTAACTCAACATTAATTTGTAATGTATAGCAATATGCAGAATAACATTCATAACAAATGTACAAATATAGAGGTTTCATTTTTGAGAAAGATCTCAATTTTTGGTGCAGAAAAACTTGTCAAATGATGTCTCAGTATTTGATATTTATGCTCTATATTATAAGTGAAAATGAATTGTAATTTCCAACATGTTTAGGCAATTTTGTCACAACAGGTTGGTAACGGTAACAAGGCAGTTGCACACAATGTGGATCAGCACGTTATATAGCAGATGTACCAGTAGGTGCTGCCATCTACAGGATATATATGTGCAAACAGTTCTGAAACCATACAAATTTCCTGCAGTGTGCTTACATCAACAGAAATTTTTATCCTGTACTCGGTGATGATGATTGTCCTAGACTAAAGATGATTGGAATGTGAAACTGTGTTCCTTTGGATTAACTGGACTGGAGCCAGAGTTAGGATTTAAGTACTTTAATGTTTCAATGTATAATTTCCCAGGATACTAAGCTCCTGGTTAGCTTACAGCAAGGTTAGTTTGTCATACAATTTTGTTTTGTCCAGGACAATGCTGGTAAATCCATGTTGCCAGTGTTAGTGTCTATGCCTAGTCGGAATGAACGAGTTTAGAGGACCATATGGGGACATCGTTCAGAGTTGCAGCACTTGTGCATAGCAGCCTCAAGTGGCTGCCTTATGAACTAGGAGTATGGATCAAAGTTTACAAGTACAATTCAGTCAATTCTATTTTGTCCTGATGATCTGTAAAATAAAGGAGAAAGGTCATTATTGAGCTTATTCTGAATATAATGCAATGGAATCTCACATTGAAGGTCACTTGAGACACTGGAAAAAATGTGGTCTGAAAAGGGGAGTGGTCTTAACAGGAACATATAATTTGATTAAAGATAAACAGAAACTCGACTAAATGGGTGGTGTTTACACAGAAATAGCCTCTTTACAGAGGTGACCTTAATGGAGATTATATTGTATTGCTCATTCTGAATCGTTAGAATTTTTAACAATTCAAAAGTGTGGGTGTATGACAATTTGAAGTGTCTTGGTGTAAACCTCAAGGAATGCATACCTCAGCATTCTAGGGCCAGAAATGGGGATGTTTTTTTGTTTTCATTGGGGAGATTTTATTTTTAACAAAGCATAAATAAGAAGTAAATGGCTTTGTATAGGGGACATAGTCTAAAATCAGCCAAATTTGCACCAAAAAAAGTTCGAGGTCAAAAAGTGGGAGACTCTCGCCGAATGGGTAAGACGTGGCAGGCATGAGTTACCTGATGTTTGGATAGGTATTGTGCATGTAGTGGTGACACCAAAGCACAAAGTTTGTGATTAACGCTTTGCTGCTTGGATTAAGACTTAGTCAGCCACTTGCCGTGGCATGGATAGAAGGAGTGCCAATCCTGGAGTAAGGGAAAGGTTTGACAAAAGGCATGCTATTTGGTATGTTTCACTTATTTTTTTTTTTTTTTTTTTTTGTATGAAGGAAGTAAAAAATACTGAAGTAGATGACATTTTACACCCAGCCAGAGTCAGTTTGGAGAGGAGGGTCTGAGTGACCAGAATTTTAACCAGTTCTCTGACCTGATTTCTGGGTACTTAGAAGCTGCTGATTGCAAATGACTTTATCAGTTAATGTCAAACACATAATGTCGGTGTTTTACATTTAATATGGGAAGTTTGTCTGCCAGATTATCAGGACAAGATAAAAGATTGTGTATTGTATGTGCTTTTGCTTGTTTTATGTATCTATACAGTGGAACATAGACGTGTTGGGAGGAGTAGCTGGTTAGCCCACCAAGCGCAGCCAGCAGTATATCCACATGTCCGTGTACAAACATTACTTTGCAGTGCCTTTCCTTGAATTGTAAAAAAAGTTCAAAGTTTACATATGTCATTACCTGTCAGGTTTGTCATATTCACTCATGAATGAATCACTTGTGTAAATAGAATTTTAAAACCTGATTAATGACTTTTGTGCCAATTAGAATTTAGCTGGAGCAGACACTGTTTTAAAGGGTACCCCATGGACAGGTAAAGAAGGGCAAATTACTGTCCACTGTTCACTTGTGTTTCTGGTCTTCAGAAATACATTCTACACTGTCCCTGTCTATTTTGATACTGCATTACAGTATTAATAAACTTTTTACATAAAAATTGATCTTTCTTTGTATTTGATCTGTATATTGGCACCAAGCGTAGTGATGTAAATGTGTTGTTTTTTTAAGCTCTGCTGGCCAAAGGTGGCAGAGCTTACCACATCACTCATGTCCATCCATTCTTCCATAAACTTTCTGTTTGTGAATGCAATGCAGACCACAAAATTTTCAGGTAGGCCCATAACTTTTGTGACATATCAAGAGTACAAAGATCTAGGTCAGGTCTTACATTGGTGGTGTCACGGACAGTGTTATGTAATGTATGGGTCAAAATGCAAAATTCTTGTGAACACTAGCATCTATAATTTTTGGTAGATCTTCATGAAATAAGATGGCAAGTTGGAGAAAGAATCTCTGTTGCATATGATGCTAGCGGTGCCACCTGCAGTAAGATGGCAATTCTGGGCCAAGATGTGTTGAACAGTATAATATTGCATATCTCGAAAAGAAATTAAGTTAGACATGCCAAATTGATAGAATACCCAATATAATATATTATATAATATGGATGACCTTGACCTATTTTTCCAGTTAACTAGGTCTGAAGTTAAAAGAAGTGACTTGGTTATGATAGGGCATAGCTTGGACATCAATGGAGAAGAGAATTGAACCTCTAGAATTTTACGTAAGTGTATTTCACTTAAAACTCTGCTAGTGACCTTGTTTTTGGGTCGGCATGACCCAGTTCAGAAATTTGGCGCTTTTTCAAGTTCTATCATTTTTCCTATATAACAGGAAAACTTATTGGATTTGGACAAGCAAACCATTTGTGGAAAGCTGGACTAGGGACGCATTTTGAACTTTACATTTTTTAAATCAGAGTTGAAAGTCAAGGTCATATGGGTGGCTGAAATGTGGGTCAAAATGTAAAAATCTTGTCAACACTAGGATCTATATTTTGGGGGGGGGGGGTCTTTATTAAATTTGGTGTGATTGAGGTGGTCCAAACCTCAAATTATTGTGATTCTGGTGGCACCACCGACATGTACATTGTGGAAGAAATTGTGAGCCAAATTATGCTGAAAGATGTAAAATTCCTTATCACAAAATAACTGAAAGACCTGCTAATTTATAGGATGTATATTATGTCCGGCACTGCTATATTCTATAATACCAATGACCTTTCCCTATTTTCACTGGTTACTGGTGCTCTAAAGTTGCAAGAGACAAAGTGCCAATGATGTCCACAGTTTTCATGTTTGCCCCATATAGTAGTTATAGGCCATGCCAAGTGTATGCAAGTATAGTGCAAGCTGAATATTGGTGGCGCAATCAACATTATTATACAATACATGGGTCAAAATGTGAAAATCTTGTAAACCTGCTTGCATCTTTAACTAAATGGATCCTCATGAAATTTGATGGAAATGTGGAAGAAGTCAAAATCTTGATTGCATATGATACAAGTAAGGTCCCATTATCCAGATGGGCTGGTTCCAGCATATAGACTAAAACTCGTCTGTTTCCAGGACAGCTGAGCACTAGGTCTTTGGGCCTCTTGTTATTTTCTTTGAAGCTACACTCAGTCTAGCCAAGTATAGATGCAAGCCAGGACTTCGCTTAAGCTAAGCCTCATAAACTTCAGTTCATTCAGGGGACATTTTAGGGGTACATTCTGTATCCGATGTTCAAGGAAACACTCATATTCACAATATTATTTCCAGTAAGTACTTTTGATATTTTCAAAATGTGAGACTCTAAGTTATAACATATATTTAAACAATATAACAATATTTTATTTGACAAAATGAATGTCAAAAAACATTCTGTCAATATGTTAGCATTCCAAGTCGGTGAAATTTGAAGAGCAGAACACTAAAAAGGTATATGGTGACAAACCACTGGCTTCGAAAACAAATCCACAATATTCCAGTGTGCAGTGGAACAGGAGCCCTGAGCAGGACACTGGCCCAGAAATTCCTCTTGGTGCTTGAAACTTGCTCAGTTTATTTGGGTCACTGCAAACTGTCCCAGTCTCCTGAGCCAATATGAAATGACCTGAGGGACAATAACACACATATAAGAGCAGTCTACAATGTGTGCATTGATTGATAAACCAAGTGGTATTAAATCATGATCCATCCTCATAAACCTGCCACTGCAAATACCATTTGCTATTGATTTGTTAGAACGTGCTACTACACATGTAGTTGACCACAGTTCTGGGTGCAAAAGCCACAGAGCAACATACCTTATCTCCTGGTGTCTGGCCTTTATTCCTATATTTGGAATGTGACAGATATGGAACCAAAAGGGAGGAAAACCCCCTACCCTGCTCCCTACCCTGCTCCCTACCTACACTCTGACATATCATATTTGTGCATTGAGGAGAAAATTCATGACATCTTGAAACAGCTATTTTCAACACAGACAGAGAAATTCCTCTCAGAGAAGGACAAGTTGCATCTGTGCTATGTCCTTCAGGCCACTGGATACATTCTAGTTGTAGCACATGCTCCAACAGAAACCCTGTCTGAAGTATCCGATATCCTGTGGGGTCTATGTTCAATATCGCTTTGACTTCCTTCCCTTATCAGCACAGTACAAGAACTGCTTTGTGTGTGTGAAGAGGCCATGCATCATCATGGTGGGATTGTAATATTATAGTATGTGGCCTCTTGTACAAATCCATATCATGATCGAAAAATGTAAATATATATATTCTAAATTAACAACACATTAACATACAAGTCTTGTGACATTGTTTGCCGTAACAGGACATGCCAGTGCATGTTTTAAATTGGATACTGAACACAGCTGTCCCGGGCATGGTTGTATGAGAGACTATGTGCCGAATCAATGAAAACAAAATGGAATATTTATAAAGCAGGGCACATAATTAACCAATATACATGAGTAAACAACTGCTGGACAAGTTCTGCCATGAAGAATTAGGAACCAGTTTGGCTTTTACACCACAGGCCACAAATAAAGCTGTGACCAGAGATTGACAGCAAGGCAAAAGCGGACAACTCATGAGACAGTGAAGGACTTACTGCAGTTAAAGTACATGTAGGTCTGACCTGATGAGCCAGCCAATCCAAGCTGGTTGAATCGAGGCTGATGAACCTGGGGGGGGAGGTCCAGATCCTTCTAAAGATATACTTGAGTGCAATTCTTATTCTTCATAAAGCTGTTGGTCAGAGTCACAGTGCAGACCATGTAACAGCAGTACTGCCACACAGCAATGGCAAAGACAGCTCAGTCAGAGCCAAGGTGCCCACAATATTGTATCAAAAGCCTCCTTGCAATGAGAGGGTACTGTGTGTGCTCTACAGCAATAATAGTAAACTGGTCCACCAAGCAGGCCTCAGTGAGCATCATCTGGCATAGTCTTACCCTCAGTGCAGGATAGCGCCCCCATCAGTCGCCACAGAAGTTGCAACTGTGGAGGACACCTTTTGGGGGCAAAATTTCCCTACGATGGTCAAACATTTTGGCAAAAATGCCCTAAAAATGGGGGAATATTTGTCAAAAATGGCAGCAAATTCCTTAAGTGAAGGTTGGTTTCTTCATGGGAGCACTTTCAACAATTTTGGTTGTACATTTACTTTCAGAAAATCTCTCTTCCCAATGGACTATGTGAATTCATTTAATTTCACTGTTTTTATTTTCACTTACTTCACTGATGCTTCAAAATCACCAAAGTAAGAACTCAATGTAAAAGATTTTTAACATGGCATGGATAGGAATTATTACAAAAAGAGTGAATTTAAAGTTTCAGTGAAAGGACCAAAATACAAAGACTGCCCAAATTAGAACATGTGAAAATAAATGTTTTCTAATTTTATAAACAGTGCAATAATGAAGGGTATGTTTTGGCTGCACACCAGCACAAAAAAATCTTTGTTACTAGTCCTCATGATCTTGAGCTGCAGAGAACACTGAATTTGACTCTTTCCCCCTCAAGTGATGCATTGTCCTGGAAGGACAGAGAATTTGAGGATATGGTGCTGGCAAACAATTGGCAGTTGGTCCCTTTATTGGCATAATGGAGAAAAGGACAGCTAATCCGGTGGTTTGCAGTGCTGCATCCAGCACATGCCAGACAGGTTAAAATATCAACTTCACTCTTCTTTGCATTTTTCTCAAGAACAGTATGTTTAAATTAGCTGCCTCAAACTGACTGCAATTATGTCGATATGAAGCAAGTTCTTGACCATGGCAGTGTACTGTCTCAGTTTTCATGATCTCTGCAGTGCATACAAACTGATTACAACTTCTACGCATATCTTGCATACAGGGCGGCGACTTGGATGTTCACCATTGGCATCATCAATTTTAGCTCAACTGACTTGTCAGTCAGACTTATGGGATTGGTCTTTGTTCCTTATCGGTCCATCCACCCATCCATCTGTCTGGGTCCACAATTCAAATTTTCAACTTCTCCAAAACAGCTTGCCAGATTCATTTCAAACCTGGTCAGTAGCTACCCAGCTGGGTCTGTACCAAGTTTGTTCAAAAGGTCATGCTCCTGTAATTTTTTTTATGATTTTTTCATTCAGTTTTTGGCAACATATTAAAAAAATCTTTGAAACTGACAGACTAATTGTTTTAAAAATGCATAGGGACACTTCTTGGGACCCTGAGACCTTAATTTGTAAAACAGGTGGCATTGCATTTTTTTTTATTATTATTATTTTAATAGATTTTTGTGTCTTTTTGCTATTTTCAACTTCTCCAAAAGCATCAATCAGGATGCTCTGAAGCTTGCTGAAAATGTAGCTTGTGGAACAGTCAAAGAAAGTTGTACACCAGGTGGTGATGCTTCAGGTCTCTCATTTTTTAAATTCAGGTACTTGTCAATTAATGCATACATTCCTATTGATTACTATGTAAGTCAATGGGGATTGAACAGGTAATTAACATTTTCTGCTAATTCTTCAAACAGTTTGCCAGATTCACTTCAAACTTGGAGCAGGCGTACCTAAGGTGGGTCTCTGCTAATTTGTTCAAATGGTCATGCTCCAATGATTTTGAGATTTTTATGAATTTTTAGCTCTGCTGACTTGTCAGCCTGACTTTTTACATTTTCAATTTCTCAAAAACTTATGCATGTGGTTCTCTACCAAGCTTGCAAAAGAGATGATGGTGCAATTATTTTTCCATTGTTACCCTCGGCACATAAAGTGCTGGAGAGTATTGTCGTCCCCTGTGTCGTCTGTCTGTCTTGTCAATGTTACTGCAATATCTCAAAAAATATTGACTACAGCTTTACCACATGTTTGTCAGAGATGTATGTTATGATGGACCTGGTTCCTATTTAAAACCAGCTTCTTCTGATTATTTTTTACTTTTTTTATGTTTAATGTATTTGTTTGAAAAGCCATCTTAGTGGCACCAACCCTGATGATGTTACCGCAATATCTCAAAAAATATTGACCACAGCTTGACCAAATTTTGTCAGAGATGCATCTTATGATGGACCAGGTTCCTATGTAAAACCAGCTTCCTCTTTATATTTATAAACTTTTTACGAAACTTTAAAGTATTAAATTTCAAAGCTGTCTAAGTGGTGCACAAGGGGATGTGGTGACCATAATATCTCAACAGGGATCCAATGCAGCTTCACCAATTTTTTCAGAGATGCATATTATAGTGGACCACACTCCTACTGAAAACTAGCTTTCTCTTATTATTTATAAACTTATTATGAAACTTCTGAAATAATTATTTGATGGCTGTCTGAGTAACACACAGTACAGTGGTCTCCTTCACTAGAACTTGCCCCAAGAACACATCCAAAAGTGCTCTTTCATTTCATAGACAATAATACGGAAATTGTATGTAAAGTGTTCTACTGCAAAGTCTCAAACAACAACAAAATAAATTGCAGAATTGAGGAAAATAAGAGGAGGTGATGTTTGTTGGGAAAACCTCAAAAGTTTGTGGACCTGAAGTTGCCAAAAGCAGAATCCTGGCCTAAGCCTGGAAACCCTCCTTACTGACCAGCATGGGACCGCCAATGCCCCCCCCCCCTCCAATGCTGCCCACCAACCTGAGAGCAGTCTGCCATAAGGGAGCTGCTGTCTATAATTTCCACTCTTCAGGTCCTGGAGATCTAGCAGGACCAGTGAATCATATAAAACATGGTGGGCACTTGGGAAGCGGTCATAAGGTTCCATAAGGCAGTGTCCGGTTGAATCAGGTTTGCAGGCTCTTGGCCAAGTGGACCCCGGGGACAGCCACTGTTGCCAGTCCCAGACTAAGTCTAGGCCTACTCTAGGTATGCGTACCTATAGATTGCATCCAAGCCTAAACCCCAAGGGTGCCATAAACTGGAACACGGTGGCTGCCCTGAGGGGACAAGGAAAGTCTAATGGACAAATATCAAGAACCTACACAAAGGAGCCTTCTATGCCGGCAAAGGCACAAATGGTCTCCACCAGCAAAATCTAGTCGTGCAGGTAGTGCTAGGTGCAAGTCGTAGATGATTGCAGCAGCAAGCCCGGAAGACATCGACAACAGCGACGCTCCTTAGGGCTCACCAGGAGGTATTAAATCTGGCACTTTGTGAGCTCTAGCTGAGACCTGCTTCCGGGCCGAAGGCCTGGCCAAAGGGTTCTTGTAGGCCTTCAGAATGGTCTGCTGAATCCATGATGAGATCGTATTTCAGCAGACCTGTTCCTTGCAGGACTTACCAAGGGGTGAATAGTCCAACCCCTAAAGGCTGTAGATGGATCTCGAGCCACTTGGTTCTTTCCGAGGAAGTGCAAGTGAGGTCTCAGAGTCACCTGGGAGTGATCAGGCAACGATTGGATTCAGTCATGTGCTGGAGCATGGATCTCCCTTCTAGCCCCAAAGGCAAGTGTTAAGAGAAAACAAGTTTTCCACGTCCAGTACATGAGGTCCACCCTGCAGGGGTCCTCCACCCCCAGAAGCAAGTGTTAAGAGAAAAGTTTTCCACATCCAGTAAATGAGGTCCACCCTGCAAGGGTCCTCTAAGCACTCAAAAGGCCCCCTCTTCAGCGTGACTAAGACCAGCAAGATCTCCCACCATGCTAGGACCTTCCCATAAGCCAGTCTACCCGTGTAGAAAGAGGCCACAAGTGTTGACGAATGAGGATTGCTCTCTATGCAAATGTCAAGGATGTTCGCCAGGGTTGAGGAGTTGGTGGACTGAAACCCCTACACGGTTCTCGAGCTCTTGCCAAGGACCTCCAACTGGTACAGAAGGAAGTCCGTAATATCAGCGATACACAGAAAGCATGGATGTATTATCCGACCACTGCACCAGTCTGAATACACCCTTCCTCAAGCTGACTATATCACTACAGAAGAGGCTTGAAGCCCCTCTCTGGCAATTCTATCTGTGACTGATTCCCAGAAACCTCTGTTGTGGATGTGCTGTGCAACAACCAACAAACATGGCAGATGAGCACTTGAGGGTTTCTCTGGAACAAATGCACAGTTGCACCAGAAATTTCAGCCATGCCGGTAGACGTAGCGGTGGCTTGATGCTTAATTCCAGAAGGTCTAATGACCAATCCATCCTCAGTAGCCAGGGGGTGACTAAGAGCAGATTGCAGATGTGGGACCGAACCTTCCCCAGGACCCTCAGGAGGATCTGCGGAGGCAGTAAGGTGTAAGCCCAAAGGTTGCTCCAGTCCATGGCTAGAGCATCCACTGCTAGGGCCTTGGGATCCGGAACAGGGAACACATAAACCGGAAGTTTTTGGTTTGTACTTGTCGCAAACAGATCCACCTGTGGGGTAGCCCACCTGGCCCACATGGCCTGGATGACCTGTGGCCATGGGTGGAGCAACTACTCCATCCCTACCGGCTGACCTCTTTTCAACAGTTGGTCAGCCAGGACATTTTCTAGTCCCATGACATGTCTCACATGCATGCGGACGTCATGTTCAGAGCACCATCAAGTGATGCGTCCAGCTATCTCTGTCAGATTTCAGGAGTGCGTCCTGCCCTGCCAGTTGAGGCAGGCAATGGCGGTCCTGTTGTGGCTCATAACGAGAAGGTGTTCGTGCTACACCAGGTCTGAAGTGGAGTAGCACTAAGCGTACATTGTTTTCCTCCAGTTCCAAATAGCATCAGCATCTGACCTGACAAGACATTCTCCCATTTGTTCCACCAAATGGGGTGCCGGTGGTTCTCTGGGAGTATAGGCACCTCCACTTGGTAGCCTTAACCCTTCAACCATCTGTCCCGCAGGGCGTGCTGCCAGCTACCACTGTGTAGGCAGCCCAGGGGACCTATGAGTCCATCAAGGTCAGGGAGCCTATCAAATTTTGCCACTGTTAGGCCATGCGAACCTCCTGAGTCAGAAATGCTTTAAGGATCAGCTGGAGTGTCTTCCACTTGTCCTCCGAAGGATGACAGATGAGGGTGACCAGATTGAACTGGATGCCGAGAAAGACAAAGATCGCATCTGGCATTAGGCTGAAATTGGGGAGATTCACAATCAGGCCTAAGTATTTGCAAAGTTCTGGAAGGGTCTGTGTGTGGCACAGTGAATCCAGGTGCCATAGCACCCAGATTGTCCAGGTACACATGAATGCATACTGCACTCTGGTAAAGGTGCACAGCTACCAGCTGCACAAACTGGGTGAACACCAGAGGTGCCGTGGCAAGACCGAACTGAAGCACTTTGAACTGGTTAACTTGGCCCAAGAATGCAAACCGCAGATACTTCCATGAAATCTCCATTATGGGCACATGTAAGAACACATGCTTGAGATTCAAAGATGTCATCCACTCCTGGGGCCACTGACTGTGGGGTCTCCATCCTGAAGGACAGAATCTCCAAGCATGTGTTCAGTGATGACTGGTCTATAACTGGATGCCAACCTCCGTCCTGCTTGGGGACTAGGAAGAGAAGAGTTTGCTGAACCCGGGCAACCCAGGATCTTCCACCCAATCTGTGGTGTTCTTCCTCTGTAGCTTTAACACCGCCTGTAGATATGCTGATGCTTTGGGCTCCTTAGCTGGGGGTGTGAACCACTTGGGTTTGTGGCAGAGCGAAGGCCTGTCTTTACCAAAAGGTAGCGAATGGCCATGTTTCCAGGTATTTAAGACAAACGAATCATCTGTTATAGACTCCAGTGAGCAAAAGGCACAAAGGCACCTGCAGACTGAGTAGTCATAGATGTCTACAATGCTGGTGGTGGGGGGGGGGGGGAGGGGGGACCCTGAAATGATGTGGCCTGGAAGGCAAGAGTCAGGAGCCCTGAAGCTTCCTCGGTGTCTTACTGGCCTTCTTGCCCTTTCCAAATGGCAAATGGCTTCCTGCTTTTCCTAGGCCCTTGGGATGCCTGGGGCATGTCTCAGGCCGGGGGGGGGGGGGGGGCAGGGTGTGGTTTAAGTGTCATGCTTTAGGGTGGCAGCAGCCCGGCAGAAAAGCAACCTTCATCCTAGTCTATTCGCCTGAGCAGGCCCAAAGGTCCTGTGCTCACTGAACAACATCGGCCATCTCTCCTCCAAACAGTGTGTTGAAGAAGAGATGCCCCGTGCACCCTTGGCAGAAGGCCAGCTGACCAAGCCAGTCCCGGACCCTTTCAGAGATCTATGCTGAAGGCTGGAGGTCATCCAAGAGGGTCCTCAGAGCCAACAGCAAGACATCAGAGTAGGTCACCCTGAGGACAAAGCCTCTTGCATCCTCCTTTAGTCTCCTGAAGGGGTCCAAGGATGCACAAATGGCTTTTGGCACCTTTGCATATTCCTCCCACTATAAATCCACTAGAAGTGACTGGGATGAGTAAATCTACTCTGGTTTGGAATACTATTTCCGCTGGATGTCCTGCCAGGGGATAACTCGCCCTTGCTTAAGTTAGCCGGATGTCTGTGGCTCCACAGGAATCCCTGTGCTGCGAAACCTGGCCATAAAGATGTTATAATACTCAGCCACAAAGGGGGAGAAAGGGATTGGGGACCTATGTCACACATAGTCCAAGGACAAATCCTGGAAGCACATCGCAACAGCCCCTCTCCTCTCCTCCAGCTGAGCAACTGCAGCTTGGTTGTCCACTGGGCTCCAAATGAGAACTTTGACATGCTCAAAGCCCTGAGTCAGTGCTGGAGTAGTATCCATGGGGGCAGAGACGGGTTCCGCTTGTGCCACAGATGCTACAGGACTCTGCCAAGCAGAGGGACGTTGGTGTGGGGGCTGGCTGCTAGCCAGTAGCTTGGGCCTGCTGACAGATGAATCCAAAAGCAACAGCTCCTACTCCACAGTGCAGATGTCCAAAGACTCATCACCACGCCTAGCGTTGAGGGAGCAACAAGTCATAACTGCCATCTCACGGCACCCACATCTGCTTTTCCCATAAAGAGCAAGAGAGAAGGACTTCTGTGAGGCCCCGGGCATGAGCCACAGAAGTTGCCAACCCTGGGGTTGGCAAGCCCGAGGGCACCTACTCGAGTTGCGAGAACTCCTACGCCTATGGGCTGAGTGAAAGCTGGTTCAGAATGGAGGCAGCAAGCTGCTCATCCGCAAGGACTGACTCCCAACACAGTGGGTGTACTCAGGAATCAGGAATCAGGAATCTTTTTATTCAAATCAGAATACATACATTGCATCAAGATACACAAATAGTCAAATTATACATAAACATATTTGAGATATATCACAATATACATATACTGATTTGGGAGACTTGTGTTAAGGTCATATAATGACCGCTATCACACAAGCAACCCACATTTTAATTTCTCTTAATTTATCTTTATGCAGATAATTTTCATTGAAAGTCTATATCAGCTGATGGAATATATATTATCATTTAAATTTTTGAAAGAACATGCTATTTGGGTCTCTAGTTTGTGTGTTTAAATCACTCCGCTTTAAAAAATTCACCTTACAGAATTACAAATGTAACCATTTGGTAAATGACATTCATTTTCATATTTTTCAAGATAATAATTTTTTATATAGTTTGAAAACCCTTGGATACTGTGTGTACTAACCTTATTTTTAATCATATCTGGTGTGTCATTTAGATAATGAATCAATTGATGCCTTATACACTGATCCACATAGATACGAGAAGTTCTAGTTATAAATATGTTGCCCCTTCCTCTTGTGTTATAATCATGTACACTTGAGTTTTGAAAAAGTGGAAAGTTTCTAAAATACACTGGCAATGTCTCGTTTTTTAATTTGTAATGAAATTTTAGGAGCTGTAGTTTATATATGTCTTCAAGTTTTAGTAACTTCAAGCCTTTAAATATTGGATCTGAATGGGCATTAAAATCAGCCTTATTTATGATACACACTGCTCGTTTTTGAATAGAGAAAAGTCTATCTACTTTGTATCCCCATGCAAGAAGACAATAATTAAAATGTGGAAGTATGAATGAGTTATACAGGATTAAGAGGACTTTGATTGAAAGGAAACTTTTTAGCTTGTGTAAAATGCCTACTTTCTGGGAGATTTTGGTAGAAATCTTCTGTATGTGTTTATCCCAATTCATGTTTTTATCTAATGTTAAACCCAAGAAATTAAATTCATCCACACAGTCAATTTTTACCTTATCTATTTCAAGAGAAGGAATAGAAACTTTCTTTAAAGGCTTATAGAATAACATAAATTTTGTTTTAGTTATATTCAGAGATAACTTGTTTACCTTCAACCATGTACTTACTCTATCAAGCTCTACATTAATGCTTTGAGAAAAATCACTGTTTTGATCTTGTTTTTTCAGTAAATTTATAGTGTTACATAGTGTTGTATCGTCAGCATATATAATAAATTTAAATAAATTTGATGCCACTGTTATATCATTTATGTAAATTATGAACAAAAGTGGACCTAAGATTGAACCTTGGGGTACCCCTGTCGTTATATCTAATAAGCGAGACTGCACATCATCAATCCTCACAAATTGTTTCCTATTATTTAGATAACTTTCAAACAAATCAGACTTGTGTCCTTTATTCCATAATAGTGTAGTTTTTGTAATAGGATTTTATGATCTAAGGTATCAAATGCCTTCGATAAATCCATGTAAATGTTTATAGGTACGTCTCCTTTGTCCATTTCATTTAATATTCTGTCAATAAGTTCGTATGACGCTAGTTCAGTCGAGTGGCATTCTCTAAAACCATATTGACTTGGATAATAGAGTTTATTTGTTTTGAAATAGTGATGAGTCTGCTCGAAAATGACCCATTCAAATATTTTTGAAATCGCCGGAAGAACAGAAATAGGCCTATAATTTTCAAAGACTTTAGTATCATTCTTTTTATGAATAGGTATGACTTTAGCAATTTTCAGTAAGTCTGGAAAGATTCCTGTTCTTATCATTTGGTTTATTGTGATTGTTATTGCTTTACATGTTTCTATTTGTATAAACTTTAATAAATTTACTGATAAATTGTCATGACCACAACCGTTTTTAGGTTTAAGAGAATTTATTATACTTAGTATCTTTTCATCTGTCACACTTGTAAACCGAAGTTTGTTTTGAGTTGGATTTGTTAGGTATTCCACAAAGTTTTTATCATTAGGTACATTAATTTTTGAAGCTAATTTGGGTCCTATCTTTATGAAGTATTTATTAAATTCATCGGAAATTTCCTGTTTGTCAGTAATAATGTGACCATCTATATTAAATGCGTTTGGGAAATTTCTTTTATTTTTCATTCTATTTAAAATTTCGTTAATTGTCGACCAAGTACTTTTTATATCATGTTTGTATTTATCAAAACATGTCTCATAATAGCGTTTTTTTTGCGTTATTGATATTTGTTTGTAAAATTTTCTTGTAAGTCTGCAAGTTTACTTTGAGAATGTTATACTCATTGCTGTCTCTAGGGGTTCTCTTTAACGTTTTGTACATATTATCCCTTCGTTTTATCGATATCATTATACCTTGTGTGATCCAAAGAGATTTTTTGTGTTTATATTTGTTATATTTTACCTTTTTAACCGGTAAATGTTTGTCTAGCGCATTACATATGGTGGTGTGGATCATGTTGTATGATTCATTTGGGTCGTTTGACTCATTTTTAATAATACGATCACATAAATTTGCCTCCGCAATTTCTTTTCGAAAATTTTACAAATAGTTTTTATGTCTGGCTCGAGATTGCACATATTTAGGTACTTCATCATATTTTTTACGCAAAATATCTAGACATATAAAATATGGAAAATGATCCGAGATTCTAGTAGTCAGAATTCCAGAACTTGGAAGGTTTTTATTTATATTATATATTTTGTATAGGAAATTATCAATTATAGTTCCTCTCCGCTCTGATAATCTTGTCGGTAATGTGATTTGCGGAAAAAATCCTAGAGCGGTAATTGCATCAAAAAATGTGGCATAGCTTGGTTTATCTGGTATTTTTAACAAATCAATATTAAAATCCCCACCTATGATAACCTCACTATTTAACCTCTGTAATTTATTTAAAACTACAGTTAACTCCTCATTAAAAAGTCTATAATTTTCTACCAGGTCCCTTGGTGGCCTGTAAATATTACCCAATATAACCTTTTTACCAAGTGAGCTGTGTGTTATTTCTATAAAAAGGCTTTCCCATATGTCTGATTTTTGACAAATGTCAAGTATTTTGGTTTCATAAGATTCTGGTGGGGGTAAATGAAGAAAAAGTCTCTGTCTGCAACTGCCGCTCCTCACAGAGCTCGTGTTCTGCTTGCCTCTCCCTCTCTTGGAGGGAGGCAGGGTACCAGGCTCGAGGGAAGGGCACAGTGGGATTGCAGGCTGCTCGGTCCAGGTTGGGCCCGGAGGGACAGCAGCTGGCTGTGCTGGCACAAGGGTTGGAGGTGCCAGAGTCGGCACTCAGGTCCCGGTAGGGGCCATAACTACAAGACCCAAAGCGCCCTTCAGCTTACAACAGCCAGACACTGCCACAGACTTAGGTACCATCTCTGGTGCTCCAAGACACCCAAACGTTCAACCCAAGCTCCAGACTGGAGTATCCAGTGAACTTCAGAATGATATCAAGGTTACTTTTGTTTAAGACCATCATCATTGTTGCTAACATGTATGTCATGTCATCTTATGCATTTTTCTGAATTTTGATAATTTTTTGAAAATCAGAAAATGACATCACCCTATGTGGTGAACAAATTTGATGGAGATCAAATTCATGTATATTCCCAGTAAGTCTATGTATATACAGTGGTACCTGCTCTGAAGACCACCTCCAATTTAAGACGGCATGTCTTTTTAAGACCACTCTTTCAAGACCCTCTGTTGTATTTACATGTTAAATATACCTTCAATTTAAGACCACCTGTAGTATGAGACCACATTTTGTTGGCTGTAGGTGTGGTCTTAAATAGCAGGTACCACTGTATATATATATATATATATATATGTACAGTATATACACATTATAATTCAAGGGGATGTGTATACATGCAACACAAAACTGTCTTTTTTCCTTTATTACATAAACAAATTTTAACAGAAGGTGTCAAGAAACTACATGTGCCTGTGAACCAAGACAAAACTACACTGTCTCAGTATTGGCTATAAAGAACAGGTTTCATCTCCCTGGTTACAAGAAAACAAAGACATGAAAGTGTCCACTGAGATGACACAAATTCTAACCTCCTTGGTCTGACAGACTCAGCTCTGTATGTAGTATATTTTTAACAGAGGTTACACTCAGGCTTGTTTGCGTAGAAGTCTGTGTTCCTTTGGGACTGATAAGCTCAGCAGACTGACATTGCCTCAGGCAAGAATGGTGCATTGACAGGTCTGTTCTTCCCTAGTGGAAACTATAGCCTGCCTGGTACATATGGTAGCATGGAGTCGATCTGTTCCTGCATGAACACAAAGAGATACTCTCTATTTTATTGAGAGCTTCATTACACAGTTGTTGGGATTCCCCAATCACCCCACCCCCAATTTGCTACAAGACCCAAACCTTCCAAAGTATACACCTAACATGCATGGATAGAAAATTGCCTGTGAGGCAGGTTCAAGTTAATTAATTATGAATGCAAAATGGTTGCCTGGCACCATGGAGGTCAAGCAATAGGTCATACAGCAAGCAGTTCAAGGCCTGTATGTGGATTGGGGAGGAATTTGGTGACTTTAACATAAATAAAAATTCCCCAAGTTTTGTTTGTATGCTATTGGATTTGCCAGTTGTCTCAAACCTATTTGTGTAAGTTAGAACTTTGTGTCTATGTCCAATAGTTTAGAAGATATGGAGCTTTTCAAGTTTTAATTGCCCCTAATTTGCATAATTTTAATCATCATGAATATTCCAAGTCAGGTGCCTAATTTCACTGGTAGGTCATTCACCATGGCAAATTTGGTAGTTTTCAGAATAGTAGGGTCCATCCCATTGAAATGGATTGTAATCAATGGGAATGTATGCATTAACTGATAAGCAGCTAAATTGAAAAATTGATTGAAAATCTGAGATGCAGAATATCATCAGCTAATAAACCACTTAGTTTGACCCTTCCACACACCTTGTTTTGACGAATCTCAATGATGGTTTCACAGAAGTTGAAAGTAGTGCAAACACATCAAAACTTGTAACAAACTAGAAGCGAGTTTTTCCTGCCAAAAACATTATACATTCCCCAAGCAGGCACCTCTCACCAGAGGCCACCCCGCTAGGGCTACCATTCTTCTGCAGAAAGTTTGACCTTGACCTCTGACCTAAAGGTCACCTCTCAGTAAATTTAAGGGAGGTCTCACCTGGGTAAATAATGACAATGTTTGATTGACTTCAATCATACCCACTTGAAGATGTGACAGGGAAACCATTTCATTTTGCAAGGCATTGTGACCTTGTCCTATGACCTGAAGATCATCCTCAATCATATGAAAAAATTTCAAAAAATTTATGGAGTATCTGTACCAAAAGTATCAAGTGAACGTGGCATAGGAATACAAAAAATAAAAAAAAATTACAAATCCAAAAATCATAACAGCATGATCATTTGTACAAAGTTGGTAGATACCAACCCAATGTACATCCCCACTGAGATTGAAGTGAATCTGGCCAATAGGAGACATTCATATTTAACGGCAATCCTGCTCACTTCCTGTGTTGCCGGGGCAACACACTGATGCTTCCACCATGATCAGGGCAGATTTGTATTATATACTACATAAGCATCCATAAACAATACCTTTTCAACCAAAAGAGAGCCCATTTCTAATTAATGGAGGCATCCTTTATGTTTGAAATATATGTTAATACATTTTATTAAGATTATTGTGTGTTTGTGTTGTTCATTTTATTGAGAAAGTACTTTTGACCATGCTAAATACATGGATCTGCCCTGATGCAGGTGGTTCCCTCTTTAGCTCAATAGGTGTTAGAGTAGGACTGCATTTAGATATGAATACATCCTGTTGCTTTGGAGTTGAAAATGTGAATTAGTAACGCAATCCCCAAGGACTTTATATAGAAACTAACAGGAATGTATGCAGTGTCACCTTTCAAGGTCACCCAGGTTTAAAATAAACCATACAAACTGAAAGACCATAGGTACTTTCTTGTTAATGTTTAATAGTAACCTTTGCCCTACGATGCACCATAAAGAAGGTTTAAGCCAATATGTGAAAATTAAGGATTCAGCATAATAAAACCAACAATGATTGACATTGACCTGAAGGTTATACATAGGAAATACATGTATTTTCCTGGCCCACAGATTATCTGTACCAAATTAAGAGGCAATAGGTTGTGAGGGGACAGAAATATAAGGCAAATAAGATGCACTGTGGCGGACGTCTAAACACTATAGGCATCCTCTCCTATGGGGGATGCATAATTAGAAAAATATGTCAGCTCCACCTGTTGAAGAAATTATGGTTTAGGAGCTCTCAGACATGTCTCTATACAATAACCCATGTGCGAGTACACAAGAACAATGGCTTGATTGGCCTGTTAATAGCTGAATACACAAGTCACGTCCCAATGGTCTTACCTAATGTCCTGCAAGGGTGTGGATATTTTACAAAGAAATACACTAGGAATATGTACATTTTCCCGAAAAACTGCCCACAGAAACCAGGGATACACTTTGTATGAAAAATGCTGAAAAGAAAGTTTGTCAGTCACACTTAGTGCTTTACATACTTAAATTATGAAATGCCCCGTCGATGGTGGAATACATGCTTTATTCAAATTTATCAAAGTTTGCAGGACTTTCTATTGTTCTTCATGTTCACTCATGCATTTCACGCACATACACTATTTGAAAGCAATTGGCATGTCAGTTTTGGAGAGGATTTTCAAAGATTTTGCCAAAATTTAAAAAAAAATCGCTGAAGCATAACCATTTGAACAAAATTGGTAGAGATCCACACAAGGTAGAGCCCCACCAAGTTTGAAGTGGATCTGACAACTGGTTTTTAAGAAGTCAAAATATGAATTGTGGAAGGACAGGCAGTGGACAACTGACCATCCTACAAGCTCAGCTGACAAGACACCTGAGCTAAAGATAATGGACAATTTTTTAGATTGCATAAAATATTTTATTAAACTTTCACACAGAAGATCAGGTCATGTTGAACACACAGCATATGCTCACATTCAACTTTACAAAAAAAAATTAACAGTTTACAAATGCAAGGCTTTCATTATTCAACTTCATGAAAATAAACAAAAACATCAGCACTACCACAAACAACTTCAGGTGTTCTCACTGCCAGCATCCATCGCCAGTCAGTCAGCTACTTATTTTGGCTTCAAACAAATGTTCTCCCGAAGCACAAGGTGCCATCTATTTCAGTGGCTACTACTTTGTCAACTGCTTGCTTCAGTGTCTGCAGATGGGCACAGGATTCTCAACGAAAAACACTAGCTACTTCAACAAAATAAATGTCTTTTACAAATTTATTGAGAACCCAGGCTAAAATGTGCATTTGAGTATTTCACAGTAGTTGCCAGACATTGACATCCAATTAAGTCTTCTGAAGCTCAATATTTGCTAACACAACCTGGGGGTTGCTGGGGTTAGCCAGTGTTTTCCAGCACTTGACACCTTTCACCACTAGCTTACTCTCAAGTGTTTCTCCAAAACTCACTAGAATTGATGTAAAATATGAATTCTGTCAAAAATGGGATGAAACAGAATCATGCAAATTTGTCATGTGCTTGCAATGAAATGAAACCTCCAGTTCGCTTTTATAATGTACCAGCACTGGAACCCTCATATTTCACACTCAGGGCAAGCCCAAAGTAAAGCTCACACACAAGTTCACCCCCTCCTACCGCCACCACACTGCCTTATTTTTGAGCATGCTCAAACGTGCTGGCATAAAATTTCGGCACAAGTGAGAAAAAAATGCATTGCCGCATGCTCATGCTCAACAAACATGCCAAAAACATCTAGGCACTTGCTGTGGGCACAGTGCATTTGGTGACTGGCTGCACATGATTGCCAATGGCAAAAAGCATTTGGCCACATGGAATTGATGCAATTGGCAATGTGCATAATGTGTTTGGCTATAAGCACACAAAATGTGCACAGTCATTGGCCACGGGTCTTTTGTCTATTAAATGTCATTGGCATTGGCTTGCTTTATCAGCATGTGTGCCCATGCTAGTACAGGTTTTGGCATATGGCAGCACAATTTTAAAATGCCAGCATGAAGGGGACTTGTGTGACAACAGTACATTGCAAAATGAAAATGTAAGCACTAGTATGTTTACCTGTTAAACATGAATACATTATATATGGTATATTTGATGTGAAAGACCTCGCTCATTATCTCTGATTGCACTGTATTTTAGTCAGACACCTAAATCCTGGTAATAAAGAACAAACAAGTAATGTTGTACTTTCAACTTATGAAATGAAAGCTGCTGACAAGAACTATTTGTCTTGTCCCTGGCAAAACAGGATGTTGACACTCAATTGGATTTTTTTTTTTTTATGAAAAATATGAAACAAGTCATGAAAATTCAGCACAAGTTTCTTTGTGATTTGCTACAAGTCAAAACTGTTCCCATAGATTTCTACAGTACAGTGGTCAACTTGAATATTTGCCAGAGGTCAATACTATGTATATTTTTCTGTATGTGAACCAAACATTGTGTGTGTTGAGTCATGACATTTATTCATGCTCTTAAAGTTTTGCCTTCAGCTTCTCAAACAGAAAAAAAAATGCTTGGTTACTTCACAACAACAGGACTGTGACACTCCTGTGCTCAGATAACATGCACATATACCCTTGGGATTTTTTCAGATTTGCCCCCAAAAAGAACAAAGAAATACATAAAAAATCCAAAAATTACTGGAGCCTGTCCATTTGAACAAATCTGCTAGAGACCCACCCACGGTACATTGCCATCAAGTTAAAGTCAGTCTTACTGAAGGTTTTGGAAAAGAAGTCAAAACTGTGATTTAGCATTTGACTGCCCATTGACTTCCATAGTAATCAACAGGAAAAGTGCATTTACCAGTAAGTACCTGAATTAAAAATTCATGAAAAGTCAGGAATCCACAGCATTGCAACCTAGTAAATCCTTTTCTTTGACCCTTCCACACAAACATATTCACCAAGTTTCAGCCTAATCTGAGTGACGGTTCTGAAAAAAAAAGTGAAAATTAGCCATAACACACACACACAAAAATCATACTACAATAGAAAAAATTGCAGTGTCACCTGGTGAACAAATTCAGAACTAGGAGTCCCTATGGGTGTTCCTGTGTGTGGTATCAAAGCAATCGGGGGAGTGATTTCAGAGAAGATTTTTTTAAAGATTTGCTCAAAAAAAAACCAAAAAAATCATAAAAAATAAAAAATCAATGGAGCCTCACCATTTGAACAAACCTGCTAGAGACTCACCCAAGTTACATTGCCACCAAGTTTGAAGTCAATCTGAATGATGGTTGCTTTGGAGAAGTCAAAACTGTGAATCAGCACTAAAATGCCGATTGACTTACATAGTAATCAATGGGAAAGGTGCATTTTCTGACAAGCACCTGAATTGAAAAAATCGTTAAAAATCAGGATCTGCGGCATTGCTTCCTAGTGAACAACTTTGTTTGGCCCTTCCACAAGAAACATACCCACCAAGTTTAAACTTAATCTGAGTCAGGGTGGAAGCCATGATGAACACACTGTAACACGAGCCATGATTGGCTCATTTTTGCATGTGACTCATTTATTGACCAATCAAGTAATGTGTTGTCTGTCAGACCACATGGCCAATGCAACTGTTTGTATGCAGTGGTCGGAAAGATGGTGACTGCACACTCGATGTGTATTACAAGGAGACGGATTTCTGATTTGAAATTCTTCATTTGAATTTGAATTTAGAACACCATTTATTGCTAGGAACTTGCCGATACTGTATACACAAATTGACAACGATGCATGGATAGCATTGGTAGTACACAAACGCTGTCTTCGATGTGCATCCCATCAGCGGCAACAAGAAAGACAATACTAAAACCAATACAACTATTAGTCTGTATTGAATTTACCTGGAACAGTGACTCCCAGAAATTACACAGTATTTTTCATAGTGAGTCCCACATGCAAATAGTCTACTTTTCAATTTGTATTTTTAATATTTTGCCAGTTTTACTGTTTACAGTCTTAGCTAGAATCGTGGTAAAAATTGACATATTTTTGACGATTTGCAAGCGACAATAAGTGCCAAATTAGGGTAAATGGTTTGTCCAGGCTTTTATGTATGGATTGATGAAAAAGAATATTACCATGTTTGTTGCACCAGGTTATATTCCGACAAGTGGATTTTAAAATTGACTTGCCCTGCCAACAAGTGGTTTTTAAAAAAATTTCCGTGCCCTGCTTGAGATGAGATAATTTTAATTTTTTTCAAAAAAAAATTTAAAAATAGAAAAATTATTGCATCATCATCTCCTTTGCAAACTTTGTAGAGGTTCACCTGGGAAACATCCATGTAAAAAATCAAAACATTCCATGCAGCAGTCTTTGAGAAGAAGCCGAAAATGTGAAAAGTCTAACGACAGACGGATGGACAAACAATGGACACAAAGGGAGTCTATAAGCTCTGCTGACTGACAAGTCAGCAGAGCTAAAAATCATGAAAAATTTTTAAAAATGGAGCATGACCAATTGAACAAACTTGGTAGAGACTCACCCAAGGTACACTGTCACCAAGTTTAAAGTGAATCTGGCTGACGGTTTTGGAGAAGTCAACTGTTGACAAAGGATGACGAGGAACAAAGGACCAAAAGATAAGCTCAGCTACTGACAAGTCAGCTGAGCTAAAATTGGAAAAACACTGGCAGTATTAATATACTGAATTCAAATAAAATTGAGATGTAACTTCTCTGAGGCAACACATATAGGACAAAAACATTTTTGGCTGCATTTAAAAGTCCATTTTAAGCTATATTCATTGAGTAATTAAAATTTTTTAAATGTTCATGAGAATTGATATATGTATATTAGATGTCTTTCCTACCAATATACAGAGTTCAAACATCCAAGTCAATTTTTTTACATAAGTGTATGGAAACTGTGTACTCTATTTGTACAGCTCCTTGTGCAAATTGGACAGACCCTAATCTGTCATCATAAGAGTGCTTAGTTTCAGAGTGCTTAGTTTCCATACAATACTGTCATAAAAAAAAAAACATGGCAGCATCAACTTTGTTTAAGTATAATATGCTGATATACATGCATAGGACTCCATGCTGAGCAAATACATGCTGTTTACTTGGATCTCTAGAAAATACCGGGATTTTTTTTTTTCTAACTTTGTGTCTACACCATGCAACCAGAGGACATATGGGTGGACTGTCTGTCGTTTTTCCTGCCTGCCAGCTGCAGTCACCAGTGACAGGATTATCACTGAGAGACCCAAGGCAGAAATAAAAAATAAAATGTTTCCTGTGGAACTCTCTGGTGTTAATTTTTTTCCTGGACAGTAGAGAGGCTTTCTTTTAACTCCACAGACTTCTCTCTGAAAGGTATATTAATTACAACAAAAGAAAAAAAACTGTATTAGAGCATTGCCACTGATGAGAACTGTAAAGATTCAAAACCAGTCTGGCTTTTCACCCATTCCTGGGGTTTTCTGTCACTGGTCTTGCCTGGTTTTCACTATTTATTAGAACAATGTATGTATCATTACAATAAACATACCTAACATCCTCTTGTCTCTTGCATGTAGTGTACCGTTTCCAAAATCATATTGTATACAGTCATTTGGGTTTGTCAGGTACTTGTGATCAAATCTCATTCTGCCAGTTTGGGGGTCATGGGAAAATGTGGATTTTATCTGTAATACCGGTAGAATGTGATGCCCTACATTGGTAGAAAGCAGCAGTAGGGAAAAAATGTGAAAAAAAGGGTAAAGAACACAAAACGAAACCAAAAAAAAAAAAAAAAAACCCTCCTTCCATACTGGACTTAATTTTGACACATGTGGTCCACAGCAAACATGATTATTCTTTACTATGGCCCAAATAATAACTTGCCTGAAATGGACATATCCAAAATGTAGGTCAAGTATGTCTGGTACGATCTTATAGAAAAATCCACTACACGTAGCAGTGATTATGTAAAAATATTTACATTTTTACATTTGTAATATACAAAGAATGTAAACAGCTATCACAGACACTCCCCCCCCCCCCCAAGCTGTTTGTCTGCTTGTGGATGTTTCCAGTTCATGTCTGACAACAGGGCTCTCAGATTAATGTGGTTTGTACCTTTTGTGAAAATTGACTTAATGTCATTTGCAGATCCAGTTTATGGATGGCAATCCAATAAACTGAATGTTACAAAATTTGGCGCAGGTTACACTTCACTTCTCAATTCTGTTGATCTATGTAGTTGTATCAATGTACCATTATGCAATTCAGGTGCAGAATAATGCTAAACATTGCTAGATTTACAGATAAAGGAGTGATGCAGGGAATACGTCTTCAGTACATTTGCTTCTATGCACATGGTTTCCTGGAACATTGTATTAACCCTCTCTGTGCCCAATTTTGAACTGAGTCAACAGCTTTTCTCGGCAAGCATTGGGCGCAATGCACCCCATGCGCACCAAGAAAAGCTCTTGACCTAGGGTATTCTCTCTGGAACTATAGGCATAATGGTTCTTGAATGAAAAGTCTTTTTACGAGGAATATGAATCTCGGTCCATCTTAATGATAATTCAGACTTGTCTGACTTAAGTAGATCGACTTTAGACATGATTGGCACTGAAAGAGTTAACATGATTTAGGTGCAGCAGGATTGCAGACATGCTAAAGATATGAATGCCTGCAGATGCAGCAGTGATGCGGCAGATGCTTGTAGATCTATACAGGGCCAAAGCAGCAGAGTTGCAGCCATTGTAGGCTGTAGATGCAGCAGTGATGCTCATACATTGTCACTGTCACACGCACAAGAGATGCAGGTCACTCTTTGTGCAGCATGACAATGACTTTGGTAGGCAGCATCTTCCCCATAGCAACAAATCTTCCAGCACTCCCTCCATGCTACAGACGACGTGTATCTCATCACAACAGTCTCTTTGTGTGCCTGTGTCGCTTACCTGGAAAACAAATGAAAACTTGTTACACAGTCCATCTAATTTGTGTTGGAACTTATAAGTTTGATACAAATAGGATTACCAGTCATCGGCTCTCTGCTTCTCCAAAATACAATACCATGATAAAACATCTTTCAAGAAAACTATTTGTAAATGAGGACAATGGACAGTTGTTTCCCATGCAGTATACATATATGTTCAAACAGATGGAAAGGTTAAAAGATCCGTAGTGAATCAACTCTTAAAATAGAAATATACCATACAAAACACTGTTCCACCACCACAAGATGGGCTGTGTCCGATGTTGTGAGAAGTCGTACCACCTGGGCCATTATCTCATGCACAACAAGACCAGTTGGCATGCTGGGCATGGGATGATGGCTCCATGTAGCAGACAGGCTCTTGGCTGTGCATTCCAACTCTGGTCAGCAAAGAGTAAAGTACTTCTGCTCCACCATGTCTATTGGCTCCACAAATTTCAACATTAGACTCTTTCTGTGTCATCAAAGAAAATTGACGCTCATCTAAATTATCATTATGATTCCACATTCAAATAACTTGCAAAGAGATGTTTCATTCCAGTTTCAGCATGGCTGTGGTTCCAGACAATGCAAGAATGGTCCGGGCCAATGACTTTCCTGAGTGTATTTTGGATAAAGTGTGCCCAAAGCACGCCAATGAAAGCCGTTGACTCAATCTCCAACTTCGCACTGAAAGAGTTAAATTGATTGGCCCTTCAAATTACGTTAATTTATACATATATTTTCCTGAGCAATATTTCTGACATTAAGCTGATGAATGAACATAGAACTGATGGCCCACAGTCTGTTCTGTCCCAGTTGGCAAGGGCATGAACTTGCAAGTAGCACTTGCCTCTGGTAAAAGTGACCTGGGACTAGTGCCTGACTGTGACAAAACACATACACTGCAGCACATCTGTGCCTGCACTTTAGAAAACTTAACAGTCACATGCAAAATAATCCATTATTTCTCAAAGATAATGCACATGGGGTCACTAGTTGTAATATCAAGCACTAGTTTCATACAGCTAGCCTCAAAAAATGTTTGAACATTAACATATTTTCAAAATTTCCAGGGCGCCATGTCATGAGCTTGAAGTTACATGTACAAAGGGCAGCATGTCCAATTGTGCTGATGTAATGTTTCGCCATTTCTTTTGAAATGCACTCAGGCAGTAGGTGCACATAGGTGTGCAATATTGTCTGTGGATCAGTATGGAAGATGGTGAGAAAGTTGTCTAGAGAGAACTTGAAAACCAATTAAAGTTAATTTAACAACACTAAAATCCACTAAAAATATCCCAATAAATTTATTCAAAGTAAGAGCTGACAGTCATCATACAGCAATTAATACAGGCTGGATCAAACTTGCCAAGTTTTATTGGCGACAGTGTGTGGAACTCTATTTTTTCATTGGATGTATCCCTTTCCACAGCAGTAATCAATATCAGTCAACAACATAAACAAACAAACCGATTCACATTTGCCTTGCAACTACATATTCGATGATGCTTTGCCAACTCTTAATGAACAGACTGTAGATGCTTAATATTATGGCCAACTGTTTACACATAATTATTACTTACTCCATGCTAATACTGTTCCTACCAGTCAGTGGTTTATATTCCTCAATGATCCAAGTTAACTCACAGCTTATTTTCTTTTGTCTTTGGGACCATTTGTGGTAGCTGGATTAAGACATTTGAAGTGTTCTCCCCACTGTTTATGCAGATTAAAATCAGGGATCCCTGGGATTTGAACCTGGATGGCTCTGGACACATGTGTCATTTGAATAAACTGTCTTAACCATTACACTATTGGGTCTGTTGGAACTGAACAACAAATTTTCTTCGTGTTGGTCAAAATACTGGTGTATGCAGGGGAAGCTAATATGCAAGGAGTGTATCAAAGTTAGAAATTTTAGTTTAATGCCACTTCTAAGATTGTTGAACAACATGATGCTTCATGCATCAGGGTTTCTTATCCCTTCTGACAGAAGAACCCACTGCTTCCTCATGTCATTTATAGTGAAGCAGCTTGTCATGTAAGAGAAGCACAGGTAAGTTGTTTTCAGCTGCCCTTGTTTTATCCTTGGTGAGCTCTCAGGGGATCCACATATATATAAGATGACATGTACAGTGGTTCCACACATATAAGATGACATGTACAGTGGTTCCACACATATAAGATGACATGTACAGTGGTTCCACACATATAAGATGACATGTACAGTGGTTCCCTCATGTCAGGCCCCTCTGAAGAAAGGCCAATTCTCTGTGCAGCAGTGAAGACATTTTCATCATATTTACCCTCCACTCCCTCAAGAGATGGCATCCCCACCCCCTTATAAGGCCACAATTCAGGTGCATTTGGGGACCACTGTATTGTAAAATTACTAAGGAGGTCAGACACAAACGAATCTGCTTAATTTTTGAGGTGGTGTGTATTCAAGACGAACAGGGGCTATTTACATAGGTAATTTTCAAACATACCTAGCTTTCCTGATACACAAAAACCTAAAAAAGAGCAACTGGTGTTGAAACCATTGGGATCACCCCACTGTATTTTTCATCTTTTAACAGTTCTACAAGACCCCATGTTCAGTGCTGGCACACCATCAACACTCAATAGAAGGTATACAGTGGCTCATATCAAGGAAAACCATCTAAATACTGGGATATACTTTGTTTTGTTCTTTCAGTCTTTTAATCCTATTTATACATCTAACTTGACACCATCCTTGACCATTTACTCACTACAGCCAGCAGCCCTTGGTTTCAGTAAGAGCCACCAAAAATATCCCACTAAACCCATCACACAAATCCCCTTGCCACCAAAATGTGGTGCACTCAACAGCAGTCTTGCAATGTAAACTTAACAGAAAATTAGGCAACATTTTCTATTGCATATGCACCCTATGAAAAGGGCATTTCCCCTTTCTTATTGGGATCAACTGACACAATCTGTCCACAAAGGCAGAGCACAGAATACAATACATAGCCAAATGTGTCCCTGTGTAATTTTGAAACAATTAACTGAGCAGTTTCATAGAGGAAGCCTTTTTATTTTGTCATATAAAAAATCAAGAAAATATTCAAACATCATGAAAGCATGATCTGTTGAACAAACTTGACGGTCTGAGACACATCCAAGATACATCCCCACCCAGTTTCAAGTGGATATGACAAATAGTTTTTCTGACATCACAAATATAATTGCGGAAGGACACACAATCAGACAGCCAATCCCATGAACTAAGGTGAGAGACACAACATCTGAGCTCAAGGAAAGAAATCACAGTGCCCTCTGGCAGGCAGCTTTGTTTAGAACATTAAGAGCCAAATTACAAAAAAAAAAAAAACACACTTAATCACTACCAATTAAGTCAGGAATTTTGAAGACCCAAAACATTATAAAAACATTGATTCATTGACAGAAATCCTAAATATTTAGAATCATGATAAATTTAGCAAACCTGACAGAAAACCATCCAAGATAGGCCCAGCAAGTTTGAAGACTCAGCCAGTGGTTTCTGAGAAGTGCCTAAAAAGTGAATCCTTGACAGATGGATGACAGACATGGGCCCATCCTACAAGCTCTGCTGACAGGCAAGTCAGCAGAGCTTTCTAAACTGCAGCACCACTGGCAGGGACAGATCTGCACTTTCCAAATATTAAGCCAAAATTGGAAACAAAAACACCCTTCATGTAAAGTTTACCCCGATGCTTTACTCATTAATTTTAAAACAATTCAGCCTTTTGCAAATTTCTTTAGCCTAACTGAAGGAAGAGTACTTAGCATTTGGCTGATTAATTAGCTAATGATACCTGTGGTCCCTGCACTTGGTCAGCAATCACAGTCCAACCTAATTAGGATGTCTACATGGACAAGAGCCTGATATACTTGAAAGCCAAAGAGCATGCACAAAAATGTGTTCACAAAATTTACTGTAGTGCCTTCCAGCAAGGCCAAATGTTCAACAACTGTGGTTTGACAAGTGTGGTAAGGCACTGTCTGATTGCTTTGAATTACTTCTGTAATGCTGCCAAAATATGAACTGGTGCTTTGAAATACATGTCACATATTAACTTACTTTATGACCTTGGGTGGTCAACCCTTGCAAACAGGCTTAAATACTTCCAACTTGTCCTCTTCTGCAAAATGTCCCCCAGACTCACTCCTTCCTACCCGTCTAATCTTGTACCCCCTTGTCTTCCTGGCTGTGCTCTGCGACTGTCAATGTCCGTACGCCCCATTAGGTGCAGAAAATTGCATTTGGGCTCTTTTCTCCCAGATGAAATTAGACAGTGGAACAACCTTCCATCTAACATTCGAGAATCACTTTCCTTACAAATGTTTAACTCAAAACTGAAGTCATCTTTTCTAGCCACAGTGTTCCTGGCCAATAGCTTCATGGTGATAGTTTTCTAATATCTGTCATACACAATTACACCTGAGATACTCCAGATTAAATTCTGACGCTTACAAAGTGAGCATCCTACTGGGCAGATCTTGTGCCAGTTCTTATCCCTCTGAAGACTTCAAGCACTTTCTTTTCTCCTATCCAAATTACACTATTCAGAGAAACAATTTATTCAAGACTGTTACTCCTATAATAATTGCTCCTGAGGTTAGCTTTAATCTAATTGTCCATACTGGTAGTGATAGGCTAGCTAAAGTATTCCTCTAGATGGCAGTAATGAGTTATCTGATTGCCAGAATTTTTAAAAATGTGAAGCCTTTCAACAGTTCATTATAGATACTACTATTACTAGACAGTTCAATGACTAAATTTGCTGTAACTTCAATAGTCAATGGTTCTGACTAGATTTACCTGTATTGCGTATTCCTTTAAACATGTTAGAGCAGCTAAATACTGAGACTTTCATGTTGGTCTAGATAACATTGTATCCATTAGCTTTACATTAATCAGACTGCTGTTGACAAAATGCTCTTATGTTGTGCTGCTAACCATTTTGGTAACAATTGTACTGCCCTGTTTGTCATGTATGCAAGGCACATTAAAAAGTCAGGTTTCTGGTAACCTGACTGACCCTATTTTATATGCCCAACCCAAGTTATTTTGCCACCTTGGGAAAAAAAAGCATTTCCAGTATCAAGTAACATTTTGTTTAGTTTGTACATGAAATAATTTCCCTATTTTAATTTCTGGTTTATTAAGTCTGTGTGCAAACACAGACTTTAACTTATGCCAATTAGGGGCACTTGAAAACTTTAAATGTTGAATATCTTCAAAACTATTACAGCCAGAAGTACCGTTCCAACTTCAATACTTAAGAATTGAACTCATGCATTTTGAGGCACATGGACGAAATGACTGGAGGGGCTGTTGATGGCATTTTCTGTGTGAGCCACGTGGCTCATGCAGAATGGCTTCACAGCCCCGTCAGTCATTGGTCCATGTGAATTGAAATACTTATGTTTACATTTATCTGAATAAATATCAGTTTAAAATCCGCCAAAAAAACTGTTAAAATCTTGCTCAATTCATTCATAACAACTCTGTTGTAGTTGGAGTAAACATGTTAGACAGAACAACAATAACAAATGATGATGTCTAACAGTAATCAAAGACACTGACACATAAAATATAATTCTCAAGAGAACATTTTATTCAATATTTGGGTAGGGAGGTCTAATGTGTAAATATAGTAATTTTTTTTGTTTAAAATCATACATGTTTATGTTGTTGTTTACCATTATGTTTTTCCTGGGGCATGTCATGTTGACAATAGTAGTGCCACATCAATGGATATATATATCAGTGCGCAATGTGATTCACCGCTGTAGTTCAAGACGTTACGTTCATGAGGGAAAGACACAGAGGAAAACTCCTATCTCTCTACATGGTTCATACATCTGTCTGGCCACAAATTTCAAGACTTTTTCAAGACTTTTCCAGACTGATTTGTCCAAAATTCCAAACTAACTTTGGGTTACATCAGGGCCAACATGTAACAAAAATAACAGGTATCATTAAACTAAACTTTCATATTTCTGTCGCAAATGAATTAAAATACCCAAGTCTGAGTACCAAATATGATTTTCCAAACTTTTCAAGACACAAGTGTGAAATTCAAGACTTTTCAAGGCCTTGAAGGGCATGATCTGAAATTCCAAACTTCTCCAAACTTTTCAAGGCCTGTATGAACCCTGCTCTAATGTTAAACTTGGACCGAATGTAAATATATAGGTTTGTGCTATAGGCCCATCCAATGAACCATGTACCAAAAGCTGCAGAATTTTAATTCATGCAAATTAGGAGAATACAAAAATTTAAATCTTGAACAACTTCAAAAGTATTACAGACAGAGGTGTCATGTCAACTTGAATTGATAGGTTGGTGTCATAGCTGCATCTGATGAAATATGAACCAAAGTTGAAGTATTCAAATTTATGCAATTTACCAAATTCACAAAATGTAAATCTTGAATATTCAACTTCAAAGCTGTTATAGATGGAGGTGCCATTCTAACTTCAATTGATAGGTTTGTGAGATAGCTGCATCCAATCAACAATGAATTAAAGTTATAACTGTTTGATTCATGACAATTAGGCAAATGTACGCAACATTTAAATCTTGAATGAATAACTTCAGAACTATTATAGATAGAGGCATTCCAACTTCAGTTTACAGCTTTGTAACAGGGCTCAATTGTTTTTGTCTCTTTTGGACAGTTCAATGAAAAGTATTGTTGCAGGAGTTAAGTATGTACTGAATTTAAGCAATCTCTAAAAGTTTGCTAGACACACAGACTTGTTTGCTGACAAGCAAATCAAATTTCTCGAGTATACATCTTTTCTCTCTCTTGAGTTTTGTATTTCTATTATTTCTCCAAGTATAATTTCAATGTATGGTTTCATAATTACTTGGAATTATAATATCTCATGTGTGATGTATTATTATTTTGATGTCTTGCACTGTTATTTCTGTGCACACTGAGGTCCAATACGGTAATAACATTCAACTTGAGTGACAGGTCACCTACTAATTACGCCCAGCCTCTATTGTCAATAGTGAATAGTATGTCAAATGTCATTACGTACATTATATTCTCAATCTGAGCCTTTCAGTGTCCTATTGACTATTGATATTTGTATATGATGATATCAATATTTTCTCATGTATATTTGTATGGTAACATATAGTTTGTAATGTCTTGTGCGTATTGTATATACATATTATTGTGCGTCTCTCCATGTCTGGAGAACCCATTGTTATTAGTAATTTTTGTACTATAGGGTAATCCAGTATAAATAGATATGTTTAAACTAAACTAAACTACTACATGTGGTCAGTGTCTCTTGGCAGAAGGGGTGACCACATAATGCAGGTTTTATTGTATACTGCATCTTCTAACACTTTTGTCTTTTTTATCATTTCCTTTGAAATGATAAATAAACATTGTTTGGTTTGTTAATACTGTTAAGGGATGGTTCAACATTATCATCATTTTTGAATTAGTACTTAGGGTACTAAATTTCATGACCCCCTCCCTCCCCCCAAATTAGTACTTTAAAAATGATGATTTTTCCCCCCAAATCATAGCAAAATTGCACAACACAGGCCAAAAAATGACCATCATTTTCCATATCCTGTGAAAGTGTACAGACCCATTTAACCCCCTCCCCCCTTGCGTACCGTAAGTACTAATTCAAAAATGATGAAAATGTTGAACCATCCCTAAGCATTGTATTATGTTGGGCTCTTTTCCATGGTGTGAGAAACACACTCAATCTCATGATGATGGCCAGTTGCTTGACCAACAAGTCCCAAGAAGGCTGCATGGGTCCCTTTATACAGTAGGGGCAAACACTGATCATGCACCTCAAACAGACACAAGTGAAAAAGTACCTTTTCTAAAGGCAATTAGCAGAATACATGTAGTATTCTTTGAATTCAATTATATCTTTAGAATTTCATTTTGGTTTCATATTAGACATGAATTTATATTTCCTATGGGAACAGCAATGTCTGGAGCTGTTTAAAAAGTGCAAGTAGAACAAAATAATTGAACTGTCAATTTCTCCTTTTTCTTTTATATCCAGACCAGACAAGTGTCGAATTTGGAAAAAAGGGGGATTGTAACAGTCCTGTACTCAGCTGACCTTACATGCACAGAGTGAGTGGTCCTTTGAACTTCAGAATGGTACTGAGGTCACTTTTGTTAAAGACCATCATCACTGTTGCTAACATGAATGTATCCCCTTACGTTTTTTCCGAATTTTGATAATTTGTAAAAAATCAGAAAATGACAGCACCACCATGTACAGAGCAATCTGGTGGAGGTCAAGTCCACATACATTGCCACAAAGTCTGATGAGGATCCAACTTGCTGTTTGAGAGAAACAGTAAAAAAAATTAAAACACACAAAAGATTTTCAAAAAGCAAAAAATCATCACAGTGCCATTTGTTCAGTAAAAAAATTAAGGTCGACAGGAACCCAGAAGTGTCCCTTTGCAATTTTGATGCAATTGGGTTGAAAGTTTTCAAGATAATTTTTTGACATTTAGAAAAAAATGAACAAAAAGTTCACTAAAAAATTAAAAAATCATTGGAGTGTGACCATTTGAACAAAATTGGTAGAGACCCAACTAAAGTATACTCGCACCAAGTTTAAAGTGAATCTGGTTGACAGTTTTGGAGGAGTCAAAAATGTCACGTGTGGATGATGAACAGATAGACAACGTACGCATAACCATCTCATAACCTCAGATGACTGACAAGTAGACGAGGTTATGTGGTGATCTACAAGCCACTGGAGCATGACCATTGGAACAAACTTGTTTGAGATCCACCCAAGGTATATGTACATCCCTGCCAAGTCTGAAACAAATCTGGTAGATGGTTTTTGAGTTAGTAAAAAACTGTGGCTTACCATTACGATCCCCATTGACTTGTATGGTATTCAATAGGAATGCATGCTTTAACCAACAGATACCCAAATTGAAAAATCATTAAAAACAAGGATTCAGTATATCACCACCACGTGAACAATTTTGTTTAACCCTCCTACAAGCGACATTTCCACCAAGTTTCAGAACAATCAACGCGACAGCTTTGGTGACGAAGTCGCAAATATCAAAAACACAAAAATTCATTAAAAAAAATAGGGGAAAAATCACAGTGCCACCTGTTGAACAAATTAATGTCTAGTGGACCCAAAAGAATTCTTGTGCAATTTGGAAGCAATTGGTATGGTTGTTCTGGAAAAGAAGATTTTCTTAAAGATTTTGCCCAAAAAATTAACAACAAAAAATTATTAAAAATCCCCAAATCTATGAAGTACAACCATTTGAACAAATTTCCTAAAGACCATGGATCCAAGGTAATTTCCTACCAAATGTAAAGTAGATCTGACAGACAGTTTTGGAGAGAGAAGTCAAAAACGTAAATTGTGGATACACATGGGTGGACAGAGGGACAACAGACCATGGATCAAGACCACTTGTCACATTAGCTCAGCTGACTGACAGGTCAAATAAGCTACAAATGAAGAAATGAGTACTGTCACTAAATGTACATGTTCAGTAGAAAAATCTGGCTACATTTATACAAAAATTTGAAGGGAGTACAACATGTGATTTTTTTTTTTTTTTTGGTTTAAAAAGAAAATTACAAAAATAAAACAAGAAAAAATTGTGGCACTTGCCATCCAAAGCATTTCATAAATGTGGAACGTATGTGCCAAATTTCTTTGGAGAAGCTCATTCCATTCTCAAGTTAACATCCAGACATTTCTGCAATTAAAAAAAGTTGACCACTTTAACCTTGAAACACATTCAAGGTCATTTATATGCAATACCATCCAAGCTCTGTAGAGGGTTACCCAACAAAGTTGATTGATGTAGTTGTGTTTATTCTCAAGTTTTCATGATTAGAATGATCATGCAATAAAACTGACAAGTTGGTTCCTGTAACCTTCAAAGAAGCCCCAGGTCACTGATATGCAATCCTACTGTCTGAGTTATTCATTAGAGGGTTCCACATCAACAATTTGGATGAAGTAGCTCTTTGCATTTTCTTTTTTTTTTATTAATTTTTTTTTTTTTTTTTTTTTGTAATCATGATGAGAAAAAGTGTGGACAGGCAGGTGGACAATGACATCATAACAATTAATACCCTTCAGCCAAATTTGATGGGGGGAAAATTATGATACCACCCCAAAATGTCGCAAAGATGGAAAAAAAATTGTAGCTTCACTTGTTCATCAGAGTAAAGTCTAGGGGTACACAGAATTGTTCCTATTGTATTTTGAAGTAGTTGACCAAGCAGTTCACTGAAGATTTTAAAAATTTATCTCCCTCCTACAAAATGCCCCCCCCCCTGCCCCCCCCCCCAAAAAAAAAACAAAAACAAAAAACAACAAGAAACAAACAAACAAAAACAAAAAATACAATGGCACAGAGCACACACAGAAAACTTAAATCCTTGGCAATTACCCTCCCAGCAAATTTGTCATAGTTCACTTAATTAATGCCTCCTGACTTTGACTTTACCTTTCATGGTCACTTAATGTCAAATGTGACAGCTCCAAATAAAAGCACATGTATGCATCATTTTCTATTAATGTTTCACAGTAACAATCATGATCCAAAAATTCACTGCTTTCCAAATAAAAGAAGAATCAATACTATGCCCTGACACAGATCAGACCTGTCAAGGTCAAATACGACAGCTCCAAATGAAAGCAACTGTGTCATTTCCTGGTCATGTTTAATTGTAATCATGGTACTAACATGCACTATTTTCCAAGTATAACATATAAGCCAATATCATGCCATGACCTTGACATAACCTTTCAAAGTCCCTCAAATTCAAGTGTTACAGCCCCAAATGAAAGCACGTGTGTCATTTCTTATTCATGTTTTATAGTATTCATGGCCCTGAACTACACCATGTTCCAGATAAGCCAATATGATCATTAACCTTTCAACTCTAAAAACTGGGTTAATATAGACAAGACATTGACCTTCATTGGGCTTTTGAAACACTCCTTGATGCTTTGTTCATGCAAAATTCAGATGGCAGGCTACACTGATGCAAGAGTTAAGAGTGGTTACCGCATTGATCATGACCTTTGACCTTTGAAAATACAGATATAACCTTGACCTTCAATATAGACTTCTGGACATCTGCATCTGGATGTTGGAGTCATGCAAAATTCAATGGCCAGAGGTAGTCGTAGTAAGAGTTCAAACAGTAATGTTCTGTGCATTTGCCTCTACAAAATTGGGTTGAATATACAGCTATGACCTTGACCTTCAATAAAACTTGGCTAATATATGAGTATCTCTGCCTTGATGTCCAATAAAGCTACAGTAACTCCAAAAAGTAGGTAAAAGCACTCAAATTAAGATATATTTTACATGTTATCATGCAAAACAAATGTCCAACAAAACTAAGCTTTCCATATTTATACTAAATTCTACAAGTTTCCAAATACCCTACCAAAGTTGGAAAATCCTACTTCTTACAGACTCCATTAACTGCATGTACATCCCCACCAAGAGAATCCAGCTGACAGATTCAGAGAAGTAAAAAATGTAAATTTTGGATGACAGACACTGACTATCAAAGCTCTGCTGACTGACATGTCAACTGAGTTAAACTTGCGTGGAAGGTTTTTTTAATGAACTCAACTCTGATCTGAGGGGAACTACATGTAGTCACATGAACCTGCACCCAAGGGCAACTGAGAGCGAGGTTGCCAGGAGCCAATGTATGGGACAACAGTGTTGTACATCTTGAAATTTTTATGTTCAAAGTTTCTAGAATGTTAGAACATTCCGCACAATACATACAATTCTGATATTTGATTGTGTCATCATGTAAATGGCTAAAACTGAGTGAAATTTAAAAAAAATCATTAGGATGCCTCCCCACTTAAAAAAGGTGGGTTGACATGTACTCACATGTTAAGAACCGTCATGTGAAAGAAACTTGGACCCCAAATCAAAATGAGTCAAAGCTATTATAACTAAAATGTGCATACAGAGAATGTTTATTTTTACAATCTAGAACTAGATAATATGACCATTTTCACCACTGGAGTACAGATACATTTTAAAATCTACTGAACAAAGGGCAATTTAAATAAATAATTTTAATCAGATAATTCATTTTGCGGCATAAAATGGGCGCCAAAATACCCTGCCCTGCTGTTGATTTATTGGGCCTACATGGAGGTGCTGTAAGGAATTGAGTATGAAAACATCCCACCAAACTGCCAGGAATAATAAAATAAACCAGGTCAACGTGAAATGGAAACTTTGAATAATCTTGCAACTTTGTCAAATTATCTAAAGGATTTGAATACAATGTGCCATCTAGAGTTACTAAATTTATCAATTCTAATGCTGTGTCTATTGATTTCATAATAAAGTGCTGCTCACTGAACAAATAACAGTAAGAAACATTCATGATAAATTGTGCCCCTTCAATATCATTGATGAATTATCAACCATGTTTACTGTTCTCAGTTGCTGTTTCACAAGCGTGTCATGGATGTCTGTGACCACCCCTGCTGTTTCTCTCCTCTCTGACTTTAACTTACCATAAGTATTGGACTTTACTTTCTTAAGTTAAAACCCAGCAATTTCATTCTTGGATTTACCCCTCAAAATGTGTACAGCTTTCAGGGGCTTCATTATTTAGCACCACAATATTTTTCTTCTTTCCAATGTTTCATGGTCCCACCCATGATCCCATCCACATATATACTTTTTTTAAGTAATTAAGGCTACCACAAACACATTCTGTACAATGCAATGGGCACTTTGTGTTTCAAACAGGAAAACTAGCCAAAGCCACCTGTTGGCCTTACTGGCATTATATTATAACAGTGTATCTTTCTTGAAATAGCATTACCTCACCATTATTATGGTCTCCAATGCATTGCAGGCTACAAACTGAGTGTTACATTCTGACCTCATTCGTGCGTGACCTCACATGAACTATATTCTAGCGATCCAGCTGCGGCAGCGTGTGCCGACTTAGGCGATAAATCATGGAAGTACGTGTAGAGCATGGATGATGGAGATTAACATTTCCACTCACCTTAACTTAACCTGCAGTTGATCGCTGGAATAAAGAGGATCATATCAATCCTGTCTGCAGTACGCGACGACCTATCCTGCATATCGCAGAACAGAAGCGTATGCAGTATTTGGTAACTTTTGATGTTCTTTTCCGTTGGTGAAAGGCGTAAAACAGTTTGCTAATTTTGCCCTTCCCGTTGTGTCAAGAAAAAATATACTTCCTGAAAAATGTCAAGACTATGTCTGCATTCTAGTACATTGGAACATGCGATCTGAACGTGTCTTCGGTGCTTCTGACCTTATCTACTGTGTTAAATTACTCCAATGACCTTCGAACAAGTTAGGGTTTTTTTTGCATCATGACAGGCTTGTACTGGCTGCAAGTAGGACTACCACATGTTTCGCTGCAGGCCAAGGCTTCAAGGTTGGTGCCACTTGCAACAGCGGGGAAAAAAAAAAACACTCGCCTCTTGTTTCCCGTTTTTCACTCCATGGTAACTTCCACCAAACTATACAATTAGTCTTCCATTCCATTGCTTCTTTTGTCTTTTTGTTGGCTGTCCCAGTGAGTCGAACCGTCCTGTCTAACTCTACCTTCTGTTGGAATAGACGACGGAATGGCATGACATGTCCCATGTCCGCGACTGCTCCTATTGATCAGTCGATGCGCTTCAAAACACGAACATGCTGTTCTGCACGTAGGTACGGAATCCTCAAAGATGACATCACAGAAAAGGGCTTCCCTCCAGATGCATGCCATATATGGTTATTAGAGGATGGGGAATCCCGAGGTCGCCAGGTGCGCTACATGTGCCACGCCCCTTTTGGCCTGCAGGCAAATGATTTATGGGATCATATCAACATGGGTTGAGATCTTTATTTACCGTGCGTGATTTGTCCAAAGCGTGTGACCAACAGAACAAAGTTCACACAGTGTTTCCATACACACACAAGTCAAATGACTTAATCACTTCCCTTTCTTGACCAAAAGACTGTATACACAAAATCTCACTCTCTGTCACGTACAACCGACCCGTTTCACCTTTTTTGGTGTGTCAGGTTTGCCTGATTGTACCGGCCTGTGGCTTGTATTTCCTTTTCTCTCACTTTTGTATGTATCTACATTATCTACTGTTTTTGCATTTAATATAGCAAGTTTTCTTGGGGAGGGGATGGGAGTGCTTTTAGTAGCTTAATATTCTATACATTGTATCTGTTTACAAATTATGTTAAATTTCCGTGTGGGGAAAACTGATAGAATAATTTGTTGTCTAAAATTGTGCAACCATTCGGGTCCATGGGTTTATTAGCATTAGCTTCTTCCTCCATGTTGCAACTTATGTATGTAATTTCCACTGCTTTAACTGTCTCAATCTATTTAACAATGTATGTGATTTCCCACTGCTTTAACTGTCTCACTATTTAACATTTTTAACCATACAAGATGAATTCATATGTTCCTTCTTTTTTTCCGCCTCCTCCTCCTCATCTTCCTCCTCCTCCTCCTCCTCCTCCTCCTTCCTTCCTTCCTTCCTTCCTTCCTTCCCTTGTACTTTTTCATTCAAGTCAACACAATACAATGTAGCTCGCGCTGTGCTGTGCATAAAAGGTACGCCCGCTATGGGCCGCCATGGTGGCCACTTTAGGGGATTTTCGGTGGCTGCCACTCAATTTATTGCTAGACACAGCAAGGATTAATTTCTTCCACAGACTTAAATATCTTTTTGCCAGATTCACGATTATACAAGAGAGTGTTACTGGAATTGCAACAAAAAAAAATGTTAATGGCGGACATGCTTCTTGGGCATACATGGAAGAAATTGATAAGGTTTTAACAGTTGATCGGATAATAAAATACACGACCAAGATGAGCGGTGGGTACAAAAGTATCACAAGTTGTCTTTGTATGGTTTATTGAAGAGATTATTCTTCTGTGAAGATTACCTGTGTGCTATAGATGATTTTGAGTCGGCCCGCCTGAAGTTTATGGTGCGCTCAGGATGCTTGGGTCTTCATGATAATTTACACAGATGGAATATCGCACCCTCGGGAACTTGTGTTATGTGTGAAAATGGCGTCGAAAATGTTTCTCACTTTGTACTCACTTGCCCCACATTTAACAAAATTCGGATTAAGATTTGACATGAACTTGAAACAAAATTAAACAATTTTAACAGTATGTATATTTGGGAGCATTTTATTGGCTCATGTTCTGTTACAAAACCCGGTTTACTCCTTGGAGATGCTGCAACTGAACAGGGTATACTGCTTGTTGCTATGTTTGATGGGGCATGTGAGCGTCTCCTAAAGAAGCTTGGCTTGTTCGTAAGTCCTAGGTGGACGGGACATTACCACCACCTCAGTGTTCTATCTGACTCTGTAAATGGTGTAATATGTGTGTGTATACTCGATTTTATTCTGGATGTATATTATGTCATTTGACGTTTATTTTGTCAACCCATTTTGTCTTGGACGCATCACAGGTTCTACCTGGCCTATTGATGCCCCCGCTGTAAAGGGGTAGTTTTATCCAAATAAGGCCATGTCTGTTTCCCAATTGCTGCTCCGAAAAGTAACATGTTTAAACCAAGGCGTTCGACATTTTGAATCATGAAATGTATTCTGACTATTCTTTAAAAAGGCATGCCTTTTCTTCTTCTTCTTCTTCTTCTTCTTCTTCTTCTTCTTCTTCTTCTTCTTCTTCTTCTTCTTCTTCTTCTTCTTCTTCTTCTTCTTCTTCTTCTTCTTCTTCTTCTTCTTCTTCTTCTTCTTCTCCTCCTTCTCCTCCTCCTTGTCTTCTCCTTCTTCCTTTTTATTTTTATTTTTTTTTCAGTCTGACACATGCAGAAGGGATCGCAGAAGGTCATTTATTAGGACCTTTGTAGATTTGATTGTATATTAACAATCTTAGTGGTGTCTGGCGCAATATTGTGCTTGCTTTTTATTTGCTGGTAACAGTAATTTACTTTTTCATGCATGAAAATATAGAATTCAGAGAGTCATACAACCATACCAAATGTTAGGAACTTATATCAAGCAAGCAAATTATCTATACATGCTGCCGAGTGTCCCATGGGATGGGCATGCGTGAGGAATTACATTATAACATTTTGAAATACGCTCCTTTTTCATTGGCCACCATTCTTTATGGCTCCAAAACAGGTACAACTTACTCAAACCAGGTTCCCAAGCAAATAATCTAGGAACCTTCCTACTTGGTGGATACATTAAGCCCACAATCTGTTGTGTTTTGTATTGTAACTTCAGTATGATGTGCCACGGTTGTACACATATGTGACTTCTGTTTCACTATCTTAATCTTTGTACTTTTATTTACTTATACTTTCTTTCTTTTTTTTCCAAGAAAGGTTCATATTGGGCCTAGCCCTGTTCCTCAATTACATTAATAAAAAAATGTTTAAAACAAAACAAACAAACAAAAAAACACTGTTATTATTAGCTTTGACATACATATAAATAATCTAGAACTAAAGAGAACATAAAATTTTAAATTTCTTGGCATATGTATAGACGAAATTTCGAATTTGAATTTTGCTATCATATATCAATCATTGCCACCAAAGTGGCAAACGTATCGGAACACTAGAAAAACTGCATATAGTTCTTGACAAAGGTACCTGGCAAAAGTTGTATCATTCTTCAGTTAGTTCACGTCTTACAATCGGATATCTACATGTGGTACACTTTCAGACAAACTCCAAAATCTACGAAAGAAAAGTTCTCATATAATAGCATTTGTATTTAAGACATCCATAAAGATAGATTTTGTTTTCATAACTCCTAGCATTGTAAAATTCATTTAGTTAAACAGGATTACTCAAGTACAGGTTATACAAATAGATAGAAAAAGATACAAAACTCTGTTCTGCTTTGGTTAAAGCCAATAGCGACTATATAACACAAGACATCGTCAACGTTTGCATGTTTTGAAATTTCGTACAAATTTATGATTATTTTCAATGAAATATTATGGACCTAAAATATGGAATGATATGCCATTTACTTTTCGTATACCGCCAACAATAGCTCAATACAAATTCGAGTTTAGGAAATTGTTAATCCAATAATTTTCTTTTTGCGTTTCTTTCAACTAAGTTTCGTTTCCGCTTTACAATGAACTTACTTCCCTGTAACTTATATCAGACCTTTTAAATTGATATGCAATTATATTAAAAATTGTCTCTGTAGCTGAGGATACATAAGTTCTTTTAGGGCTTCCTCCTCAATACATGAAATGTCAGACTGTTTCCTCTTCAATAAATAAAACTGATGGACTATTTTCTGCTTCATATGCTACCATTGTTCCTACATGCACGGTGATTTTCAGTGTTGTATATTCATGCACTGATATTGTAACATATTGAATTAAGAAGCTAGTTTTCTAAAAAAAATGTTGTGGAAATTTCTTTCTTTCTTTCTTTCTTTATTTATTTATTTATTTATTTATTTATTTATATGTTTATTTATTTCTATCTATCTCTTGTTCATTTATTTATTTTCCCATCCTTCTTTCTATCATTCATTCAAATTCTTCTCCAATAACCGACAGTAAGCTGTAGATCATAAGATGCCGCTAAAACACACTTCTTTGCTTTGGACTCTGAAACACCAGACGGTTCCGCACGATTCTGCTCTTTGCAGATCGACGTACAACAGTCAATATCTTATTTATAGCTGGTATACGTAAACATGATTAAATAAGCAGACAAAGGCTTAAACATCTAAAAACAACCGAATAAATAAACAAACAAATAAATGAATGCCTGAACAAATTTGCTTTGAAAAAAAAAATAGCCGACACAGCAGATATTAAAAGCAAGTTATGACAATGAAAGCACAGAATATAAAAGTTCAATATGGATGAGGGGTTAGAAACTGATGTGAGAAGATTAAGCGCACAGCATACTAAGTTGGCGGCCTGCAAAACGCACACTTGCATTTAAAACTATCTCAACTCTTTATTTTTATCTTGAAGATCTTCATGTCAGCAATCGTTCAGTGTTCATGCAGGAGTGGGGTCCCCAGCTATGAGAAAAGAGTGGAGATCTTTAGTCGTAGAATTTTTGTTTGTTTGAAGCAGGGTATCTTAGGCCAACGACGATGATTATAACATACATGGGGGGGGGGGGGGAGCTTATCTTGTTATAAGCATCAAAAACTTCAATGACGAAAGTAAAAATTGAGAGATATGGGTAATCTCTGGCTTTTTTGTTGCAACCGTTTTTAGATCTAGATGTGGTCATTAAAAACAAATTATAGAGCGATTTGTTCGTCCTAGCCGTCTTTAGCCATACAGGGATTGAAGTTGGAAAACAAAAACAAAAACAAAAACAAAACAAAAACGAACAAAACCCGAAAATAATAACAAAAAAAAAAAAAAAAAAAAAAAAAAAAGGAGCACAGAACAAGAATATCGAAAAGGACTGGGCACTTGTCAATACCACCAAACACGGGTAACATCAGTCATTCCACTTGTGGGCTTCCATTCAAGAAAAATAAAAACAATACATGTGTGTGAGTGTCAACACGGTCAACTATGAATTTTCATCCAAGAATAGCTAAGGAATTTCCTTTTCGCTGGAGGTAGAAGGCCTGCTTCACAGACAAGTCTCGTGCCAGATCGCACCAAAAACCGTAGAATTTTGTCAATATTACACCTGAGGACAACATCAGCAGCAGCAAAATCCAAGAGTGTTACCTCCTGTTGGTTCGAGACTCCTTGTACATGAGAAGCCGTGATTTCTGATCCATATAAACTAGATAGATAGATAGATAGATAGATAGATAGATAGATAGATAGATAGATAGACGGACGGACGGACGGATGGATGGAGGTCTCTACTATGATACACTTATGTAGAAAAACATGACCCATATTCATAAATATCAAACCCAACAATGACAGCAAAGAGATTCCAGAGTTACCAAAGCATCAACATTTATCTTCCAATACCAATGTAAAGAAACAAATTTCACTCCTGACTTGAGACAGGCAGTCATCCACAAAAGGCAACTGGTGGTTTTAAACCGGTCCTTTCAACCTTTGAAATATTCTTCATTAAATACAGGCTATAGTGTTTCCAATATGTACAGGCCCAACCACTCAAAATCCCAATTTTATTACATCTGCAAAAGATAAAGGAGAATTGGTAGGCCGATCACTATATTGGTTCTTCTGACTAGTTCGTCAACTAAGTTGACGGACGGACGGACGAACAGACAAATAAATAAATAAATAAATAAATAAATAAATAAATAAATAAATAAATAAATATGTCAATAATAAAGAAACAAATAATTAAATTCTGTCATAACACTGCAAACCAGAAATGCAATCTGTGTCCAGTTTGATGACATATTTTGGACTAAGTTTTCAAGCACAATTTAACTAGAACGTTAATTGGAATATAAGCAGACATCTCAGTAAACTTTATGTGGCCATGATGCACTTTTAAACTAGAAAAAAATGCTAACAATGCATTTGTGAATATAATACTTATGAATATAAATCAAGTGTCCCTATAAACCATGTTTAGCTGAGCTAAAAAAAGAAGCTCATACTGCTTTCATTACAGCCCTATGAAAATGGTAGTCAGATGACCAAGCACTCCTGGAATAAATGTCGTGTCAGCCTGGGACTTTGAGGCGGAGTAAATCTTGTAGTGTAAAGCTTAGTTAACACATTATTCTACACACACTCAGTCCCAAGTTGTCTCGTTTTATTATCGTATATTATGGCTGCTCCATACATTTTATAATCATTAAGATTAATCTGCATCTTGATTTAACCTAATTATAGAAACAGAAACAACACAGCACCGCAACCTCCGTGCAGTTCTTAACAAAATAAAAATAAACAAAACAAAAGCGAAAACAAACAAGAATAAAGAAAATTGTTTGCCTTGAAAATTAATAAAATTTCAAACGTTTTAAAATTTTGTTCAATAACAATCAAATGTATCTTGGTTTAAACATGTTTTTATTTCCATAAATAAATATATAAAGATTATTATGTGGAGGCTAATTTGCTATGTGTACCAAATGGTTGCATCACAGCATGGGAATGAACAGTAACCAGCTTGTACCTGTTCTGGTACAAGGGGATGTGTATTACGGAAATTTGCAAGGTGTTCACTGAATTTAGCATAAATTGAGAAGGAAAAAACAATTTCGAGTAAAAATAATGTCTGCATTTGCACACTGACATAGGAAAATATCCAATCTCTGTACTGTACGCTTCATATTCAATGCAGTTACTAATCGTGTCTTCGTGAAATCCTTGATTGGTTCAGTGGTTGTCAAACGTTCAGAGTTCATGTGTGGGATCTCTGTTAGTACGTGCGTGTTATCATGCACGGAACAAAAATTCGTGAACTTCCTTCTGGGACCATAAGCTATAATCTGGTTCATCTGACTCGTGACATTTCACGCACACATTATGTTAGCTACCACCTGGAATATCAAGAGTACATAAGGTAACGGAAAAGATAACCGTTAATATTCGGATTGTTTGCAAGCCATGCAGAGTGACGGCATGTAATGCGCATTGTGACCATGATTATTCATGATAGTATTTAACGACACCAACTTTTCTGACGACGCGATGCTTTGCGTCTGTCATGGTAAATAAACCTTCAAGAACACACTAGTACCCGACTCCACGCAGGTGAGACACGTTGTGGCGGACATTTTGTCCTTGCACCATCAACTTATAATAATACAAACAGAACTCAGCTGGCCATTGTATTTCCACCTTCATTTTAGTGTGTCAATTTTCATATTTTTTTAATGAAAATTGTGTGATACCAAGACGCATGAGAAACAGCCGTATGAAATGAGTAATCTCCATTGGTACACGATAAAGATAATTTGTTTAAAAATAACAAAATTCCTACACAATGGTCCCCCTTTACAAGGCCCTACCTCAAGAGAGGCCATCTTCTCCACAAAGGCCACTTCTCCATGCCACACAAGTGGTATTCCCATTGTATTGTCCTTCTCAAGAGAGGCCACCTCTCTAACGTGGTCAGTTTTTGGTTGCATTTGGGGTGGCCTTCTTAGTGGGTGACCGCTGTAATTGGTGTCAGAATCAAACAGAACTCAGCTGGCCATCGTATTTTGCAAACGTCACCAAAATAGTAAATAAATTGCTTGACAGCAAATCTGTGTGCCTCTAAAATATGAATATTTTGAAATGCCTTGATCTGTATTATAAATGCAATTTTGATGGAGAGACAAAAGGCAAACCAAGCTTAAGATGAAATGGTATTGGTCGATAACGTGTAAAACTTGTAAATGAGTGTGTATCTAATCAAAGTCTTTATGTTATTCAAGATTTAAATTTTGAATTGGTCTTGATTAGCATAAATTAAAATGCAGCAACTGTCATTCTGTACTCATTAGGTGCACAATGGTCAATGAAATAAATGCAAAACCTGGAATCGCATCTCTGTCTATCATTGTCTTGAAGATATTTAAGATTTAAAATTAGAAATGCCCCTAATTAGCATAAATTAAAATACAGCAACTTTCATACTGCATTCATAAGATGCAAAATGGTCAATAACATAGCAGTTGTCAGTGCAAAACTTGGAATTACATCTGGGGCTGTAATAATTTTGATATTTTGAGGATATTAAAAGATTTTAAATTTCAAATGCCCCTAATTTGCGTAATTTTGAATGCACTCAATTGTCTTTGAAAATTGACACGACTTCAAATATGAATCTATAATCATACCAAGTTAGGAGTCTCTATGTGTGTTAGTGTCCGAGAAAATAAGCGGACAAAGCTGTTGGTTAAGTTAAAGATGATTGATATAGAAGATTTGATTCAAAGCAAATCAATCTGAGCCTCCAAATCTTCCATAAATTTTTATGCTACAACTTTTGTCTGTAGTTCATTAGATGTGCCTATAGCACAAATCCATAAATTGAAGTTGGAGTGGCACCTCTACCACATAAGTATTGAAGATATTCAATATTTACATTCTTCAAGTTCCCCTAAATAATATACATTAATATTCTACAACTTTTGCTTGTGGTTTTTTGGATGCGCCGACAGCACTAACATATGAACTAAAGTTGGAATGGCACCTCTACCTATAATAGAAGCTATTCAAGATTCGTACTTTCAAATGGTGCTGTTTTTATATTTAGTCTGCTTAACAAAAATGCCAGACCATATATGGAGGTAGAATCATGCCAAATTTGGAGTTTCTGTGTATAATAGTGTCATAATGAAATGTCGGACAAATTGCTGGTATAAAAAGAGAAAAAAATCCAGGAAAAACGGGATGTTTGTGTTGGCACATAGACATAATAAATAAAAAGTATAAATTAAAAATTCAAGTTGCAATGGTATCTCTGCACACAACAGTTTTGAAGATATTCAACATTTAAATTTTTAGGTGCCCCTAATTAGCATAAATCAAAATTTTAAAGCTTTAGCTTGTGATCCATTGGATGCGCGTACAGTGCAAAACTATAAACTGAAGTTGCAATTGCATCTCTACCTATAATTGTTTTCAATATATTCAACATTTAAACTTTTCCAGTGCCCTTTATTAACGTAAATCCAAATTATACATCTTCCTTTCGTGGTTCATTAGATGTGCCTACAAAAAAAAAGAAAAAAACAAACAAACAAATAAACAAAAAAACAAAACAAAACAAACAAAAAAAAACAAAAAAACAAAACAAAAAAAAAACAAACCCCCAGAATGGCCCCTGTACCTATAATACTTTTGAAGATATTCAAGATTTAAATTTTCTAATGTCTCTAATTTGCATAATTTTCAAAATGTTCACTGCTCTTAATAAAAGGCAGGAATCTTTATATGGAGGTATCACCATGCCAAGTTTGGAGTTTCTAGGTATAGTAGTGTCCAAATGAAATGTCGGACAAATCGATAGTTAAGAAAGGAAGAATTCCAAGGAAAAAAAGAATGTCTGTGTTTCTACACAGACATAGTAATCAGCAATACCTTCTGTTAAACCCATCAACGTGTTGGGGTTCCCAAATGTGGTCCTATGCAATTTCAATGCAATAAGACCAGCATTTTTAAGTAAGAAATCTTTCAATTATTTTCAAAATTAAATTAAATTGATAATAAACCTGCAAAGCTACTGAAGCATGACCCGTTTAACAAACCAAGACATACCCAAGGCCAATGACACACGCTTTTAGAGAAAACTATGTACATATGTATTTAAACTGGTATACCTGTACAAACCACGCTCATGTGTACTCTTACTGGTTATCAAATGAGTTCACGCCTAGAAGGGGGGGTGCGGCTACGGCTCTTTGTGAAGTTGAAAAAATGTACTGTAGACAGAAAACAGTGGACATAAGACCTGAAGATCAGCCCAGCAGACTGAAAAGTCGGCAGAACTAAAAATCATTGTTTATTTAGACTGAGTTGTACGGAGCCCCAGAAGGGACATGAAGAAAGAAAAAAAATTATTTCGTTCCCTCGAAATATATTTCGTTCCCACGAAATAAATATTTCGTGAGAACGAAATATTATTTGGTTGGAACGAAATACTATTTCGTGGGAACGAAATACTATATCGTGGGAACGAAATAAAATACGAAAATCTACCATGTCCCTTTAGGGGTAAAATGTGGAGCCCCTAAGGGGTCACTTTGAAAATATAAATGGATATCAGTATATGTACAAGGCATATATTTCGTTCCCTCGAAATGTATTTCGTTCCCTCGAAATATATTTCGTTCCCTCGAAATGAATTTCGTTCCCACGAAATATTATTTCGTTCCCTCGAAATGTATTTCATTCCCACGAAATAATTATTTCGTTCCCTCGAAATAATTATTTCGAGGGAACGAAATATATTTCGAGGGAACAAAATAAATATTTCGAGGGAACGAAATAATTATTTCGAGGGAACGAAATAATTATTTCGAGGGAACGAAATAATTATTTCGAGGGAACGAAATAGATTTCGAGGGAACGAAATAATTATTTCGAGGGAACAAAATATATTTCGTGGGAACGAAATAATTATTTTGAGGGAATGAAATATATATATATTTTCTTCTATCACTTTGAGGGCTCTATAGTACGGAGCCCCAGAAGGGACATGAAGAAAGAAAAAAAAATATTTCGTTCCCTCGAAATATATTTCGTTCCCACGAAATAAATATTTCGTGGGAACGAAATAATATTTCTAGGGAACGAAATATTATTTCGTGGGAACGAAATACTATTTCGTAGGAACGAAATAAAATACGAAAATCTACCATGTCCCTTTAGGGGTAAAATGTGGAGCCCCTAAGGGGTCACTTTGAAAATATAAATGGATATCAGTATATGTACAAGGCATATATTTCGTTCCCTCGAAATGTATTTCGTTCCCTCGAAATATATTTCGTTCCCTCGAAATGTATTTCGTTCCCACGAAATATTATTTCGTTCCCTCGAAATGTATTTCGTTCCCACGAAATAATTATTTCGTTCCCTCGAAATATTTATTTCGAGGGAACGAAATCTATTTCGAGGGAACGAAATAAATATTTCGAGGGAACGAAATAATTATTTCGAGGGAACGAAATAATTATTTCGAGGGAACGAAATAGATTTCGAGGGAACGAAATAATTATTTCGAGGGAACGAAATAGATTTTGAGGGAACGAAATAATTATTTCGAGGGAACGAAATAATTATTTCGAGGGAACGTAATATATTTCGTGGGAACGAAATAATTATTTTGAGGGAATGAAATATATATATATTTTCTTCTATCACTTTGAGGGCTCTATAGTACCCTTCATGTAGTGGTTTTTATATTTATTTCGTTCCCACGAAATATTTATTTCGTGGGAACGAAATATATTTCGTGGGAACGAAATAAACATTTTTTTTCTTCATGTCCCTTCTGGGGCTCCGTACTATAGTACCCTTCATGTAGTGGTTTTTATATTTATTTCGTTCCCATGAAATATTTATTTCGTGGGAACGAAATATATTTCGTGGGAACGAAATAAACATTTTTTTTTCTTCATGTCCCTTCTGGGGCTCCGTAGAGTTGCACTCCCTCGTTGTTTAAAAACTGGGGTGTTTTTTTTTGGGGGGGGGGAGGCTCTGAGAGTTCTGTATGTGTGTATTTTCGAATTACATTGACCTTCTGGAGCATTTATATTCTTTAAAGAAAATGAGTGCTTTGTCTCCTTGACCATTAAGATATGCAGTAAAATCTCACTATACGGAACACCCTTGGGACCGGAAAAAAGCGTTCGGTATAGTGAGGTGTTCGGTATAGGGAGGTTTAGTAACTTTACAAGTATATATTCGGGACCGACAAATGGTGTTCAGTATAAAGAGGTCTTCGGTATACGGAGGTGTTCAGTTAGAGAGGTTTTACTGTACAGGCATTTCAACAAATTACAGTAAATCCAACTAAAGCAGACAACCCAAAATTATAAAATGTTAATTTATGCAAATTATGTGAATAATCAAAATTTAAATTTTGAATAGCTTCAAAACTAGTACAGATAGGGGTGCCATTTTAAGTTTACGATAGAGGTTTGTGACATAGGTGCATCCAATGAACCATGAACCAAAGCTGTAGGATTTTAATTTATGCAAATAAGGCAAATACACAGAATCTAAATCTCGAAGACCTTCAAAACTATTATGCATAGAGGTACCATTTCAAATTCAATTTGCAGGTTTATGACACAACGGCATCTAATGAACCATGAAGCAAAGTTATAGACCTTATATTTATGCAAATTAGGCAAATACACAAAACATCTTGAATATAGCTTCAAAGCTATCATAGATAGTGGTGCCATTCAAACTTCAGTTTATAAGTTTGTGACATGGCCACATCCATATGAACCAAGTACTAAAGCTGTGGCATTTTAATTTAGTCAAATTAGGCTAATGCGCAAAATTTAGATTATGTTGAACAATGGCAAAATGCTCATTTTCTAGACATCCAGACAGATTTGCAGTGTAGCAAGTCTACTTTTCTGTTTTTCTATGTACTCATATGGTGCTAAAAATAATAATGTTGTTATCAAGATCACAGTCGCTGCTACCAGATAAAATAGCGCTTAAACTAAAGGGTGCCACAGAGTTGGTAGTGGTATGAAGGATGGCTCGAGCAGAAATGTACCGAGGACAAGTGAGAAAACTGGAAAAGAAGATTTTCTTCAAAGCATATCTGTCTGTGTGCCTTCAAAAGTTGTAGATATTAAATGCTACAACTTTTGTCCAGTCGTACTGAGCATTTCATTAAGCTTACGGATAGATGAAAATTTGACCTTTAGAGGTCACACGTAAATTACAGAAATGTGCAGTGTTGCAATATCTACAACTTGAGCCTGACATGACTGAAATAGGATGAAAATTTACCAAGTTATGGTTCGATGAAAATTCAAAGGCCCAAATGACCTTGACTTTTGACCTTCAGATGTCACATGTAAATTACAAAAATGTACAGTGGTACAATGTCCATAATTTAGGCCAACATTAATCAAATCAGATGAAAATTAACCAAGTTATGGCCAGATGAAACTTTCAAATGGCTAAGTGACCTTGTCCTTTGACCTCTAGGGGCTACATGTTATTTGCAAAAATGCGCAATATTGCAATAACTACAATTTCAGTCCAACATGAGTAGTATTGGGTGGAAACTGGAGAAGTAGTGGCTAAATGAATATTGCAAAGGTCCAAATGACCTTCACTTTGGACCTTTAGAGGTCACATGTAAATTACAAAAATGTGCAGTGCTAAAATATCTACAACTTGAGACCAATATGATCGAAATCGGATAAAAATTGACCAAGCTATGGCTAGATGAAAATTTCAAATGGCAAAACGATGTTGACTTTTTACGTTTAGAGGTCACATGTAAATTACAAAAATATGCAGTGTTGCAATACCTACAAATTGGGTCCAACATGGTTAAAATTGGATGAAATTGACAGAGTTATGGCTGGATGAAAATTCCAAAGGTCCAAATGATCTTGACTTTTGACATTTAGAGGTCATTTGTAATTTACAAGAATGTGCAGTGTTACAATATCTACAATTTGAGTCCAACATTATCAAAATTGAATAAAAATTGACCGAGTTATGGCTAAATGAAAATTTCAAATTGCAAATTGACATTGACATTTGACCTTTAGAGGTCACATGTAAATTACCAAAAATATGCAGTGTTACAAACATATTAGTCGAAGTTGGATTGGTTACCTGTACCTATAATAGTTTTGGAGATATTCACGATTTGCATTTTCAAATAGCCCTTATTTACATAATTTTCAAAACCATTGAACCTATGTACTCAAGACTTCATGTATGGCAGTATAATCATGCCAAGTTTTGAGTTTTCTTTGTATAACAGTTTCCAAATGAAATGCCGGACACATTTGAAAGAAGAAAGCAAGAGAAAGAAGGAAAAGAGAGAGAGAGAGAGAGAGAGAGAGAGAGAGAGAGAGAGAGAGAGAGAGAGAGAGAGAGAGAGAGAGAGAGAGAGAGAGAGAGAGAGAGAGAGAGAGAGAGAGAGAGAGAGAGAGAGAGAGAGAGAGAGAGAGAGAAAGAAAGAATATGTATGTGTTGGCACACAGACATAATAGTGCCAAACACTTTCAGTAACGGCTCAACACGAACAAGCCGGCGAATCTTGAACACCAATTTTGAATAAATGTTCATTTAATTGACATCGGACCATATGCAATCGGGAGTGAATGACAGACAAATATCTTTTTCCAACATTTAAAAGTTCTGGGTACTTCACGGGAAATTTCAAAGGATTTGTTATATTCCGTTCAAATTGTGACAGAGACTGTAATTTTTTACGAGTTGCTTGCTGCAGGAGATTGCATAATTTAGGTGCTGGGGCGGGGGGGGGGGAGGGGGGAATGTCTCAAAAAGACAGTTCTGGTATTAAAACCTGGTAGGTCTAAATCGGTCAAATTTTGACGTATTCTGAAATTATACTGAGGATTCTCACCAACTGGAAAATTAGGCAAGACAGTATTCAAATAGTACGGAGCATGATCATGGACTATTTTGTACATCATGATAAGTTTAGAGCTGTCTCTACGTTTACATGGTAATTACAGTGTGTGTGTGTCAACACACATTTTTTCTACTTTTCCTAAAATTCTTTCTTTCTTTCCTTGTTTATTTCTTTCTTTATGTCTGGGTGCCAACCCAGACATATTGTTTTTCCTTGGGTTCTTTTTGATGTCTGGGTGTTTTTTGTTTTTTCAAGACATTTTGTTTGTCCATGAAATCTTTTTTCTTTTCTTTCTTTCTTTTTCTTTCTTTCTTTCTTTCTTTCTTTCTTTCTTTCTTTCTTTCTTTCTTTCTTTCTTTCTTCTTTACGACCAAATATGTCCGGATTTTTCTCAGACACTTTGATTCCGAAAACTACCAAACTTGCCATGTTGACTGACCTACCAGTAAAAATTGTGCATCTTATTTGGAATAGTCATGATGTTTAAAATTATGCAAATTACGGGCAATTAAGAAATGTAAAAGCTCCATATCTTCCAAACTATTGCAGATACACAAAATTTTACTGTGTAAATATAGGTTTGTGACGGCTCCCAACATAATGGATAGTAAATGAAAGTTGTAGAATTTCAAATTATGCTAATTAGGGGCATTGGAAAATTTAAAAAGTTGAATATCTTCAAAACTATTATAGATAAAGCCGCCGTTCCAACTTCAAAATTATAGGTTTGTGGCAAAGCCGCATCCAATGAACTATGAACTAAAATTGGATTTCCATTTATGTAAATTAGGTGAATATGCAAAATTTAAATATTGAATAGCTTCAAAACTATTATAGATAGAGGTACCATTCCAACTTCAAGTTAGAGGTTTGTGGGAAAGCCGCATCAAATGAACCACAATACAAAATTGTAAAATTTTAATTTATGCAAATAAGGCGAATACACAAAATTTTAATCTTTTTGAATAACTTAAAAACCATTATAGAAAGAGTTGTCATCCTAACTTCAATTTAAAGTTTTGTAACATAGACGCATCCAATAAAACAAAAATGTAAAATTTTAATTTATGCAAATTAGGTGAATAAACAAAATTTAAATCTTAATAAACTTCAAAACCATTATACATGTCATAAAGGTGCCATTCCAACTTCAATTTGTAGGTTTGTGAAATAGCCGCATGTAATGAACCATGAACCAAAGTTGCAGAATTTTAATTTATGCAAATTAGGTGAATACATAAATTTAAATCTTGAATAGCTTCAAAACTATCATAGAAGTGCCACTTCAACTTCACTCAAAATGTTTGTGACATAGGTGAATCCAGTGAACCATGAACCAAAAATTTAAATTTATGCGAATAAGGTGAATACACAAAATCCAAATTTTGAATAACTTCCAAACTATTTTACATAGAGGTACCACTGCAACTTTCAATTTGTGGGTTTGGGACACAGGTGCATCCAATGAACCATGAACCAAAGTTGTAGGCTTTTAATTTATGCATATTTTGCAATACGCAAAATTAAAATCTTGAATAGCTTCATAACTGCTGTAGATAGTGGTGTCATTCAAACTTCAGTTTATAAATTTGTGATATAACCACGTCCAATAAACCAAGAACCAAAGTTGTAGCACTTTAATTTATACAAATTAGGCCAATACACAAAATTAAGTTGAACAATGGCAAAGTGTAACATCTCAAACTGTTCTCATTATGAAGGCACCCAGACAGATTTACTGTGAAGCAAATCTTCTTTTCTAGTTCTTTCCTTTTAATCAGTGAATTTGTTCCACACTCTTCTCTGTCTCTTTTATCCATGTATATAGAAACTCCAAACTTGGCATGATTGTACCTCCATGCAAGGGGTTTGGCCTTTTTATGCAGAGGAATGATGACGTTTACAATTATGCAAATTAGGGGCATTTGAAATTTTAAATCTTGAATATCTTCAAAAGTATAATAGATACAGATGTTATTCCAACTTCTACTCTAATAAATTTAAAATCAAAGTTGTAGCAATTTCAATTATGCTAATTAGCAGCATTTGAAACTTTAAATCTTGAATATCTTCAAACCTATTGCAGATAGAGATGTCATTGCAACTTTTATCAGGGGATTATTGACCATTGCGCATGTCATGAATCTATACCATAAGTTGTAGCAATTTAAATTATACTAATTAGCAGCATTTGAAACTTTAAATCTTGAATATCTTCAAAACTATTATAGATGGAGATGTCCTTTCAACTTGTACTAGGGGGTTATTGACCATTGCGCATGTAATGAATCCAAAACAAAAGTTGTAGCAGTTTAAATTATGCTAATTAGCAGTATTCAATTTTTTTATCTTAAATATCTTCAACACTATAACAGAAAAAGATGCCATTCCAACTTCTACTAGCGGGTTGTTGACCATTGCGCACTTAATGAATCAAAAACAAAAGTTGTATCAATTTAAATTATGCAAAGTAGCACCACTAGAAATTTTAAAACTTGAATAACTTGAAAGCTATAATAGATAGAGATGCCATTCCAACATCTACTCCTATGTTATGGACCTGTTGTACATTGCCATACAAATAAGCTTTGAAGACACACACCCTGATTTGCTATGTAGCAAATCATCTCTTTTACTTCCCTACTCTTTTCCTCACACAATTTTTCATTTAGAGTGCTTCTCATTGCTTCCGTCACGATGCGAGCCGCAATCAATGCAAGTTCTCAATGAGTTTTGAGTCATCCTGAGACCAGCCATCCCAGGCCACACTACCATATTCTAAATAGGGTCAGAATGGGTCGAATCATGATATGCAGAGAAGTGCTATGCAGTGACTAGCTTTATTAGTGATACCTGTGGTGTGAGCATGCCAGGATAAATCACTGCTAGACTAATGCTAAGATGGGTATGAGGAGTAGCTTCAGGATTAGCCGATTGCCCATAGAAGATAGACTGGTGGGTGATGAGGTTTGGATACTTCGGCTGAAAATATGACCCGCCAAAGTTTTCCCCAGTTGTATGTGACATTGGTGTTCAAGTGATCATGAATGTAAGGGATTTTCAATAATTTAAAGTAGGCTTGTGTCCTCAAGCGAAGAGTCAACCATAACAACTAATGTTATCCACAAGGTTATTTATATATATATATATATATATATATATATATATATATATATATATATATACCCACCAACAAAAAGAAACACACACACACACACACACAAAAACAAAAAAAAAAACAAAACACAAAACAAAACAAAAAAAAAACTGCTCCAAGCTCTGGCGTTGTTTTGTGACCAGCAGCAGGACCATCTCCATCCACCTAAAACTGTGTAACTTGGATGGGAATTCTTTGTTTTTTGTCTCTTGTTGACAGATAAAGTCAGACATGGCCATGTCTACTTCTGGAATCAACATGTGTTCACTTCTGCACATCCAGTTTCTCATAACTCTAGGTGTTCAAAGGCCTGAATTAAGTGTTTTTATATGTGAATCATATATAGAAACAAGATATGTTTCTAAAACATAGATGCCCCCCTCCCTCATTACCCTTGCCCTTGCTACCCTTGCCCTCACTACCCTATTGATAGTGGTAGAAGGGGCACTCGTGACCTTACAAAATTAGTGAAGATTGATCATACATCAATGTCATATATCTTTATACTTTAACCTAGCCCTTAAAAAATGACTAAAAACCTGGGCAATATAAAAGTTATAGCTGAAAAATTAGTCATCATTTAGAAACCATATTCAGCAAAGTGGCTTTATGACCTTGGAAATTATGGCAACGTCACTCATTTTCACTTGACCTTCTTCAGTTATTGTGCAAAAAAAAGGAAGTCTACTGTCTGTGTGTGACCCTCAAAACTGGGTCAAAGTCACCCGTCTACAAACTCAAACTTGCCCTTATAGGCAACCATAAAGCTGTGCAATACAAAAGTGCTACCTCTAAAACGCAAGTTATCATGCAGAAACAGTATTCAACCAAATGGCTCTGTGACCTTTGAAACTAGGTCAAGGTCACCCATCTTCAAACTTGACCTAGACCTGAATACGGACAATTATCCAGTGGAATATAAAAGTCCTAGTTTAAAACCTCTTCAGTTATCATGTGGAAACCTAATTTTATCTCAGGTACCGTGACCTTGGAAATTAAATCAAGGTCACCAAACTTTTAACTTCTTCTGGCCCTTAGCATGAAGTATAGACCTGTAAAGTATCCCAGTCCTAACTTAAAAACTTCGTGTTATTGTGCAGAAACCACAGGAAGCATGAAACCATATATACTGCACATAAACCTGCGCAATATAAAAGTTCTAGCTCCAAGGTATAAGTTATCATGCAGAAAGCATGAAACCATATTCAGTAAAGTGGCTCTGTGACCTTTAAAATGAGGTCAAGGTCATCCATCTTCGAACTTTGCCTAGCCCCAAATATGGACTATAATCCTGTGCAATATAAAAGTCCTAGCTTAAAAACCTCTTCAGTTATTGTGCGGAAACCAAAATTAATTCAGGTACCACTGTGACCTTGGAAATTAGGTCAAGGTCACCCATCTTCAAACTTTGCCTAGCTTTTGACTAGAATGATACACTTATACAGTATCAAAGTCCTAGCTCAAAAACTTTTTGAGTTACTGTGCGGAAACCACAGTCTACCGACCTACCGACAGACAGACCGACAGACTGACAGACTGACCGACATGTGCAACGCTATGTGCCCCACCTTCTTCGAAGGGAGGCATAATAAGAATAACTGCAAATATAAGTAATGAGGGTCATTTGTGTGAATGTTATGCCTTATGGCATGCATGGTTAAGACAGGCTGTTGCCCAGATGTTAACATGGGCACTTATCTTTTGTAGTACAATGTACACACTGCTGCAGCCCACCTTACTGGTACATGTACATGCAACTTGAGCACTTCCAGTGGAGTATTTCCAGGTAAATGGAAGACGGCAAAAGTGATACCAATTTTCAAGAGCAGAAACCATAAATATCTGTGCTGTATTATTGGATCTCCTGGAATAACATGTTTACAATTGCCTTTATGGACACCTCACAAGTCATAAGCTTCTCCTGGAGGTGTACTCTGGGTTCCTTAAACATTCTTCTTGCCAGATTGTACCAACTATGTGACTATTTTATGGAGAGTACGGACAGTAATGGATTCTACAGTGGTCTACATTGGTCTGAGAAAAGCTGTCAACTCAGTTGCTCACCAGTTCATTGCACAAAATATTCTTAAATGGATGCATTTAGCAAATTGCTTAGAATGGTTCCAGTTACAATTGTCTTAACATTGGCAGCGTGTAACTTATGATGCACACCTGCCTTATTATGGGCAAGGTGGACACACTTCCTGTCCACGGGAATTACTCGACTCTGATTCCATGCATATTTTATTATCAGCAAGTTTTTACATCGGACTTATATTTATACAACCATGTGTGCCATGCTTTGTTACTCTATGGACCATTTTAAAATGTCTGAAATAAAGCTATCTTGTCTTGTCTTGTCTTATGCAGGTCCACTTTTCTGACAAAATTGCAACTTAAAGGACCTCACAGTCTAAAATAAATTTGTATAATTCAAAGCCCTCTAAAAAATTGGGCAGAGAAAGGAAAAAGAAACCTAATGGTGGACTTGTGGTTCAGGGGTTCCACCAAACTCAGCAAAAATATTAGGAGTTGAGGTAACAAAGTGTAGAAAGAAACCTTACATTTCCAGAAGTCTCTCCACTACTGGAAAGGCCTTACATTATACAACCACCATTGTGTGAAAAGGTACAAATTTAAATGAAATTGTCAACTTCCAATGATTGTTTTATTTTATTCATTCATCAGTTTCCACATAAATCTCACACTTCCATCACAGTGGTCCAGACATCAGACACTCTTAAATACCTACCAAAAAAGAGGACTGTCATCACACAACTCTTTATCAAGTTATGGGGAACTGCATCCTGTTCAAATACAGATTTTATTGTATCATGATATTTTTGTGGAGCACCAGACAATGCTCAAGTTTATTAATTTTTGGTCACAAAACACGAAAGTTGATACAAATTACAAATGTAAAAATGTCCACACACAGTTTCAAGTACGCAATTGTCCACAATTTTGGGGAAAAAATAACAAATTTAAGCGAAGAAATGGCAGATATTTCTTAGTGTTACAAGTCACAACATATTTTAAAATTGATTGCAAGCTCAGTGTCAATTTGTGTGAGTTGAGAACCTAGAGCATTGCTGGCACAGAGATGGCACAGTTTCTTCCTACTTTTCCCCATATATTTTATTAATGGTCACACTCCTACCCTACAATTAATGGAACATCTTTCTAGAAATGAATCCACATGTCAATGAAACTTCCAACTTAACCTGATTAACTGCAAATTTATTTGGGGGTTCGGATAGATATTGTTGTAATGTATGACAAAACTGTTTCTGTGATTGCCCCTGAGGCCACCTCCACTTGACAGTGGCCAATTAGTGTGGCAGTGACTGTTGTTTAAGACCACCCTTACTGCCAGTGAAAGTGATTTGCCAGTAGTCTTGAAATGCTGGCAAATTTATCTCAGTAACAGTCTCAGTAGTTACATGTCTTAAAAGAGTGGTGTTATACACATGGCCTCTCACTGGAGGTGGTCTTCATAGCAGACCTGTATAATTGTATCGTTTCCCCAGATCTTTTTAAAAATGGTTCACTCTACCTGTCACAGATGTGGGGATGTATATTTTGGTTGATTAAGCAGTTTCTGTAATTTTTTTCCTTTGTGTCCTTTTTTTTGTTTTTGTTTTTTGTTTTTTTAAAGAGAATCGGCTAGTAGCAGAACATGATACATGAACTATGTGAACTGGATTAGTAGTATGTATGGTTCTATTGTGGTAGCACGCGGCACAGTATTACAGTAAACAGTCATAACTCTCTAGATCTGGTTTACATTGTGCTTTGGTGCAAGCATATATCTCACATTACAGTTTACACTGACAGCACAGTTATAGCACTGCAGCAGCAATGAAGATCATGCAGAGAGAGACAGATTAAAAAATTCTGATCAGATGGAATCAGGGTTCATACAGGTTCATGAAAAGTAAATTCAAGGACTTTCAAGGGATTTTTCAAGCACTAAAATCAAGTTTTCAAGTACAAAATCCAGCAATAGAACACAACAGACAAATTGTTTAAATCATCACTTTTCAACCCTTCACTAATAAGACCAATGCATATTATTCCACATTTATTATTTATTCCAACCATATATGAATCACACTCAATTTCTGAAATTGGCAGCAGGCTTTCCACAAACTTACAAAGAAGCCTATATGTGGATCATATTGCCGAAAGTCATTTTTAAAGATAAATTCAATATGGATTATTTTATGAGTTTACTGTGACTTATGTAAGCCTACAGCCAGTATGGGTTGTATTCCTGAAATTGACTCTATCTAGTCTATGAAATTGCTACAACTACATTTATAAGGGTAAAACTAGAACAGACTGATTTTCCAATAGAAAATCAAATGTCTCCCGGTGGAACACTTACGTCTCTGAATAAGCCACAGGTGATAACAAATTACAAATGACCAAGTTTGCTTGAAAATTACAATCCTATTTTAGCTCTCACCTAGATACATTACTCTAGCAATTTTCATCAAGTTCTTCAAGACTTATTGCAGAGAAACCAATTTCACATAAGTGACCCTGTGACCTTGAGAATTTGCTCAAGGTCATCCAAATACAATCCCAACCTAGGTCTTGCCTAGATACATAATTCTAGCAAGTTTCATCAAATTCCATCATGTTCTTCAAGACTTATCACACGGAAACCAATTTCACATAAGTGACCCTGTGACCTTGAAAATTCGCTCAAGGTCATCCAAATACAATCCCAGCCTAGGTCTTGCCAAGATACATAATCCTACCAAGTTTCATCAAATTCCATCACGTTCTTCAAGACATCGCACGGAACCAATTTCACATAAGTGACCCTGTGACCTTGAGAATTCGCTCAAGGTCATCTAAATACAATCCCAACCTAGGTCTTGCCAAGATACATAATCCTACTACGTTTCATCAAATTCCATCCTGTTCTTCATGACTTATGGAACGGCAACCAATTTCACATAAGTGACCCTGTGACCTTGAGAATTCACTCAAGGTCATCCAAATACAATCCCAACCTAGGTCTTGCCTAAATACATAATCCTGCCAAATTTCATCAAATTCTGTTACGTCCTTCAAGACTTATTGCACGGAAACCAAGTGTTGAAGAACCTGAACAACAACAACAAGCGGAAGAAACGGGCACTAAAACAATATGTCCCCCGGCTTCCACCAGGAGACATAATTATGCCTGAAGACGCAACTATTGCCATGCACATTTTTCACAAGAATGCCCAGTTTCATTTCTAGGAAGGTGATGTACTTTGTCACCTGTATGTTTGATACAGTGTATTTGTTCCTGAAAGAGGCTCTACATGTAAATAAAAATTCTAATTTTTTTTCCTTCTTAACCATGTATAAACTGGTTACTGTGATGAATCACTTTATGTACTATGAACTTTTAGTCTGAAATAAAGCCATCTTATCTTATCTTATAAGGCTCATATAATTGGTTAGGCCTGCCGCCTGATTTATTAAGAACTTTCAAACCTACATGGGTTAAAAAGGGGTTAAAAGCAAAAAGATACTTTGTAATTTGCAGTGTTACATTATGACAAATGGAATTTGCCAGCCACTTCAAAGGAAAATGACAGCAGAATATGTTCATCTAAATGTGATTTAAGTTCATAAATGCGAAAGTTTGTGGAAAATATTCATATTTCTTGGCAACAGGAGAACTTGCCTCATTGGCTGATCCTAAAAAATAAAATTCACACACTTTTCCAGGACCTTTGTCCAAAATTCTGGATTTTCAAGGCCTTGAAAATGAATGTAGCAAATTCCATTACTTTCAAGCACTTCAAGGACCTGTGCTGTGTGAACCCTGTGGAATGAACTCTCAATGCTGCCCCCTGGTGGTGTCCCTGTAGTGTACAAATACAGCATGAAGCTGATACTGTCATGTACATACAGGTTGCCAATACATGTAAATTATCTTCAGAATCAAGAATGAAACCAGATGGAGCTGATCAAAGCTGCTTTACTTATTACTATAGAAGTTAATCCAACAATTTCTTGCCACATTGGACACTAACAAAACAACCCAATCATGTCAAAGCACACCCAACAGCATGTCAATTATGAATGCTCTACTTCCTTGCATTTTAGAGCAATGTAAGATTAGTCATATTTTTTTTTACTAACAAATCAAGCTTTGCAATCCAAGTGTCTAATTCTGAGCTCAAGTGTAAATTGTATGAAAATCCATCAAATTCATAGCCTGTACACAGCATTTCAATGCACTGAAGAGCAGTGCAAGGGACACACCATAACAAACAAGTTAATGAGTATTGCAGAGCAATACATAGTCCCCCGCTCATCGCCCACGAGGTTGAATGGACTACTATATAGGGGTGTGACCTAGATGAAAAAAAAAATTAAAAGTATGGCACATTCTTAGATTAAGCTTCACATTTGTGTAAAATTTCATTAATCTAAGTAAAAGGACAAAAAAGTTATGGCCCGGACAAGATTTTGAATGGATTTCACAGTGACCTAGATATTTGACCTAGTGACCTACTTTTGCCATGTGACACAACAACTCCCCAGGTAGTATTAAAATAATAAGTTTGGTAGCTGTAGGTATTATAGTAAGGGAAATATGGCATGGACAAGGTTTTACATGGAGTTTACACTGTGACCTAGATATTTGACCTAGTGACCTAGTTTTACGTCGTGACACACTTTTAGGTCACTATACATTATCAGTAAACTTTTATAACAAGAAGTCAAAATTTTTTAAGAATTACAGTAAGGACATGAAAATACTGTACATTTATGTATTACTGTGACCCAAATATTTGATGGACGGACGGACACACGGACGGTGCCCATTACCATATCCCCTCTAAGGTCTACCCACCATAAAAAAAATCAAAGGGCTGGCATCAATAATTTAGAAGATATGGCCCGGACAAAATTTGTATTGTATCTAGAGCTTAATGAACTTCGTTAATTAATTAATTAATGGAAGTAATTAGCCACAGAAAACAATGCGTATGCACACCTACTACCTAAGGTCTACACACCATAAAAAATTCAAAGGGCTAGCATTAATAGTTTAGAAGATATGGCCCGGACAAAATTTGTCTTGCTTAACGAACTTTGTTAAATAATTAATTAATGCAAGTAATTAGCCACACAAAACAATGCCTATGCACACCTACTACCTATGGTCTATCCACCACAAAAAATTCAAAGGGCTAGCATTAATACTTTAGAAGATATGGCCTGGACAAAATTTGTCTTGCTTAACGAACTTTGTTAAATAATTAATTAATGCAAGTAATTAGCCACACAAAACAATGCCTATGCACAGCTACTACCTAAGGTCTACCCACCATAAAAAAAATTGAAGAGGTAGCATTAATATAGGGAAGATATGTGCCGGACAAAATTTGTTTCTGTATATTAACATATTGTGGTGACCCAAATATTTGACCTAGTGACCTAGTTTTGCTTTATGACACTTTCTTAGACTAAGCTTCACATTTGTGTAACATTTCATGACTCTAAGTAAAAGGACAAAAAAGTTATGGCCCGGACAAGATTTTTCATACATATGTATTCTGTGACCCAGATATTTGACCTAGTGACCTACTTTTGGCACACCATACACCTCTATCCTAGGAAGTACAAACACATTAAATTTGGTAGCTGTGGGCGTTATGGTGTTGGAAATATGGCCCGGAGAAGCTTCGGACGGACGGACAGAAGGACGGACGGACGGACGAGGTGCAAACCTATAGTCCCCCACCAAGTGGGCGGGGGACTAATTAGCAGCACAACCAGACTGTATGTTACACATACGTGTAGTTTTCAACATAACTATAAATTTTGCAACATACAGCAAAATTTTCAGTTGAATTGAAAACTATGTTGCAAGTATTACCAGAGTAGTTGTATACACAGTGGTCCCCCTCTTACAAGGCCACCACAAATTCAGCCAAAAATTGGCCTTATAAGAGGGGCGGCCTCTCTTGAGGGGGAGAATATAATGGAAATACCATAAGAATGCTCGCCTTTCAAGAGGAGTGGCCTCCAGTGAGAGGGGTCTTATAAAAGGGGGATCACTGTATTCAGTACTATTAGTTAGTCAATGGTTTCGAGTGGGATACAGTATACAGCTTCCTAGGTGTGAGCTTTATACTGTATCCCACTCCAAACCATTGACTGACGATTTTATCCCATTTTTGAGCAGGACTAGGCAAGTAGCCGCTGAATGGCAAACGCAGGTTCGACCGGTTTCCATACTGTGTGTATCTCGTCAGGAAGCGTTAAAAAACTGTTGATACCCAAGTATCGTGCTGTTGTAGTAACGTTACACGTGGTTTGTGTTTACGTTTCAGCAGCACTATGACGTAATACAATAGTATGTTCATCATAATCTGAATCTGGTTCCCATTGGCTGTAATGGGTCCAGAATGGTAATCCCATGGCTGGGGATCTCACTCTGATTTTGACCTGGTTTGGTGCAAAATATTTATGTTGGGTTGACCGGAAGGCACACCCTAAGGTTAGGTGACCCTTGCCCTGTGTCGGGGCCCAGAAAAGTGTAGATGCCCTGTTCCTGTAGATTTTTTATATCTGTGTGCAGTTTTTTGGAGGATTCTCATAGGTGTCTGGATCTATGCATGCTTATCATAGGAAAGTGAGCTAAAACAATAAATTTTTGTCATCCCATTTTTGATTGAAAAGCAGTATCTAGGGCTCTATCTACAAAGAACACACACGAATCAGAAATGTCTGTAAATGTTTAAGCTGCAGCGCGCCCCTCCAGCTTGCAGCAGGTTTGCCATTTTGCAGCCGTTGGACACAGAACCTGTATCCAACGGAAGGCATGGGATACAGGCAGAATGGCGGAAAAGCGTGGAATGCAGTGCATAGCCCATGGCTATTAGCCAATCAGAAGCCGAGTTTTTTTATCAAACATGGGATAAAATATAGTGTTCAAATAGTCTGTCATTAGATCAGAGCTTAATTATTGGTGCAGTCAGTTGGGTAGGAAGCTATGTACAGTCAATCTGATTCAAAATAGGTCTCATCAAGGAGTGGTGAACCCTCCCAGCTTCCACACAGCTTTCCAGCCAGATGAGGGAAAACTGACACATCTATTGCAATGAAGTTACGTGTTCTGCTGTAAAGCTACATGGTTCAATTAGGAAACTTAGGATTGTCCTGCCATACTTAACAAACTTCTATACATTTTGAGTAGTAGGTACTTTTGACTGGATCCAGCTTGTGCCTGGCATAACCCTCCAAGACATAGTTCATCATAAAATTCTGTTCTGGTTATGGCATGCCAGGAACAAAACAGAATCTAAATAGACTTCCAAGTTTCAGAATCCACATGTACATTCAAGACTTGATGGGAAATGCAGTAAAATATTCTCAACCTCTTTGAGGTCTAAGAATCTGGCTGCCAGTCATCATGTTATTTACACAAAGTATACCTTTCGGTGAGCAAAAATTGTGACAGATCAATATTGGAAGGATGTAGAAGAAATATCTAAACTCTCCACAAAATTAAGCCCTGTCCCATTACTGTTATGTTGGGAGGGTGCTTAGTTTTTCTGTGTAATATTAAAAAATATTATACACACCTTTATGTAGATAAACCTAGATTTTGACTGGAGTTCGATGAAGGGAGATACATGCATACACATGCAGCAATGTCATTCAGTCGGCTGACACATGTTGATAAACTGAGCTTGCCTCACATAGCAAGGCATTAACAAAACCCACAAGAAAATATTGGCTACTATGGCCTAATGGATGCTGTAACAAATGTAAAATCATAAGTTTACTCAGCCTAGCTGTGGTTAAAAATGTGTATATAGATTTACAGCTTGACAACTTCAAGTCCATCATACACTGGTTAAGAGTATAAACTTACATACTGACTCAACCAAATTGCTACAAGTACACTGAGCAACTTGTTCTCACGATTGGACTACTTTGACATGTTTTAATACATGTACAATGCATTTGACTCTTAGTGTCAATGCTTTCAATCATCACTCTCATCCTGATGTCGGCTACGTATTCCTCTTTTTCCTTTGCTGCTTCGTTTAAATTGCACCTTATCAGATTTTCCAAGTAAATCCATGCAATGGCTAGCATCACTTTTGCCTTGTTTGGCATCTTCACTTCCAGGTAAACGTGTATCTTTCCCACTGGCAGTAGACACCACAGGTGTCGTTTGCTCTTTGATGATTTCTTCATCTTCAAGTAAGTGATCAATTTTGACAGTGCTACTAGCTTCTGCAGTTACAGTAGCTTCAGTTCTTCTGGTCTTTGGTTTGTTGGACTTCCCAACAACATACTCTGGCATAACGAATTTATTGTGACTACCCATGACTGAGACATTTCCACTCTTGCTCGTTGAATCTGCTTCAGCTTTATTGCCTTCCTTGTGCACCTTTCTGAAAGCATGTTTAGATTCCATGGTGCAGTCCTCTGCCTGGGCTCTCTCCTCTTCTTGCAGTCTTTTTCTTTCATCAAGGAAGGCAAATGCTGCTGAGCTATTGGCTCTCTCTGACATTTCACACACATCAGACAGATCATACCTTGTCCACCGTTCAGGATGTCTCTGGTGGTCAGGGGTCATGTAAGGGGACTTTCGAGGTTTTCTCCATGGGGGCACCCTTGGTTGCTGAAAACTTGGCCCACCACCACTGTCTATGGATCTGGGGGACTGACGTTCACGATCTACATCTAACCAGTTTCTTGGTTTGGGTATCTGGTGTTCATCCCTATGATCCTTGACTCCCGAATGTTCATCTTCACAGTCTTGTTCAAAATCTCTGACCCTATATGTTTTGTCTTTCTTATAATCTCTTCTGTCAGACTGTCCTCTCACTTTTTCCACAGCCTCATGTTTTGCTTCAATGGTATCCAGGCAAGCAAAAATATCCTGTGTACGAGAATCAAAATTTCTGTCACCGCCTCCTATAGCAAACTTCTTTGTATCTCCAGGCATCTTACAATCTGAAAACAAAACAAACTTATTAATTTTATAATCCACATAGTGGTTTCCTTGAAACGGCAGCTGATCCACTCATATCTGTGTGGCTTTCTGCTTTTGTTATATATTCCACACATATTCCCCATCCGTTATTATATAATGTTTATATTCAGATGTATATTGTCAGGTGCAGTGGTCCATTGGTCCCTCTTATCAAAGACTACCTGTCTTGAAAGACCACATCTTTCAGGTACTGCATAGTACTTTTCATGTTATTATACCTCAAATGAAAAACCACAGTTCAATGATCCTATGGGTATTCCTTCAAGCCAGGTTTCGTTGTCAGGGATCAATGCAGAATTTCTTGATCCAAACGGACTTATGAAAACAAAATGACTGGCAAATCTGACTACAACTATGACTATTTCACTCTGATTATGTAAATGAGTGGCATTATAAAAAGCAAGTGCAGTTGTTGTTTTGCTCTATTTTCAGTGCAAGTGTCCTTCAATGATGAGTTCATATTTTGATTAAAGAATGGTTCATCATTGCTACAAGAGTACAGACAATATGCCAGGCAAGGTGGGTACATGGCACTGCACACTTTTGATAAATACAAAGACATGATGATTAAGTAATAACTGAACAATCTATGCATTTGCCACTGGGAACTGGAACATGTGGAAACAAAACTGAGAACACTTACTTTGTGAGCCTTACACACATTGCTGATACATTTTCACATGAACAGTTATCAAAAGTCAGTCTAGCTTTTCATGTCTTTGCTTCTACACAATCACACTAAATTTCAAGGAGATCCACCAAAAAATTAAGGATGACTGAGTGTTCACAAGATTTTCACATGTTGACCCATATATTACATAATTACTATAGGTAGTGCCACCAACACCAAGATTGACTTAGATTTTTATACACTTGGCACATGTTAGTCCTGAAAGTTACTGTGAGTTCATTTGATTTTCACTTATTTTACTGATGTTTCAAAACAGCCAAAATAAGAAGTAGGTCACCTAATTCAATTTTACAGCACGACCTAACATAAATATGCCAAGGTCATCCATATTACAGAATAAGTTAGATCCTGACATGATTTATATATCTTATAAATTTGGCATGTCGACCTGAATTAGTTTTTGAGATATGGAATTTTACATTTTCCACACATTTTGGCTTGTAATTTCTAAACAGTAGAAGGGGCCACTCAAAAATTTGACTTCCTTCACAATCTTTTTACATGCTTTCATTTGCTTTATAAAATTCTTTTCCTTTCTGCTTTTTTCTTTTGGCAATGTTCCTTTTTATAACTACATATATGGATTGCCTAGTGCCTGGTGCAAGCAGTGAAATGATCTACTAATTTATGGTTTCTTGTTGGTGGTCCCTGACCCCTGTCTAGACTTGACTGGCTGTCATGCTCATCAACGGTAAGTAGGTAATGTTTTTATTGACAGTCATCGCTGACTCATTAGTATGTATGATACAGTAACAAAATAAAATACTATGAAACAATAGTAGTGGGTCGTTCCCTTGTTTTTTTTTCACTTTTTCAAATAAGGTTAATGTGCTTTGCTTTGTATGGTTTCCACACCAAGTTTGCATACTCTTAATGTGGTCTTACTAATGTTTTGTATAGATATTTAAATGACATCTCGTCCAAAACTCGGAATGTCTCCTCTTTCCCATCTTTTTGTTTGCTATATTTACCTTTTTTTTACTATGTGTTCAAATGCAGGTTTTAATCAATAAGGACTCTCAAATCCTTTTCGTCTTTTGTTTGACGCAGCATGACTATGCTATCTTTTAAATCTGTCATAGTGTAAGTAGTTGTTACAATTTGTTTTCCCAGACTTAAAAACCTTACACTTCTTGGGCTGAAACAACAGTTTTTGACCATTCAGACACAGCATCAAAGTCTTTTTGCAGTGAATGCAAATTCTCTGTTGATGTAATCTGTCTAAATGTTTTTATACAGCTGGACAGCTCTCAAATTCAAGGACCTTTCCAGAACTTTCAAGGACCTTTTTACCAGGATTCAAGGACTCTCCAACCTGATCAATTTTCTTTGTGCGTGTCTCACTGTCTATTTTTTTAAGGGTTTCTATAGTGGAAGGAGAGGACATGATCAAGCTAACCTACTGATTGGAGAAAAGTGAATTAGTGGACATTTAAAATTCAAGGACTTTCATGGACTTTATTGTAAAAACATTGATTTCCAAGGTTTTAAAGACATCGAAAAAGCATTTAGCAAATTCAAGTGCTTTCAAGGACACGTATAAACCCTGGTTTTAGTATCATCTGCACACAGAAAACTTGTGAACTGACTATACATGTACTTAGAAGTTCATTTACATATATGGCAAATAATATTGGACCTAACACTGATCCTTGTGGTATGCCACTTGTTACTGGGGTAATGTTTGATCCAGTTCCATTCATAAATACCTGTTTAGATCTATTTGTAAGAAAATCTTTAAATCAATCTGTAACTTCCAATTTTTATTCCATAACTTTCACATTTACCGAGCAGTCTGCAGTGAGGTACTTTGTCAACAGCTTCATGAAACCCATAAATATTTTATCTACTTGACCTCCATTACTATTTCTGTCCATATGTAAAGTACTCTTAGTAATCGAGATACTGCAGAATGACCAATGCCGGTAATAAATCTGTGCTGCTGTTTACTCCATTGTTCTCTTCCATGTGTTCTATTATTCTGTCTCAGATTACTGACTCCATAGTGTTACAGGAGATGCAGGTAAGACTCACTGGACAATAGTTTTCAGGTTTGTCTTTCTTTCCTTTTTTATGGATAGCTGCATTTTCTCAAAATCTCTGGAAGAGTTTTTTTTCTCTCAGTGAAGTCTTAAATGTTACTGAAACTGGTTTAGCAATAACTGCTGAAAGCTCTTTGAGCAGGTGCCATATCTGGTCCAACGACCTCTGAGGGGTTAAGATTTTGCAGTTTGTCCACAACCGCTTCCTCAGACATTGGCATATTGTTCATTTCTAGTGTAACTGCACTTGGAAACAATCTTTGTATGTCACCTTCAGGTGCCTCACTGAAGACTAATGAGAAGTACTTAATAAGCCAAACAATTTGCTTTGTCTTATTATTTTCAGTTCATTACATTCCCTTCTTAGTATTCATTTCAGGTATACCAGTTCTATTGTTTGTTTTAACATAATTAGCCCATATTTTTTTAAGATGGACTTTAATTTCCTTTGCTAATTCTCTCTCAAAAGCTTTTGATTTTGGATCAAACATTCTTTAGCATTTTATTGCTTCTGAACAAGGGCAGTTTCATTTTATCAAGGTTTTTGGCCGGGAATTCTTAAAGGGTAGGGGACTTGCTAAAAATGGTTACAATGGAAAAATAAAAGCCCTAGTCTCCTTTTCAATATAATTAAGGACGCCTCTATTTTCAGGGTACTGGGAAAATAGATTGGTAGTCTATTTTCACTGCACCGTGATAACAGACTGGCAGTCTATTTTCATTGTACCGACGACCGTGACTGCAGACTGGTGGTCTATTTTCATGCTACAAGTTATAAACAAATATAGCTGGCTATATTTACGTTGTACAATTATCTGCTTATTTATGTGATACCAAGGCAATAGCTTATACATTTGCATGGTGTTGTGACCACATGCAATCCAGTGGTAAACGATCACTCCCGCTGCATTATGGTGTATTATTAATACTTTTGACACAGGTCTTATTGGCTTGATAATGGGGTATGTACACTTTGAATTGAAAAACTGATTGACAAGATACAGGGTCCAGCATATGTATCGTAAAAGGGTGGATTTTTCAGGAAAAAAATGTTTTGGCCTTTGACTGGAGTCTTGAATGGTCACCCCCTAACTATATAGTCCAGTACACCACGAATGGCATGACACGCAGGTATGTGTACTGTGTAGAACGGAATGACCACATTTCGCGGCAACAGTAATGACCACAAATTATAAAGTATTTACATTTCAAAGTGTTGTCTGCCTGTGTATTTATTGAAACTATTCATGACATCTTTCTCCATTTCGCTTCGCTCATTTAAACACAATCATGAATATGTCTGCATACACTGAACTTGTCAAGTGGAACGAGGTTGTGGAAAGTGGACCCAAAATATGTCAGTGACCCAGTTACATCTGATTAGCTGAAACCCACCGTGAAAATAGAATTCTTGCTAAAATCATGGTAACATGAAAATAGCTTGCTGGTGTATTTTAATGGTACCCTGAAAATATTCAGTCCGTATAATTAATGAGGAGACCAAATTTAAAACCCTAAATTTTGATGTAAACATAGTAAAGCCTCAGAATTTTAGGGCTAAATAAGGGAAACCCTGTTTTATGTTTCTGTGCTGGCACAAACTTTCCTCCAGGTTAGACTGCAAGTTTAAGCCTCTTCCATAACTTTTCCCGACATTTTGCGTGTCTTCCCTTTATTTTCATCTTGCTTGAAATTCAGACTTCAGTTTACCTATTGACATTGCATACTCAATTGGATATCCTCAACAAACTTGAACTATGCACGACTTGTATCCTTGAACACTCGATCGTTGCATCAAGCTTTAAACAGGTCCATGGTTGTTTATTTATTGGTTGCAATTATCCCTCCAACCCCTAGGGTAGGGATCTCAGTGTTCTTAATTTTCTCTTAAAAGCAGACAAAGTTGGTGCAGATACCACGTCTTCACGCAAATTGTTCCACTTGTTAACCACTCTGTTTGAGGAGAAAAATTTGAAGGTATCATGATATGTAAATCTTTTAGATAGTTTTAAAGAGTGACTTCTCAACATTCTAGTCAGATGTGAGAAAAACTTATCAGGGTTCAGCTTGTATAGTCCATGTAGGATCTTGTAAGTCTCACACAAATCACTGAAAATTCTGCGATCCTCTAAAGACTCTAAGATAATTTCTTTAGTTGAAAGTCTCAAACAATGTTTTTGTACTGCTTCTACGGCGTCAATATCCTTCTGCTGCCAGGGGCTCCAAATATTGGCCCTGTATTCAAGCACTGGTCTTACTAGGGTCTCATATAGAATTTCTATTTTATTGTCAAGTCCTGTAAAACATCTCTGTAGTAAGCCTATCCGTTGGTTTGCATTCTTATATTACTCCTTGGATATGTCCTCTTGGGTGGAGATTGTTTGTAATTAGGATTCCTAAGTCTTTTTGTTGAGAAACTGTTGTCAGATTAGTACCATGTAAAGTACAGGCATAGTTCACCTTCTCATGTAATTTAAGGGCAACACATTTATCAACATTGAAATTGAGTAGCCAGGTATCGGACCAGCTACTGAGGGCATTTAGATCGTCTGTTAGTTTTCACAGTCTGTTATATTGTAGACAGTATTATACACTTTGGTGTCATCAGCAAATAATTTACAAATTGTATTTATGATGCCTGGTATGCCATTAACGTAACTAAGAAACAAAAGTGGTCCCAGGATGGAGCCTTGAGGGACCCCGCTTGAGACATTCTGCCATCCAGACACCCCGCTCCTTAGGACAACTCTTTGCCTTCCTCCTTTCAAAAAAAAAATTCTCAAGCCATTCAAGCATTTTGCTCTAATATTCCAGCCTGTCTTAATTTGTGGACTAGTCTTGTGTGGGGCGGGTATCAAATGCCTTAGCAAAGTCTAAATAAATTATGTGGGTCTCGAGTTTCTCGTCAGAATAGCCAGACCAATTAAAGAGGCACTTGAGCAACTGGGTAATACAGCTACAACCATCTTGGAACCCATGTTGGTCACAACTAAGAAAATCATTATCCCAAGACCAATTTCAATATTTTGTCATATATAATCCTTTTAAAAATTTTTGCTACTTCACTGGTCATTGAAACAGGGCGGTACTTAGAACAAAGCTGTCTTTGTGGCAAGTATCCTGTCTAGAGGCTCTGAGTAAAAAGAATAGATAAAGGTACATCTAGATTAGGACACTTTTTTAAAACATTCACTTTGACTCCATCTGGCTCACAAGCTTTGTTTAATTTAAGTTTTAAAAGTTTATCTCGCACCATAATTGGTAGAATGTTGAAGTCAAAAAGAATGTTTTGAGGATTCAGTTCATGCGGCAGAGGAATAGCAATCTCTGGTTCTTGAGTCATAACTGATACAAAATAGGAATTTAGAGCTTCACCTTTCTCAGAGTCTGCAGTGACTTTATTTTGACCAGTTTTAATCATATCGACAGTAGAGGACAATCTGGAAAAATGCCTAGTGTAGTTCCAGAAGAACTTTGGGTTTCCTTTAATATTGTCAACTAACGTATCGTACTATCCTCATAGTGCCTTTTAGCTTCACAAATTACCGTCTCCAGCTACTCTACACTTTTGTCATACATAAATTTATCCGCATGGAGCTCAGATTCTGTACTCCTAACAAAATGTTTCCTTGGCTTTGGGATTTTCTGGCTCTCTTTACTGATCTATATCTTGGGGGGGGGGGGTCTATGTCTTTGGCCTGGTTTGATATATTTACATGGGATAAACTTGTCCACTGAGCATGATTTTACTGATCCCTTCAACTTTTCAGCGAGGGGATCGAGCCAGATGGTCGGATCAGGAGCACGTGTTATACTTGTAGCAGCTCCTTGACCTTGGCCGGCTATACCACGTCCCTGGTCGGATAAACGTTGTAACCCAGGGGGGATAAACCTGTAAATCTTGATTCTTGGTTTCAGCGTGACGTCACAGGTGTACACATCTGAGAACCTAGCTAGGTGAAAGCATCCCATGGCCATGCTCTCCATTCACTTAGATGTTAAACTTTGCATTTTTAAATCTCCAATATGGAAACAATTGTGGTCTTTAAGTTGATGATTCCAAATTTTGGACATGAAGAAAAGAACGTCCAATGTATGAAACTATGTAATTTTGAGTATATTATATCCCCCAAAAATGTATTTGAGGAGTTTTTTCATTTTTTTCGGACATGGTTAACAAAGAATATACAGGTTGCCAGTGTGCTTTCACCTAGCCTTGTGTGGCTGCAGGTCTGTTGTTCACACCTTTTCATTGGCTAAGCAGTTAAAGTGCCAGGATGGTGAATCCAAGAATATAGTTTATTCCTCCTTCGTTGCACAAACTTCTTGAGTTGATGGATATCATTAATGGAATTCCAAAAGGGTAGCACACTTATGCGATCCGAAAACAGGTAAAACCAAAACCACAATATCTGACACACTAAATACACACCCGTACTATCTTAATTCAATCGCATGTAGCCACTGTTATGATCACTGAGAACATGTTGATTTTCACGTCGCCCCATCCCAGCAAATGGGCGCATCCATATTGAATATTCCGAACATTAAACAGCTGAATTAATTTTGCGTAAATTAAAAAAACATACAATAATGTATATATTTTTTCTGATTGTTTTGTTTAATTGTATTTAGGCACATCTGACTCAATTTGCTGCGTGTACACCCTCTCTCTTACTCAGTGAAATATTTCCGAAGATTTCCGAGGTAGATCGACCAATGCGTCAAAAGAGGGCGCCATTTTGAGGGGAAGTAGTAAGATTCTGACACCACGTTGAGCGTGTGAATTTCGAAAGAGAGAGGCTAGCTTTTTAAACACTGAAAATGAGTGGTGGAGTATACGGGGGAGGTGAGATATATTTATAGAATGGATACAAACAATTAATGTTGATCGTATTTCTGAAGTTTTGCTTTGTGCAGACACCGGCTCGTGATGCCGCCTGAGCACACTGACATTGTTTTGTGTTGTTAAACTGGGTCACGCAGCAAAACAAAGCACCGCATGCTGTCCGAATGTTCAGTTCACTTTATGCCTATGGGTATATGACGCGTCAAATGGCGCAAAATTGACTTCCCGTGTGATTTTTACGTATGTTGGGTAAAAAATTAATATATTTCTTATTTTTACTTTTGTAAATTTCATATGTTGCACAGAGCGTGCCCAATTCTCGGAAATCGACGGTAATATAGTTTTGGTATTTTACCATTCGCCCATTCATTGAAATATTTATTTTATAAGCACAGGGAGACTGATGTGGAATCGAAGATGAAGTTGACTATTTTGGAAATTTGCATATTTTTAGACAGTGTGAGCTTTTAGATGGAAAATATCCATTATAGTCGTCAAGTGTTATTCAACAGGGAACCGTGCTGGAACCCTTGTTGGTTTTTGTTATAGCTCCCGAAGGGAGCTAAACCGTTACGTGCGTACAGGAAACAAATTAATTCATGCTCCCTTATCTTGCTAGTGGATGGCCTGAATTGTTGGCGCACGGAAGTTGTTTTTTTTTTTTTGAAGCAAACAGAACCGGAATTGCAGTCTAGAACCCATGAAAACTGAATCATTCTCCGCGACAGATTAACCCAAATGAAAGAACAAGTTAATTGTCGTGTACATAATTAATATTTTTCTCAAATTTTCGGATCATTAGTCCTTCTTCAGGGAATAACAGTTGATAAGCAAAGATAAACGCTCACCAGCCCCAGGCTATGGGCTTGGCTGGTTCCCTGCCTCGCCGCTACGTCGTACAGATACTCGAGCACCGAGCGAAGCGAGGTGTGAGTCGTTTTCATAGATAACACAAGCACAACAATATCCCTATGTGTTTACATGAAATGAAATTGAAATAAATTTTTTATTTACATATATAATAATTGAGACCCATCTTCACGGAAAATATCAATATAGCGGCGCTGCACGGAAAATATGAATCGGGCTGTAGGGAACTACACAAAACACAGTCATCGCAAAATATGAATCACGCTTGGAAAGACACCAAACACAGTAGGGCGACAAAGCGTCAAGTCAATACGAGCATGCCTGCGATAGCAGGCCATGCGAGTCGTACTTTGCCTTCGGGAGCTTCCACAGCCTGGCTGTTACATATTACATCAACGACCTTCCTGAGTGTGTCAAGTCCACCACCCGTATGTTCGATGAGGACTGTCTCTTATACAGACCCATCAGAAACCAAAGAGATCGAGATATACTCCAAAAAGATTTGGATGCTTTAACAGAGTGGGTCACAAAATGGCAGCTTCGTTTGAACCCTAAGAAATGTTATGTCATGCACATCTCAAATTCAAATAAACATAGGAATACCATATACAGGTTGTGTGGCGAGACATTAGCAGAGGTGCCTTCAAATCTATATTTGGGAATCCAACTAGAAAAAACCTTACAATGGAATGCTCATACCAACTATATGACAAGTAAAGGCAGTAGAGTGCTGGGCTTACTACGCAGGAATCTAAGTGATACTAGCCCAAAGCTCAAACTAACAATATACTACTCTTGTTCGACCCATTCTTGGATCCGCCAACACGTCATAAGCTGCTTATCAGCTGACTGCTGTTGTTATGCAAATAAGCGGGCCCTGTGAAAACACGTTCCACATCGCATATAGTCCCACGTAAAATTAGACATTTTTATCCACAATTATATCCATGTTGTCGACCGCAAATCAACAAAATAACATTGAAGACAGCATCATTTTGCCGAATTCTGCTACTGAATAAAAATTGGAGATATTTTGATGATCATAACTTAGGGTTTTAGCGCTGGTTTTCGGGTAATGCTTAGCATACATTGAATGGGTATCCACAGACGCTTTCAGGGAGATTCACCGAGTAACGCGGGCATGTAAACTAAGATTCCCGGATGTGCGGATCCGAAAATACTTGAGTACAGTGCAGCTGCATGGGACCCACATACCGGCAAAAATATAAGACAAATTGAGAGAGCCCAAAGACAAGCCGCCAGATTTATTGTTAATAATTATGAACATATTCCGGAAACTGTTACAAACATACTTGAGGAACTAAATTTGGACATCCTGGAAAAAAGAAGGAAAAATTTAAGATTATACATGCTCTACAAGATAGTGAATCAAGAAGTCGATATAGACCGTGACAAATACTTATATCCTGCTGTTACCAAAACCGGAAGAAGCCATCCCCTAAAATTTCAAACTTGTGCAACCGGGATAGATGCATACAAATTCTACTTTTTCCCGCAAACAGTTTTGTACTAGAATAAATTACCCTGTGATACTGTCTCTGCACAAACTCTCTCCGGGTTTAAGGAGAGACTACGTTGTGATTGACAGTACAGCTCCCGCTCATGCGTCCAGCATTGATACTCATCCTTGAGTTCTGCTGGAGTAATTGAACAGAAACAGAAACGCCCATACATTGTCCTTGACACAACGAAGTTTGCAAAATATAGTTGCAAATCTAATCTGTATTAAATACAGAGGTTCTCACTTTGCCTTCCCAGCAAAAAGGTAAACAAAAATAATATGGAGCCAAATACCTTCCCATGTCCAACATTTGGACACACCTAACTTTTTCCACATAGCAGGATTTTCTCAATCATGTCTTGTAAATGTATGCGCGTTTGCAATCCAAAGAGTATGATTTGACAAGGAATATATACCAACAATAGGAAAGATATGGGTTAGTTCTGAATTCGCCTAAAGATGGTGCTGCCCATCCTGTTCATGGTTGACTGCCCACATCTTGTGGTCACTTTCTATGATCGTCACCTTTTGTAATATAGCAAGTATAAATTTTAACCCCTCTGTATGTTGTCAACTATGCTTTAAACTTGCATTTTATTACACCAGGGTGTAATTGGAGGATGACTATATATGTACTTCCTGCATCATTGCAGATAATTTTAAGTCTCTCCGGTTCACTGAGCACTGACATTTTTTGATCAATCAATGTCATGTGTATGTAAACGTGAAAGTAGAATTCACTCTTAAATTCCTAACTGCATTCCTTCACATTTGAGTAGTGTGATATTTTACTCACTTTAAAAGCTCCCCTTAGATAATTGAGGTGAGCTCCTAAAAACACACCTCAATCTTGCATCTAAGTACTCTGACTATGGCAATAGCCCACCTACAGCTCACCAAGAATGATTTCAGATGACCTTTTTCAGCTCCCCAACGGTTTTTGGATGTGAAGGCCTGCTTGCATTCTGTATTTGTATTTGTGTCTCTTTGTCCAGAACCGCTTCCTAGACTTAGTCATTACCCTATTCAGCAGTCCAAACTCCTTACTCTCCGTAAGCTAACCTGTCACTGTCTAACCTATATATACATACAGGGCTTCCCTTGGAAATTTTAATTTTGTAGCCAAATATGTGTGCATAATACAATGTTTGGGACACTCCTATTTGTTAACCATTAGCCAATTGTAAAAAATTATAGCCAAAGTGGTATTTTCATAGCATTTTGCTACATTGGCGAATGACAGGGGAAGGCCTGACATATGGAAGTACTATTGTCCATATTGCCCACGTTTTCTGTTGAATTTTGACATAGGCTGTATTAGCCCAAATAAATTCAAGGGTCTTCAGCGGGTAACTACTCAGAACATGTTTCGGAGTCTATACCTGTACATGTCTCTCTGAGTAGCTTGTCTTAAACTTCAGACGCAAATTCCATTAGGCATATGTATATATGTATGTCAGTCAATTTTAACAGTACAGTGTACTAGGATTAAGCTTGTATTCATAAGTAAAGTTTCCATAAACTGGCAAGTCAGTTAACCTCTGTATTGTAAGCTATTGGCACAGAGTTTGCTATTAACACAATAGGCTAATTTGTGTTGTCATTCTGGCTTTGCAATGTAGGAAGTGTATGCTATTGTCACTAGCATTTCTAATGAATATGGAACAGAAGTTGTAGTAAAATTTTTAGTAATAAGAAAACTATAACTTAAAATCTTCAACATTATTTGTGAAAAATTTGTATTTCTATTGGGGACATAATTTTTTGTGTCACTAATTGTATAACTACCCAAAATTCCTTTGCATGTATTTTTACAAATCCTGAAGGAAAATGATTTTTGGAATTTACACCAAAAGTCTTGTTTATGCTCCAATAAAGTACTGGTATGTACATGTGCATCTTTTTAAATGTTTTAGATGAAGTGGGTGCCTTGGTGTTTGACATTGGCTCCTACTCCGTCCGTGCGGGCTATGCCGGAGAAGACATGCCAAAGGTATGTACACTTCAAGTCATGATATACCTTGGGCGGGTGTTTACCAATTTTGTTCAACTGGTCAAACTTCAGTGATTTTTATGATTTTTTTGGGCAAAATGTTAACGTCTTGTTCTAAACTGCCAAGTCAATTGCTGTGAAATTGCATAAGGATACTTCTGGGTGCCTGTAGAGCTTAATTTGTTGAACAGGTGGCAAAGTGATTATTTTTTGTGTGTTTTCACTTTTCTTGGTGTTTTTTCCCAAATGGTTAGCTGGAAACTCTTCAGACTGATTTGGAATGTATGTGGGCTTGATCTCCACCAAATGTGTTCGCCACCTGGTGGTGCTGTCATTTCTGATTCAATTCTACCGACATGGTTTGCAGGCACAGCCATGCATTATCTTAAGGCTAGCATCATTTCCTTCAAATGATACCATCGCTGTTTTGAAAGAACTCATTGTGCTTAAACTTAGTTTTATGTTTTAGCTGTTGTTTGTTTTTATGTTAGGTTACTGTATTTTTGCTTCGAACTTGTATTCCTTACTTAAATAACAGGAACATCATATAACCTCTTGCATATGTTAATTCTCATAGATCTGTGATCATTGTTTAGGTGACTTTATTGCATCTCTTTATTAAGAGTCCTGGCTGTACAACCACCAGTGGTCAATAATATATTTTTGCTAGAAGTAGTCAGACATATTCAATTTTTCAATTCCTTTGAACCTGGTCATGAAGTAAATTACACAATATTTCATGAACTGGAATGGTGCAGTTGCCATCCTGTCTTTACCATGGCTAGCTTTGCCAAGGGAAAATGTGTTAGGATTCTGAAGTGAAGGGTCACAAGTTCAAATCCCACCTTTGACACTCCCTGTTTCGGTACATGTATCATATAGTTCAGATCCCAGTCACATGCATATATGTCCATTCTGTCTAATACACTAGGTTAGCCCTAGCAGTAGCCAAAGTAGCCAATTGCTACTAAAACTTCAAAATGGCTATTAAAAGTAGCAAATGGCTACTAAAATTTCCCCCCAATTTTTTATTTTCATGCAGAAATTTAACAGATTTCAAGTCTATGTAGGTCTTTCCTAGAAAAATTGAAATTTTGGCTACTAATTTTAAAATCGTAGTGCTAACCTAGAATTCAGCATGTAGACCATGGCAGGGGGCCAGTCAGAAAGCAAGATGCTGACTGGGAAGTGGACAAAACACTGTGTAACATTGAATCGGAATCTTTTTCTCCACATTTTGAGTTGATTTCTTTGGCTTACTTTCAATTTCTACTGCAAGTTTTATGTGATGGTTTATTGTTTATACATGTAGCTTCCAAAAACAACCTGGATAAAACAGTACTAAGGTACATTGAGTTTTGAAAAACAAGTTGTGTATTATTACAGTAGAGATAATATTTTGAGTAGAATTTGCAGCCAGGCAGGTCAACAGAGTTTACAGTGTGAGGTTTCCAAAATGCCAACATGTTATCCAAATAGGACATCTACTTCATATTCACTGCATCATGAAATTATAATCCGATCGGGTCAAAATCATGCTGTAGTTTCATTGAAATGACTTAAAGGAATGAGTGATGAGCCCATATGTTGATGTTTGCAGGCAGAGTTTCCTACAACAGCTGGAGTTGTGGATATTGAGCCTGAAAACAACATCATGGAAAGTGAAGAGAGCAACCAAACAACACCTCAGTCAACCAAGAAACACTACTTGGACACGGTCAACATCAAGGTACCCCGCAAAGACATGGAAATGACCACCTGCTTGAAGGATGGCATGGGTATGTTTGTAATGTGCACTTGAAAGACATTGGGATGACTACCTGCTTGAAAGATGTCATGTATATGTTTGTAGTGTATACTTAGAGACATTAAAATGACCACCGGCTTGAAGGATGGCATGTGAGATTTGACAGTTATGGAAGTAATTCACCGGCTTGAAGGATGGCATGTGAGATTTGACAGTTATGGAAGTAATTCACACACATAGATGTCACATTGTGGGGTCATGACTTGTGATTGTATTATAAAGAGTTTTGCAGGGACCGCTCTGACCATTAGCCAATTAGCCAAATGCTAAGGTTTCTTGAATTTGGCTAATGAAATGTGTAACTGGCTAAAATACTTTAACATGAAATATTAAAGGGCCACTACAAAATTGTTAATTATGCTAATATTCCCAATTTTGGCTATAAATTTTTGAAGACTAGATCTGTCCCTGGTTTTGTATTGCTAAGATTCGAAGAGTACCTCTTAGTTCATGTAATTGGGGTTAGCTGATAGGGTGTGTTAATGCTTTAAGTAATAAGATATTAAACAGAGGTAAGGAGTGAAGTAGCAGTGGTTCTTTTTTTGTCTTTTTGAAACGTCCATTGGCGCTTGTTTTTTATGTACTGATTTATTCAATATAAGGCCAAGGAAAATCATTTCTCCGGTTATCCAACCTGTGCTATCCAAACATACCCAGAGTTTATGGGGGCGTGGTTAAGAAATTCCATTTTCACTCCTGATCCTGGACTTTTAGCGGACTTTGATCCATTGGTATTCCTCATCATAGTTGAATATTTTAGTCATTTTGCCCAATTGCAACTTCCATTTCATCCACTTACACATTACATGTTAAAAACAGCATAATGGCAGTGGCTGGAACATTTATATCTGCAATAAACATACAAGACATGTATTTTGCAAATATAGATTAGTGTTAGTTCATTTACAGATGATATTCCTTGCATGAAAAAAGACAAAACCCTCTGAGTGACCCTAAAATTATGAAGGAAAGAAAATTTTACAATGAAAGAAAAAAAATCTACTGTAATTGCCCAAAGTTAACACGCAGGTGCGATTTTGCCATGTGAAACCAGGTAAAAAGCCATATACCTGTGTATAACGTGCATGTAAAAAATACCAAAACAGACGCCATGCGCCCACTCAAGCAAACCCACACATCAACAGGAGTACCCAGCAGTTCAAAATGACTGGGTTGTCCACTGCATTTTCCCCTCTGTACTACATGTATATTTATTCAATTAAATCATTCAATTTTTATCCAAAATTTCCAATTATCTAAATGTCGAAGACTTCTAATTTGAATCAGGCACTCCAACAGTTACTATCGGTAAACTGGGCCGTGTGTGTGACCATCAGTCATTGCATGCACGCACCTCTACAACTCACACCGCATCCGTTCTCCTACATATCTGATAGATTTTGTCCATGCATGGTAATTTGTTGGAAAATAAATATCAAATCCTTTGGAAATCCCAGTTCGATCAGTTCAATGAGCAGGCGGGTCTAAATAATGAGCTTGTGAAGTACAGGTAAACTTGCAAATGGTGACGATCTTTTAATATACGTCGCAGCGACATCTAGCGGTGATCAATTTCAAGTCGGTACATTGACTTTCAACAACACTCCCAAGTTCGAAGTATCAAAACACAGAAACGATCTGAGAAAAGTTTCTCTTTTGTTAATTAGAGAGTAAGTAAAGCAGACATATATGATTTTTGAAGAAATATGAGACTTAAGAGTGTTTTTAAAGCGTGTATCGATGATTGCTTGTATTATCGCCCATATATGAATTCTGCCGACAATCCTGTACGCTCCATGATCGAGAACTTGGTTCAAAACGTACAAACACGGGGCCAGAAAAAAGTGTCCTGACTTCTGTACCTGTATATACCGCGCACTAGGACTTCAGAGAAATAAATTAGGCTACAAAAGTGTGCGTTATCTATGGGGAATTACGGTACATGTCGACCCTAATTTACCATAACATGTTATCAAAATTTTGGCTTTGCTTTATGAGAACAGCACATTATGTGTGAAGTGTGGCTGCCATAATGTTGCAACAAGTTTGCTATAATATTGTGTCATGAATCCTTTTGTTGGTAACTCAGAAATTGTTTGTCATTCAGAGAACTGGTGAGAATTCAGCTTTGAAGTTGAAATGCAATTTAGCAATTGATCATGTGCAGAATCACTTCACATGTAACACATGTAGAGGAGAAGGAGGAGCTAACATCTTTAACTTTTTATTCACAGTGGAAGACTGGGACTTGTTTGAGAAGTTGCTTGACCATACTTACAGTAAACACATCAAGTCAGAGTCCCATTTACATCCTGTCATGATGTCGGAACCAGCAGTGAGTATACTATGAATTACCCTCTGGTTCACATAACGAGCATCATCCACAAAGGGAACTGGTAATGCCTGAGGCATTAGACACCAAGAGTAATACAGTTTCCTGAGTGGGAGATGACTGCAGTATCACCCGGTAAACTAGTGGGTAACAAATTTATTCCATTTGTGTGAAACTTCAGTACAAATAAAATCACAACACATTTATTGTAATTTGACCTGTTTGCTTGTGTTTTCTTTTCCTTCCCCCATTTTGTTTGTAGCCGTCGTCTGCTATCTGCTGCCTATTTTGGAATAGCATTCTCTGCCACTAGGTGGCAAGGTACCATATTTCCATTTGCCTGGTATTACTACAGTAATACCATGATTTGCGTTCAATGCCACAAGCACCTCACAGCTATTAACCAGTCATATGCCTACAAATTTAATGAAAATGGAGTAAACACTGATACAAAGGAAATGACGGTAGGATATCAGCAGTGCGTAAACTTAGAGGTTATCTCATGGATAATTAGTATCTTCCCCAATACAGTTCCCCTGAGAGCCTGTATACTCCCGAGACCCAAATTGTCGAGGGAGTATTCAGCTCAAGGGGATCTGCACAGAGTAGGAGACTGATTTAGCCCTAGGATGATCTTTGAATCCTCAATATATCTGCCATAATAAGACGAAAAATGCAAATGCAGCTTTACTTGGGATTATGTAAGCTGCTATATACCAATTCAGTGACCAAAACATACAGTTTCTGGTTCATAATTTTGTGGGAGAAAAGCCCACCTCCCCTTCAGGAAGAAAAAGGCATAAACTACTGTCCTGTCAGGTCATGCATCTTTTGCAGTACGCACCCTTGCAACGTGAGTGACGTCATGGCACATAACGTCATTTGAGTTGCTGTTTCCGCAAATAGAGAATGTGAGGGATATACTGACTTTCAATGATATTTTAATGGGGAGATTGTATTCCCCTTGGGAAGATACTGGCTATTGCTAGTGTAACATTGTCCATGTGTTCTAATTGGATAGTTTCTGTATCCTTCCTTATTTTGGTCTCGGTATGTCGGATTATCCCTTGAAAGACACTGTATGCTGCAGGACTAAAAAATCAGTATGTGGGCAGTTTTAGTACTACATTTACGATATACACTGACACAAAGGAAATGAGTAGTATATCAGCAGTGAGAAAACACAAAGGAAATGACAGTAGTATATCAGCAGTGAGTATGCACAAAGAAAATGACAGGAGTATATCATTTAACAGTGAATATACACGAAGGAAATGACAGTTGTATATCCATTTGGGGTGAAAACTGATGTCAACAGTACTCCTTAGATGTAGGGATTGACTTAGACATTAGGCATTATGTCAGGCTTTCTGCCAAAGGGTAAAATGGATAAAATTTTGTACTGTAGAATTTTCTTAGGGTATGCCTGTGTACCCTAAAATTCTTGCTTAAGATCCCATAAACTTTTGAAAATTGGCTTTGCATCAGGGCCTGTGATATCTATCTCAACATGTTTTTAAGGTATTTTGTATCTCAAATTTTGCATACTCACAATTTGTCTGGCAGAAACCCTGAATGCTTTTCAAAAATACATATTAACGCCCACAATAGCGCCTGACATAAAAAAAAAACAAAAAATAAAAATAAAAAAAAAAACAAAAAAAAAAAACACTGCCCTTATAGCAGATGGGAGTGAAAAAACATTCTGTGCAAGATGAAGCTTTAACCATGTTACTCTTCAGTCTATTGTGCTTAAATCTATTGTCACAGAAAACAAAGAGCTCAATATTGAGTCCATCTAAAGTGCGTGGTAGTACAGTGGAAAAGGTTTCCAATGAAATAAGGAGCTCTCAAAGGATGAAGCTGAAAGCTAAGTACAGTCAGGCCGCCTTTAACCGTCATTTGATAATTCGGCAGCAATGAGCTGTGAACGGAATTCCCCCATTGATTTACTACATGATAATCCGGCACCCTTGAATTTCGTCACCGGCATGTTAATTGCAGAACGAAAGAGCGTTTTTCAATGTAATTTGCTTCTTTAATCCGTCACTTGATATTCAATGGAGCATATACCTTGCAATAACATACCTGATTGCGCCGTACCGCAAAATCAACAATCACCTGACGTGTTCCCAACAAGTTCCGAGTTGATTAGACGTTCTATTGTTCCCGCCTTAAATGGCTAAAGTTCATTGCAAAGGCCAGAATCCAATGAGGGATTTTGTGCTGACGACGCAGCGAAAGTTTGGCGCATCGAAGAACAATTAAAAGATTTGAAAGTGAGCGCAGTAAACAAAAAAAGATTTGGGACTTCTTTGCGCCAAAATAAGCTATTAAAGGCAAAATATGTCCAAAAACATGTGTGAGATTAACATTGGGGTTGGCACATTTATGCCCGCTCGCTCCATTCATTTTGAACGTAACATTAATTGTACATATGGATATGGATATGAATACACTGAATGAATTTTTTTCCTTTTTTCCTATAATTTGCACGTTTCGTTATTAAAATTTCATATGATTGGTAATACGTGTATGTGATTATGTTTTTATTTACTCATTATTAGGTGCAAATTTGGCCTCTTATTCTCCATACATCCTGGTGAATTACACTGTGATTTGTTAATCTGGCAGCCTTGTTAATCCGGCAAAATGACCAAAAACAGATGGTGCCAGATAAACGCGGCCTGACTGTACCTGGTTTTCAGAACTTTTTCATGTGAGAAGATCAGAGGATAATCCATAATAGCTGAACTGATGCATGACCAAGTGGCTCTTCTGTTTAAGTATTTTGTGTCATTAAAAACATGTGGACATATTTGTTATCCTGTCTCATTTTTTACTTGTAGTGGAACATGAAGGGCAAAAGGGAACGCCTTGCAGAATTGATGTTTGAAAAATACAACATTCCAGCTTTTTTCCTCAGTAAAAATGCAGTCTTATCAGCGTATCCTTGCATGATATATGAAACACACTGAGTGCACAGCTGAAAAATATGGAATCAAAATCTTGTTTGTTTTGTTCTTTGCACTTTGTCTGGTGCATAGTTTGATTTTAATACACATGAACACAATGTATTTATGTATTTAAGGTAACGAGATACAAATGTGGTGCAAATCAGCATGGACAACTTCACGGCCAGGGCTGTAACTTTTAAGCTGTTCACATGAACATAGTAAAAGTATACATTTTTGGATTTTTCTAGCTCTACTATATGTAGGGTAAAATTGGGACAATATACTGATTGTAATTGTTGAATAAACAAACCATGAAGAAGAGCATGTCTTTTATTTCAGACCCCAGCGCTCTTGGCTAATAACTTTTTTAATGTATACAACAAACTTGTGACAAGTATGCCATTTTATTGGCAATATATCAAAATTCAAAAGTGTCCTTTTATTTGGCTGTATGTATTTTATTTGCATAAGTGCAGGCATTCAAACACGGTGGCATTACTTAATCAGCTGAATGCATTGAGCATTGACATTCTATACAAGGTTAAACCAGCTAGTATGCAAAGAGAAAAATAGAAGGATACTTTTAACTCCACACAATTACCTTTCCAACCCCGTTTATTTGAAGGAAATCCGCCGGTAAGTTTTTGCGAAATAAAATTAACGAGTTCGAGTAGACGGCCTTTCATCTTTGTGCAGGAATGGCAATCAAAGGTTCACTCATCATCTTTGAACCGGGTCTGAGAACAATAACTCGCGCAATTTTACTCAAACACTTGTGGATTTTTGCTTAGTAAGAGTTCAGAGTATGTTTGAACAACATGATAACTGTCACTCTTGTTGTTTACTTCTGAAGAGCTTAATCGCGTTGTTTATTTGCTATTTGTGAATAGATCACAAAACATGGTTTCCCTGTCAAGCGTACTGCTTTGCTACGCTTCATTTTGATGGGCTAATCATGGCGATGGAACATGCCAATCATCGTCGTGTGGCCTCTGTTTGATGATGGCGCGCTACATTTCAATAGCATTGATATCACAGCTTGCTTGCCACAGTTTTGAAGGCTTTGTTTAAACAAAAAAAATTATCTTCAAAGCATGGGAAGTGTTTTATATGATGAGGGGCCCCATGGGGTTTTTGTAAGTGCTCTATGTAAGTGTACTGTTCAACATGGTAACATTTCATTAGGTAGGCTCCTACAACCTATATATGGTACTTTCAAAGGATCAAATAAAACGGGATGTTTTGTCGCAAGAAGTAAGCTGTACCTTTCCTTACCCACAACAAATACAACGATATCAAATTACAATGTATATTTGATCAAATTGCCACCCTATTAGTCAGGCTTATTGATAGTTTTGGGACCGGGTTAGCGGGTCGGACCTGACTATAATATCTGAATTGTACATGCCCAAGCTCAGTCATTCTGTTAACCAAAATCTTTTCTTGCGTCGGTCATAGCATCTGTTGCTGGATGCATCGCTGATTTTTCATTCCTAACTTTAGGTATTTTGAGACTGATTGTGCTAGTTTAGTGATACAACTCCTGACGAACGTACTAAGATAAGATCACCAATGCAATGACCAAGTCTCAAGTGCGGGTTCTGAGCTCGCAAGAACTTCAAATACAATTTAGACAAAGGCTTTAATTTTTCTGTTGTATTTAAATGTAATGAGAACTTGTGCTTGAATTGTTAAATCTGATTAGAACTATTGGTTTCTTTGGGTGAGAAAACAATCGCTGCCACGTCTGTGATGAAAGACGGCGTTGAAACAGCAATGACTTTGAAGTAGGATTAGGACGTGCAGTCATGTCATGATCTTGGCTGACTGTACGGCCTGTCTTCAACACTTTTCTTCGGAGTAAATGTTAAAAACTCAAGATAGCATAAGGAAGAAAACAAAGTACATGTAACAAGAACGACCTAATGCATAAAATGTATGACCATATGGTTTGGGAACCACGGCGCTAATGCATCAGCGTCATCGCTAGAGCGGACACAGCGGTGGCCATTTTTAAACGAGCTGTTGCCATGAACGGTCATGTGACCACTTTCTCAAGCCCATCCCCTTCACACTAACAACAAACACGGTCGGTGTGACTGTCAACGCTCAGCAAGAAGCTCTACTAAATACCCCCGTTTTTCTCTGTTTTGCAATTTCAGCAGAAATTTGATTCTTACATGACAGATACATAAGATATTCATCCATACAAAGATCAAAAAACATTTTTGTGGCCAAAATTTCGGGTGATTTGTATCTCGCTACCTTATGTAGATAGCTTTGAAGGTCTGTCACATTTGTATTAAAATACTGTCCTCATTAAGTTGGAAAGGTTTTGTAGCATGTATACTGTCATCTATCCTGGCACTTGTAGTGCAAACATGATCCAAAATAGGTGAAATCATCATTGAATGGTTCAGAGTAGACTGGAGTGAATATCCCACACTAAGATTGCTATATTCTACTAGGCTAGCAACTCCTGGAATACAGCTTTTTGAATGCGGGATATTCACTATAGTAAACCATTGAATAACTAACAATATTACAACAGGCAACATATAACGCAAGGTGCAGTGTGTGACAAGTGGAAGACCAGGTGCAACATGGAATTTCGGTCTGTGGGAGAAACTGATGTGGCTAAATGTTCATTGATATAAATGTGCCAATGTCAATCTGACTTCCCCACCAATTACAGAAGTGAAAAATGTCACACAGCCTTAAAACATCAGTTTACTACATTTATCATACATATGAACATGACAAGAAATTATTTTTCCACATTATGTATTGTGACACAGCAAAGTCTTCTCCTTTGGAGATTACCAAATGTTCATAGGTATGAAATTAAGGCAGAATGATAGCCGGCTGCATCATGTAGGCCATTTTGATTTATTTCTCCAAAATTGGAGAAGCTCTGTGAGAAAAAGCAAATCAGAAGAGACTTGTATAAATAATGAAGTAGTGGTCAGTAGCCTCACACAGCCTGCTGAAGATTGTTCTTAGTTCAGTCGTAAATTGTAGGGTAGAAGGACTTTAAATCACTGAACTTGGTTTATCAGATGTGAGTGTGTCATGTACCAGAATATGGCCCTTGACTTTGTCACCAGATTTGCAAATGGGAGATCGACAGGTTTAGTGCTGGATAGTGGTGCTACACACACAACAGCTATCCCGGTCTATGATGGTTATGTCTTGGGGCAAGGTAAGGAAAACTCTGCTGCTTTGCATGATACAATGTAGTATGAGATACACATACTATTATTCCTTTCTGTTTTCATTTTTCAAAGGAAACCAGTGGTGAAAGGGAAAGAAATGCCATGTCAATGATAAAACAAAGTCAAATTGCCTTTTGTATTTCATCTCTATACACTGTACTCTGTATGGTAATAGTTTACACATGTAAAAGTCATCAATTGGAGAACATATTAATCAGACATAAAATGTTGCATCAACTCATGTACATTTACCGCTTATGTTGTCGACTCCTTCATGATCAAATTTTTACATGCTACACATGTAGCAAGATGTGGGTGCTTTGGGCACCTGGGCTGCTATCAAGATGGAGTCCTGCCCTTCAGTATAGTTTACACAGAAATGCTATACCATGATAATTTTCAAGACCTATTCATATGCCACTTGTACACAGAATGATGCCTTTATTCAATAAACTAGGTACAACCAGAAGGTTGTCTCAAGATATTTATTTGAAAGGAGGAAACTGAAATATTTTTCCAGAAGAAATATGTACATGTAGTAAGTACTGACAATAGAACATGGAGGGTGGTGGTGACTGGAATAAAAGAGAAATATCAAGGCCTCCCTGGTTGTCTTCAAGCATATGGATCATTTCTTGTAACTTGTGACTCTTTGATTTCAGCAATTGTGAAGTCTCCACTTGCGGGTGATTTCATATCATTAGAATGCAAGAAGTTGATGGAGGAGTTAGGCGTGGAAGTGATTCCCCCATACATGATAGCCAGTAAGGTAAGTCAGGGTTCGCACAGAGCTTGAAAAGGCTTGAAAAGTATGGAATTTGAATGCCCTCTGTTCCAGGCCTTGAAAAGTATGGAATTTCATAAAGAAGTCATGAAAAGTATGGAAAATTGATTTTCCGGTTTAAAAAAAAAAAAAAAACGAAACAGAATGAAAAAATCTGTTTGTGTGACTTTATTTTAATGTTTGTTGCAATACCTACGATCGTAGTTTGTTTCCATTGCTAAATATAGCATCTATGGGGTTTTCTGCATTGCGCAACATCATGGGAGGCAGCTTTTCCAACTCTCGATGCAACGGGATTCTTTGCAAGATTTGAAAAACAAGCATGCGTCATTTTTTTACGAGTGATGGTCCATCATGAATATTATGGATGAGCGACCTTAAATGTTTACCGCAGACATAAATTGTGCACCAAGCCGCAACAACAAGGGAAGACTGTACATATAATGCACTTTAGCTTGAAAACACCAAATACAAGGACTGGGTTTTGCCTGTAAGACAGGACAAATACAGCGCAAGATGCAAGGTGTGTGCAAGTAATGTGCACTTGGGGGAAGCAGCGCTTGCTAGTATCAAACAGTATACATTGGTCCCCCTCTTGTAAGCCACCCCCAAAGAGATGCCACTCCCTCTACAAAGGCCACTTTGCTGTGCAGCAAGTATGGCATTTTCATTATATTTCCCCTGAAGAGAGACCACCTCCATATATATATACCCATAAAACCACGGATGATTGAGTTTGGAATTTTGGAAAAAATGGTTTGGAAAGTCCTTGAAAAAGTATGGAATTTTGGCTTTGCTATGCTGTATGAACCCTGTAAGTGTCATTTGTAGTTTGTTTGTTTGTTTGTTTGTTTGTTTGTTTGTTTGTTTTTTTTTTTTTGGGGGGGGGGGAGATTAAAACATGGGGCCAAAGAAATAAATGGTGTATCCAAAATGCTACTGTGAGATATAAATATAATCATTCTCCCCAGTTAAACATGTTAGTAGAAATTCTGATTTAATTGTGGTGTTAAAGAATTTCACAAACCACACTAACACCCCAATCCCCTTCATGCACAAAGTTAACATCAGAATATGATTGAAGTAATGGGAATTGAATGAGAAGAGTTTGCTGAGAACATTCAGGAATTACATACTGAAGGTCCATGTAGTGCTGCCACCTGTGAAGTGTTAACCAAACCTTATCTAGTCCATTGCAAGTATGTGATGTATAGTGTTAGCTGTGGCAAAGTCAAGAACTATACACTGTTAGGACAGGAGAAGAGTTACTTGGTGACTTCTTGACCACCTAAGCTCAGGAAGCTACAGTGCCATGAGGTATGGCTTTGGATAAATCTGCTCCCTTCACAGGTGATCCCAGTACTTCACTATCATGCAATGAAAATTACCCATGTTTCTAAACATTTTACAGGAACCAGTGAAAGAAAGAGAGCCAGCCAAGTGGAAGAAAAAAGAAAAGTTACCGGAACTGACCAAGTCATTTCAGAACTTCATGGTGAAAGATGTACTTCAGGACTTTGCCATGTCCACACTACAGGTGTCTGACAGTCCATATGAAGCAGAGACGGTGGAGTCCATGCCCACAGTCCACTATGAGTTTCCAAATGGCTACAACCAGGATTTTGGTCCAGAGAGGTTTAGGATACCAGAAGGGTTGTTTGACCCTTCTGTAATAAAAGTAAGGGATTTTTTTTTTCTTTTTTCATTCAAGGTTAAAAATTCTCTTCTATGCCTACTTGTCCAAGGACAAATGCCCTGTCTTTAATTTGTAAATTTTCTGAAAAGTTAACTTGTCTTGCATTAGTTTTCACTTGTTGCAGACAGTAGGATGTGACTTCTTACCCTGGATTTTCAAGAAAGGGACATAATGTTTATGTAAGCTTAAAGTCAGTCATTTTTTCTGTTTACAGTGTTTAATTTTCTATGCTTTATGCAAAGAGTACTCAAAGTTGCATGATGGAGAAAATTATAGACCTGTACTAGTGAAATATATATAAAAGTGTAAAATTCTGTAAATGATCTTTCAAGTTATTTCTTGTCTCCAAAAAAAAGATATCTTGAACATTATTAATCTTCTCAGACTCGCAAAGTGTATGCTGGGATTGAAGGAATCCACTTCAAAAGACTTTTAAAATGTCAATATTCTGTGCAAGAATTAAAAGTTACTTGTCTGAAGAAGCATTGACCTTAACTCTCTTAAACTGGCCAAACCCACCTGGTGGTCAAACGTCATCAGCTTTAATGTTTTTGACCAATATCAACAATAGTAAAAAAAACTACTTGATGAGAATTGTAGATCTCTCACTCAGTATAATGTGCCCCAATCAACAGCTTTCTTTGGCATTGGCTGGGTGCTTTTTGCCCAACCCATGCCACGGAAAGCTGTTGACTGGGTCTTAGGAAGGGGGAAAGGGTATCAGTGATTTGTACAATGCACAAGGGGCAACCTACAAGTGCTGGGAACTTCTTTGCCATTCAAAACAGTAAGATATATAGCAAATTCGTCTTCATAGACCTGCCTTGTGTGTACTTGCCAAGCCTCTTGCCAGGGCTGAATTACCTGGTTGACAGTACTTAGAGTCAGAAATACTTTGAGCCACTGGTGGAAAATTTGTGTACCAAGCCAAGATCATGTTGACTTTCACATTTTGATGATAGTATGGCTTAATGAATACATTTTTGTAACTCCTCAAATATAATGCTGAAAAGTGGAGAGTGTATATGCATCCAAAAGCTAGAAGAGGCAGTGAATTCAGGTGTACAAAGTATTGAAGTCTGCCAGACACCTGTAATTTACTCCTGAATTCCATCTGGCAGATAAATATGAGGCAGGTCAATGGAGATGAACCTTGTGTATGACTTTATACTGTCAACATGACAATTCTTAAAATAGTTCCACAGCTGTCATCACAAATTGGAGATCCTAATGGGATTATGCATCTTTGAGATCAGGGGTGTCTGATCTTTTCATATGGCTTTCTTCACAGAGTGGAATAATATTTGAACACCAAAGATGTTAAAATATATAATTCAAAATGTTTTAATATGTGCAACATCAAAATATAATTTCTGCAGGATCCAAAGTTCCTGATGATGCATGAAAGTGCTTGGAACATGTAAGGAAAGTAAGGCTACCACAGCTGTACCAGTAATGTGGCCTTACAAGAGGGATGGGTTCTCCTGAAGGGGGAAATTAATTGAAAATACCATTTTTGTGCCTGGAGAAGTGGCGTCTGTAGCAGGGATAGCCTCTCCTCAGGGTCCCTATGACAGGGGACCACTGTACTTGAATGCAAGCTCTTTCTATCAAGAATTTGGACATGAAATTCCCATGATAATCCTAGCTAAGTGTCAACAAAAGATTGTATTTCCATGGAAAAAAAAAAAACTGTTCATTGTTTTAAAGTGGTTTTACTTGTTGTAGGATGTGTCTGGCAACACCATGCTGGGTATTGGACATGTAGTGACGACCAGTGTTGGCATGTGTGACATTGACATTAGACCAGTAAGTGTTGAAAACAAGTACACAGCTACACTTTTTCAGTTTCATTTGTACAATAACTTCACCTAATGCTTTTGTGTTCAATGTATGTAATTTAGTTGTAGATGTTCATTCAACTGGTATAATGGATGTTGGTTCAACGGGTATAATGGATGTTGGTTCATTGGGTATAATTGTACTTGTGGTTTTGATTTCCGGCATAAGCTGAGAAGTCAAATAAATGAAGCTACCGATCTTTAAAAGTCAAATTGGTTTCAGTGCCAGTGTTTTCATAGTAGCGTTTGATTTGGCCACTAGGTCATGAAAGGAAGTCACGGTGACCATGAAATCTACGCAATCTATTGTTTGCACAAATTGAGGGACAACTATGATTTCCTCCATAGTAGCAGGCCTATGTGTGCACAAATATGGCTGGTAGAGTGCACTTAATAAGCTTAAAATTCTGACAGAGCATTATGCAAACTGATGTAAAGATGTGCTGGATCATGTGTTGTCAAATGCAGCAGACTACCCCCAAGGGAAAGGTCAAGAATTTTCGGGGGCACTCAAAAGAGGGATTACTATGTATGTGTCCATACTTTTGGATCCAGCAGCCATCTGGCAGAAGGGGTTCTTAAGTTCTTAATGGACAGGTTTTCTATGACCAAAATAGAATTGGACTGAAATAAATACACTGGAAGCTGCTGTTTGAAACTGCCCTTTCTGCCAGCCAAAAGTATCATATAGCAGGTCAAATTACCAAAGAAGCTGGACCATGACAGTAGTTTGTTCTCTGAACAGAGATGCCATTCCATGATTTTACCTGAGCTCAGGTATTTTGATCTGTACTTAAGCAAAAAAATAATTGTAAAAACTTGGATGAATAAATACGTAAATAAATAAAATCAAAAGACAAAAAACAGTTGTCTGCACTTTGTCAAATCAAGCCAAATTTCATGAGAAAGGGGGTGTAAGATACAAGTGTCAAGTAATTTTTTCACATTTGACGAAGCATCTGTAAAACACACTGCCAGTCTTCTATATAGGAGGCAGTACTGAATATTTTGAATTGCAATCATGATCAGGTTGAAATTACTTGCAAACTCCCAGCTGATATACAATCTTACGATGGGGGCAGATGAAACTCAGTGTAATCATAATGATAAATAATTGTTTCTTTATAGGCTTGTACTAGTGGTAACTGAGGATATAATATTGCATGTTAGATAGCTCTAGGCTAGAAAACAGACAGTGAGGAGTTGTGGGAAACAGTCTCTGGTCATATAATACACATCTTAGAAATGCATTGTATGCTAATTTATAACCTGTAAATGTAATAACTAACAAACTGTCCATGATGAATTTTGTTTGCTGCCAATTGTGTTGTAAAGCTATCCAACTATGTGAAAGGTATGTTTTACAGCAGCAGTTTATGGTGTCTGGGTGTGAAATTTTGCATAACTTCCCATATAACTGCTTTCTGATATAATGTACTGATTCATCTAAAATGTATTATGATTTGGGTGGGTTCATATTTTAGTTGATATTGTGATCTAGGAGTGAACTAATGTTTTGATGTTATGTTTGAACAGTTGCATACTATGGTCATTTTAGGTTCGGAATACAAATGATTGTGGTTTCTTAATCGCGTGTTCACTTTTATTTTATTGCCATCTTACAACCTTATGGCCAGTTTTGGAGGGGATAAAAATAGATTCTAAGTTTCGAGTGTGACAGTACTTTTAATTACCAGTATTAAATCAGTTACAGCATAGCAAGGTGCCACTTGTTTGTCAATTTAACGATGACAAAATATTTTATAAAGTGGATACTTAAACAAACATTACTTTTAAGGGTGATCTGTTGACAACGGTTCTGCAGGATGTGTACATTTGCAGAGGGATAATAATGTGCTTGGCTTTATACTGGTGAAATTAAGTGACACCTTCATGTCAAAGTTATTTTCATGTTTTGAAAAATATATTTCTCAATATTTTTAAATACCTTTCGTCAAAACATGCACACATGGTTGCAATTCAACCTAAGAGTACCATAAAGATCAGGGAAAAATTCAGCAATATGAGGTGTGCTGATAATTGGTATCCACAAAAGATAAAACTCCAGAAACAGCACAGACTATCTTATGTTACAAAGCCTGTAAGCACAGTGGTCCCCCTCTTATAAGGCCACCCCAAATGCAGCCAAAAAGTGGACTTACAAGAGGGCTGGCCTGTCTTGAAGGGGCGAACATAATGGCAATACTGTACTTTCTGGACAAGAATGCTGGCCTTTCGAGAGGGGTGATCTCTGGTGAGAGGGGCCTTATAAGAGGGGGACCACTGTAGTGTTATCTGTTACATAGCCTGAACAGTAGTGTTATCTGTCGCAAAGCCTGTACAATAGTGTTACATGTTACATAGCCCATACAGTCATGTTATCTGCTACAGAGCCTGTAAGTAGTATTATATGTTACAGAGCATGCACAATAGTGTTATTTGTTACAGAGCCTGTGAGTAGTGTTATCTATTGCAGAGCCTGCACAGTGGAGTTACATGTTACGTAATCTGTACAGTGGTGTTATCTGTGCCATGGTCCATACAGTAGTGTTATCTGTTACAGAGCCTGTACAGTAGCGTCATCTGTGTGGGAGGTAACTCCCTACTCAATGGTTTCACAGACAGATTGAACAGAGATTTGAGCTCAAAGACCCCACCGGTAAGTAGGTACTGGGACAGACCACTGAAGATGTAGCATATAATTAATGCATTAACATCATTGTTGTAATTTCAATCTTTACAGTGAACTTGTTGAACTACTTCATTTCAAGACGGCATATATTAACACATACGCTGCAATGTCCATCTTTACAAGAGTATGTGATGGTTGATGTCTGCCTTGATGTGATGATAGCCTCAGGCACATAACTGGTAATGACTCTATTACCTTGCATGCCTGCCTGAGGGGTAAAATTTCCAAATATTGTCCTTACCAGTTCTAATAAAAACATTTATTGTCAGTAAAACTTTATAGGCCAGGAGTTGACCAAAGAATCAGATTGATATAGGACTAGCTTTTATGTATTATTTTTTCATGTGTAGACTTTGTGATGCTGTGATTAGAATGAGAGATTAATATTTTTAATTTGATATACTGAATGTGCAAAACCAATACAGCTGAGATTTTCATGCATCTTTTGTAAAATTGCTTTATATTGTAAATATTATGTAAAACATGAATCTATTCAGTCTTTGCTAACGGTTACTGGTCCATGTCTTTGCCTGGTACAAATTTGCAAGCCCTGGTGAATTTTAAGTAAGCATGCATGGATGCCCACATGCTTTGAGATTTTTTGCTTACTTTGCAAAGCTAAAACTGCTTGCATAAATAAAAAGTGGCTCCAGGCCAGCAAAAATGCTACGATCACTGGCCTAGATGTCCAAGAAAAACTAAGTTTTGAATAAGAGTGTATTGTGCAAAGCAATAAAGTGAAGTAACATTTTTGTAAGGTAAAAATTAAAATGAGTTGCCATTGCAGTAATACTGCTGCAATACTTCAGTTTTTATGCCCCCACCTGGAGGGGAATGTGGATTTGCCCTTGTCCGTCCGACATTAAAATTGTCAGATATATCTAAGCCAATCAACCATGAAACTTAATTTCGAACATTAATTAGAATATGAAGATGTGCACGTGTTTTTTTTTTTTGTCTCTTGGGCTAATTAACCTCTGTTCATTTTTAAGGGTTTGCCCCATGGGCGGGGGGAACCCTCTATGTTTTCAGGTTGTCCTTCTGTTCGGATGTGCACACATTCTCATTACCACAATATCTACAGAATGCCTCCGTTATTTTGCTCAGTAATGGGGGCAATGACACGTGGGGGTATCCTTGTCCTTTGGACACTTTTGTATTTTATTGTGATTTGTTTTATGAGGTTCTTTATATGGAAATTTAAAAAAAAACAAACAAACAAAACAAAACAAAAAAATTAAAAACTTCTTCAGTTTGGATGTCTGCTCAGAATGAATGTGAAAATTGCAATGTTCAGTATTTCTTTCAAATGTATTCTATCATACATATATTGTCAAATTCCTCACATGTTGAATTCAAAACTACATACCTGTGTGATTTCTGCATTATGACTGGTAAATCAGTCTAGCATTTACATATATTTTACTCATGTGTAGTCACTTTTTGTATTTTCATTCAGAGTATGAGGTTAAAGTTAATCTTCTCCTCTGTGAGTTCTGAGAGGCGCTTCAGTAGCTGGATAGGAGGCTCCATACTTGCATCATTGGTAAGCATATTGACTGCACTGCTGTAGTATCCCCATATACATGTAGTTGCCATGCCTTCATAAGCACCACCTCCATTTATGAGTGGCAAAATGGTAAATGGAGTAAATAGTTTTAATTTTTACCACTGATCACGCAGAAACAGTGCTGTAATACTAGAAATATATGTCTCAAGTGTCACATTCTCAAAATTTGGTAAGTGCTGTGGGAGTGTATCAGGTGTAATATGGTAGTAGTAGGTAAATGCCAGTTGACCCACACATGCTCTTCAAGATCAGAACAAATTTAACCCTGTTGTACTTTTTACTTTTTGATTTTGAAGAATATTCATAGGAAGAGAATGGTAATGCAAGCCTTTACAAAATGAAGAGGAGATGTTTGCGTGAATAATGAAAAGACACACAGTTGTTAATGATCCATTACGTATGACTTGCAGGGACTGCTCTGACCACAAGCCAATTAGCCAAATGCAAGTGTTTCTTGAATTTGGCCAAAGAAATCTGCAAATGAATCAAATATTTTAAAATTAATTATTAAAATTTTACTGAAGAATCTTTCAAAACTATGCTTTATTGTCCAATTTGGCTACATATTATTAAAGCCTAAATCAGTCCCTGACTTCCCAGGTTGAATGTTTCTTTACTTGCGTGAGAACTAGAACTATAGCATTCTGGCATTCTGTATAAAAGTTACAAGTTTCATTTAATGTATGAAGCATACTTGTTTCTTGTATGTATGTATGTGACATCCTGATCCCAATCTGAATATATAATTTTATATATATATATTATCAGGTTATCAATTTTCTTATTTATAATTTTTTTCAGGGTTCTTTTCAACAGATGTGGATTTCTAAACAAGAGTATGAAGAGTCAGGAAAAGGATGCGTAGAAAGGAAATGTCCTTGAAAGACAGGGTTGGAACTTTTTATGGACACTGACTCAGGATCAGAACATTTGTATACCCACAAAGTTTATAACATCAAGGACTACACCATCACAGGGTGGGTGTCAAACTGATCAGTGTTGACATGGTGAGGTACCCAGACTCTGCACAGAACTGCCATGAGCTCCTGTATGTGTCATAGCATATTTTTACCAGGAATTTGGTGTCTCAAAAATTTTAACTAAAGTGCTGCCAGCAGTGGAATTACAGATGTACTCCAGCAATAGACCTTACTTGTGCTATGCAAGTACTTCACATTTTATCATTATGCAAAAACCAACCCAGAAATTTCTCATTGAGAATCAAGTGGTCGAATTGCAGGTAGCTTCAAAACCATTGAAACAACAGTCTGATATACCTAAAAATACAATGTTTATATGGTTAAGTGTGATCAGCTTGCACAAGAGAGGAAACCATGGCTGTTGTATTCATGGTGAAGGAAATGCAGCCAGCACACAGTGAAGGTCCCGGCCCAAATGCAGGGACACACTTTGAGGAAAACACCACTGCATTTTGATCAGCTCCACCAGAGAAAATTCTGAGTGCACATCAACAGTTGTGCGACATGCGGATCCAAATCTGAATTTAGAGACTTTCAAAGCATGTTCAGAAGGATGCGGAAATAAAGAAATATATATTGTCAAGACATTATCATTTTGTATCGTGAGTTGTTCTGTTGGGTTCTTGATAGCAGTTATATCCTACTGATACATAATGTTTCAACAATTTTTTGATAATATAACTTTACATCACAAATTGCATTGTCCTGAGTAATTTACCTGCTGTATCGGTTGATAAAGTAAGTTTCCCTTTTACTCCAAATTAGGTTTGATTTAGAGTCTTAACATTAGCAAGAATATGGCAAGCCATTTAATCCTATTTGGCGATATTGCTAAATGGTCTTATTTAATGATATCCTTGTATCATTTAGTGATATCCTCAAATGATTTAGAGATTTCTCTAAATGATTAAGCGGTAGCGCTAAATGATTTACAAATATTGCCAAATCATTTAGCAATATTGCTAAACAAGTGAATCAATGCATGCTGGGTAATCGTACTGTGCCTGTGTGATGATTGACGTGAAGGAGGCAGCATTTGTACCTGTAGGCCTAACTTAAGTTTCAAGACAAAATTGTAAGCATACAGTCTTTACAGCATGATAATAAACCCATTGACAGTGCCAGTGACAATGATAAATTCTCCAAAAATTTTGTGAGGATGAAGCCATCACACTCCCCTCCAAATCAACAGCCACACTGGACAAAAATAGAATGGGAAGGGAAATAGATTTAGTGATACATGTATTGCTAAATCATTTAGTGATATGGCTGAATCATTTGACTATTTTGCTAAATCATACACATTTAGGGATATCACAAAATGATTTGGCGAGATCTCTGAATCATTTTGTGATATCATCAAATGATCAAGAGATATCTCCCAAGTCATTTAGCAATATCGCCAAATAGCATTAAAATGTCAAAACGGCTTACCATAGAAGAATATGCAGAGGATTGAAGAACAGTCTTCCAGTGTTCAGAAATCCAGTTTTGTGAAACACAAAGAGTGGTTGTTTCAAAGTTTGTACTTTTTCAGGAAATGTGTTTGCAGTGTGAAACTAGGCTAAATTTAGCTGGAAAGTGTTCCAATTGAAGGCAGTGACCTAACTAGCAGGTTAATCAAGGTTTATGCGTGTGTTTTGAATTACAGGGATGAGAATTGGTTGCTATTTGGCAACTTTCAGCCAAAATTGCTTTCCTTCAACAAAATGAAATGTTAGTTTGGTCGAACTGCTGCAAAACTCTTAAAATCTTTTGGGGTAGGACACATCAGATTGCCAGTTTGCTCTTAGGGTACAAAAATACACTCTAACTATTGTCATCCCTGAATTATGAAGATGACCTAGGTTCCACCATATTGTGGAAAATGGGTTCAGTCCAGTATTGTTTTGATAAGATTCCCTGCTATGGACAGAGTTAGTGGCTTTCTTCCATAAGTCATGCCATGCATGTCAGGGAGATGGCATTTAAGAAACTTGAAGTTTTCAATGGTACAGCATTCATATATATATATATATATATATATAACCAGAGTTTTCATAAGCTCATGAAATTGCAGGAGTTTTTCAGCATTTTGACTACAATAGCAGTTGTTACTTTTCAACAGTATTCTTGGAATACAGATAGGCTGACCAGGCACCACATTTTAGCTCAGCTGACTTGTTGATCATACATTGCATAGGTGTAAAAACTTTGTTCAAATGGTCATGTTGGCAGTAAAGTTTTGATTCTTTATGAACTTTGAGCTTAGTTAACTTGACAATGTCAGCTTGACTTGATTATCAAGGTCTCCTAGTCATAATTCTGAATTTCATATTGGAATGGAAATATTAGTTTTAAGGCTGGTACCTTCTGGTTACTCGAGATAATGGTGCGGAGTACCCTTGCCCCCAAATTGTGTATCTGATAACACACAGCTGAACCATAGTTTGCAATGGCAACAAAAGAAGGATGGTTTGGATATAATTCTGTCCTGTTTACCACTTATTATCAAGAAAAAGTGGGAGATATAAGTCAATGACCTGTTAACAGTTGTTTCCAAGAAACTATGTTTAAACCAATAGCCCCCTGACCTCCCAAAGCTGCAAAGAGGCCTTAAATTTTTTGGGAAAAAAAATCTTCTAAGGCCTTCAAATTTGAAAATTCAAACTGTATGAGCCCTGTTATAAATCTCTTAGGCACGACTTTTGTGTCAATTGTCATGTGGTAAGAAAAGGTCACTAGGTCAAGTGATATCCATTTTATATTTGTATTTGACCTATATTATTATTTGTCCTTGCACTGTTCATTAAACTCTACACACTGGTCTAAAATGTTTGTCTTAGTAAAACTAGGGTCACCAGTCAAGTAACCTGGTCACATTATAAAAATGAAGTCTGCCTCTGTTGTTGTCATTGGCATGTAACAGCGCAGTTCTTGGTAGGCATTTTTCATGACGTCGCTATCGCGCTTTTACATACCAATGACAACAACAGAGACAGACTTCATTTTTTATATTTATATTCATATTAACCCTAATACTAGAATTAAATTTGTCATGAATATTTGTGCGTAAAAGTTTTGTAGCCACTGTGAAGGACCTTTTGTTTATCAGTGGGAGGAGCTATGGGTGTGGCCAGCCGCTTGTTACGTACGGGCAAGTAGGCACTGGCACGTGCCGTGCTGTACATGATGTTACCATCAACTGATGAAAACAAAATTTGTCTCTATTCTTTCAATGCTAACAAAAACTCTGAATGTAAATATATCCATATACTATCAGCTAAAAGTTTAGCTCAGCTTTCCACATCTTCACTTAGTTGAAGCTTTTGAGTGATGACTGAGCCAAGATGTGCAAAGCTGAGCTGAAAAACTGTTTGAGCAACAAAAATAGGACTTGGACATTGGGGCTAAGGATGGTCCTGTATGAAGGTTAAATAAAGATTACATTTGGGTGAACTTGATCTGTTTGAGCTTAGAACATAGCACACAATAATGATCGTACCTATGGACCAGGTCTGGATTGAATGTGGGGGACATTGGGATAATCCCAGGGACACCGGCACATTTTTGTATACTTTAAATGTTCACTCAATAAGTGAAACCAGAGCCATGAGTGAGGCATGAGTCAAGCCACTGCAAAGTTTTTCTACAATGCTCATGCAAGCATGATGTAACCAATGAAGTGTGACAGTGATGGTACAAATCTGTAGTGACCATCACTATAAATCATTTACCCAAGTATGAAAGCCCTACCCAGTGTATTTAGTGAAATAATGCCACTCCGAAGTTTTTTGCTGACAGACTGAAGGACTGACTGACGTCCAGAAAGTGAGTGCTTAGTCTCACCAACAGCTTATACTGGCAAGACAAACCAGAGTCATGCCAGGGGGCATGAATGTCTTGCCAGGGTAATTCAAGCCACTCCGAAGTTTTTTGTTGAGGGATGGACGGACAGACAAACAGACAGACGTCCAGAAAGTGACTGCTTAGTCTCGCCAACAGCTTATGCTGGCGAGACAAAAATCAAGTTGGGACTTTGATAGAGTAAGATGATGGCTCTCTGCAAGAGCAAGGTTGAGAATGTACCTTCATCTATGTGCCAGGGCTGCAGTGATATTTCAAAACCTTTTTTTATTCTATGTTTGAGGGTGAATTATCATTTTCTAGAGTGAAATTCTTAAGTAGTATTTCCCAGGCCCAAACATTGTTACAACCTATCTGTTACATGCCTGCACCAGTGACTTCATGCATTAACATTTAGACAAAATCAATGTGTGGAAGGTATGTTCGATTATATGTCCCATGTGACATGGATAACTAAGATGAATGTAAACAAACACAGCACACCTGCTTGATTTGGAAAGTACACCCAGTGCATATTTTTTGCACTGAATAGCCAATCAAACAGAGCATAATCAAAATCTTGCATGGCCGAGAATGAGTTACTATTTTTCTTTCACTCGGGATCGTCATTGGTGGGAAAAATCACTCATGACCTGTGGCCACTCATGGTTTTCCCCACCACCAAAGACCCCTCATGAGAGAAAATAACAACTTGCTCCCAGCCATGCAAGATTCTCTATTTCCTGTTCACTTTATGACTCAAGGCATGTGCTCAATTGGCTGTGTGGAACTGCCAGTCCCATCCAAGCAGCATGCAATCCACTGATGAAATTCTATTCTGTAATGGTCCATGCAGATTTTACCTGTTCAGAGTACCACCAACAGCTGGGACTAGGACATTGCATACAATAATGGTCCTCTAAAAGGTAACAGATGGAGAGTGCAGTCCAGTGACCTTTAATATGCTAATTCTTAAGGTCATTGTGCAAACTTTCCTTGAATTTCTGGGTAACTTTAACGAGCTATCCGAAGTGGCACTTTGACATTGTACATGTTGATCTTCTTTTAAGGCTAGGTTAGGATATTGCACAGAGAGAACCATGCATTTCCAGGGTGGCAAGGCATGTGATCTCAATTTAAATCAACCTGTCCCACCACATATCCCACAGGGGCAGCGACATACATCTGATGGCCTTTGATTGCATGGATATACAAGGCCAAAGTTAGAATATGGGCAATCAATTCAGTCTGGGCATATATGGTCAGCTGAACAAAACTGTCACAAGCCTCTTTATCACTACAATGTCAGTTTGTCACAAAAGGGGTATTTACTACCTAGTGGGAGTGGGAGGGCATCTTCAAGAGAAAATTAAAAGCTCGACATTTATTTGGGGCTTTTTTCTGCAGATACTTTTCTACTCAACATACCACACATGCAAACTTCATATTTCCTGAATTCTTGTGGTTGACCAGAAGACATTACCTATAATATTTTTGCTGTACAAGTACAGTATGTTAAATACTTAGTCTTATGCCTGGTCACTCCTACATGAAAAATAAGCCATAAATGAACTGTGTTTCTGTCCTGTAAATTGGCAAGGTACAGATAGCAATTGCAAGGTCAGCTACATCCTCATTACAACCTGGATTTTTCAGACCTGTGAAGCTGGACTTGGGTGATAAAGCCCAACATGCTGCCAAGACTCATGATGTCACTGACATATAGAGTTGTTTGCCATTTTTATGTTAAAACATCACTGGCCACAACTGATAAAAAAAAATTTGGGTAAAGCATCAGGGGCAAGGTATCAATACATGACAGCCAGTTCACACTGAAAAATTAGATGGAAGCGCAATAAGTGGATCACTTCTACTTTTGTCATGTTCTACATTTTTGTTTCTTGGGCTGTTTATTGTTTGAGCCAAAATAATTTCTCTCAGAGTTATGCAGCCAGCAAAGAAGTACACTGGAAATATTCCAGACCTGCAAGTTTTCATCCAAGGTTATAAGCAACAAAATGAACGCAAGACTGTTGTTTCTATATGATCGTAAATATTTCTATTCTTTACACTTGTGTTGCACCTCAAACCAGCATCAACATACACAACTGTCTATGTACTCTTTATTATACAGTATAGTCATCATCCATACAAAATGAAGTAAATTAGAGAGCAATATATAGAAATATATATACATGTATATTTAATCCCAGTTCCTGCAAAAATTGTGCTGATTTTTAATTAATGTATTCACATGAACCTTGATTTCAAATCAAGTGGAACTGGTGTCTGGTGTGTTGCAACACTTCCAGTATGCTGAAACAGGGACGGAAAGTGGGGAACTCCCTCAGCTTGGCTGTGTTGAGGCAGCCTAAAAACTTCCTCAACTTAGCCCTTTAGCTACAGATAACAGACACCAGAGATATTCACTTGACACTGTCCCAGCTTAGGTTTGTTTTTTTTAATCGTTACATAGTTTCAACACACAAGACACTATGCAAATAAGACACTGAATAAAGGAAGCATGTAACTGACCAATAAACTCATAGATATTGCTGGATTACCCTGTATAATTAAATGCTTCGAGCCCCAGTCAGGGTATAATTAAGATGCAAAACACTAATGTTGGGAATTCTAGTTGCTAACAAACATAGAACAAAAACATACCATTAACTGGGCCTGCCTGTGTGAGGGTAATGTAGAGTAACATACTATCAGGCTAATGAGACAATGAATACACTGTCTTTAGGACATTTCATCCAAACCCACTTCAGAGAATGTTCACAATGGCAATGGGTCAGATAGCAGCTGAAAGGAAGAAGGAACATATTGCTCAATATATACTTTGATGAATGGACCAAAAGAAGATTTCAGTTCAATTTTTGTTGAAAAATTTAAACAAATGCTTCTAACTACGCAACCCCTAATTATTGTGGCCGATTGGGGTCCAAAGTAGTCAGACTTGCATCGACACTTTCACTGTGGAGCAGTAAAATAAAGATTGAGGTGTTGAAACTGGCACGAAACATGTTGTTTTCTCCAAGAGCTCTAATTTCTTGTAAACATAATGAGAATGACATTTGTCTGGAAACAAATTTATTCTATTTTCAAACTAATGTTTGGTACGTTTGCAAATAACTTGATTCATTTGACTTTGTGGGTATTCCGCAAACTGTCATTTCAATTAGTTGCCCATTCTGTGCCATGGTCACCCGACTGTATGTGTGATCGACGAAGTGGGATTCGACCAAGTGTCCGAGAATGGACTGCACTGTTGGCTGTTAAAAACAATAGGTGACTATACCCCTACACATAGAGGATTTGCCATGAAGACTGTATTGTTTGGTTATCTGTACCTACCCTACTGGCCTGGGATAGACACCCAGTGCTGTACTAGACGAATTTTAGACATACCATCTTCAGAAATATGATATCCTTGGTAGTTAGAAAGGACACATTTACTGAAGTGAATAGAGACTTAATTATAATGTGATATACGCAACATAATTTACAACTATAGCTGCTAGAAATGCTGTTGTTTTGACAATCTTTGAATAAATGGAATAAAGTTGATTTGCAGGCTTTGGTAAAATGCTTAGGTACAGGCACTTTCTGAATTTGAAATAAAACTAGGTTTTCTGCCTGGTGACAATGTAACACAAGACTGCAAGCAATCGCTTGCATACATGTACATGGTCAAACCTCCATGAGACCCACACATTTTAAAGTAAATTACAAACATACATGTCAACTTATTACGAAAGTAGACAGTCAGAGAAAGCAACATCTTCACAAAACTGTGGTTAGTCACTCCCAGTCAGCCACTTACTTGAACAGATCACTTCACAGTAATGTACATGTTCTGTTTAAACTTGGAAAATTCTCTAACCCCCTCCGCCCGAACAAAGGCAGTATATCTCACATAAATAGAAGATCAATCAAAACACACATTAAACAGGTAAGGAGTACAATACAGACATTTCTGACTGCTAAGTGTTATGGTTTTTGCAGAAATTAATTGTAAATAAGCCCTGGCTGGGCAGATGGTCATCATAATCATATCTCACCCTACTCTGTGGCCAGGAGATACCTATGGTTGCTACATGTGTCTCTTGTCCATTGCATAATGGAAGTACACCCCCATGTTGTGACAAAAGATTTTTTTTTTTTTTTTTTGTTTCTTGTTTTAAATCATACAAAGTTTTCATCAAGAACTACCCACTTCAAGTGACATTTGACCCCCACTCAAGAGTATTACAATTGGAAAAGTACAAATGCACAGCTCAGTTTTGTGATTGCCTGAATTGAATAAGCTGAATTTTAGTGACTGAAGCCCCCGCGCCCCCCCCCCCCCCAAAAAAAAAAAAGAGTGATCTATACTCTTTTGTAAAATGGTGAAATACAGATGTACAATATGGGTGGAAAACCGGTGCGGCACACTTTTCAAACTGGTACCTACACTATTACAAGATTGCTGGCAGCTGAGCACGACCCTGGATGGAACACTTTACAAGAATTATTGCCAATTATGTCTGGGTGCCAACCCAGACATTTTGTGTTCCCAAGAATTCTTGTTTTCTTTTCTTCCTTTCTTCTTTATGACCAGATTTGTCTGGAGCTTTTCTAGGACCCTGCTATTCTGAAAACCACCAAACTTGCCATGGTGACTGACTTACCAGTGAAATTAAGCACCTGACTTAAAATAGTAATGTTTGAAAATTATGCAAATTAGGGGCAATTAAAATTTTAAAAGCTCCATATCTTCCAAAGTATTGCAGATAGACAGAAAGTTCTAATTTACACTTGTAAGTTTGAGCCATCTGTCAAGAAACAGTATGTGAACCAAAGTTCTAGAAGTGCAACTAAATGTGGCAAGTTTGAAGCTTTTTTGCCATGTTAATTGTCTGAATATATTCTTGTGGAAGGGTGAAAAGGGGGCACAATGTGTTAAATATAAAATGATTTGTTACATTGACACAAAATAATTAAGACTGTAATCATGAATTATATATGTCAAGTCAGATTCACATGTTGAAGTATTTAATGGAACAATCATCACTCAATACTTTTTGTGTAAAAAAGCTCATAATCATCCTGCAAACCCTGTTAAGGGAACCATGTTTGGATCCAGTGTGGCTACAAAATAGTTCTGCTCACCGCTGATTGGCTGAAGATCAGGTTTTAGACAGGGTCCACTGAGTATGCAAGCCTGCCTTTATACAGTGCTCTTAACTGAGCTCCATGAGGTCTGCCTCAGCACTGGACATGCTTGTATGTTTGCACAGCTGTGTGTGTGTAGGAAGATGGGAGGCAGGTTGGTCACAGCAGCACTTTCCTGCTTAGATAACTCTCAGGCCATTTTTGTATGTGGCTGGTGGCTCAGGGTCTCTGTCAAATTGTCAAGGGCCTTGGGTCTGCTAAACAAGCAACAATAGCATCACCTTGAACAGGGACCTACATATGATGAATTATTCTGCTATAAAAATTGGAACAAGGTGATGACTGGGCTTTCTCTCCCTCTCAATATCCCTCCCCCTCTTTATGTCTGGGTGCCATCCCAGACATATTTTCTCAAAATTTTTTTCTCTTTTCACTCTTTCTTATTATTTCCACCACATAATTTGTCTGGAGCTTTTCTCAGACACTGTGCAAGCTACAATGTTTAAACTTGGCATGGTAACAGAGCTAGTAAGGAAGTTGACTATCTGATTTGTAATAATCGACATGTTTAAAATTATGCAAATTAGGGCCTTTCTAAAATTTTAAGGCTCCATATCTTCCAAACTATTACAGATAGACACAAAATTATAATGGACACATCTAGGTTTGTGACACCTGCCAATATAATGGACAGTAAATGAAAGTTGTAGAAGTTCAACTTATGCTAATAAGGGGCATTGAAAAATTTAATACCTCCAAAAGTATTATAGATAGAGATGAAATTCCAACTTCAATTTGTCAGTTTGTAGCAAACCCCCATCCAATAAACCATGAATTAAAGTTATAGGATTTTTTATTTATACAAATTAAGTGGATATGCAAAATTTTAAATCTTGACTAGCTTCAAAACTATTCAAGATAGAGGTGCCATTCCAACTTCAATTTTTGGGTTTCTGATAGCTGCATCCAATGAACCATGATCCAAACTTGTACAATTTTAATTTATGCAAATAAGATGAATACAAGAAATTTAAATCTTGAATAACTTCAAGACTATTATACATAGAGGTGCCATTCCGACCTCAATTTGTATGTATGTGACAAAGCCGCATCCAATGAACCATAAACCAAAGTTGTAGGCTTTAAATTTATGCAAATTATGGAAATACACAAAATTAAAGTCTTTGAATAGCTTCAAAACTATTACAAAATGTAGTGTGATTCAGACTTACTTTATAAGTTTCTGACATGGCCACATCCAATGAACCAAGAACCGAAGTTATAGCATTCTAATTTATGCAAATTAGCATAATACACAAAATTTAGATTATGTTGAACAATGGCAAAGTGTTGCATTTCAAACTGTTCTCATTTTGAAGGTATCCACATTTTTGCAGTGAAGCAAATCTTTTTTCTAGTTTGCCTCAATACTTTTTTCGCTCTTCTTATGGGATGAATATTCATCCTCCCTTGGCTACAATGGGACTGATACAACAGCTTTCCTTGACTTGCATTGGTTGCAATGCACCAAACCCAAGCCAAGAAACGCTTTAAACTATAGGTGTGGCATTCCAGTCGAGATCTTCAATCTTCATGCAAAATGTTTTCTAATTACAAGAAATTTAAGGACACCATTGGAACAGAGGACACTTTACATGTTGGTGATTTGGGATGGTTTAAGTGGACAATTAAGTTTTTTACCTGCATGTTCAATGTACACTATTTATATACATGTAACATGCGAAACTTAACATTTTGTTGATACACACACCCACACCCATGGGGGGGGGGGGGAGAAAAACAAGAGGCCCATGGGCCTAATGCTCTGCTGGCACCATAGCTATATTGCACCCACATCTTCATGTCAAAGTTGCGAGTCCTCAATATCTCACTTCCACATATGGAACATGTTTGTTGTAAATTTGGTAAAATTAGCCTTATACCTCAAGATAATGAATTCCATATGTTTCAACACACTGCTGGTATGATAATTCAAAAAAGTCATTTCCATTCTATATAATATTATGGTATATATCGGTACATATAAAACTTATGTGATTTTATTTTAGTGTCTGACATATCCACCAGATGGCACTTTGCTCCACACGTAATCCTAACTTATGTGTGCAATTCCTGTGATGTATATTGTTCCATGTGCCAAGACAACAATCAGGGAGTCCTTGACTTTATGTCCTCAGTGACCCTGGGACAGAAGATCAAGGTCACTCAGTTTATGTAATATAAAAAAATCACATGGTATATATTTATAATGCATGTACATCTAGAATCATCATAGTCTCATTGACTATGATGATTCTAGATGTACATACTTATACTTGTCTCAAAACACATTTCATGATATTTTGCATTGACTTACAGGTGGCACCACCAGTATCACGATACTTCAACATTTTTGCTTTCCCAATATTCTCACCACATTTCATAGAGCTCCCTCACAAATTAAGGACACTAACAATGTCCATAAGTTTTTTTTTTTTGTACTTTTATTCCATCAGTGACCTTTAAAAAGTAGGTTAAAGGTCATTCATAGAGTATGAAATATCAATACTCATGTAGAATGCACATTTTCTATCAATTTAGTAACCCTAGCTCACTGATATCTATATTTTGTGCTTCTTTATTATTAATGACATATTTTATTTATATTTTGACATTCAAAAATACATAAAGGTCATCTACATTTTCACAAAAGTTGACCACTGACCCAATGCAAAAGTTGACCAATGACCCAATGCAAACCTGGTGTAAGTTTCAAAATTCCACGTTAATTTTTGAGATTAATACTGAATTTAACGTTTTTAACACCTCTAATGTTAGTTTCATTGAAAACCACCAGTAGCAACACCTGGACTTCACACATCATACACATTTTTTTGTATAATATTCTGTAATGGTGAAATGCATACATGTTCACCTGTTAAGATAGAATGACCATTACAATATCATCTGAAATGTATTCCCTCAGTGACCTCGAGGAAGTATGTCAAGGTCAGCCATATTAATTATCATACTTTCAGACATAATACACATATGCTGTGACATTTCACTACCTTAGCCTGACTATTTCTCATGATAATGAATTTCATAGGTCTGAACACATATTGGCTATTTTACATTTATCCACGGGTGGTGCCACCAGTACTATTCGGATTTCATACATCAGCAACCCAAACGTTTCCACTAAATTTTGTAAGGATCCATCACAAATCAAGGGCACCAGTGTTTTTCATTTTTTCCCCCCACTTTTTGGCCTGTGTATTAAGTAATCCTGTGGGGGGCGCCTCCAATAATGAAAGAAACCCACATTTTCATTCATAGAACATCTCCAAACAATTTCAAAAGGCTAACTTTAAAATTGTTATGCTATTGTGTTAACAAGCAAATTGTTTACAGACGGACGGACAGAGTGACAGACCGCCAGACAGAATGATGGCTGGCCTGACATGATTGATTGCATAGGCTCTGTGACCTATAGTCAGCAGAGCTGAAAAAGCAAAGCTACAAGTGTACAAGTATGTGTAATGTGCATTGAAATTGTACACACTTTTAGTCTTCACCCAATGATCCAGCCAGCTTAATAGGTCAGGGCTAGTGACCACATGGGAAACATCTAAACACATAACATTGACTTATGATAAAGCTACCATATTTCAGTTAATGGGAAGAAGGCAAAAATTCTACTAAATTTTCTATCACACAAATTAATGTACAAGTATGTGTAATGTGCATTGAAATTGTACACACATTAACATGTGTGTGTGACAGAGACCAACAAATTTTAAGGTAATCAATGTGATATAGTGGACATCATTGTATCTTGCTAACTTCTGTATTACTTTTTAAGTTATAAATAAGTGGTATGCAGTCATGTGATTAAGGGAATATTAACAAAAACATGGTGTTACTTTCACTCATAACATGATGTACAAGATCTACAAAATATACTGGATTGCGAGATTGTAATCGAAAAGAACAGAGAAAGCACATATTTTCTCCACAAATTACATTACTCATTGTAACCCTGTAATAAATTATGATAATGTATATATGCAGTGACAAATATGAGTGGCATTGTTCCCATCCTTAATATCAGTTCTATTCTGAACTGCAAACAGTTAAAATTCTTCCTGAAACTGATGGCACCTCAATGTAAAGTGGTGATTCATGGGTCCACCTTTGCGCACACGTGTTCTGTAACCTCAAAAATGAGGTGAATGTTGACCAAAATGTTACAAAGTCAAAAAACAGTGTCAAGGTGTACTTAAGGTCAATTTGACTTTGAGGTGGCAAGTAAGTCTGGAGATATCATGTGCACAAATTTTGGACAGCAGGAACCAAGGCAAGACAACCCAATAACAGAATGGACTCCCCCTTGGAATGCATCCATGAAAATAGAGACTTCATGTAGGAAATAAACTAGTTTTTCAGTCGTCTCTCCCTTTATAATTATCCAACAAAATATGTATGAAATGTCCCTTTTATTTCCCCATGATCTCCATCCTGTGACATGTTGCTTTGTCCTTGCCACCACCGGGTGATATCAGTCCACATGATGGGGCATTCATAGGTCTTCCCTCACATGTTAACATCACTGTTTTTTCATTTGTGAGCAAATCAACACTTTGTTTCGAAACATTTTAATTTCGTAGATTCAAATACACCCGTGATCAAGAGTTGAGTGTCCAATTAAATGGTGGACAGCATTTAAACTGTTCTTAGACACATTAACAATGACTTGGATATAGGAATCTTTCAATGACATGCAGGGATTATCCCAATTTTCTCTTCAATAATTATGTTGAGCACTTCAAAATAAATGCCTTTGTGCCATGCAAAGAAGCTTCTTTAGACAAACTCACAAATACTAAAAAATATCAAAATGATACAAACAGCAGCAGATGCAATGAGCACTTGTGCCCTTCAGTAGGATGCATAAATATTTGTTAATTCTGATTTGTTTTCTCGCATGATTGTGACACTCTCTAAGAATAAAACTTGTTTGGAGTATATCAAGACCAACTCAAACCAAGATTTAGCTTCAATTAATTTCCTGATGTTCACTTATGCTAATTAGCCTGATAAGGACTGCCAATCTCCCTGTGGGAAGCCAGTTTATCATGGTATACTTAATCAGCTTGAAAGGGAATTGACCAATTGCCATAACTCATTTGATAACTTTTATTTTACATGCCCTTTTCATTTCACTGTTAAGAGAGGTCACAAGGCCATTTGTGTACTGCATAGAATCTGTTCTGATATTCAGACAAAGGGATGTCACCAGCATGTGCAATAGGATGCCTCTCTGATACTTCATCCACCTCACAAGTATTTGTTAATTCTACTTCGTTTTCTTGAAGATTGATGGCTCTTTGAAACATCATAAATTTCATAAATATTTGTTAATTTTGGTTCATTTTCCTGCTAGGAGATGGCTCTCTGATGCATCATCCATCTTTTAAACATTTCATTCCAGTTCATTTTCCTTCCAGAACCCATTTCTCTGATACATCATCTATCTCATAAATATTTGTTAATCTTACATCATTTTCCTGCCAGGAGATGCTTCTCCGATACATCATTTACCTCATAAATATTTGTTAATTCTAGTTTGTTTTCCTGTGTGGAAATGCCTCTCTGATATATCATCCATCTCATAAATATTTGTTAATTGTAGCTGGTTTTCTTGCAGGAGTATACCTCTCTAAAGCATGAACCACCTCAGTCTATTATTTAGCTTCACTGGGATTACAGAAAAAAAATTCTCGATCTAACTGAAAGAGGTGGATGCACAGCCTTCAAAAGTGATGGGGTAAGCATACTTGTATCATGAACCATACTCTTAATGCATTAACTTTTAAGTTGACGTATTTTCATTTCACAAAGGCCATAAATAAATGTCACACACACACACACAAAAGCAAATTACAGTAAAGTAAGTCTATTTTAATATTGTAACATTTTGGTAGGGCTGTTAGCAAGCTAACCTGTCAGTAATGTCTCATACAAGTAATATGGTTTAATTTTTTTGTCATTGACTTCGCTTTGTCTATACCGTAATTGATAAGTTAATAACTTGATACATGTAACATAAGAAAACAAACAAAACAGAAATTAATGTATACAAGTGTTGTCTTCCATACTGTGATACATGTATTAAAATCTAAACAATAGAAGTTGCAGTACTGAACAGTATAAAGCGATTCACCCACATTTAATTTATATATCAAGCACAGTTGGGCTGGGGAGAAGACTGTTTTCGTCTTTTACACACACGGGTTATAATTATGACGGACAACTCTGGCTCCACCTTAGTCCCCTGTATTTCTTATTGCTCAGTCTCAAGCCAATAAATTAGGTCACTGAGGCTACAATGCTGCCACAACCATGGTTGGCTCTTGGAACCCATACACATATATTGTATCATACACTGACCTCTGTAAAGTCTCTGTTGTTAGCTAAAAAAGTTAAAATGTACAAATTATAAAACTCTTTGAGAACCTCAAATAATTTCCAGTAAAAGTAGCTGAAAAGTGGCAGGCAAGTTAGTAACTCAAAAAGAAGACAGTAAAAAATATGTCAGCTCAACAGTTATACTCTAGAATAGAGTACATTTATAAACAAACCAAAGCAATGACACTCTCTTGAAACCACACATGCTCCCCATGGGGGAACAGCGGACCAAGTGAACGGGAGTCATTCTTTTTACATGGACATGTTTTTCTGTGCTACAAGTACCTCTGGTACAAACAAGCCTGGAGACTGGGTCCTCTGTGGAGCCACCATTCCACTGAGAGACCCTCTGACTTCTGGGACCATATTTATCAAGCCATCAGTGTTACACTTTATTTTACATGACAATGCATGTTTTTGTGCCTCTACTGAGAGATCACCTGCTTCATCTAACCACATCTGTACTTGCCTTATTAGCGACCTTTCAAACGAAACACTGTTGCACATGAGGTGCCTATCACTCAAAAACGAGATGTCCTTTCAACAGGAAAGTCTCTTATGATGTCTCTACCTGAGCACTCAATATGGTTGCCAATCACTGACAGTATCCATCAGTGCTCCAAGCTTACTACGCTTGATTCAACTCCCCCAAATGAATATTCTTCCGTTACATAAGCAGCATACTTCGACAATCAATTATTTTTCTTTAAACAACAACATATCATTATCATTTTCAAGAAGTAGCAAGTCACCAACTGTGTGACTTACTTTGGGGACCATTTGTTGGTGGTACATCTGTTGTGTGCCACATTGGAATTATGAGTCAGTGCACAATCAATGTGTATTGTGGACCTCCAAAAATGCACAATTGTGTGGGAGTCTCCTGAAGATAGACTCCATCCCTGTTTATGAAGCAGTCATTGGAATGCCTCAGAGCAGCCCATTTTCAAAAGCACGACTCTAGTCAATATGAGAATACCTACAATCTGTCTTTGCAATCATAAGTTTATGGCAAAAAAAAAAAAAAAAAAATATAACAAGCTCTATAAATAATTCCAACATGGCACAGAACCATATTCGAGTTCCAATCTGGCTCTGCAGCAAAATGTACACAGCTTTTACTCCTTAACTATTTCCATGCCTAAATGATATAAAAAAGTAAGTCTCCTGATCTTTCTTGATGTTTTGTTTCACGCTCTGCCATGTTCCATGTTAACAAGTTGTCACCGTCTGCCATTTGGACCCACTGCATCCTGATGGTTTCATTCCAATATGGGCATCATGTGGTCATTCCATGCACTCCTCCATGCAGGAATATTATAACACTGTGTATATTTCTATATTGTATTGAACATACCTATCTACCCATTCTAACCCATGGCTTCTTTTTCTGCTGCTCTGCTCAATAATATCTAAAATAAGGCAGAGCCACAGAATGAGTTGCCCTTCTGTGTTTGGCAACAAGAGAAAGGCAATGTGCCAGAGATTGTAACGTGTTTGGTTACATTTTCATTTTACAGTACACAGGGAGTGAGAATAAGCTGACTTGATGATATGTCTACACTTTCTTCAGTCCCTTTCTTAGTTAGTTTTCTATAATATATATACTTTGCAGGCCATTAAAAAAAAAAAAAAAAAATCAACTTCAAAAACTAGTGTAAATATGATTATAGCATTGAGCCAGAATGAGACTGGCCACAAATCACTGAAGGAAGCACATTTTTACAGTGGAAACCATCTTCATAGAACCTGTCAGTTGTGTGTTTTGCACTGTCAAGTCGCTTCACAGATATCAGGTCAACAACACTGTTGGCCTATGCAACCCCATATTGCCAAACCTCCAGAATGATTAATACCCCTTGCAAAAAGTGTTGTGGCTCGTGATGATCTCCTCTCCAGCCAAACAGAATCAGGGTCACCTTTGTTAAAAGTTCCAGAATGAGTGGCACTTGCAGCTGGGCCTCTTTCTGGCTTGATGCTGTAACTGATCTTACACCCATGCTTTCAGTTTCATTTTTATTGCATGCTTTTTGTACATTTTAAAATAATATAGGAGACTGAGCCCTTAGGAACTTATAAGAAAGTCTGTAACATATCCTGTGAGACATATTGCATAATTGACTTGCAGCAAGTTGCAAACTACTCATGACAAGATAACATTGTATCTTTGGCATTGAGCACAAAAAAAACATGAATACTAAGTGTCTTCACAATCTATCATGGTCCCAAGTTGCAAACCTGGTTTCAGAGATTACTGCTTACAAAAAATAAAAGAATTGCCTCCTTGTGACAGTTCTTATAAATCACACATCATGATGATCACATTGCATGTAAACTTGTAACTTTTACCTATAATACATCATAAAATAAAACAGAATAAAACATATATAGAGTGTACCCACAAAACATAAAAAACATTTTCACTCAAACCTCCTGCACATTTTTTCACAGTTCTGTGAATTTTATAACACTTATAGTAAAGAAAAAAATGTGATTAATCTACAAAGTCATATAGGCTCACTCAATTATTTTGGTGACAACTGATAACATACAAACACACCTGGTATATGTGCCTATAAATGTAATATTTCTATTCCACATCAAGTTATGACCCAGTGATAAAGGTCTTTGCTTGCCACAAAATCATCATCTTGAGATTTGAAGTGTAGACTGTTTGTTGAAGGCTGAGATCAAATTAATTGTGCATTGACTAGGTCTACCCTACATAGCTTTAATAAAAACATGTGGTCCCAAGGGGAAAAACAAAAAATTCTGGGATCCACATGTCTAAAATATGTTGCAAAATGAGCTTTCACTGCATTGATATGCCCCTGTTCTATTTTTTCAACATTGCAAATATACTGAACTCCTCAGTTTTGTTTTTGTTTGTTTGTTTTTTTGTGATTGCAAATTTGCAACAATTTGACAGGGCTGTGTAGCAACAAATATCTTGCATTATTATGCAGCAATGGAGGGTAAAATTTTCAGTGATGTGTCTCAGCTGAAGACAAAACTCTTTTGTGTTTGTAGATGGTGAGCCTGGTTCAGCAGTCCAGGTCAAATTTAGAGTACCTTCTGTGCTTTCTTTGGACTGGTGCTCCAAAATATATGATAAATGAGGCTATCACAGAATGACCTGGTATATGGCGTCAATGGCATCTCAGTATGTGTAGTCTCTGTACACACATAAACACAACATGCTTTACATTGTGCCTTGTACAGCTGTACCACATGTACATCTGTAATGCAGCACAACCACGCAGGCTCTTGGCACATCAAAGAGTTCATCATAACTCTTCTCACCAGTTACACCACAACTGTATCAACTTTTAGGGATATAATTTACATGTATATTGTGTATATATATATATATATATATATATATATATATATATATATATATATATATATATACATGATGAGATTTCTGGACATCAAATGGATTAGAAAGGTATGAACAGCATTATGGTATCTGTTTTTGGCACATAACCCTGTACAGTAGTATATGCAATAGTCTCATGAGTAAAGGGATCTCTGTGAGTGACAGAAAAACATGCTGCACACCCAGGCGTTCCACACCACTTATCAAGTTGTAATGTGCTATTCCAGGCTGATTTTGCTGCTGTAGATGGCCATTACCAGGATAATGCAGTAGCCAGTGATCAGTCCAAGGTTCTGAAGCACAAACACCTTTAACTTGGCCTTTATGCTGGGCCCCTCCTCCTCGGCTGCGTGGTTCACTTCTGGCAACTGTAGGACACAAACACACATACTAGTGTTTTCATTCTCACATGTATACATGCATATGCATATACATCTTCAAACATATGTGCATGCACTTCAAGTAATATATACAGGCTACTATTTTAAAGCAAAGAGTAGCCAATTCACAACTTATTTATATCCTTAAATTTTGGATTGTCTGTCTTGCCACGTGACCTTTTGGTTGCAATATGAGGGTCCTCTATGAGCTGAGACCAACAGACAGGCATATACCAACTCAAATAACACGCATAAACCAGTCAACATATGCATAAACCTGTCCAAATGATGCTCATCCGAATAATATACATAGTCCCATTGGTTCCAAACATAAAATATATATTTTCGGCATTTCCTTAATGCTGGTGGATTTAAGTCCTCGATTCTGGAAATAAATGCCGACTCAGTACTTATACTGCATAACCGTGTTGATATGACACTTGCACATAACTACCTCCATTGAACCATTCTTTTTAAGAATGGGGATTTGGTTGAGTGGATATGTGCGTTTCCCATTTCAGCTAGGCGACTGGTGCCAAAGGTTGCAGGTTCGAGTCCCGCTCATTCCGAACATAAAATATGTAAAATTTCACACAAAGATGAGTCAAGCTTCAGATTTAAAGTTGGCAATGCTTTATTTTACTGACCACTGTGGAATCTCACTAGAAAGTACAAAGACTTAGAATTACTACCCTCTGACCCTGATACATGTGTATTGTACACTTTCTGGGTGGAATCCAAAGATGTAGCTGTCCACTTGCAATTTAAAAACTCAATTGGTCTTTTCACTAGCTTTGATTTAAAATATGATATTTTAGTGTACTAAGTGATCTTTATTTACTGGCTCCTTAAAAAAAAAAGTTATTTTTTGTACAATGGATAATGAAACTTATATTTTCCTATCAAAATGCATGACAGGCTTCATTTTCCTCTTCCAGTCCACAAATGTTTTCATTGTTAGCCAACGTCCGATATTACAGTTGCTGATACCAAGGGTCATGTTCTTCCCTGATGTCAGGTCAAAGGTTCAAATCAACTCGTCATTTAATCAACTGTAATATGAATCATGGTGACAGGTCCTGCTCAAGTGGATGTTCCCATTTGACACTGATACTTATCTTGTCTATCAGGGGGATATGTGCCATTTGAGACTGACACTTACCTTGTCTACCAGCTGCAGGGAGATATGTGTCATTTGATACTGATACTTACCTTGTCTACCAGGGAGATATGTGCCATTTGAGACTGATACTTACCTTGTCAATCAGGGAGATATGTGCCATTTGAGACTGATACTTACCTTGTCTACCAGGGAGATGTGTGCCATTTGAGACTGATACTTACCATGTCTACCAAGGAGATATGTGCCATTTGAGACTGATACTTACCATGTCTACCAGGGAGATATGTGCCATTTGAGACTGATACTTACCATGTCTACCAGGGAGATGTGTGCCATTTGAGACTGATACTTACCATGTCTACCAGGGAGATGTAGAGGAACATGCCTCCAGCAAGAGCAAAGATCCAGCTGCTTCCCATAGTGTTCTCTCCAACCAGTATACCCAGCACCATACCAAGGTAACACATGCATGCTGACAGGAAGTTGTACTTCAGTGCCTGTCTCATGGTCATGCCAGAGTTCAACAGAATGGCAAAGTCTCCTGCAAGCAAACAGTGTAGTCATATTGACCTATTGACGCACTAAAACATTAACTACAGTGAAGCCTGTCTTAAGGGACAACCCACAGGACCTGTGAAAAATGGTCCTTTCTGACAAGCGCTTCCCTAAGACGGATAAAATTAAGCTAAAATATGCTAATGAGGATGCTGAGACTGGTCCTTTAGCAGAGGTGGGCTGGCTCATAGGTAGGTTCAACTGTACTGTATCACCAGACAACATGGCTACCAGCAATGTGCTGTACTGTGCAATGTTTTACATAATACCAATTTGTCACATACTTAACATTGACAGCAATCTTTAGACTTTGCAACTCGTACATCACTGGGGTGTAGGTGCCGCCCCCTGCTAATAACTATGTGCTGTACTTTGCAATATTCTAAAAAAACATAAAATACCAATTTATGCCATACTCCGTACAGACAGCAATCAATACACTTAGTAGCAAATTACATGTATACAGTGAAAACTCATTATAATGACACCATCTGTTCCCTAAAAAAGTGTCGGATAACTGAATATGTCGGATAAATGAATAAAAAAACAAAGAAAATGCACTTTTTCCCATGAAAATTTGTGTCATTGTATTGAATATGTCGGATATCTGAGTGTCATTATAACGAGGTTTCACTGTATATGTCTGGGGTGTATGTGTCCTCCCCCCCCCGTGCATCACACCATTGACAAAGTTCATCATAAAAATCTACCAATGCAGCATACATGTGTACATATATATATATATATATATATATATATATATATATATATATATATATATACACACACATATATATATATATATATACATATATATATATATACACACACACACACACACATATATGTACATACATACATGTATGGTGGTACCTGCTATAAAGACCACCTCTCATGAGAGACCAACATTAGTTTTGAAGACCACCCTTTCAAGACTCTAACCTCTTATTCCTTTGTTGATTTACCTACAATTGTGACAGCAGGGGCAGGCTTAAACCTTCTAGCAAAGGTCATCCTATGTAATCTCTTAATCCCTTATAAAGGACCATCATCATGTGCAATTTGAATATCTTAACTCAAACAGCTGTCAAGTTATTATCATGGAAAGAGATTCAGTGACGTTGCTAAATGACTTTATACATCAAGTTCCCCCACATATAATCCAAATCCAGTCATCACACAGACCCACTGCTAAGTACGACAAAAAAGTCCCACGTAAAATAGTTCTTCAGTTCTCATCTGGCAATAAAATTTGCCTAAGTTGCCCCGTGACCTTTTAAGAAGCAGGTCAAGGTACCCTTTACACAATGACAGCTGTGAAATTATAAGTAAAAACTGATCATGAGTCATGGGGCACCACACCTTTCAGCCCAACAGTGTATGCCATCCTGTCATGATGTTACAACAAGATCATCACTGTTCACCAGAATACAAACGGAATCACATCTAAAGACTTCAGGTTCCAGTCCAATTGCAGCGTCATGGCCACACAAAGACAGGAATATGAAAGATAATCAACTTTTCTGCCATATTTGTTTTTCTGCATCATGTACCACACATCCGTCTTTCTAAATAATTTTTGAAAGTACAAGTTGACTGTACCCAGTTCATGAGGCAGTTCCTCACAGATGACAGCAAGTGAAACACTGATGCCAGCCAAAGTCCGGTCTGCAAATGCTGCTCCAATCGATAGACCATCGATGAAGTTGTGTAGACCATCACCAAAGATGACCATCCAGGCCACAGATCTGATTTTGTGCGGCTGACTGGCAGGGTCCTGTGTCGTGTGTACCATCCCATTGCCATTGCTGGCCTGTCAAGTTCACAGCAAATCACAGTTTTATAACATTACAACAAAGCACAGTATCATAATTTATAGCAAAGCAAAGTGTTATAGTTCACAGCAAATCACAGTTTCATAACAATTCAACAAAGCACAGTATCATAACTTACAGGACAGAACGTTATCATAACATTACAGCAAAGCACAGTGTCATAACATGACAACAAAGCACGGGTATCACAATATTACAGTAAAACCCAGTATCATCACATTACAGCAAAGTACAGTATCATAACATTACAGCAAAGCACAGTATCACAACATTGTCATGAACATGTATCATCATCTTGACCATAGACAGTATTGAACACATGGACTTGACATCCAAAATTTGAAAACAAGAAGTTGAAATTTTAACCCTTTAAATCCAAGACTGAGTCAGCAGCTTTGTTTAGCATGCTTTCAGTGTTGACATGTACCTTTTTTTCTATAGGAATATGTTCATGCTGGTACTTGATTGACAGGTCTTTTTATCAGAAATTTAAGTCTTCAGTCATAAAAGTACAGCAAATAAGGATGACTTGCATTGTGATTATGACAGAAAGAGTTAAACTGAGTATACAATAAAATATGCAATTGAATATTTTTTTCAGTATGATTTAATTCTTGGGACAGGATTCTCTGTCTCAATTAAATTTATTAGGGAGGTTTTTCATTCTTATATTAAGACTGAAAAAATGCCTTTAAGGATGTTACATGTATCTGTAATTTAGTACATGTTAAAAGGAACAGATGAAAAAGTGATTATGTAAGTTACATTTAAATTTATTGGTTACATTTACTACACAATTAAACCACTGTATGTAAATATTGCCACATATAAAAATTCACAATGGCAAAATATATACAAACTTACCACTTTCTCAATGTCTGTAGTATTTGGCTGTCCATCCTTCATCAACACATGGCTGGATTCACTGCCACACAGATCCGCCTTTGTATTGTCCTTGGGGTTCAATGGTACATCAAAGGTCATGGACATAGAGTCATGATGCTTGCGCTCATGGGTCGGGATACTGGCAGAACATACAGGCAGCCCATTGTCAGTCTTGTCTCCCCTATTCTCCTGCAAAGATAAACAATCAGACATTGATACCTGGGTCACATGCAAATGAGACGTCAAAGCCAGCCAATAACATACTCTGTCATCATAAATTTTCCCAAGAGAAAAATATTGTTTGTGAGGGAGGCCTATTCAAGAAAATCTGACTTGGGATTTTTTTTTTCACATTGAAGTAAACTGTTGAAATGATCAATGGCCATGACACTGTTCATGTATTTATGTTGTATGTTCTGTCATAAATTTAGATGGAACCTTTAAATTACACCAAATATGCGTTAGGCAAATGATCAAATTTTGTAAAATTTTGGGTGATCTTGACCTATTTTTCAAGATTTGTCCTCCCTTTTTCTAGGAGACTATTATAGATAGAAACTCCAAACTTGGCACAATAATACTTCTATAGATGAAGTCTTGCCTTCTTATAATGAAAAAACATAATTAAAAAAAAAAAAAAATATGCAAATGAGGGCTAATTAAAATTTTTTATCTTTAATATCTTACATTCTGTAGTAGTTGTGGTTCCGAGTGTACAGTTCAATCATAGCAAGGCAAAGGTCATCTCAAATGTCAAGGTCAAAGGTTATGCCAAGGTCCAAATGTCATTTTAAAGATCAAAGTTAACTTTAGGTAGAGGTCATCTCAAGGTCAAAGGCCACTTTCAATGTTGAGGTCATATGAACCTTTGAAATTTTCATCTAGCCATAACTCATTAAATTTTTATCCAATTTTGATCAAATTGGGCTCAATTTGTAGCTATTGTAACACTGCACAGTTATGTAATTTACATGTGACCTCTAGAGGTCAAAGGTTAAGATCATTTGCACTTTGAAATTTTCATCCAGCCATAAGCTTAATGGAATGTGAAGTGCTAAAAGACAAAAGGTGTAGCATTTAATATTAACAACTTTTGAAGGCACACAGACAGTTTTGCTTTGAAGCAAATTTTCTTTTCTAGTTACTGCATGTGACCACTTTTGTGCCTGCTCCAGGGATGGTCTCTCACAGCAGGGATAATTATACTGTACTGTGTGCCATCTGCTACTTTTGTATTTTCATTCATCAAGCCTTCGTAATTAACATACTTGAAACATGTGTTCACCTTATTGTTATTCACTTTGCAATTATCAGGGTACAGATCATCTGTGAGGCATATTTAAGAATTTGAGGTGGGAATGGGGAGAGGCAAGCGAGACAGATATTGAGTTTGTTTGGTTTGGATGGAATGTGGGACACCCCCACCAGCAAAAATAAGGGAGTCAAATGGCAGACTGTATTTTGAAGCAAACATGTTGGTTAATACCAAAAATCTGGAGTTCACAATGTAGAAATAAAAAGTTTTCAGCTCTTGCTGGAGGAAGAGGTTAACCTCCCCCCTCCCCCCGGGTCCACACCCAGTCCACCCTTGTACATTATGAAGACTGACACCATGTGTCTGAGCAGACTCCAGTATAGACAGATGCTGGGTATCTCTGATTGATAGCAGAGTACCTTTCAATGTTGCAAAATTCCTTTTTCTTTTTTCATCTCTGTAACAAATTAGTAACAAAATGTTCTTTTCTTCCAATTTTCAAAACATGAATTAAATTAAATTTTGTTGCAAATGCAACAGTTTTCCACTACTGACAAACCATTTGCTCATTCATATCATTGATGCAAATTTTAGATGAATCACTGCATTCCACCAGACAGGAGTCACATTTCCTTCCTGGGCATCCTCGCTGTACCACTTGCATCATGACACTAATGAAACCAGTATAAAGGTGATACATTAGGTGACCACTTTTACAGCCAAGCAAACTGGTATAATAAATATATAGAAGCTTGAACGTATAGCATACAAAGAGAGATCAAGATAGTGTATTCCAAGTTTAAATCATTTATTTCCCTAAAGCAGAATCACGTTGGTCAATTATGGAGTATTTTCCAGATATGTATAACAAAGGATAAATATATTCAGTGGAAGCTGATAAACAAAGAGCTAAAATGTATGCAAAAAGGAATATAAAAAAGCCAATCAGATAGACTAGCTATAAACTGCATGTGCATGTACTCACAAGTACATTAATTCTATGTAAACCACCAACATGCCACTGAAATAACTGAAATGTATAATGTAGGCACATAAACATAATGTGCTTATTAAATCATGCATAATCATACCTTCTCTAGACCTTCTGGGACTGATATTCAGCTAATTGTTAGCACATGTAATTCAAGTAACACTTTAAAATATATACATATGTGCATCAAATATAAGCTTCATGGCAGTCATTAAATGTAAATGCCAAAACAAATATAAAACACAATGGCTGTGAAAACAGCCACTGCTCAGCTGATCTAACCACATGCATATCCCTATCAAATTTCACATGCTTGTACTAAACACTTTGTAAAGAAGCCTTCAAAGATGCAGGCATTTACAGCAGTATTGCTTTACTGCTATATATGCTACAATCCAGGTATATGACAGATTACCATGGTACTTAAAAAACATCAGAGTATGAAAACGACCCACCCAAGTTACATGTACCTTCCATCTATGTTTGAAGATTTCACCCACAGGTATGACAAACTACATAGGACTCCAATGTGAAATTACATGCCTTCAAAGACCACCCATTCATGATACCTTGCCAGACAGTAGTCATTTTCATGTTATCTCCATCTCCTATGAAAAAGTCCTTGTTTCTAGGACACAACAATGCACTGGTCTCTAGGGATGGTGTTCCAAAACTGGGACCAATATGCATCTACACGTACATCCTAACAATGTAATACTCTGCCAATCAGTACGTAATATAAAGCACTTCCCTCACTTTAATTCTTTGGAACAAAAAGGTTGACTGTCTATCATACGACTATCAAACCAACCACTTTTTTTTTCAAATACTGAAATGTTCCAATGGCAAAATGTGACATTTCTCATAATGCTAGCAGCTCTGTGACTGGCTTCAGTACAGAACATCCCATTGAAACAAAAGAACTTGTCATCCTGTACATGAAGTCTTACTGCAGAGAGCACTCACTTTTATCTCCATGATGATCTTAAGGAGTCGTTCCACCAGGAAGAACATGTAGATACCTCCAATGACCATAGTTGACTTCCAGATGTAGGACTCTCCTATTAACTCGGCTAAGTGCAGTGACTGTAAAGGCAGAAAGGTAAAAGGTTAACACTCTCAGGAGTCTGCATGGACATAAGGTAGATGTATTTTCACTCATTCCACCCTAATGACACTTTTTCCTACCAATATTTAAATGTCATCTGCTGATTGTATTTTACTAATTTAGGGATTATTTTTAAAGATTTTGAATGAAATTTGCATGGAAGATCATTCCAAATTATATGCCCATGGTCAATAGCTTTCCTTGGCATGCTCTGGGGGCATTGCACCAAGAGCGCGCCAAGGAGAGCTGTTGACTTGGTCTTCTATCAGGGTGGAATGAGTTAGTTATGTAAACCATCTATGGTGAAGACTGTTGGCATGTAAATTACAGTGGTCCACCTCTTATAAGGCCACCTCAAATGCACTAGAAAAGTGGCCTTATAAGAGGGGTGGCCTCTCTTGAGGGGTAAAATACAATGAAAATGCCATACTTGCTGCAGAGAGAAGTGGCCTTTGTAGAGGGGGTGGCCTCTCTTCGGGGGACCTTATAAGAGGGGGACCACTGTAGCAGAAACTTTTCCTGTGACACTTAGTCTCAGGTTGAACCCTTCACATGACCTGTCCTCCTACCTATGACAGCCTGTCACTTTGTTCCAAGCCCTACAATGAACACTTGATAAACACCAGTGTCCCAAGGGCATCACCAGGGACAAAAAAATAATAATAAAAAAAAATCATTTACTTTATGGGACCTCACACAGATAGAGTCATAACTTGTGACAGACGTGCACAATTTACAGCAGCTTCAATTCCCTTCACAGTAGGCCATTATAAATACATGTATGTCTGCAAAATGAGTCAAGTTACAAGCGATACACTTTTATCCAATGACACACAGGTGAAACAGTGATTTTGTTTGATATGATTGCTTAACAAGATTTGTCTCTTCCTTGACATCACACTGAGCACATGGCCATGTTGGGACTTTCATAAGTAAATCGTCCATTGGGCTGTTAGTTCACAAAACATGGCACATATATTTTTTATTTCATTGTACACCTAAGTTCAATTGCATATACCGTGGTCCCCCTCTTATAAGGCCACCCCAAATGCAGCCAAAAAGTGGCCTTATAAGAGGGGTGGCCTCTCTTGAGGGGGAGAATATAATGGAAATACCATACTTTCTGCAAAAGAATGCTGGCCTTTCAAGAGAGGTGGCCTCTGGTGAGAGGGGCCTTATAAGAGGGGGACCACTGTACACCAATATAACACTACTAAAAGTGATTATGTCCCAAACTATACTGAACCCCAATGAAAAGTATCCACATAAAAAAATTAACACATTAATTTTGTAAGTTACTAAGTACTGTGTGTGCATATATGCATGGTTTGGAGCCTATATCAGGGTCATTCAGGACAACTTTTTAACTTTTGCTGGGTTGTTACATAATGCATGTGACTTTTGTGCACCGAATATGGCTTCTGACCACCACTCCTATTGGATGGCTAAAATGACCTGATGTTTTCAGTGGCTTTAAAAAGGGATGTTCAGCCAAGAAAAAAGCCAGTGGTCTCAGGTGTGTTGAGGCGATCATGCCGCGTCTGAGCCAAGGTCAAAGACACCATGCTTTGGGGCTTGCAGAGGGTGGAGTCCCAATCACTCAAATCGCACAAAGAATGGGGTGTACTCGGCGCACCATCCAACGACTAATTGAACGGCAACAAGAAACTGGATCCGTAGATGATCGGCCTAGGCCTGGCCGAGAAAGAGTGACAACACCTGGCCAAGACCGTCACATCCGGCTGATGCACCTGCGAGACCGTTTCCGTACAGCAGCCCAAACAGCCCGTGAGACTCAAGGGGTGAATCACCGTCCTGTCAGTAGTTCTACTGTGGAGAGGCGACTGAGGAGCAGTGGCCTAACAGCCAGAAGACCTTACAGGGGTAACCTGCTGACCCAACCCAGAAGAGAAAGACGACTGCAGTGGTGTAGAGCACACTCCAGGTGGACTCGCCAGCAGTGGAATACCGTCCTTTTTACTGACGAGTCCCGTTTTTGTGTCAGCAGAGCAGATGGCAGAGAACGTGTGTGGCGCCGGACTAGGGAGAGATATGCAGATGCCTGTGTCCGTCAGGCAGATCGATGGGGTGGACCCTCTGTCATGGTGTGGGCAGGCATCAGCAACCGCTACCGGACACCCCTAGTGGTCATTCAAGGGATCCTCAATGCTAGGCGGTACATTGATGAGGTGCTGGAGCCGCACATGGTCCCATTTATGGAGCAGCATCAAGATCTGGCGATCTTTCAGCAGGACAATGCACGTGCACACTCTGCAAGATTAACAATGAACTTTCTCAATGAGAACAACATCAATGTCATGGAATGGCCAGCGTTCTCACCCGATCTGAGCCCTATTGAACATTTGTGGGATCAGTTAGGCCAAGGTATTCAACGGAGGACACCTAGGCCTACTACCCGAAACCAGCTGATCCAAGCTCTGCAGGAAGAATGGAATAATGTTCCCCAACACAGAATTCAAACCCTGGTCAGCAGTATGCGCCGCAGATGTATAGCATGTGTTGATGCTCGAGGTGGCCACATCCCATATTGAACAGAAAAATTTGTGTGACTTTCAATTAGGGCAGCTAATGACATTTTTTGCCTGTAAGTGACGTTAATGTCGGTAGAGCGTAACATTATTTTTACGCCAGAAAAGTGAATGCTTTGTTAAGTTCTCAGCACGTCTAGGTATGAAATGTTTCAAGTATAAACAATAAAATACTTCAAAATTGGCATGTGGATACTTTTCATTGGGGTTCAGTATATGTACAACATACAACATGAAGGCACTCAAATGATTTCTTAGGTGAGAAAAGATCACACAAACCGTAATTTGAAAATTCGTTTCAGTGTCTCCCCTCAGTGTCTCATTGGCCAAGTTGCTCACAATTACTGGGTAACAGACATTGTCACCACTTGGTACACACTAATGCAAAGGAACAAAAGGGAGACTGCTTGCAGTCATGAAGTGATTGCAAGTGCCACCTGGTGGTTCGTATTAACTTACATCAGGGATGAGAAAGAGGAGACTGCTGCCAGCCAGTGTGCCAACTGCCAGTGCCACCATGTACATCAACACCTTCTTGTAGTATTTCTTCTGCATGAATGGCAAGAAGACCACCCCTAGTAGTGAGCACAGGTTGATGAGGGTCACACAGAGGAAGCTGTATCCCCACACTGTTCAAACAGAAGAGACAAAAGTGTCATGTACAACACTTACACAGACTTTGTATAAACTATAGGAACCTAACATCAATATTTGCTGGAATACATATACACCATATCCTGTACATCAAAATCCACATGTTTATGTACACAGTGAGATATTAAATGGTTTCATATTCTCTTCACTTGGGTATAACTCCAACTTTTACCATTTCTATATACAATACTCTACTCCAACATGCCCAGTGCCTTCTCCCTTTCCCTGAAAGAGAACACAGAACACTCCATTCCAGTGCCTCCTCCCGGTCCCAAATGAAAACATAGCACACTCTATTCCTGTGCCTCCTCCCTTTTCTTGAGAGAGAACATAGAGTACTTTATTCCAGTGCATTCTCCCTTTCCCGAAACAGAACATAGAACACTCTATTCTACTACATTCTCTCTTTTCCTGGAAGAGAACATAGAACACTATTCCAGTGCCTTCTCCCTTTTCCTGAAAGAGAACATTGAACACACTATTCCAATGCATTCTCCCTTTTCCCGAAAGACAACATAGAACACTATTCCAGTGCCTTCTCCCTTCAGGGCTCATGCAAGTTGACAAATATCGAATTCAAGGACTTTTCCAGGACATTGACTTTTCAAGACCTTGTTTTCATAATTCAAGGACTTGTCTGGTTGCTGTTTCCCCAGTGATTAATGTATTGTATTTGAGCATAAGCTTGTGCTTTACTTGTAAAACTATACATAACTCTAAAATATCTGTACATTACAATTAATCTACCTGTCCAAATAACATACTTTAATCAATTGTTTTTTTTTATTAAAAAAATAAATTTTAGACTTTCTCATTTGCATTTATTTATTTCAAACCATGAATTCTGTGATATGAATGAATAAACTACGTACTGTTTTTGTAAAATATAAAATTTACACTTCCTTTTAAAAGTACATTCATTTACTTTAAAATCATGAGTTCTGTCATCAGAATAAAATAAAGCTTACATATCTTGCATGATAGGGCAACTCTAATCTCGATGAAGGGTACTTCCTCAGAAATAATTGTAATTTGTAGTTTGAAGTTTGGATTCTGGTGCATGCTGAGCTTCAATATCTGATCTATAGATATTTATGGTAAAGGTAGGTAAAAATTTCTTTGAAAATAAGAAAACAGATTTTTAATGGCCATGCATCAGGCCTACAAAAATGGATCCTACTGAAAGTAATTTTAGCTATTGTTTGAATCTAAAGGTGTTCCTTTCATCATGAACAGATAACAGTGGCACATGCTAGTTTCCTTCTTATCTTTTCAAGGAAGGTGATGACCTTTGCTACCTACCTGACTGATACATTGTATCTGTACATGAAAGCAAGCTGCACGATTGGTTAGACCTAATTTGATGAGAACTGCCAAGCCCACATGGGTTAAAAGCAAAAAGATACTTCGTACTTAGTAGTGTTACATTTTGACAAATAGGTATTTACCAGCCACTTCAAAGGAAAATGACAGAAAAATATTCAATCAAAATGTGATTCAAGTTCATTGATGCAATTAGTGGGAAATAATTTAATATTTTCGGTGACATATTAGAACTTGGTTCACTGACTGATGCATAAAAAATAAAATTCAAGGACCTTTCCAGGGCTTTTGTCCAAAAACTTTACTTTTCAAGATTTTCAAGGACCTATGCGAACTCTGTCCCTTTTTCTGAAAGAGAACATAGCGCACTCTATTCCAGTGACTTTTCTCTTTTCCTGAAAGAGAACATAGAACCCTCTTCCAGTGCCTCGTCCTGACAGAGAACACAGAACAATCTATTCCACTCCCGCCTCACTTTCTTGGAAAGAGTACAGAGAACACAGAATATCCTTGTGCCTCATCCCTTTCCCTAAGAGAGTACATAGAATACTCTATTCCAGTGCCTTCTCACTTTCCCTGAAAAAGTACAAAGCACATTCTATTCCAGCACCTCATCCCTTTTCCACAGACAAAACGTAGAACTCTATTCCCATGCCTCCTCCATTTTCTTGAGAGAACACAGAATACTTATTCTAATCCTTCCTCACCTTCACTTAAGGACTACATTGAATACTATATTCTAGTACCTCTTCGCTTCCCCTCAAAAAGTACATATGAGTAGAATACTTTGTTCTAGGGTCTCATCACTTTTCCTGAAACAGGACTTTCAAATATTAGAATTTTATTATTTTAAAATATTTGACAATGAGAATGAACAGATCAAACCCATTGGCCTTAATCTCATTTTTCATTTCAAAGGGAGATGAATCAGCAAGATGCTATAGGATCTTGACATATTCATTTTTTGGCCCAGCACAAGTTTTTCTTTTCATCATCATCATCATCATCATCATCATCATCATCATCATCATCATCATCATCATCATCATCATCATCATCATCATCATCATCATCATCATCATCATCATCATCATCATCATCATCATCATCATCATCATCATCATCATCATATGACTGAATGTGTACAAGCACGTGCCCTGCTCTTATGAAAATAACAGCTACTGATTAAACATTCATTGGTCTTCTAAAGCAAACACACTCACTACAGATATTAACATCTGTCAGGTCTGCACTTGTGATTCAATGCCATTTCTCTTCCATCACTGTATGTACAATCAATTTGTTTATTGCATGGACATATGTTTTATATAAACTAATAAAACAAGAGGCCCACCGGCCTACGGGCCTCACGCTGTGCTGATAGGTTATCCCAGTTAATACCTGGTATCAGCTTTACCATTGTCTCATGTGGCATTTTGAACCAATAACAATTCACAATCACTAATGAAACCAGATGATCCAAAGGACCGATGTCCCTGCTACATTATGTGTTGTAAACACAACCCAAGGTACGTCTCCACCAACTCTGATGTGAATCTGGCAGACAGTTTTAAAGAAGTAAAAAATGTGAATTACCACATCAATCCCCAGTAATCAATATGAATGTATCCATTGACTGATAAGTACCAGACTTGAAAAAATCCTTAAAAATCAGGGATCCACAGCAACGCCACCTGCTGAACAAATTTGTGTGACTCTTCTACAAGGAATATTTACATCAAGTTTCAGCATAATCTGAGGGACAGTTTGGAGAAGTCAAAAATAGCAAAAACAGAAAAACTTAAAAAAAAAAAAAAAAAAAAAAAAATCGCAGCAACACCTGTTGAACTAATTAAGGTCTATGGGTACCTAGAAGTGTCCCTATGCAATTTTCAAGCAATTCGCTAAGTGGTTTCTCAGAAAAAGATCTTTTTAAGATTTTGCCAAAAAATCAACAAAGAAATTTGTAAAAATCCAAAAACTACTGGACCTGAACATATTTGGTAGAGACCCACCCCAGGTACATCCCCACCAAGTTTGAAGTGAATCTGGTTGACGGTTTTGAAGAAGTCAAAATGTAAATTACCACATTAATCCCCATTCACTTACATAGTAACCAATAGGCATGTATGCATGGGTGACCTTGATGCCAAGGTCACCCATAAACAATCCCAGCCAAACTTTGACCTACATGCATACTCTGACCACCTTTGAAGGCAATTGAATAATAACATGGAAAGTTATCGGCAATGACGGACAACAAGAGGCCCATGGGCCTTAGACTCTGCTGACCACCATCGCCAAAAAATCATTTTCTGAAATGTATTCAATCCACCAACTTGAAAAATTAATCAAGGTTAGCCATATTATGCAATATAAAACTTCCACATGATACACATGTGTGGTACATTTGGCATTATTAGCCGTATTCTTTATTAAGATACTGAATCCAATGTCCTTTTTGTAAGTGTCACACAATAATTGGGTCGTGGAACCTGTGACACAGACTTTGTGTGATCATTCTCCATGTGCAATGAAGTGTAGCTTTGTTTCTTCAGGATTTTTGTTATACATGTATAGTTCAAATCCTAATGCAATACAATTCAAATATTGCCAAAATATGGATTGGGTTGTTGTAAATACATGTATTGATGATTTGTCTAACTGGAGGATTTTTTTGGAGTATTTTGTATATGGGTATGCACCTGTTGCTGTTATCAATTATCAATAGTTCATCATGTTTATTTAAACATGGGCCAGAATGTAAATTATGCAACATGATAAATACCTGACTGAGCCATGACTAGTTTTCACCCTTTCCCCTGAAATTGGTCAAAACTGCCTGCTTGTCAAATGTTGTTTACTTCAATGTTTTAGTCTAGTTTTGACAGCACTGAAAAATAATTTGCATGGACCTTGTAGATAAGACCTACAATGATAACATGCTTCATGCAAATGTAAGCCCTTGACTCAGTATTAATTTAAGGGGAAATGGTTTGATTAATTTTGTGTTTATCATCTTTTCTGTCAGTTGACTCTTTAATTTAAACAGTTGACCTTTGCTAGCAAAAAGGGCAAATCCATACAGGACTACAGCCACTTGTATGGAAGTGTATTATTTGCATATGACCTTCAGTCAAAATCTCATATACATGTGCAGGTGTAACTTATAAAGTTCTACTTCCTCATAAACCATTTTAAATGCTGCAATGACAAAATAATGTCAACACATTTTTTAAAATGTAAAACTGCAAGTTTATCCAGTCGTCTTTGGCTGACCTTGACATTCAACCCATAAGAAGTACCGCCCTGGTGTAGTGGTACCCAGAACTGTTCCTGTCCAATTTTGAAGTAATTGAAAAAGGGATTTCTGAGGACAAGATTATTTTACGATTTTGCCAAAAATCCCCCCCCCCCCAAAAAAAAAAAAAAGAAATCAAATGCAGCATGACCATTTGAACAAACTCAGTACCAAATCACCCAAAGTACATTCCTACCAAGTTTGAAGTGAATCTGGCAGATGGTTTTGGAGAAATATAAAACGTGAATTACCATTGACACTGCATTGTAATCAACAGGGAAGTATAGCATTTACCAAGTACCCAAAATTGAAAATCGAGGATCTGGAGTAGCATCACCTTTGCAGCAGATCTATTTATAGGTGCCCCATCTCATAGAAAAATTTATTGTCCAAGTCTCTCTGCCAATTAACACATCTGTTAAGACTGTAAATATAAATCCCTCTGGATTGACAGCAAAATGCTGCACACGACAGCTGTCAACTGGTCCTGGTACTGGAATAAAATTAATACAATGAACTGGGCCATGTCCATTATGGCATTCATGCATACCTGTCTCCATTGAACCATTCTTTTTAGCAATGGGGATTTGGTGCAGTTGGTACACGCATTTCACATTTTTCTGATATGTGATTGTAGCCACAGACATGTGGCCTTTCTGAGGCGCAAAAGGTCGAGCGCAACGACTTGGATGGTGAATCTTCCAGGACCAACAGTCTTTTTACCCTGTGACTCCTTGCATGCTCAACCTTTTGCCCTTCAGAAAGGCTTCATGTTTGCAGCTAAAGTGAATGGTGCCATAGGTTGCTGGTTTGAGACTTGTCCGTTCCATGATCACAAAAGATGTCTATTTTCAGTGCTCCTTTGATGCTGGTGGACTTACATATGTACAGTCCCCAATGTGTGACAACTCTGAATACAGCTCTTGTACTGGAATAAATACAATGAACTGAGTCATGTCGATTATGGCATTCACGCATACCTGCCTCCATTGAAGCATTCTTTTTAGGAATGGGGATTTGTTGCAGTTGGCATGTGCGTTTCACATTTTCTGCTAGGTGATCGCATGGTGCCAACGGTTGCTGATTCTTGATCTGGCATTTCATGGTCACAAAATATACGCTGTAATTCTATGTACTATTACTCTAAAGGACCTGGACAAATAGTATCTCAGTTTTGATGGGAATTCTTTTCCTGTTAGGGTCAAACAGAGTAACATACTCTGTAACTTCACTAAACTTTGAACTAATGCATGCATGGGCAGACAAGATATGCATAAATTTTTACATCCTGTGTCTCTTTGACATATACAGCCAGGCAGCCAGTTCAAACAAAGTACAAGCTGAAGGATCATGACAGTGACATCATGCAGATGTTGCAAGCATGACTATAGCAATGTTACCTCACTTTATAAAAAGGCCTCACGCCAGCTTTTTTTTTTTAATCAGAATTTGCACAGTTGTAGGAAGCTGAGTCTGAGGTAGGAGAAAACGTGTCACCCAAACCCACTGCAGCAAGCTGGCAAGCTTTTCCTGGCCTTGCCTTGCCTGGCCTGTCATGTTTCTTTGGCATGATAAATCATTTTTGCCTGTAGCAGCTGCAACCTTAACACCAGGCTGGCAGTCAAAGTGAGGAAGTTCCACACAGTCATTCCTGGGGTCTGGGAATCTTGCTTTGGTGCCATCCTATCGTAGTCTACATTTTGCCATTAACTTGACATTGGTTCCATAAATACAAAATATATTATGATGATTTAGAACTCTACAGTTTTGTAGTGAGTGGAATGGAGTAGGACCTTGCTCTTTAAATACCAAACTTTATAATGTTCAAACTTGGGCTCACAGATTTGCATGAGTTTGTTAAGTTTCTCTTTATATTCGATGACCATAACTAAACCCCTCTGAATAAATTATGGTAACAAAAGGCTAATACAGCAGGTGACCTGCCATCACAGGTAAATTTAACAAAGAAATTGACTCCTATGTCCAATCCTAGTGGACACAAAAAGCCATGTGGTGTTCATGGCAGTGGTTGCATACAGCAGGTACCACAGTACTAGCAACCAATGACAAGCATGGCTGTCTAAAGAGCCCTTGAATTCTTTACAAATGTGTTAGCAATTAAATAAATAATTATACACAGTAGTGCATTCTTACCCTTAAACAAAGGTACTTGATTGGCTTTTTGCAAAGGTTTTGCAAAAATACAAACAAATTACCATTTTTGCATTATTCATATGGTGTTAATGGTGGGATCTACTTAGACAGCTACAATAATACATCAATTTGCACTTGCACAAAAGTCGCAGAGTATGCATTGCTGGATCCCAGGGATGAACTGAGCAGAATATCACCCTTCCTGATTGATATTCCCTATAGATTACACACCCCAACAAGTTTAATCAAGCTATGAGCCATGTACATAGAATGAACATAATGTACTCTTCACTCCAGATCCTTGTTACAACAACATCAACATGAAACAAACCAGTGAAGCATGCCACTGACATACAATACATGGACACACAGCTGGCTCTGTGCTCAAGAGTTTTAACATCCAACATCTGCAATAGAGAATTATTGCTGTCACTGTTTAGCACCTTTTTAGTTTTCTGACAGGGCTGCTATAACACACTACATGTATTGGTTTAGCATTTTGTTAGAAATAACAGGGACAAAAGTGATTGGCTGGTGTACTATGAACACGACATGGAAACATCTCATGATCAGTACGATGTATGGGCCCACAGGCCGTCATCTAAACTTACAGGCTGTTAGGTTATAAGATGAATTGACTAATTTTGTGAAACAGGGCTCCATTTATTCATTCAGCTCATATTTATGAGGCTCATATTATGAGTGCATTAAAGCCACCACTGGAGGCTGACATGTTGAGCAGGGTCATCTTTTATTAGACAGCTAAGTATCACACTCCTGTAATGTGCAGGTACTGTGTGAATCACAGTCGGGTCAAAAACTATCAATCACAAGTGCCTTCACAATTTGGTTACAATATTGTTGTTCCATGTGATATTTTACTAATTTCCAAGACTTGCAATGTGCCCCTCAAAAACAGATTTTTTTTTTTTTGGCTTCCAGTAAAAGAATGAAAACATTCCACACCTGATCCATACATAAAAAAATTACCATTCTTTGTGGTCAAAGGCTTTTTCTAACTTCATCTGAACTGTGTATTACAAAAGAAAATTCATATGAAGTAGTAATCAGAAACTATTCAGTCTTAGGGATACCTTCAAACACTCTTGATTCAAATAAATCAGGGAATGTACGACAAAAGGAAGCCTTTCAGCACAAAAAAAATCAACATAACCTGCTGCAAAAAGATAAGTGTTTTTACCAACCACTGGCATGTCCAGCTTCTGCTCTCTCACACACATAACACTGGTGGCTTTTCTACTTTATGTTGATTTATTTCACATATGATGTAAACACTTTTTTACTGGTTTTATATAGGCCTACATGCTATGGATCAAAGTTTGCATGCTGAGCTCTTTTTAAACTTTGTGTTCAAATTGGCCATGAATGAACAGGCTAAAACCAAGTGACAAATACCATTCACCCACATTTGACATTTTCCACACAAAAAAAAATAAACAAAACAAAAAAAACAAACAAACAAAAAACCAAAAAACAAAAAAACCCAACAACCAAACAAACAAAAAACAAAATCAACCCCCCCCCCCCCCCCCCCCCCCAGAAATTTGACTGTGTGGACAGCTTGATTCCATGTGTACAGGTATATATACAAGCACATTTAATAAACATTCAATACATATTCTGGTGCTACAAAAGTCATTAAAGATAAATGACAAGTAATTAGTTGCCTTAAAATTCCCACCATAACCTCAGGGCTAAAAGAAACTGTGTATCATTTATCATATATAATAAACAGTCTACATTTAGTACCTTTAGTCTAGAATGAGCCAATTTATGAACAACCTGTACACTGATGTAAAATGTAACAGCCACACATGCACATCAGCCCTATATCATTAATCTAAACTTTGCAGTGGTACTTCTTGTACATTTTGTATGCAGCTATGGTCATGATGGATCACTCAATCTTTTTGGCCACAAGTTTTGGGACCCAAGGTGTCAATGTTCTTGGTAATGTATCTATAATACAGCAGGTAAGCACTGCATGCACCAAATTTAGTCCATATTTTGCTGTATTTCTATTTTCACTTATTTCCATGATGGCACAAATGATCAAATTATAAATGCAATGTAACAGTATTTTAAACATAGGTTAATATAAATAATATACGATAACAAATATATATGTCCAAAATAGCCAAATTAAAACTTCAGAGAAATGCCTAAAAAGTAAACTGTTTGAATTTATACACATATAAATAAATAAATTACAGTATTTTTATTACAACTCATTCCTGACAGATCTCTCACAAACAAACGAAAAGTGGTGGATGTACAGAATGTAAATATGTGATGACCCTTGATGACCTTGAAAACAGGTCAAACATCACTGAATGTCAAATTAGCTAAACTTTCAATGAAATGCTTCTATAGTACAAGGTTCATGATAGTAGCTCAATCAATTCAATAGTTACTGCATCCACAAGGGCAACCCACAAATGGATATAAGCATGCATGCATAGACATAACAAGGACAATTAATACCCCTTCAGCCAAAAAGGTCAAAGGGGTTACCAACCACAGCACCACCTGTTGTACAAATTAAGTTCTAGGGTTACCCAGAAGTGTCCATATGCAATTTTGAAGCAATTGGCCAAGTGGTTTTGGAGATGATTTTTCAAGATTTTGCTAAAAATTGAACAAAAAATTCATTAATCATCCAAAAATCACTATATCCAAACCATTTATAAACATTAAAAAGGGCAGAGATTCATCCAAGATAGATCCCCACCAAGTCTGAAGAGAATCTGACACACTGAAAAAAAAAGTTCAAAATGTAATTGTGGACAGACAGCAGACAGACGACAAATGCATACAAAGTTCAGCTGCCCCCCCCCCCCCATCCCCCAATTTTTTCCAGGAGAAGGAAGAACTAGTGAGTGTCAGTAGGGCATATCAACCGAGATATTCAGTCAAATTGGAGGGAGCAATAACCTGCACAAAGGGGACCCCAGTGCCATGCAGCTTTTCAGCTGTGGGCACAGGTCTGCAGCAGAGAATGATCAGAGCTGCCACTTAGAAAGTATGAACAGATCAGGGATTGATTTTAAAAGTTAGGCTTTCTGCACATATATTCATGTAAGCATGAAACATGATAATATTATACTGCAGGGATTACAAAAGAAGCCCACCTTGTGTGGCAGTACCATGACAGATATTGGGCAGCCGGCAAAAAGCTGTGGTCAAATAATTCTGTATTCCCTCAAGTTTGCATCATTACTTTTCATTATTTGAATGCATTTCTTCAGGATGACCATTTCAGAAACAGGCTGTTTATTAATGGGACCTTGTGCAATACATCAGCAAATATAGCTCATGAACTAGAAAAAAATGATTTGCTTGTCAGCAAAGCAGTCTGTGTGCCTAGAAAACTTTTAGATTGCTTATTCAGTATCTGTTGAACTCCTGCAACAATAATTTATTAATCGAAGTTGGAATGACACCTCTATCTAGAGTAGTTTTAAACTTATCCAAGATTTAAATTTTGTAGATTTGCCTAATTTGCGTAAATCAAACTGCTAAAACTTTGATTCATGCTCTGCTGAATGCAGCTGTCTTACAAACCTATCAATTATTGAGGTTAGAATGACATCTGATAATGACAAGTTATTCAAGATCTAAACTTTGTGAATTTGCCATTTTCATAAATTTTTTTAATGCAACAGCTTTGATTCATATTTCATATTTGAACAATGTAGCTGTGTATGATGTATATAATTATTCATTTCTCTTTTTGCTGGTTGAATATGTGATGTTTATGTATTAGAGTACTAGCTGGTGTTAGTTTGCTTCTTTCTCCCTCTGAGGGCATTTTGTATTATGTCAAAATTCTTCTGTAACTGTTAGACCCCAGTGGGCAGAACTTGTTAAATAAAGAACTTGAACTTGAACTTATTTCATTGTATCCATCTATGTCATCAACCTATCCAATGAAGTTGAAATGGCACCTCTACCTGTAATGATTTGAAGTTTTTCAAGATTTAAATTTTGTGTATGTTCACAATTTTGCATAAACTAAAATCCTACAACTTTGGTTCATGTTTCATTGGATACAGCTATGTCATAAACTTATCAATGGAAGTGGGAATGCCACCACTGTCTATGATAGTTTTGAAGTTATTCCAGATTTAAATTTTGTGCATTTGCCTATTTTGGATAAATCATAATGCTGCAATTTTGGTTCAAGTTTCATTAGATGTGGCCATGCCATAAATCTATTAGTCATCTCTTTACAGTCTGGAAGTTATTTAGGATTTAAATTTTGTGTTTTCACCTAACTAGCATAAATTAAATACTGCAACTTTGGTTCATTGTTTACTAAATGTATCTGTGCTACAAACTTACAAAATGAACTTGGATTCACACCTGTATTTTTGATAGTTTTGGAGATACACAGCTTTTGTTTACTGTCTATGGACTTGGCAGGTGTCACAAACCTGTATGGACAACTTTAAATTTTGTGTCCCTCTGTAATAAGTTTATGGACATGGAACTTTTACAATTTAATTGTCCCTAATTTGCATAACTGTTAACTTCATGACTTCCAAACAACATGCAAAACTTCACCACTAGGTCATTCACCATGCCAAGTTTGGTACATTTTAAAACAATCATATCTGAGCAAAACAGAATACAAAACACACACAGAAATAAAGAAACTAGAAAAGAAGATTTGCTTCAAGTCATATCTGTCTGTGTGCCTTCAAAAGTTGTAAATATGGCTAGATGAAAGTTTCAAAGGTCCAAATGACATTGACCTTTGACCTTTAGAGGTTACATGTAAATTACAACAAGAGGGCTGTGTGAACAGCCCGAGCCTCAGCTGATCTGGACATTCATCACACTTGCAGCTCTATGAACTTGGGAAAGGATCAAGGACACCATGTTCTGAGTAAGTCTGACCTTTATAGAAGAACACTTACAAGTGCAACATCAAAGTTCGAGTAGTTCTCAAGTTATAATGAAGAGTATAAATTCATGTATGTTGCACTGTGACCCCACAGATCTGTGAACTGACAAGTCAGCTGAGCTAAAATCAGGAATCCACAGCATTCCCACATAGTGAACACTTTGTTTGGCCCTTCCATTAGGAACATATCCACCATGTGTAAGCTTAATCTGAGTGACGGTTCTGGAGAAGAAGTCGAAAATATCTATAACACACAAAAATTCACAAAAAAAATTAGAAAAAAACTGCAGCGCCACCTGGTGAACAAATAAACAACAAGGAGTCCCTAGATGGCTTCCTGTGTGATATCAAAGCATTTGGGTAAGCAGTTTCGGAGAAGAAGATTTTTTAAGATTTGTCCAAAAAAAACAACAACAAAAATTCATTAAAAATCCAAAAATCACTGGAGCATGACCACATGAACCAAATTGGTAGAAACCCATCCAAGGTACATTGCCACCAAGTTTGAAGTTAATCTGGATGACCGTTTTGGAGAAGAAGTCGAAAATGTGAATTAGCATTATAATGCCCATTGACTTCCATAGTAATCAATAGGAAAGCTGCATTGACCGATAAGTACCAGAATTGAAAAAATCGTTAAAAATCAGGAATCTGCAGCATTCCCACATAGTGAACAACTTTGTTTGACCCTTCTACAAGGAACATATCCACCATGTTTCAGCTTAATCTGAGTGATGGTTCTGGACAAGAAGTCGAAAATAGCTATAACACACAAAAATTCATAAAAAATTAGGAAAAAATTGCAGCGCCACCTGGTGAACAAATTAAGAACTAGGAGTATCAAAGCAATTGGGTGAGTGGTTTCGGAGAAGAAGATTTTTTAAGATTTACCCAAAAAAGACGAAAAAAATTCATTAAAAATCCAAAAATCACTGGACCGTGACCATTTGAACAAACTTGGTAGAGACCCACCCAAGGCATATCTCCACCAAGTTTGAAGTGAATCTGGCTGACGGTTTTTGAGAAGAAGTCGAAAATGTGAATTGTGGACGACGGACGGACGGACGACGGACGGACGGACGGACGGACGACGGACGGACGGACGGACGGACGACGGACGACGGACCCTCAAAAAACCTCAGCTGACTGACAAGTCAGCTGAGGTAAAAATGTGCAGTGTTGCAATACCTAAATTTTAGCCGACATGACTGAAATTGGATGAAAATTGACAGAGTTATGGCTAAATGTAAATTTCAAAGGCTCAAATGACATTGATCTTTGACCTTTAGAGGTCACATGTAAATTACAAAAATGTACAGTGTTGCAATACCTATAAGTTTGGACCAACATGGTCAAAATTAGATGACAATTGACAGTTATGGCTGGATGAAAATTTGAAAGGCCCAAATGACATCGACCTTTGGTGTTCAGAGGTCACATGTGAATTACAAAAGTGTACAGTTTTACCAGATCTACAATTTAAGCTGAACATGAACCAAATCAGATAATAATTAACCAAGTTATAAATAGATGAACATTTCAAAGGGCCAAATAACCTTGACCTTTGGCATTTAGAGGTCACATGTAAATGACAAAAATGTGCAGTGTTACAATATCTACAAGTTGAGTCCGACATGATTAAAATTTGATAGAAATTGACCAAGTTATAACTGGATGAGCCTTTCAAATGTCCTAATTACCTTGACCTTTCATTTTTGAGGTCACAAGTAAATTATAAAAGTATACAGGGTTACAATATTAACATATTAAGCCCAACATGAACCAAATCAGATGAAAATTTACTAAGTTATCGTTGGGTGAAAATCGAAAAAATTGTCGGACAAAATTGCTGGTACGGGGGGGGGGGGGGAGAGAGAGAGATGAGAGAGAGAGAGAGAGAGGAGAGAGAGAGAGAGAGAGAGAGAGAGAGAGAGAGAGAGAGAGAGAGAGAGGAGAGAGAGGAGAGAGAGAGAGAGAGAGAGAGAAGAGAGAGAGAGAGAGAGAGAGAGAGAGAGAGAGAGAGAGAGAGAGAGAGAGAGAGAGAGAGAGAGAGAGAGAGAGAGAGAGAGAGAGAGAGCAAAATCAAAATGTGCCAATGGCACAGACATAATAGCTAGAACAGAAGATTTGCTACACAAGCAAATCTGTTTATGTGCTTTCAAAGCTTAATTGGATGGAACTGCAGCACACATGTAAGAATTTAAGGAATGACGGACACATCTACCTCATTTAACTTGTTCAAGTATCCCTAATTAGCAGAAATCAATATTGTTAACTTTTGTTGGTGGTCCATTGGAGGCACCAAGAGTGCAAATCTATGCACTAAAGTTTAACTGACATCTCTACCTTTCATAGTTTTGAAAATACTCAACATTTAAACTTTTCAACTGCCCCTAATTTGCATAAATTAAAATTGTATAACTTTGGTTGTACCTAAAGCACAAACCTATGATCAATGTTGGAATGGTACCTGCACCTTTAATAGTTTTTTTTTAAGAATTCAAATATTTAAATTTAAAATGGCCCTAATTTGGCATAATTTTAAAGATGTTTACAATTCCAAACCAGGTTCTAAATGTCAATGCAATAACACTGCACAATTTTGTATTTCTTTGTGATATAGTGTCTGAGAAAAACATAATGGGCTGTGATGAATGAGTGAGTCATTCTTGCAAAAAACAATATGTCTGTGTTAGCACACACACATAAATATATATACAGAACACAATGACCAAAAGATACAAAGAAACATTTACCAGTAAAGTAATAAGAAATTAGTAACAACTTAGGCAAAACAAAAGTTGAAATGGAATGAATGTTTAAAGTTATAAGATAGTAAGCAACATACATTATGTAAAAAATTGTGACTTTTTCACATAAGTACACAAAAAGTGTGTCTAGTGTATATGTATATGTATATGTATATGTATATGTATATGTATATATATATATATATATATATATACATATACATATACAGTCCCGCTCGTTCCGAATATAAACTATACATTTTTCGGCATTTCCTTAATGCTGGTGGATTTAAGTCCCCGATTCTGGAAATAGATGCCGACTCAGTAAATATACTGCATTACCGTGTTGATATGGCACTCGCACATAACTACCTCCATTGAACCATTCTTTTTAGGAATGGGGATTTGGTCGAGTGGATATGTGCGTTTCCCATTTCAGCTAGGCGACTGGTGCCAAAGGTAGCAGGTTCGAGTCCCGCTCGTTCCGAATATAAACTATATATATATATATATATATATATATATATATATATATATATATATATATATATCACATTTGGGTCAATTTTAGTGCTTTAAAGCATGTGTATAAATATCATATATGCCAGACCACTATGGACTAGAGATGGCAGCTAACCAGAATTTCTAGAGCTGGCTCAACCTATACTATGAGCCGGTGCGACCCGATTTCAGTGGACAGCTCAGTTGGCTCTGGTTCATATGTATTGTAAAATATGAATGTGAAAAACAAAAAATATAGTATACTGTAAAGAAGAATTAATTTTTATTTGCAAGTAGGGCCTATATGTACATCATCATCATTATGAGAATATGTCTGGAGCCCATAATTGACATTATATATAGATACCAACTGGTACTGATGAAGATGCAAGTTATTGTCAATGTACCATTCTTTTCATTACAACTCAAATTTTATGACAGTTAGCATAAAAAAATATGAGTATCTTTGCCGATTTCGTGCTGAGTCTGGATCTTTTTTCAGTTATTACTTTTCCTGCATCAGAAAAAATGCGCTTACACAGCACACTTGTCGCTGGTATCGGCAAGAATTGCTTTGCAAGTGTCGCCAGCGTTGGGTATTTGGCTGCACCAAAATCTCTCCATCATTCCAGCGGATAATCCTCTCTACATAGGCTATTTGCGTCTATGTATAAATTCACTTCTTTCTTTGATTTTTTTTTTTGTTAAAACATAAAGCAACAGTGTACAGTAAGTTTTCAATAAAAAGGTCGCCTTTTTTATACATTTATTTCATACATTATCCATGACAGCATTAACACGAGCCATCGGCTAAGCCACAGCCTTGCCGATGCTGAACAATTCAAAGTAGAAAGTGCTATAATAGGCCTACTGTTTGGCAGAGTACCTATAACCAGGAGAGTACCTATAACCAGAAATACTGATATACGATATACTATTATAGGCTAAGCTACATTTGTACTTCTCAGGTAAAGATGACATGGTATGCTGTCAGCAAGACTGCGCTGAATCTCTGCTGGAACATTTGGCATCTGGGACGGCAAAACTTATTGAAGTAGGCAAACATGCGGTAAACAGATCAAAGCATGGTTTGTTGTCGCTACGTAGAATATTAACTCGCACTAGACAACATAAAGCAAAATTTGTTCACTCTGTCTGCATATATGGCACTCTGCTCTTTGATATTCTTTGTATCAACAACAAACAGGGCTGTCCACCTGGAGCATTGTAGCAAAATTTTGCTACAAAGCTCTTCAAAATTGCTACAGATTTTCTCAAAAATAAGTGTTTCTTATATAACGAAGTGGAAAAAATGCTACAAGTAAAGAAAATTTTGCTACAAAGATCTTCAGCTGGACATCACTGAACAAACCATGCTATAATCTATACATATACACACATTTGTATATATAAATATTTGTACAACAGCTCAGGTGCCAGCACAGCAGCACCTCACACAGTTTTTTTTGTGTGTATTTAAGGTGTGGTCAAATATTTGTACATCATGCTATTGCATTCCAGGGTACTGAATGACAGTAGGAGAAGTGCCAGATTACAACTTTAACAAGTTATAAATTCATGAACATATAAGAATGACTGTTAAAAAAACTGCCCTTTAGTTCCCATTTCTCTTAGCTGTGGAACACCAGGGTCCCCCACTATACTGTATGGGAAGAGTCCATTACTGATAGCTCCTGATGATTAGATTCAGATTCAAATCTATTTATTTGACGTTACAGAGCCTCCAAGTATCCAGCCTTGGAGGGAGATCTCTCACTATTTTGTACTTTTTTATAAAGTCTTCGGCTTTTTTATAAAATGTCTCCCGCCTTTTGTAAAATTTTTAAAAAAGTAGCATAATACCATCAGTGACTGTAAAGTTGTACTGTTTTGCTGTGTTATTGTACTACATATACATGAAATATGTCTACGATGGTTCCTAAAATGGTTCAAAATGTAGGAAATGAAGGTGCAAATTTCATATTTTTCCTGTGGGAACATACCCCCAGAACCCCCTAACTATGCTTGTGCCCTCTGTGCTTGCCTCCCCGCTTTTCAGTACCTTTAAGAGGGAGATCTCCCACTTTAAACATAGGTTAGCTTGGAGGCTCTGACATTATATAAAATGCAAAGCTGACTCGGCAAGTGCCAAGGAGGTGAATTTGCTGGTTTACAAGTAATCAGTTATTGCCCTATATTACTGACTGTGGAAGCACTTGACACTGTTATTACAGAATTTAGATCCCTACAATGAATCAACCACATTTTGTCATCTGTATCTCACCATGTCTGTGATGGTCATTGTTGACTGTCATAAAAGATCAAATGATTAAGCAGTGGCATCAGCAGTGGTGTCAGCAGTGAGCCCTACTGACTGTCAGACTGGCTTCCCTGAGCAATGGTTTAAATGCCCCACTAAAACTTCATGAATGTCTTTCTCATATTCTTTGGGACACTTGAAGTTGAAATCAAACAAAGTAATACAGTGGAACCTCGTTAATCCGAACACGTTTGTACCCCAGTGAACTGTTCAGATTAATGAAGCATCTGGATTACTGAATCACTATTACTTGAAATGAACAATTCTGTTCCAGGAGCAGTGTTCAGATTAATGAGACATACGGATTAATAAGGTCCGTATTAATGAGGTTCCACTGTATGATGATTAGCCTAGATTTGCAAAGCAATGTGACCAATCAGCATCTGTTGGCTACTGGGTACAGGCTGTTTCTTTCACTTTGACCCACAGCATGGCTGGATCAGAATTAAAAAAAGAAAAAAAAAAAAAAAAAAAAAATCTTGCAAGCTGCATGTAAAAATCTGAACAGGTACAGATGACAACTATAGACCCACTCTGTCCCACAAATATTACATAGGTATCTATTCAATTGAGGATAAGCTCAGAGTAATTTGGGAAAAAATTTCAAATTTTGACATATTCATAGATCAGCTGCAATTTGTAATAATCCTTCGTTTTAGCCATCAATAATCCATCAGTCTTAGTTCCAAAAGGTGAATTTTGCATGACTTTTCCCATCCATGCCTGCGTGTCATGGTCAGGCTTTGCAGTTTGATGTGTCATGCCTTTAAGCCCCGCCCCCAGAAGTCGGCATTTACAGTGGTTTACTTACCGCAACCTTCTGCATTGACCTACCATAATTCCCCGTAGTTAATGCACACATTTAGTGCCAAATTTATTTTCATAATGTTATGGTGCACTTTTTTCACAGGCACAGAGGTCTAGAACATTTTTTCAGCCTCATGTTTGCCAATTTCAAATCATAGTTTGCGGTGAATGGGCAGTGATAATGATGCGTTCATCGAAACTGTCCTCAAAAACATGGAAGACTACCATATTTTGTCACAAAATGCATATAAATACATACTTTCCTCATACTCGTTTTGAACAAACCATAGCTTATAAACAACTTTACTATGATCGTTTGTTTGTGTTTAAACTTCAAAGTCGGATGTCTACAAGTGACTGAGACACCATTTTTGCACACCATATGACGATACCATATACCGTATTACCAACACATCGAAACTTACAAGAAATTTATGCAAACTTTCTGTTTGGCCTGGTTACAACTTGGACTTTTTTTTTTATTTGTCTGTTTGTTTTTAGCATAAATTGATGGATTTACAGCAGTCAGTACATATGAATGAAAGTAGACGCATTGGAGATGCGTGTTGTGTGACTGTGAAAGTACCAATGACGATCTCCACGCGCTACGCACTGTTCTGTTTCCCTGGCTTTTCCATTGCACAAGTTTGTAGACTGTAAACAAAAGTTGGCATTTGTGGGGAAAACATTAACTATTTTATTGACATTGATTGACTGAACGTCCATTTTTTCAAATGCTTGGGTTTGGGGCAGATGTATGGTCGGTGCTTTGCGTACGCTTGGCCTTTGTTCTAATGTATTTTTCACTTGCGTGTGAAATACAGACACAGACATTTTCCAACTTTTGACTGACCAAAATAGTGCCTGCGTGTTGTGAAGATTTTTGTCAGGCTTTGATATCTTCCGATCAATGTAAACCAAACTGACGGATTTCCCATACTGGCCTCCATATACTGTTCTCCTTTGCCAGCCAGTGGTTACCCCACAACGAAGTTGTCAAGCATCCTAATGAGGGTGCCATATGAGGCGTAACCAATCAGCAGGCCATTTATAAAACCACGCTTTTAACAGCACATCCTGAGTCTGATACAGAACTCGGAATTTTCTGAACAAAGACTTCGTAAATTGCGCTTTTTTCAAGCATGATTAATCAACGATCTCATAATAGTCAACAAACAAACAATGCTTACAGATTTTAGAGTTGTCAAACTGGAAAAAACGCTAACAAGTGTCTGTAAGCCCTTCCAAGACGGCTTGACCTTTGAACTCATTTTTCAAACGATCATTTCCATAACAACATCCCAAACTATTTCGTTTTCATCTTCCACAGTTTTGCTTGAAAAAACATCTAGTTTTCGCCAATGTTATCCTAAAGATTTGAACTAAAAAAGCATGTCTCAGATTTTTTATGCGAGGTCTGGTTCTTTCACAGAACTTGAGAAAAAATGAAATCCTTTGATGTATAAATGGAGTGTCATCACTTCAACTTCTGCTACCGCTCATTAACGGTGCAAAACATAGGAAAAACAAAACACGCTTTTGAGGATAGGTGTACACAACATTATTTTTTCAAAGAATTTTTGTATGTAGTACCATAACTGAAAAAGTTGAATCAACATTATCGAAGAAAAGAATGCTTTCTTTGCATAATTGCTGCATAAACACATAACAAAGTACGTAATTTACAATAGTGTCATTTGATTCTGCGGCAAGTTTACTTTTCAGAAATGTATATGGGGGTAAATGTGAGGTATAATTTGTTTATTTGAGATTTTGTAGAAGATGTACCTAACCTTGAGCTCATCCTTAACTGCCATCATGACCACTAAGTTCAGCATCATCCAGCATTTTATTGGACCTGTGTCTGTGAGATGTTATCAGAAATCCCTATTAGGGAGCCTTCTACCATAACACGTGTATGTATATTGAAAATATAGATATTTCTACAGTAAATCAATAAACTCGGTATAAAACTGTCCAACTTGAAAATTGGGAACTTCCGGCCTTCAACAGCGAAAAATCACCTTACAACTGGATGTCTCACCATATGCTGAAAATACTTTATTGCATGTTGGCAGGACTGAAAATCTGTCCCATTATCCACAGCAAATAAAAATATGACTCAGCAAAAACACTGAAAGATTTCTATCGACTGTTTGTCATTATTTCCTGGATAACACCAATAATGGAGAACTTGTTTGAGCAATTGCACAGACGCCATTTGTGCGCATGTGCTGTCGAGTCCTGAGTGACCACTCGGACCAGCATAGTCTCCTCCACAGTCCCATTGGTGCCTGTGAGGTGGCGTGCTAAACCAGCACTTGGCGCTTCAGCCGAAGTAAAAAATATGAATTTCCATTGTAACCTCCACTGACTTACATAATTTAGGAATGCATGCATTAACCAACAGGTACCTCAATTGAACAATTTGTTAAAAATCAGGGATACAGAGTATCACCACCTAGTGAACACTGTTGTTTAATCCTCTAACAAGCTACATTTTCACCAAGTTTCAGAACAATCTGAGTTTTGGTTTTGTAAAAGAAGTCAAAAATGGGGAAAAGACAAAAAACTGTTAAAAATATAAAAAATGTTGCGCCCCATGTTGAACAAGTTAAAGTCTACGGGTCCCCAGAAGTGTCCTTATGCAATTTCAAAGCAATTGGCAGAGCAGTTTTGAAGGTGATTTTTTTTAAAGATTTCCCCCCAAAAATGAACTAATATCCACAAAAGATCTAAAATCAATGCAGTATGACTATTTGAACAACCTTGGCAGAGACCCACCTAAGGTATATCCCCACCCAAGGTATATCCCTACCAAGTTTTAGCTGAATCTAGTTCATGATCTTCGAGCAGAAGTTGAAAATGTGAATTGTTGACAGATAGATACTGACACTGATGACAGATGAAGGACCATCCTATAACTTCAGCTGACTGACAACTGTAAATGATGGATGATGGCCACATGGATGACAAAGAAGTTCCACATAACCTGTGCAGACCGACAACTCAGCTCAGGTTACAAAAAAAGGAGGGGGAGCAGACAATACAATATATGACAGGAATATTGAATAACAGATTTGAAGGAGACTCAGCATGTATCAAGCTTGACCTACAGCAAGGCCCAACAACCTTCACCCTCCATGTCCTTTTTAGCTATGGTGGACCAGTGTAGAAAAACACAACTCCCAGCTTTACCCACCCCATTGGGTCAATGAAGATCTAAAACAGTGGCTTGTGTCATGATCTAAATAATCTTCCATTTTACTGTGAGAATGTACAGCTGTTAAAACTATTATTCCTTTTACAGTGGGAATGACACTTCATTAACTTAAGGTTTTTATACATATACAACATATGTGCAGTTACAACACCAAGATTTTACTAAATTGAAAAAGTGCACATCAAAAGTGAAGGCAAGTGCACTTTCTTTATTCATGGGACATCAAACCTCAAAATTCACTGACCCTTGACCCTTTAGGTCCTGAAGCTAAATATCAAACTTAGCACAAAATGAGGCAATAAATTCATTAACATTTACAAAACATAAACAAAATCAATGAATCAGTAACTGCACAAAGCAAACATCTGCAACTATCATCATAAGTGAATGTCTTCAACCAGTATGTAGATTTTATTTCTTCTAATATCCTGGGCTGGCACCATCTATTAGCTTCTTAGACTTAGCCATAGGCTGATGGATGCTGAGTTTAGCTCAACACGTTAATGTTTTAGGCATATTTGGCTGTAGATATTTTTCACATTTGTACAGTGTAAGTGTTATTTAAGAATAATTACTTGTTTCAATCATATCAAACTGAACGCTTGCATGTATTGGATATTGACAGAAAAATACCAACACGTTTCGCTGTGGCATTTACATGTACTTCAGAATCCAATGTTTGACTTGGCTACAGCTGTAAAATTCCCAGATATATTGTATAAATAACCATTATCTTTAACAGGCCATGCTTTTTTATGTCGAATTTTAGCTCATTGATGACATGGCCCCACTTTAAATGAGTGTCGCAATGCTATCTGAACCATTCTGTTAGGTCAAGATTTATATCTTGAAAAGATAAAAGGAAGAAACCCTTACTTTCTGCATGAGAAGGACCTTTATGTTTTTTCTCTTCATTCTCTTCTGCACTTATGCAGCCAGTGTTCTGCGCTTGGTACAGTATTGTCGCTGACATTTCTCGCATGTGAGTTGCATTTGCTTTGTCCCTGGGTGATATGGAATGGAACTGGAAAATGTTCGAAGCTGAAAGACACTGAAAAAGAGCAGAAGGTAACATTGAATGCAAATATGATGGACTTATGTTTGAAATATTTTACACAATGGAACAATGAAATAGTGTGTTCTGATTTATCAGTGTATTAATATAACTACAAGCATGGACTACCCATTTGAAAACCCAGGTTGCAGACATGAAAATTCAGGTATGTACATACAGTTGTACCCGCTGCATGCAACCACTGCCACACTACTTTTTATGGTCACATTGATGTGACACGAGAGTCAGTTTTTTTGTAAATTTCACTGCAGTGACAGGTCACCTGCTGTATGTAGTCACTTTTTCTTGGCAGAAGGGGTGACCACATACAGCAGGCTTTACTGTATATTCAAGTATTTCGGGAACCTATTGCAATGATCAACTTAATAAGCCATTTCCCGCATCAGGTAGTTTTTCCATGGTTTAGCTCAAAAAAACTTCAACCACTGGGATATTTCTTTGTGAAAGTGATGGAAAGCTAATTAAGTTTTCAGTTTAGCATGAGGCTTGTAGCATGGTGCTATGCTATTTTATTGCCATCATATGCAGCATTCATTGTCTCTTGTTTCCACAAATGAATACTTTACAGGGTAACTAGGAAAGCAGAAAATGAATACAAGGCCGTCTATGGAAGAAGAATGATAGTTTTATCTCATTCTAACACTCATTTTTGAAAAATGTATATATTCTATTGGCCAATGAAGTATCAATAACATGACAAAATCAGCATATTTCTATATTTTTTTTGACAGTTGTGAGTTCTATAATAAAATTTGTGCAGTACAAATCTCACTATTCATGCTACAAAATCTCACAACCATGATAGTTGTTGATTTTTATTCACTTCAAAATTTAAAACAAAATTGTGATGTTTTTAATTTAGCTTTGCAAAAAGAAGAGACAATGTATTCTATAAAAGCATCATAACTATTTTAAATTGGACCTGAATTTTTTATGACTGCTTAAAGGAAGTCATATGAAACCAACAAAGATATGTTTTGAAAGATCTGTCTATCTGCCTCCAAAACTTGCAGAAATTCAAATGCTACAACTTTTGTTTGTCGTTTATTGGATGTACCTTCAGCACAAACATATGAATTAAATTGGCAATGACACTCTACCTATAATAGCTTTGAAGGTATTTATATTAACTTTTCATGTGCCCCTAACTAGCATCAATTAAAATTCTACAGTTTCTGTTTGTGGTTCATCAGATGTCTGTTTGTGGTTCATCAGATGTGCCCACAGCACAAACCTATTTATTGAAGCTGAAATGGCACCTCTACCTACAATAGCTTTGAAGATATTCAACATTTAAACTGTTCAAGTGGTCTTATTTAAATGTCATGAATTAAAATTTTACAACTTTTGTTTGTTTTTTATTAAATATACCTATAGCACAAACCTATAATTTGAAATTGGACCGGTACCTCTACCTGTAATCCTTTTGAAGATTTTGAAGATTTAAATTTTCAAATGGCCCTAATTTCCATAACCTTCACAATGTTTGCCACTCTTCATAACAAGAGGGCTGTGTGAACAGCCCATGCTCACCTGACCTAGATATTCATCACACTTGTGGCCCTGTGAACTTCGGATAGGATCAAGGTCACCCATGTTCTGAGTAAGTCTGACCTTTATAGAAGAACACTAACATGTGCAACATCAAGGTCCCAGTTCAAGTAGTTCTCAAGTTATAGTGAAGAAGTGAAGAGTAAAATTCATGTATGTTGCACTGTGACCCCAGAAATGAGGTCAAGGTCACTCATGTACTATCTAAGCATAACCTTCATAGAGAAACATTGATATGTGCAACATCAAGGTCCTAACCCAAACAGATCTCAAGTTATCAAGTGAACAGTAAATTTCGTGGGAGTTGTCCAGTGACCTTGGGAATGAGGTCATGCTCCAAACATCACTGGAGCATAACCATTTGCACAAAGTAGGTAGACACTTATAAATGGTACATCCCTACCAAGTTTGGCACAAATCTGGCCAAAATTATTTCAGTTGTGACGATTACCAGAAATCCCCATGTTAAACTTTTCTATTAAAATGTTTTTTTTTAAAAGATTTTTGAAAAAAATCATAAAAAATTAAAAAAATCGCTGGATCATGACCATTTGAACCAACTTGGTATACACCCACCCCAGGTACATTGTCACCAAGTTTGAAGTAAATCTGACTGAGTTTCTTCAGAAAAGTCCAAAATATGAATTACCATTAGAATGTCCATTGACTTGAATAGTAAGCTATCCAAAGGTGCATTTATCGATAAGTACCCAAATTGAAAAATTTTGTTAAAAATCAGGAATCCACAGCAGTGCTACCTAGCGAACATCTTTGCCTGACCCTTTCACAAGGAACATATTTACAAAGTTTCAACTTAATCTGACTAAGGGATCTGGAGAAGAAGTCACAAGTAATGAATACACACAAAAATTCATTATTTATTTTTCTTCAAAAATTGCCACCTGGTGAACAAATTAAGAACTAGGAGTCCCCAGGAGTGTCCCTGTGTGATATCAAAGCAATTGGGTTAGCGGTTTTGGAGAAGAAGAAAATTTTTGAAGATCTGTCTTTAAAAAAAACAACAAAAAAACTCATTAAAAATCCAAACATCATAGGAGCATGACTATTTGAAAAAACCTATTAGAAACCCACCCAAGGTACATTGCCACCAAGTTTCAAGTCAATCTGGATGACAGTTTTGTAGAAGTCGAAAATGTGACTTAGCATTAGAATGCCCAGTGACTTACTTTATATAACATAGTAATCAAGAGGAAAGCTGCATTGACTGACAAGTTCCCAAATTGAAAAAAAGGAGTCCACAGCAGTGTCACCTAGTGAAGAATTTTGTTTGACCCTTCCAAAAGGAACTTATTAATCCTTAAAGTACTGATTTTGAGACTCAAGTCTTAAGCTGTAATCATGACACCTTGCTGCAAAGGAAGATATTGACCTTAACCATTTTCATAGTAGAAACTACTGACTTCAGACTCTATTTGCTGGTACTGGAACAAAATGTTGCATTGGGTTAGCATACAAGCTCCAATTCTCATTGTCGTAATACATAAGTGGCATCCCTTTCCTGCAGATGGTAAGCATGAAGGTCTTGTGGAAGTTCAAGACCAATTCATTATCATATCCGACAACAATACACATGTTGTGTGGGCCATAAAGTATGACTGACAACTCGTTATTAATAATTATTGGATGCAGCAAAACCTCTACTGGAAGCCTGAAAAAATATGGAACAAATCACATGGGCCATGCAGCTTCTCAGATCAAGTGCTTCACAGCCTTCCTCCATCTCAGCACCCATCAGGATTAGTATGGTATACAGCAAGAGCAACTGCTCCAGGAAATTGCTCATGAGAATGACAAGGCAGATGCAGTTGATGGCCCCGTTATTAAAAGCAAGGCCTCCATGGCTGTTGTCTGCAAACAAGGTGCACTTCGCAATGCAAAGGAACTCCATGCATATTGCATGGACAATCTCACTGATGTAGGGAACAGCTTCACATATGCTTCCAGAGTGAAAGCAGGTGTGACAACCAGCTGTGTCCTCTTTTATGATCCTACTGAAGGACCTAATTCCATCCCACACTGTGATCCTACAAGTTTCATCTAACCCAGGACAAGGGCAGGTGCCAGAGCACTGCAATCTGTGTACTAGGTGTATCAACATGGGGAAATTATTGTGAGGAGATATTCATGCATGTGTGAAACATATATCCTCCATGAAGACAGCTGCCAAAATGAGTTTGTTGGTGCATGGCATTGTGTGTCATTACAGGGTGGAGCTTTTGATGATGAGGGTCGGGTCATGAATGAGGAGGTTGAAATAGATTTTGCAAATGCAGCATCAAAGGAAGGAAAAGCATCCACAGCAGCAAAAGTGTGTACTGCTGTTCTAAGACCAGAGAAGGAAAACAGTAGCTACTTTCTGGTAAAAGTAGAATCACCAGTGAAGGTCCTGAAGCAGTTTCAAAAAGATAACTATGGACCTGAGGAGATACTTATGAGGCTGGCAACAAATTCATTTTTGGTCATTTTCTCAAACTTGTTCCCCATGAAAACAAGCAATACACGAAGATACCAAAAATGTGATTGTCTTCATTTATGTTGTGGTGTCTTTGTGTCCTGTGCTTTAAGAATTGCCTATGCAAAAAGAATGTGGACAGAGATACAGGATCTATTGTGCAACTGAGGCCACCCGTGAGATCTTGATGGAGCATTAGGCATCTGCAAGTGTCACCAGCTTAGCCAAGGGGGTGTATGTTATCAAAAATAGTAGCTCCACTTTGTAAGCAAAAGTTCCTCACTAGATATTCTTGGGTACATTAATATTCATTTTGTAGTTTGACACAACTGACCATTATAAACAGCTATAATATAATACTTCAGGCTGACATTGGCCACAGGTCCAAGAGCTCCTGCAATGTCTGTTTGTCCATCCTTCCACTTTTGCTTGTGAACACAATGCCTGGGTTCAAATTACAAGTATGGTTTCCCATTGGGCAAGTCAGAATTTGGCAGTTCAAAAAAGAAAAAAAACATGAGAACTGTGTCAGTCCTGTGCTCAGCTGACATGTACATATACCCTTGCGACTTTATAAGATCTGTCCCCAAAAAGAACAAAGAAATTCATAAACAAGAGGCCCATAGGCCTAATACCCTACCAGCATCGTGGATATATTGCACCTGTTCATTTCAAAGTTGTGAGTCCTCAAGTGGCTTCTGAACATACATTTAAGCTTAAGTAAATTTAATGTAAAAATTGTCCACGAGATGGCACTTCGCTCCACATGTAATAATAGCTTATTTGTGAAACTCCTGAGATGAACATTGTTGCATGTGCCAGGAAAACAATGAGTGAGTCCTTAACTTTATGTCCTCAATTACCTTGGACAGAAGATCAACATGGTTCATACACCTGTCTGGCCACAAATTTCAAGACTTTTTCAAGACATTTCCAGACTGATTTGTCCAAAATTCCAAACTAACGTTGAGTAGCATCGGGGCCAACACGTGACAAAAACAACAGGTATCATTTAACTAAACTTCCATATTTCTGTCCCAAATGCATTAAAATACCCAAGTCTGAGTACAAAATATGATTTTCCAAACTTTTCAAGACACAAGTGTGAAATTCAAGACTTTTTAAGGCCTTGAACGGCATGACCTGAAATTCCAAACTTCTCCAAACTTTTCAAGGCTTGTATGAACCCTGGATCAAGGACACCCAGATTATGTAATACAAGAGGCCCATTGGCTTGCCTTGTGCCGTGCTGACACTGTCATTGAAGTCCAGGCTACACCCTAACATTACAAAATCACCTCTTTCAACTTTACAGGCATGGTGACTTCACAAAAATAGGTCAAGGTCACTGATATTATATCAATTTTAGCTTTGGACATTGTCTATACATCGTATAAATTTGGCAAGTTTGACCAAATTACTTTTCAAGATACAGAATTTTATATCTTAACACACAATTTAGCTCATAATTTCCACCAAATTATAACTGGTGCCACCGGTATCATTAGCAACTTAGACTTTGACCTCCCCCACAATCCCACCTAATTTGGTGAAGATCGGCCAAAAATTAAAGATGCTAGAGTGTTCAAAAGATTTAAACATTTTAACCCCAATATTAAATTAATAATATGAAAGGCGCCACCAATATTGAAAGAGGCCTAGATTTTCACACACCCTTTAAGTCCTGAAAGTTATACTGGGCCAACTTGAAAACTGTGGATGGTATTGTGCTAACGAGCAAAAGTTGACAGATGTCTCTAGTATGTTACACTTATGTAATAACAACTAGAAAAGAAGATCTGCTTCAGAGCAAATCAGCCTTCAAAATGAGAACAGTTTGAAATGCTACTTTGCCATTGTTCAACATAATCTAAATTTTGTGTATTAGCCTAATCTTTATAAATTAAAATGCTCAGCTTTGTTCCTTGGTTCAAGGGATGTGCCCATGTCCCAAATTTATAAAGTGAAGTTTGAATGAAACTACTATGTATAATAGTTTTTAAGCTATTCAACATTTTAATTTTGTGTATTTGCCTAATTTGCATGAATTATAAGCCTAGAAGAACTTAAGTTTATTGTTCATTGGATGGGGCTATGCTAGAAACCCATAAATTGAAGTAGGAATGGCACCTCTATAATAGTTTTGAAGCTATTAAAGATTTACATTTTGCATATTCACTTAATTTGCATAAATTAAAATCCTACAAATTTGGTTCATGGTTCATTCGATGTGGCTTTGCCACAAACCTACAATTTGAATTTGGAATGGCATCTCTATGTACAATACTTTTGGAGATATTCAACTTTTAAATTTTCCAATGCCCCTTATAATTTGAAATTCTACAACTAAACTTTCCATTATAGTGGCAAGTGTCACAAAGGTATATAGGCACATTGAAATTTTGAGTCCATCTGCAATAGTTTGGAAGATATGGTGCTTTTCAAATTTATGTTGCCTCTAAAATTTGCATAACTTTAAACATCATGACTATTCCAAATGAGATGCACAATTTCACTGGTTATGTCAGTCGTCATGGCAAGTCTGGTGGTTTTCAGAAAAATAGTGTCTGAAAAATACTCTGGATCAAGTTGGTTGTAAAGAAAAAAAAAGAAAGAAAGAATTCTTGGAAAAACAACTTTCTTTTGTTGATCTTATCTATGTCCTGTAAGATATATGCACATGGTACTTGCAGTATTCCTATTTACTCTTGTGTATGTATGAAGTCTTTCACAATAATTTGTTTGTGGTTTTTGGACAAGTTTCAGAACTTAAGTTAGTTTGTTAGCAACTTGTTATGAAACACACTTCTTTGCTGCAATAATATACCTGATTTGACAGCTTTCTTGTGCATTATGACAATTGCATAGATGATCTGTAACTTCCTATGTTCATTTGGTATAACACATTTCAAAACTTTGTTCTTGTCTGCTTGTTCTTCAATAATAATAATGCTTTAACAGAAGCTGCTTGTTGATAAGTTTCACAATTTAATTCTTACAATATTTTGTTGATATGGGTGATTTAAAAAAAAACGCTAGGAAGTGTGATGCCAGGGTCAAAAAATTAATTTGCTTGAAAATTATTGCTTCTGGTGTCACTTTGGCCCCAGAATATTGTACTATGTGAAAATAGTAGAGAAGACATAGATGAAGGCCCAAGTTTTTAATTTTTTAATATTACTTAAAGAAATGTTACAAAAAAAACTAAATTACCATCAAATTTTTATAAACTCCTTTTAAGTCAAAGTTGTGTATTAAACTCACTTTTCCTTCCTTAGAATAATAATACATTAACCAATCATGTATGAATGGATGCTAGTTCAGTCTTAAATCATGGATCTACAAAAATAGCTTTTTTAAGAAGGAAAATGTTATACTGTTTTCATATAAAGAACCTTTAAGTCTTAAGAATTCAAAATAAACAACCTAACTCTGCTGAAATCACTTTAGACACCACAGCTGATCACAACGCAGGTGCTGTGAAAATGGCATGTCAATGCATCAGAAAATAGCAACATAATAGATCCTTGAATAAATGCACCCCTGTGTTACACTACTGACATTAGCACAGGATTTCAAGTAAAGCACAGCTTCTCATATCAAAGCGCTGTATCAAAAACGCCTTTTGTTCTTCAGAATGTTAACACATTATGTTAGCATGCGTGAAATAAGGGTATTTTCTAAGAATCAAGAACTACACAAAAATTCATCATGTTTAGACTAACAAATTTTTGGTTTCATATTGAGAAAATTTCAGACTTCATAATTCAAAATAAACAACATAACTGAACCATGTGTACTGAAAATGACATTGTAGCTGGTCATTATGCAGATGCTATGAAAAATGTGTCTTGATACTTGAGCAATTTGCAACACAATAGCTCCTTGACTCAACAACTATAAATGCACTCCCTGTGTAACACTCCTGATATTAGCACAGGAAAATAAATCACAGCTTTTTACACCAAATTTGTGTTTCAAAAACACTTTTCACTCTTCAGAATATTAAATATTATCTTATCATGTTTCGATTAAACTTAATTCATTCTTAGAATCAAGAACTACACAAAAAATCATTATTTTTATACAGAGAAGATGATGTTTTTGTGCATATAGAGATTTCTAAGACTTTAGAATTCAAAAGGAACAATATAAATGTGCTGAAAATCAGTTAAGACATCACAGCTGGTCATAATGCATGTGCTGTGAAAACAGGGTCATGATACATCAGACATTGGGAACATAATGGCTTCTTAAATAAACCTCTGACTTGAGCACATGCTTACGTTACACTCCTGACATTTATCACACTGGTTTATTCAAACAGCTGGTGTCTTTCTAGTTGTTGACCTGATCAATGATGTAATGGTAATTTATGCATGACAGGTTAATGTATTTATATTCTGAAGGATGAGAAGTGCTTTTGATACTAAAATTTGATATGAAAAGCTGTGCTTTACTTTGTAGTGCTTATGTCACGAGTGTAACACAGGTGTATGTATCAGTCGTTTATTTAATAGTATGAAGTATTTAAGTTTATTTAAGATCAATTCTTAAGAATTGAAGCTTTTGTATGGTCTGTTCAATTTTTCACTTGTTTAGTGCATGAAATTTTGAGGATGAATAGCATTTCCAGTGTCATGATTTTATAGTGTTACGCTCCTGACATGCATATCTAAATCACATTGTAATCTACACAGGCAAAGGGCACATGTATGATTTGTCACTGTTAGTTTCTGTTCAAGTAGTACTGCTGAAAAAAGAGTACTTCGTAGTTCTGTTGATGTAATATTTGATTGACAGCAGATTGAGTGCAATGTGTTACACTCCTGACGGCAGTAGCTAAACAACTTTCACTTCGATTCTTCACCAAAATTACACATGACCAGAGAAAGTTACAATGTCTAGGATATACATACGATGGTCTTCAGTGAAGTGCAGAAATAAAAGTGCATGAATAAAATATATTTAATATCTATTTCATAGTGTTCATTCCAAATGTTGAAATTAATGAGTGATTTTCCATCTTGTACAAGGAAATATCTAGACTCTACTAAAAGTACAAGAAATGTAAAAACCATAATTCAACGTGACAAGATGAAAGCCGTCACACTAAAATTGAATATTAGACAAGTTTTTTTATGATGCAAGCAATAATATTCTTTACCTGATTCTTTAAACAATAGGTATTATATTTTATGTCACACTGAAAGTGTTACACCCCTGACATAAAAGCATTCATAATCAGGTTGCATTTGTTTCAGTGCAGATTCACATACAAATTATGGAGTCCTACAGAACTAACAATTCCCCTGCATAAAACACCACAGCTAAAAAAACAAAAACAGTCTTTTTAACAAAAAAAGGGTGAAAATTGATGATAAGCCATTTTTTTTAAATCCCCATATAGTATGTCTTGCAAGTAAGTGTAATGTTATTATTGGCTTTGTCAATAGGTGTTATGAGAAATCTGTTATGTAGATCAAGTCTCTGCTGCAGTTATTATCTAGAAGCACTTGTTTTGTTTGTCTCAATTTTTGAAGAAAAGACTGACAGACATGAGCAGAACAAGTAAAAAAATGTAAATTAGCATTACTGTAGAATGCCCATTGACTTGCATAGTAATCAATAGGAGGGGTACATTTACTGATAAAGTACTCAAATTAAAGAAATTTTTAAAAATCAGGAATCTGCAGCATTGCCTCCTTGTGCACAACTTTGTTTGACACTCCCACAACGAACATATACACCAAGTTTCAGTTTAATTTGAGTGACGGTCACAGAGGGAATACATTTCAGGAAATGATTTTTATTATGGTCATTAAACCTAAACTTGTGCATGTTTCAATATACCATTACAGAAAAATAAAACAAAGAAAAGTTTATAATGTGTGGAGTCCTGGTTGCACCACTGGTGGTATTAAGTGGAACTACCATCCTAGGTGTTAAAACACATTAAATTCATAATTTTGATTATAAATTGAAATGGAACAACTAAGTTTACACCACATACGTGCATAATCAAATTTGGTAAAATCTGTGGTGATCTTGAATTGTTTTTCATGCTCGTTAAGGATGTAAGAAAGAATACTAAATCTGAAATGTTGAGAAATAAGGTGAACAAAACCAAATGTACCACACAATATTAATGTATAACATACATACAAGTTTGATATTGCATAATATTGGGGACCGTGATCCACTTCCTGAAGGCCATGGAGGCAATGCATATCAGGAAGTTTTATTGTGTGCTTTTTTTTTTTACATGGATCACATAATGATTTCTTGTACTACAGTATCGATATAGGGTTATCCAAATGCTGCTCAGCTTCCCAGAGGCCAATGTACATCATATGTGGATGACGGAGAATGGATATTTTAATGTATTATTACTCCTCTAGAATTTGTGCTCAATAATTAGGCCCCATAAAAAATTACTTGTTAATCATCACTACCCGGCCCTGACATTTTATCTTATATTCTGTATTCCTTAAAATGTCATAAGTTTCAAACTTTGAGGAACAAGGTTGATGTGCAATTAGTTGCGGTTTAAGTAAATTTGAATTATTTTATGGCTACTCCTTTACCCGAATTGTTAGCATAGCAGGCTACGCTTACACTTCCAGTATCAGTTTACTTTATTATTTTATCACGGATGTGTAAGCAATTTAAAGATTAAAGTAAAACTGGTGAGTAAATGAATATCCAAATTTATTCACTGGCAGAAATTGGAGTCTGTACGCAGGGGTCACTTAGGTTCATTGAAGATTGACTCATTTGGAATCAATAGGCTTTGTGAGGAATAAAGTGGCCTGAGTGGACTAAAATACGCCTGACAACTCAACTATTAGGCAGGGATTGAGACAGTGGACTGTGACGAATCTTTTTGTATTAAGATTATATGCCTCGGGGCAGCAGAAAGCGTTTAAAACAGGGAAATGGTGTAGGGGACACTGATTTTTGTTTGTTCCCTACCTATCCGTAATCAGTATTTTCGCTGGACAGTGACTTTGGTGGTCAGTATAAAATGGTCCATATCGACTAGAATACGATGAAAACCATTCTGCTGGTTGCCCCTATGACTGCAACTTACACTTACTGGGCTCAGAATAACTGTATTTGCATCGCAATTGGCTGTGCCAAATCGAACAAATGCTATATTTTTCCGTTATGGGTTCCCAACCCAGTTACTTTAGTGCTATGTAAAATGCTAATCAATTTAAGATACACTTCGAACACTGACTTACCTTTGTTTGTAAACACGTTGAGTCATTGTGCCAGTTTAACTGACAAGCACGGTTAGCGTCTACTCCTGAATGTGGCTTCTTCTCATGTGTATATTCATTACCATTTGTGGCCACTGGAACCGACACATGAGATTCTTTACTGGACTGCCTTCCATTATGTATACTTTGTAACAGAATATTCAGTTGATTAACATCAATTGTCCCGGTTGTCCCGTACTGCTGAATTAACTGTTCTACAAAGAAATCACTGGTGATATTATGTGATGAAGAAGTGGCTGACCCTGAAGCTGAACCTGTCTTGATGTGATCCCAACACTGAACAAAAACCAAAATAAATGCACAAGTCCTCCAATCCATGATTTACGTGTAACGTTGAAATTCAATAAATGACGAACACTATGTTGTGGTACCTTAATTTCCTTCACTGAGACTGAGGAGGTGAATTGACAAACCAACAAAACCACATGACACGCTTTCTGTGTAAATACCATAAACGTGGCTGTGCGGCTTGGTTGGTTGACGTTCGCAATGACACGAATACCCTCATTTCCGGTACGAAGGAGAGGCTACTATGCCGTAAAGCAACTTAACGTTGTTGTCGCAAGCAATGATACAACCTGAGTGCGTTTACATAGCACAATACCACAAAATATAACCTAATTACCAATTATTAATACCAAAGGTATTTTTTTTAACCATCAAACAGAGTGTATTTGCTAAATATTGTAATTTACTTATGTCGTGAAATAACCTGAAGTCGGCGGACAGCATCCATGTAAACAACATGGCGGATGTAGCTGGCAACCAGATAGGTGAGCTCGAGTATTTTGTTGACATACTGGTTAATTGTAGTTCTTTGTGATCAATTAGATTTTCTGTTTGCAAATTTGTTGCAATGGTCTGACGCTATTGAGGAATAGGCTAGCTTATTGCGCCATCTTGTCTTTATTGACACAGTCAGGGAGTCTTGTGATTGGGACATTTTATTTAAGTTTATTTCGACATTTATTGTTAAAGTAACTCAACTGCCATCTATATTGTTTCAAATGTGTAAGACTTTAAGGTGGCTCCTATGAGAGCGACATGTATTTGTCTTAATAGGAGTCCCCCTAGCCACATCAATTTTTTTATCATTATGTACATATATCTCAATATTGAAATCGTCATTGTATTGATTGGCTAAAATAAATGAGTTTTGAGTTTGACATTGCCAATGGCAATGGCATGAACTAAGCTTCTTCCATGCCATGGGCATGGACCATTTTAGTACTTACTGATGCAAGCAGGTAAGTGCATAAAATAGCGTGTAACAAGAACCTGGTATTTAAATATGTGTTACATCAGGAATCCCATGCTAGCATTGAGGCTTTTGTGATCCTGGCTAGCCATCAAATTGATGTATTAGCCACATGGTTTGAGTTCAAATAAAGAAATACAATCTTCAACATTTATTTTTGTGGCAGCTGCCAACAAGCACCTGTACCAAGTGCCTATTGGTTTATCTTTATGAATGTGACAATCTATTGCTCGCAAAAAAATCATGCAGTAATCATCTCTATGGGACTCTACACTTAGCTTATGACATCACCTTGCATCATAAAGGTGAGTTTGTTTTTTGTTATTGTTTTTATGAGTTTTTTTTTCAGTGTTCTTTTTTGGGTAGAGTGGTGACTTGGTTTTATGACTATGGTACCTGTGCTCTTCCTCTGGTTATTTCTTGGTTACAAAATTATAAATCTTGCAAATGTGTCTTCCTTTTGCACATAAGACCCTGGGCTGGTAAGTATTCTGGTGGAACTTCATTATGGGATTTCAGGAGTACAGAATAGTTTGCATCATTTCATTTGCCATAAATTGTCACAATAATTTTGGGGTATGATGGTGGTTGTGCACCCACAAAAAATTTTGCTGAAGATTTTTTCTGTGTCATGCACCGGAATTTCTTCCTTTTTCCATTGGTGCTGCTATATTTTTGATATGCATGCCCCTTACAAAGCACTCACTTAATGGTTACATCAAGGTATCAAACTTGTGTATTTCACTGTGCATGAAAAAACGTGTACATGAGCACACATGAAAATATCATTCCTCAGATCAGCTATTGTTGGTATGGGTTCAGAGCCACTGGCCAATCCATGCCAAGAAACCAGTTGATTCTGTCTCAGTCCAAGAGGGAAAGGGTTATTTCAAAGTGATATTTATGGAGATGTTTTCATGATATGTTTCTTGTTTACTGGAAGGGAATAACCCAGGGTCACATTTATGGAGATTGCTTATGAGTCAGAGTCAGAATTCTTTTATTTGACAGAAAGTACAGGTAAATAAACATTACAAACAGTATGTAATAAATTTATGTTGTGTTTCTTGTTGACTGCTATGAATCTGCATATACTGACATTTCCAAATGTTGAAACTATATTTAGTAACAATTTTTCTTGCAACTTGTCCATATCACCATGTATGGCTTTTACCACTGTCTGTATTCCTCTTCACTTTGTCACATGATCAAGCTCAGTGTATACAATGTTTTTTGCATGTTTAAAACACAATAGCATACTGCCTTACAGGGACACATGCCACCACACCCACATCCACACAGGCACAAATAAATATACAACATGTGGATGAACAAGTGCATAAAGGATCAGAACAAGAACAATAGTAATGAAAACTATACAGCCTCATTATTTGCAGGCAGAAAAGCTGAGCAGTCTAACTCTAATACATGTACTGGTTAAGCCACAATAAATTTAATGCCTGCAAAAATGACATATCATGTGCGTGACTAAGGTGATTGGAGTCCCTGCATGGTTACAAAACCAACTCCTCATCTCACGAATGATATAACAGAAGGATTAAAAAATATACATGGTATAAACTTTTGGACTTCACTTTATTAGTTGTACAAGGTTAGCTTCTTTTCTAATCAAGGAAAAGTATGCAGCATCAAAGGGAATATAAAAACTAAAAGAATATCAGGCCATCCAAGGGGCACAATGTCTGAACGACAATTTTTCAATATATACTTTAACAATGTTTTCATCAATGCATTTGGCATGATCAACTTAATTACTGTAAGCTTTGATCATGTTGCTAGAAGAACTGTGACAACTATGTATAAGCTACCCTTGCAATACATCTTTCACAAGCATTTCCATGGTTTCTGCATTTCAGGCATTTAACTGAAGTTTTAATATCACTAATTTAGATATACATGTAGTGCCCCCTAGTTAATGCTAAAATAATATTTGTGATTTTATTTTGATGATTTTATACCATCAGTGGCATAAGCAAGTATAATAAGGCAGACTTAAGTGAATTTACAGTATTTTATCATCCAGGAAGTGGCATACTCCATATGTGCAGTATGCAAGACAGCAGTTAGCAGTCTCTAGTATGTAGTGTATTCATCCTATGCAGAAATTGTCCAATATTTACAGAATGAAACCGAATTCACTACCAAAAATGAATAGGAAACTGCAGTTAAACACAGATCCAGTGAGTTTAACCTTTTTTCAAAATTGCGTACGAACATGGACAGTTTAGCACAACAATTACAGCATCGGATTGGATGCAGTGGAAAATGACCCTTAGCGTCAGAGGAGTCCAGTGAAGGACGAAACGCGTGAGGCTTATTTGGCACTTTGTGTATCTGTTCTTACCAACACTTGCCTAGTCTTCTTATTGATAAAATTAGATATTGAATGTCTTTAAAAGTACTGTGGATAGAAGTGTCAATCCAAGTTCATTTCATACATTTATTCAAAGGCAAATCCAATGAAATAAAAATCAAAGTTAAAGAAATTTAATCTATCCTACTTGGGTACACTTGGGAAATTGAAATGTTTGACAATTTCAAAACCATTATAGACAGGCAAGTCATTCACCTTTCAAATCAAAAGATAACATGTGCCTTAAAAAGACATATTAATGTTAAGTAACATTAACTGTGGTCCTGCTCTGCCAGCTAGGGAACACAACTGTGTTTAAATACCATGTAGCCAACAAAAAAAATGATTGTTTATTTCCTCTAACCTGACCGACCCATCTGGAAACTCCCCTACCGACCCCCTATTAACTTACTTCCGACCCCCCCCCCAAAAAAAATATATAAAAACACATCAAACCTACCCAAAATTGTTATATATTATATATATATTTAATAAAGAAAACACACTCAACCCACCCAGATTGTCAGATTGAAAAAAAAAAAAATGCCTGCCTGTCTACCTACCCAAACAAATTTTATGGGGTCACATAAACGGGAATGCCACCCAACCATCTGGAAATAAAACATTTTGTTACAAACAAATGACAATATTTGAACATTTTAAGCTTCCTATATGTTTTAAAAATATTAAAACAATTTATGTTAAGCTTATTGTAGTCACAGTTGTCACTTTCAAAGGAAACATATGTGGAGGGGCAGACTGTCTAAAAATTAACCAAATTTGCACCAAAAAGTCTGAAAAGCAAGGTCAAGAAGTGAGAGACTCCTGCCAAATGGGGAAGACTTGAGAACTCCGCATTTGGCCAAAAATTGTTACTGTGATTGTAACTTTATATTTTAAACTTTAATACAAAAAAAGTTATTTTCCTGCTGCCTTTCAGCTTGTTTATAGCTGTATTTTTAATTCCCAATTTCTCTTAGATCAGGCAGTGGGAGTAGATTTAGTTAGATGAAACAAATTTTGTGTTACTCATGCTTCTATAGACACTGGATATTGTATTTCATGAACATATACAAAATAGTAAAACATACAAAACACATTGGCCACAAGCGCACTAATAGAGTGCAAAAAAAATTTAAATTGTAATTATCAATGTAAAAGATTAAATTAAAGTTTATGGGATGTTTTATGGATATAGAGGAATAACAAATAAAAATAAGCCTTTCCCAATTGCATGCTTCACAGAATCATTGTTTACTGGGAACAAGAATATTTTTAAGCAGGCCAATGCCACTTCTAAAAAGTTGGCTACTGAATGAAATGTACCTGTTAATGTGTTTGAGTGCAGGATGAAGAGTTATGTAAGCTGTTTGCTATGATCAGACTTATCCAAGGTAATGAAAACATACTCTGTTGTTGCTAGGCTTTGAGCTAATATTCTGATCACTTAATTCCTTTTTAATTGGTACATTGTATCCATTGTTTAAAATATTATGCATACTCTGTACATAATACTGTGCACATGTTTCCCCCATTAGTATTAGAATAAGAGCCTCGACTTCATGTCACCACCAGGTAATCATTCTTAATGTGGCAGTCTGATGAAGCATATTGTTAGATCATGTTTAACTTACAACTGCAAAGAATCCCTTTCAAGTGCAGATAATGGTGAATAAAGAAAATAATCAACAAACAGAATGACTCTGTTCATCTGAATTATTTTGCATTCTAAAGAAGTAAATTATGACAAATACCAAATATAAATGAATAAATGCAATAGTGACAGTGAAAAGAACAGATAAAACTGCCGTGTTTCAGACAAACTTAGAGATAAATTTATGATATGATTAAACCAATAAGTTTCTTGAAATTATTTAAGAGTTGATATTCAAATACATAACACACAATTTTAACAGTGCTTACTTTTATTTCCATTTATGTACAGATTCTCGATGTAGCAGTGTTTTAATCCAGGCTGCAGAAAAGGGAGATGCTGAAATAGTAAAGAAGGTACTTCACCAGACTAATGTTAATCCAGACACAAAAACAAGGTACCAGGCTCGCAGTGCACTACACTTGGCATGTGGCTATGGCCAAGTCTCTGTGGTACAGGAACTTCTTCAGGTAACAAATACTGTTTGTAAATGTACTCTCTCTCTCTCTCTCTCTCTCTCTCTCTCTCTCTCTCTCTCTCTCTCTCTCTCTCTCTCTCTCTCTCTCTCTCTCTCTCTCTCTCTCTCTCTCTCTCTCTCTCTCTCTCTCTCTCTCTCTCTCTCTCTCTCTCTCTCTCAACACAATACTTTAAAAAAATTGAATGTAGCTTTCATCAATTATTTATAACAGTCAGTTGGTCCTAAAGATGCCTCAGACACCTATCAAAAACTAGGTTACTAGGTCACAATACTGCATCGAAGAAAAATGGCCATACCATGATATCTCCAAATATTAAATTGTTGTGGCTGCATCAATTATTTATGACAGTTGGTCGTAAGGATGCCTCAGACACCTAGTGAAAACTAGGTCACAGTGTTGCATTGAAGAAAAACGGCCTTGCCATGATATCTTTGCTTATTGCATTAATTTGCACCAAAGCTTTGTCATTAGGTCAAACAGAAGTTACCTTGACCTACATGTGACATACTAATACTTTAAGGTCACTCATCCATACTGTTTTCCCATAAGTGTGCCTGTTGAATACCAGTGACCTGGAGCAACTTCTATTTTCATCACCTACGCATACTTGAGCTGTATAATCACACTCTGATACTAGAGGAGTTTGCAGATTCAAGCAAAGTTCACCATATTTTTGCTACCTATGTCTCTGGGGTACTTCAGATGCTTTTTGACAATGAGGTGGGACACACTTTAGTTAAGAGTACAGATTTTATACTTATTTAGTGTTAAATGCTGTCAATGTTAAATGGCAATGATGATATACACAGTCTGGAGAACCCATTGTCCTTAGTAATTTTGTACTACATGTATATGGTAATCCAGTTTAAATAATTATGTTAAAAACTAAACATAGCCAAAGCTTTTTTTTTTTTGCGTTGGTAAACCAATTATCGTTTGATTGGGCAACATTTCAGCATCATTCAAATACTCATGATAACTCTGAGCCATAAACCTCGAACTATTCCATGTTATTCAATCACTCAATTTATAGATAAATTCCACTGTTTTTCTTTGCATTCCATTCCCTTATAGAAGCAAAGACATGTTGATTCATTTTTATATTTCTTATGCATAATGGTTATTGTCAAGATCATTTATGGTTGTAACCAATATTTTATTTTCAGTGATCTAAAATATTAGAACCAATGGAAGCTTAGGCATAAATTTATTTTCAGACGTTTCAGTGATATTATCAGCATTATATAATCCTCCTGGTCTCACCTGCAGGTATATGGTCTTCACCAATAGTACCATGTCCCATTTATCAACCCTGGCCAAGGGGTTTTCGGTCTCTGACTGGCTTCTAGTTTAAGGAAAACTGACACGGAATTGTAACTGTTAGAGAAAATGCACTCTAATTTATTATTTGTGAAATTTATTTTGTATGCATATGTGAATAACATTCAAAGGTACCAATTTGCATGACTTGTAAATCTGCTGTGCACAAGATGTCCTGCAGTGTACCTCTTTGTGTCTGGACAATCTTGACTGCTACAGTAGTATTGTTTTACTGTATTTTAAATAAAAATAAAATACAGTTGCCTGCTTCTTGTCCTCGTTTTGCCAATTGGGTTGCATCCCATAAAACGTTGAGCAACATTTATTGTAAATCTGGAGTGAAATTCATTACCCTTACAGACCGTTTTTTGTGATTCCTTTTTCAACAGGCAGGGGCAGATGTGACGGCTCTTAGTCATGCCGGTCGCACATCACTTCACGAGGCCTGCCAGGGTGGACATGCTGATGTTGTCAAAGTTCTGCTGGACTACACCAGAGATGTTAATGTCCAGGACAGAGATGGACAAACTTCTAGTCACTTGTCTGCATTCCATGGAGAAGTGGAATGCCTGGAAATACTGGCTGAAAGGGGTAGATTCCAGTTGCTTATATCAGAATTTCCTGTGTCTGAAAGAGCAGTTTTGCTTTGTCTCAATTGTGAGAACAGTATTTTCGCAATCATGTACATGTCATTGTCATGAAAAGGTACCCAATAAACGACATGCATGCATCAGATTTTGTCACCATGCAATAGTGACTGCATATGAAAACATGAGATGCAGACACTTGCTATTTTAATGAAGTAATCCATGCAGAAGTATGATTGGTTGGTTTATGGGAATTGCCGTCTATCCTGTTTACAAAGTCTCCCCGTGATGTGGTAGCGACTGTAATTCAGTTCTTATGTGCATGCACGTCCTGATAGTAGTAGTTGCTGGTGACCTTCAATTCAACGCTTTCACAGGAGTTGATGTATGCTTGCCATTGCCGTTTTAATGAGGGACGGTAACAGAATAAAGGGAATAAATAAGGGGTGAGGGGATACTGGGCATTTTGGATCACTAGGGTGCTTCTATACGGAATAAATACGTAGTGGCAATATTTGGGGTGAAAGTTACAGAGCAAAACGCCGCATACAGCTGTCATGGGCATAGCCCTGCCAGAGGGGCAGAATCTTGAGGGAACTTAGGTTTATATCTTCAGATTTTTTAAATGTGGCCACAGTGCCCATAAATGTGACCACAAACTTGGACCGGTCTCTTTAAGTATTTTGGATAATGTATTGATAATATTGTACAATGCGTATGGCCACATTTGCATTCTGCCCATATAATTCAGTATCCCTCAATCAGCTATGTACCATGTTGTGCAAAAACCAAGGGTGTTACTAACATTTGTACATGGGAATACAGCCAAACATATGACAACTCCATCCTATATCAGGCTCAGTATGTGTTTGGAAAATGTGACGATGACTTTTTGAACAGGTAATTCTATCCAAGTTGCCAGTTTGATGGGAGCAATGTATTTTGCCATGTTTGATGCACGAATTTCTCCACACATGCAGGCATTTCCTTGCTGAATATGGGTGCAAGCATCACTGGTGCTATTATTAATGTTCTGTACTATAAATACACATTTCAGAGATATTTTTCGACATCTGACCATAAACTGAAAAACAATTTATTTGATTATTAAAACTGGTATTTGTAACATCATGTCTCTATGGGTAGGTGCTAACCTTGTGAAAGAAGACCGCCATGGACGTCAGCCTGCACACCTGGCAGCCATGAGGAATCACCCTCGAGTGTTGGAGTTCCTGTATGAGCGAGGGGTAGACCTGGAGTGTACCTGTCTACAGGGCAAGTTACCTCTGCATTATGCTGCACAATATGGAGGTATGGACTTTAGATAATAAACATAAGGTTTATGTATTGTTGCAGTGTGGAGACTGGAGTTGAGGCTGGCTTCATGTAGATGTCCACTCTTCATTACCTTTAACAGATTATAGGTACATGACAAGATGTGACTGTCCAGATGAAATGTCTACACCAATTTGTGTCTACATCTGTATCAACTTCTGTACTGCCTCCACATACAGTAGAAACTCGCCACATTATAAGCAATTCTCTTGCCAACATGCCAGAACACACGAATCAAACAAATGCACAGTTACAATGGAAATCACAAAATACTGCCTTTAGTTCTTTTGTCAATCTTACTATTAATTACATAACGTTACCTCTCGACCACCATTTGCCTAGACCTCTGTGCATGGGTTAAACACCCATGAATCAAGTTTTGGCTCACTTGATCCTGTGGCACCATCTCTCGGTTCTTGTGGAACTGATGGTGACTCCTGGTGTGCAGGCTCCCCGTCTCATCCCTCCTCTTTTGGGCGCCATAGCTGGCTTGCCCTTTCGAGTTGAAGCTCTATGAACTTTTGTTCACACTCACTGCAATAGTGCCTTATGCAGGCCTTAATCTGCAGAAAATCTTCTCTCAGCGGTTCGGGGATCTATGGAGACCTTGCTAGCTGATTCCTGTGATCTGATACCACTGAAAAAGTAAGTGCAAAGCTGAACGTTTGGCTTTGTACTTAAATTTTCAAGATCGCATCCCAGCAAACAGAACGCAAAGAGAGGGAAAACAGTGCACACAAGGCAATTGTCTCCTGTTGGAGGCAGTCCATGCGTGTTGATCCAGTGATCATTTTGTCCACATACTTGCCCTTGATTAATTGCAGACAAAAGCTGGACTCAAACAGCCACCACATGGCAGCTTGGGATGACCATCCTCACTGCTATCGTTGTCACCTGTAGTTGGGTCAAGTTGGCTCTCGTGAGCAACTTGCAGATAATGCCAGAATCGGAGAATGGACAAATGGCTGCTCTGTGAGCAGGCACAGAGAAAGTCTGACCGTGCAAGGTGTAGGTGGCAGGTGGCAGCTGGCAAGTGCCGAGCCGAGATGACCGACTGTTGAGTCCTCACCACAGACCCCCTCCATGGGAAAAAGCGTAAACTTACTTTGGTTCATCTGCAGTCTCGTGTGGCTGATGGGAAAGAGGAGAGACCTACTTTGCTTCACCAGCAGTCTTAGATGACGGATGTTTCTACATCCTATACCCGTTGGGAGAAGGTAAAGATCGAGATATCGGAATCGCAAGTCTGGAAACAAGAGACCACATCATGGGGATCTTGTGCGCCCAACTGTGCCCAAAAAGACTAGCACATCTGCTCTTGGCACTGATCCAAAGGTTGTCCATGCTTTGCCATCTATGTCACAGAGCATGATGATGCAGGCTGACATGTTACATGCATTGTTTGCCCCCTCTCAGCAGGCTGTTTCTTCTTTGGACTCTGCACCTAAGAAGTCAGTCAAATGTAGATTGCAGCTATTGAGATGCCGGTCCTCCGGGTCTGGGCGCTAGGATAAGCAGCAGTCACCCAAACAGGTGTATCCAGAGTGGAAACCTGCGGGGGTCCCGCTCGAGTGCTCCAGAACCTTGGCCAGTTTGAGTGCTCTGACAGTAAGTCTGAGAAGTATGGAAAGCCAGCACCCCGGACAGTCTGAGCCCTTGACTGTAAGTCCGGAGTGCTGGTTAAAGGACCGGTGGCTTTGCATATTTCCCAAGTTTCCAGGTCCAAAAGCTTGGATGGTAAGCATAGGCAAAGGGGAAGTAGGAAGAAGACACCCAGACCAGTGGGGTTACCTTCTACCATCAGTGGGTCTTTGGCCCAACATCAGTACCAGCAGTCCCTTCTGCACCACAGGTGACTTTGCCCCAGAGCAAGCAGTTGGCAACTGTGCTTGTTCCTGCATTTGAGCCGGATACCCTGCCTCATTCTCTCCAGTGGCAGGTGAAACTCGAGCTCCCTGAGGATCAGCGGTTGCCTAAATAGGCTATGTCTTCTTCCGCATTGGCCACCACTGCTGTTGTCAAGTCTGAGCAGACTCTGTTGGCAGAGCGGCTCGCTGCTTCCACCTTGAGCAAGCTCTTGCTTGGGCCTGAGGCCCTGTAGACTTCTCAGTCGGCGGTGTCCCAGGTTCAGGATTGTGGCCTTGCAGAGACTAAGCCATATTCCCCTGACCAGCAGACTTCCCAGTCGGCGGCCTCAGAGATCTCGCCGTATGAGCCTCCCATGTCAGTCCCCACATGGGACAACCGGGTTTAGGTGGCCTCTGTGGTGGGGACCACTTCTGTGGAGGTGCTTGCTACCCCTACACCAGATGTGGTGACAGATCCCCTGATGTCACAGGTGGGCACTCCATTGCCCTTGGACAATGGCTTATTTGATGAGGCCTTGGGTATAACTGCCCTCCTTGCGAGTCCGGAATCTTTGGACCCTGACACAAAGGTGGAGGATGAGCTTTTATTGTCGGACTCATCTGTCAGCAGATCTTGACCTAGGTTGATGGCTGCCCACACGAGCTGTTCCCGCTCTGACATTTGCAGGGATCCAGCGCCCGTGGATTCTACAGAGTGTTCGGCCCCTGCTCCCATGGACACGGTACCTGCCCCTGCCTTTGACCATGTCAAAGCTCTTATCTCACAGCACATCCATGACAGAGGCTTCTCAAAATCGGTCTCAGATAAAATTGCCAGAAGAGGGCTTCAATCTTCTTCTCTAACTGCGTACTCGGCTCACTGGAACATGTTTCCTGACCAGTGTGCCAGTAATAGAATTCACCCTTGGTCTCTGTGCATTGTGGACATTGCTGACTTCCTGTTGTATCAGAGGAAAGTTTTAGGCAAGAGCTTGAGAACAGTGGAGGGTTTCCAATCAGCCATATCTTCAAGCCTTGCCAACATCCTAGACGTTCATATCAGAAGCAATCCTTATCGGTCAGTGCTGTGTCCTGCTACACCGACAGGCCAGTGACCTGACATGTCCTGCCCAGGTGGGACCTACCACTGGTTTTAGTCATGTTTAAAGAAGTGGCCATTTGAGTGGCTTGAGAACCCTTAGTGGGTTTCCCTCAAGTACTGGCCGTGGAAAATTTGTTTCTTATTAAGGTGGAAGCTAGTGAGCAGTGAGACTGGCAACTTTAGGTCGCAATTACCCATTTAATTTGTTCACAAGTACATTAAAGCTATATATTTTCCGATTACTACATATCCATAGATTTGTATCCATTTTTTTTTTTTAGCAGGATTGGAATATTTGAGATTTTATAGCATTCTTTCTGACTTGGTAGGATTTTCACATTTTTCGGGCAGAAGTCACACAAAATGTTTTTTTTTCCAGTTGAGATCAGAAGAAATTTAAAATATATATATCCATGTCCAGGTTGGAAATCAATGGTTAGTCCTGAAATAGCATTAATAATGAAAAGTTATAAAATTTTCAATTTAGTCCTGACAGGTTGTTCATTTTCCTTCTATAAATTGCCCCAAAAGTCACGGAAGGGATTGTCAGAAAACAAAATCCTGGAAACCGTTCCTGGATATGATATTTTTCTATTAATGTCCGTTGATTTGAATGTGATAGGGCAATTTGTACGTTTGTGAGGCGATATACAAATTGCAGAGGTTGAGCAAAACACAGTGCCGAGAAAATCGCATTGAAAGAAAAAGTTGCCAATTCTTACACATTTATGGCTGTAATATGACACATACTCATTTGTTCTGTTCTGTGTTTTAATTATTGTGTGAAATAAACTTGTAGCTTTACCTCTGTGAAGATGTCATTAAACAAAAGTATATTTTGTAGCTTAAATCTGGACTTTTTTTAACTTGGGAACACCACACTTGGCTTGTTTGGGTGTGGGTTCACATGCAGCTTTCCATATTTGGGGACCAGTAAGTGGATTGCGCTGATTTGTTTTTACATCAATAGAGAATTTCAAAGTAATCAGAACAATGGTAGTGATTAGTCTGAACTGACCCATTCTTCTCTTCATGGCTGATGGTTTCCTGTGAGTGACCCTTGTCAATAGCTCAATTGGTTTCTATCAGTCATGGACTAATGACTGTGCAAACAATGACATGGTTCATTGTCATCCCCATGCAAACAAAGCCAGGTGCCCGGCACTGTTTAAACTTTTCACTGTAAACAAAAGTTTTGAGATCAATTATCTCATATAAATTTTATGTTCACACATCTGAGTTTTTGGGAGCATGTAGTTTAAGTATCAGACTATCAAAAAATATGAAAAAGTGATAAGAGGTTATCCAAAGGTGTCACCTTCAGACCTTCCACCTTAAACTCACTTCGGGGGCTGGGAGAAGCAAGATCCACGCTCTGGCTTATGACCGACTCCAATGGTCACCTGACCACTCCCAGGTGACCCTGAGGCCTCCCTTAGGCTTCCTAACCAAAGAACCAAGTGGCTGTAAATCTGCTACAGCCTTTAAGGGTTTTACCCTCCGTGCGATGGATGCTGCTCTTCCTCTCAAGGAAAGAGCCCTGTGCTAGCAAGTGATCCTTGCTGGTACCTTTCCCGCATGGACGGACTCAGAGGATGAAGGTCTGCCCTCCTTGTACCACTGAGTGACCCCTCTTGGATTAAGCAGATGACCCTCAAGGCCTACAAGATCTCACTGAAAAGGGCTGGTGTGTTGCAGCTTGTCTCAGCCATGCTCAAGAGGTTTGAGCCTTAAATGCCACCTGGGGTGCCCTGCAGAACATTGCAGTTGGTTAGGTCTTCAGGATCCCATCAGAGCAGCCACCATGTTATGGTTTGTGACACTCTTGTGGTTTAGATTTGATGCAGGCCGATAGGTCTGTGCATTTCTTAGTGGGTCTTGTAGGGCTTTGTGCCTAGTTGACCTAATCTCCAACAGTATCAGGCAGTTTGTCTCATCATCCTGGCCTGTTGCCAGTCTGACACAGGAGCCCACTGCCTGTGGAACAATATACTGCCCCCCGCCCCTCACCAGTTTAGTGACAAGGACCTGTAAAGATCTCCAGGTCCAATGGAGCTGAAACCGATAGCGTCTACCCACAAGGCGGACAGTTGTCATGTTGATGGGTGAGCCCCAAGGGGTCCAGTGCAGTCCCATGCGGGTCGGTCAGGAGGCTTTCTAGTGTCAGCTGGATTCTGCTGTCAATGGCCTCAACTCCACGTAGTTCTGATGTTTTCCCTTCAGATGTCACCTCCTCACACGGACCGAGGGTTACTCCCAAGCTGTTGGTTCTGGCAGTCAATTGAAGTCAGTATACCAGTGACGTTACACCTGCCATCTTTAGGATATCGGCAAATAGTAGTTGAAAGGTAACTTATGTAATTAATTGGAGATATTTGGAGTAATATCAGTATTAGTAAGTACACTTACCTGTTGATCACCAGAGAAGTCCACCCGACTAATCGTGCTTCCTCTTACAACTGATGTCAACTGACCAATCTCCAAAAGAGGAAGGATGAGATGGGAAGCATGTGCACCAGGAGTCACGATCAGTTCCACAAGAACAGAGAGATGGTGCCAAGGGGTCGTCAGGTTTTCAGATTAAGTGAGTCAAAACTCAACTTAATTCATGGCCTTTTGACAGAGACACAGAGGTCTAGGCAAATGGTAGTGGGAAGGTAAGTGTACTTACTAATACTGATATTACTCCAAATATCTTGTGTTTATAACCCTCACAGTGATGTGTACATGTATTGCATTTGTACAACTTGTCATTAGCAGTCAGCTAGGTTACAAACAAACACAAAAATACAAGAACTGTTACTGGTGACACAAGCTTATATGATTCACAGTTAGGTGGTATTTTACCACAAGAGAAACTTGTAAAGAAGTTCATGAGAACAATGGTTTGTGATTCGCACATTCAACACAAAAGTCAACTCTGAGATGGATCTTCTACCTGGCACTGCAGTTACATGTAATCTTTTTCTTTGATCAAAAAGTACTGTTTCTGATGGCTAAATTGTTTCCACTATGAATCAATATGAGAAATTTTCAATCTAAGTAAGCATAATTTATCATTGCATGTGCAGAGAAAATGTACAACTTTGAATCAAATGTTTAAGGCTGTTTCCCAGTTAATGTCAATACTGACAAAATGAAAGATTTTAACTCTGCAACAATTGTCCCTCCCTCAGAAAAGGACGTGTCCTCATGTCTGAGATTTTAAGCTAAATACTAAAAAAACAACAACTAGGATACTGGCCTGGCTGGCTTACTGCATATAAATATACATATTGCCCAAGTTGCTGTAGAATCCTCAATATGTCTTTTTGACTGTCTCTGTGTTAGCTCTGCTGACCTAAGGTGGCAGAGCTTATACAATCACTCATGTCCGTCCGTCTGTAACCTTTGGGTTGTGAGTGCAATAACTTTAAAAGTTTTGACGGTAGCCCCATATAACTTTCAGGACATATCATATTTATGAAAATCTAGGTTGAGTTTGATAATGAGGCCATGACCTACATTATTCATAAGATACAGGTCAAAATATGAAAAATTTGTGGACACTCTAGTGTGTTGAATATTTGATGGATCTTCATGAAACATGGTTGGAATGTTACTGAGCCACAAATCTTGAAAGTGTGTGATACTAGTGGCACCACCTATGGTATTATGGGAAATATGAGCCAAAATGTACTGAAACACATTCAATTCAATATCTCCAAAAATAGCTGAGCTAGCATTATGAAATTGATGGCCCATATAATTCATGTAAAGGGCTACAATGTTATATGAGTGACCTTGACCCATTTTCTCAAGGTCACAGAGGACTGAAAGTTGAAAATGTGATATGATTAATACGGGCCTTGTGTTTCAAACTTGTGTGATCATAAAAGTCTCAATAATGGAAAAGACATCTGATGCCACCAATGAATAAAATGTGAAACTATGCACATGAGATCAAATTCAACTATAAAGAAACACTTGATCATGTAGACCCAACCATGAAAGTTTTTAACAATAATGAATGCTGCAAATGCAGTATCGACAGGCCTCTTATTGCTGTGTGTATGTGACCATACCATGTAAGGTGGTGTGTGTAAATAAAGTATTTCATTAATATTCTATGGTGAAGTAACACACAAGTTAAAATCAACTTGCATCCTTGCCCCATATATATTTTCAGTTTTTCCATGCCTGGTGGAAAAACATTGACCTAGAGCGTCTTGTCTTTCTACTGGATAGTTCTCATCTGGTGTTGTGTGTCCAACCTACACTGAGAAAAACTGCTATATAAGTATAAATTTTCCCAAACATTTATTTTTGTGGATTTACACAAATTCGAAATTTCACGGTTTTTATTTTCCTGAATCGCCCACTGGTAAAGCTTAACTCCAAACAATGTCTTGTGCGCACTGCATGTTTTTTCCCCCAGTTTTTATTTTCCCAAATGGCACAACTCGGGAAATGAATACCTCGGGAAAATTTGCACTTATACAGTATTTACCTACAGCATATTGTCCTTATACTGGATAGTTCTCATCTGGTGTTGTCGTCCAACCCATATCAAGTACAACTGTTGACCTAGGCCAGTCACCTTCTGCCTCTAGGTGGCAGTAATGAACAATGACACACGTGACCTTTGCAGCTGTTGAGAGTCTGGTGTGTCTGGTGGAGAGAGACTGTGACATCACATTGGGTGACAACAATAACAACCTGCCCATACACTTTGCTGCCTCACACAACCATCTAGACTGTGTGAGGTTCCTGGTAAAGCAAGGCACATCCACTGAGTCCATGCAGGGAGATGGAAAGACACCTGCACATGTGGTAAGCAAACTGTTACTGTACACTTGTATCAATATGCACATTTGAAGGTAAAGAAAAGTCCTGCAGAAAAAGTGGAAATTTGTTTGCTTTGCGGGTGAGTTCTCTAAGTGTCATGTTATCTACAGTGCTTCTGTGATGATACCTCTCATTCCTCTGTGTGACCCAGGTCTGGCACAGTACCATGGACTGAGGTGTTGCCAACTTCCTGGGCCGATTAAAATTGGGGCACTGGCCTACCCTATGTGTATGTATGTATGTATGTATGTATGTATGTATGTATGTGTATGTATGTATTTAGAATCTCCAATTAAGACCACCTCCATAAAGAGACCATTTCTATATCAAGACCACTAATTTAAAGACCCATTTTTTTATCCTTGATTAAATTATATCCTCATTAAGACCACTCCCCAATTAAGACCACATTTTTCAGTCCCTTAGGTGGTCCTAATAGGGAGATTCCACTGTACGTACGTATGTATGTATGTATGTATGTATGTATGTATGTATGTATGTATGTATGTATGTATGTATGTATGTATGTATGTATGTATTGCCTCCAGATGGTGATATATATCCACCTGGCGGCTGTAGTGTTTCTCTTTACCTCTAATACTTGAAAATTTACAAATTATGCAGTAACCTGTTCACTGGCTTTTGTACCTTTGCAGAGGTGGTAAAGTGCTCAGAGAGCAGTCCCATCCTCTCGACAAGGAGGGCAGTGCATGAAGCATCTGTCCAAACTTGAAATGGACTAAACGGACTTTTAAGTCTGTGAGGTCACAGATTTTAATTGGTACATCTGCATCTTGCAGGCACTGATACACAACTCACTGTGATTGTGAGATGATATATTCTTTTACATTGGTATCCTGCTGGCTGTGATATACAGCTAATCTTGACAATGAGATTATATATTTTGGTACATTTGCAACTGGCAGGTACTGATACACAATTTATGACTGAAAGATGATGTATTCTTTTACATTGGTGTCCTGCAGACTGTGATAGACAGCTAACAATGACTGTAAGATGATATATTTTGACACCTTTGTTTTGTGCAGGCTGCACAGCATGGAGCCATTCAGGTGCTACACTGGCTGCTGGAGAAGAAGATTGACTCAAACCACAGAGACAGTGAGTATGTTCAAAACTTCATGCTCACATTTAAGAGCCCAAACCTAAAAAAAGTGGCCAATGGGCCTACTGCTCTGCTGACATGTAATCAGATGACCAATACAAATAATTTGTTATCTGAAATACAATCCCCTGTGGCCTTGAGAAAGTAGTTCAAGGTCATACATATTGTGTATTATTCAACTTCCACATGATACACATTTGTGGTACATTAAATATTAGCCTATTTTTTTCTCAAGTCATTGAATTTAATGTCCTCAAATGGATTAATGACCTTGAAAAATAAGTCACGGTCACCCAAAATTTTTCAAAATTTGACCATTGGTTTAAGTGTATATTTTGTGTAATTTTTTATTATAACAATAATAAAGTTAATGTGTTTTTGATACTTATGGCATTAGTGCCAATAAATACCCCCAATATTAAGATATAATGACCATCACACAAAAAAATCATCACCTGAAATGCATTCCTTCCCTGTCCTTGAAAAAGTAGGTCAAGTTCATCCACATAATACATCAAACTTCCACATGAGACACATTTTTGGTACATTTGGTATTGTTAGCCTTGTTCTTTCTCAAAATAATGAATTCAATGTGTTTTAAACACGTTATCATCCATAATAGTGTAGGTAGCACCAACAAATTTTACCACATTTAAGTCTTTATGGCCAAATGCCAGTGTGCTTCATGATGCTGCAATTAGAGTGTACCACAGCCTCTGGACCCAGCATATATGTTGTCCTAATCTACGTATCCAATTGTTGTGCACATGGAGAATAACACTCAAGAGACACAGAATTGTTCCAACTATTCTGTCTTATACAAGTCATAATTTTGCCCTAGTACAAGGTACAGAGGAAACAATAAAAATGTGTCATATTGGCAGTTTAAACAGGGTCATTCTTAGACTGTATCAGTTGCCATTTCAATTACAAACATCTCATTTTCATTCATTGTGGAAACAACAGAATACACAGTTAGGCCCTGAAATGAGGTCTGTGCAGTATCACATGTGTACTAATGACCTAATTTAAAAATCAGATGAGCATAGTATAGAGTACAATGGCTGGGGGGGGGGGGGGGGGGTAAGGGGGGCCCTTAGTACACTGGCACAAGTAATAATTTTTTCCTAGTACAAGGTACGGAAAAAAAAGAAAATGTATGAATAATGGTTAGTATGAAGTACGGATATTAAAAAAGGCTTCAAGTACGCAAGTATGGCAAATGAAAATGCTCAGTACAGAAAACCCCTTACCCACCTCCTAGATACAGTATAAACTACAATACGTTTCAGTTTTTGGGAACACTCCTGCTCACTGTGCAGTGGAAGGAGGTAAGCCAGAGTGTCTCAACTGTCTGCTGCAGCATGACACTGACCTGACAGCCACAAACGTCAAGGGAGAGACCCCAATGGACACTGCCCGCCGCTGTGGCCATCCACTACTCATGGAAAAAGCTGGCAAGTACCGAAGTTTTCTTGTTACCAATAAAGTCCTGAAACAACACCTACCTACACCATTTTCAACTTATAGCCTAGTTATTGGTATCCCTTACAGAATTTTAGCTTGCAGTAAGCTAACACTACATGTCTGCTGCAAGCTTACCATGGACATTTTAAATATGATCGCAGTAAGGTGACCACAAGCTTGCATTTGAAACATCGCAACCTTGTGAGGGTCGTATCAAGATGGCGCATGCTTGCGTCAAGGTTGCAGATGCTTGCAGATTTAGGTTGTAGTAGCTCATTGGATTAGCTTGCAAGTTTGCTGCTAGCTTGCAGGGTAAGCTTGCAGATTGGCTGTTAACTTGCAATACTAGCTTGCAGGAAGATTGCAGGGTTATCTTCTGCATTCCACATTCAATTTGTAAACTAGAACAGGCTAATTTTCCAACAGAAAGTCAAATGTCTCCCTGTGCACCCTTACTATTGTAACCCTTATTTTTATAAATAGGCATACCGATTCCAATGATCTACAGATATGGTGAAGGTACACTCTTTATTGACAGTTCAAAACGTTGATTTTTGACAAAATGCCCACGTAACCTTGAAAAATAGGTCAAGGTCATACATTTGCAGTTACAAGCAAGGTCTTACAAAAGTCGTACATAGAAACATAATCACACAAAATGTCAACCTCTTTCAGAAAAATCTTTCTCAAGTGCATCTGCAATGATTTTTAAAAAGTGGCCATGTGACCTTGAAAATAGGTCAAGGTCACCCATCTACAATACCAACCTAGTTGGTATTATGGTACATAAACATGCAAAATTCCAACCTCCTAAGTTAAATCCTTGCAGAGTTATTGCATGCATGTCAATTTTAGATGACATGCCAATGTGACCTTGAAAAATACGTCAAGGTCACCCATCTGCAAACCCAAGCAAGATCATATATAGGAACATCTTCACATAAAATTTCAACTTCCCAAGTCAAATCTTCCTTGACTTATCACGTCCACATTGATTTTAGATGAAATGCCCATGTGACCTTGAAAAACAGGTCAAGGTCATACATCTGCAATTACAAGCAAGATCTTACAAAAGTCTTACATAGAAACATAATCACACAAAATGTCAACCTCTTTAAGTCAAATCTTTCATGGGTGCATCTGCAATGATTTTTAAAAAGTGGCAACTTGACCTTGAAAATAGGTCAAGGTCACCCATCTGCAATCCCAACCTAGTTCATATTATGGTACATAATCATGCAAAATTTCAACCTTTAAATCATATCCTTGCGGAGTTATAGTGTCCGGGTCAATCTCACATGACATGCCCTTATGACCTTGAAAAATAGGTCAAGGTCATACATCTGCAGTTACAAGCAAAGTCTTACAAAAATCTTACACAGAAACATAATTACACAAAATATCAACGTCTTTAAGTCAAAATCTTTCTCGAGTGCATTTGCAATGGTTTTTAGAAGTGGCCATGTGACCTTGAAAATAGGTCAAAGTCACCCATCTACAATCCCAACCTTATTCATATTATGGTACATAATCATGCAAAATTTCAACCTCTTAAATCAAATCCTTGCGGAGTTATTGCGTCCCCGTCAATTTTACATGACATGCCCATGTGACCTTGAAAAATATGTCCAGGTCACCCATCTGCAATGTGAAGCAAGGTTTTATATAGAAACATCTTCACAAAAAATTTCAACTTCCCAAGTCAAACCTTTCTCGAGTTATCACGTCCTCAACGCACATAACAATGTGTTGAAGAAGAAGCGGAAGAAACAGGCACAAAAACAATGTCCGATATATATATTTATATATTTATATGAAAGCTGCCAATCCAAGTTTGTTCATGGCCAACATTGAGAAAACAACACAAAACATTTTCTGTGGGAAATGGAGTCCATGTCTTTATTCATTCTCAATAAAATAATTTATGCATATTGGATGCTCAAGTCTTATTGAGCTTGAAACGTACCTCTCAAAAAACACACTTTACCAATGCTTTTTTTCCTGTGGCAGCATTTTACATTGTTTTGAGGTGGAAAGGGTTTGTTGCGCAATTCAGTGCCATTGTAATTAACAAGTTCATCTTTGACAATTTTTGGTACAAAATCAATGCTGTGGATTTTACAGACCTTGACCTCTTTAGCTTCTTGGCACAAAGCCCGCACACAATCCTTTCAGAGCAAGTGAGACTTCTCCTTGTATGGACTAAGGGAGAGATTCAATGTTTTTAAACTATTATTTTCTGGTATTTTGTTTCCAGTGAAAAATGAAATAACTTGTCCCATATGCCAAGAGAAGTTTGAACTGTTTCAATGGCACAAAAAGAATATGCCCAGTCCAGTGCAACGAAACCTTACACAAATGGTCTCCAGAACCTACAAGTCTCCACTCCCAAAACAGAGGTCAGTGTAAACTATGATTTATGATCACACCCAAATGCAAGTTTCATTCTTTTTTTGTGTTTACATGATCTTTGAGCAACAGCTCCTTAACCCTTTCCCCCTTAAACCGGCCAAAACCAGCTGGTGGTCAAATGTAGTCTGCTTCAGCATTTTCAACTGATTTCAACAGCAATGAAAAAGCAATTTGACTGAGAATTGAGGATGAGACCTGTCAAGACAACATGATCCAGGTCAACAGCTTTCCTCGGCATGGGTTGGGCACTTAGTACCCAACCCATGCTGAGGAAAGCTGTTGACTCAGTCTTAATATAAGGGGGAGAGGGTTAAGGTAGTAATTACTGTCATGTTAAGCATCTTCTCTTTTTTAATAATCTTTATTCATCAATTTTACAGTAATTGGTTGTCCATACATCCCAAAAAATAATATATTACAAAGGATTATAGATTCCTCAGGCTGTTTTCAATATGTGTCCAGTTTCTATTAAACACATGCATTTTATTATTTTTCATCATGATTATTTTCAAAACTTCGATCTTTCATTTTTTTACTTTCAAAAAAGTGGTAAAGGTTAGATTATAATGCTCTCTGTGAATCTGGCTATGTATCACATATTATGATATATTGTAAAAAAAAATGCATGTCAAGTATCTTGCCTGTAGATACGTATATTAACAGTAATACAGTTGTAGGCCTGCAACAAATTAAACTTAATATTAATAGGATAAACTCATTGTGCTGAAATGAAACTTTCTGTACACACCAGACAGTGCTAAAGCACATTACCTGCTTCTGAATCCATCCATGATTTTGTGAAAGGTAAACTTGAGGTTTCTCTGTTCCTATTCATTATGAAATATATGAAAATCCATATGAATGCATTTCATATTTTACAGTGCACACACTGGCATCCAAAATGTATGTACTCCATATTTTACAGTGCACCAGTTCACACAGTTCACAAGAAGCAGTCAAAAAAACAGGAGGCAAAGATCCATCTGCCTAAACGGGATTTGGCGGCAAAGTATTATGGCGAACACCTGGATGACGATTTATACAAGCTTAACATCTAACACCTGGAATTACTGAGTTGGCATCCAGCTTCTGCATTTGTTGTACAAAATGTATTAACACAACTTATTTGCATAAACTGCAGGTCCACAATGTGCAAAGGTTGAGCTTACTTTCTCCAAAGCTTCACATTTGTGCAGGATTTCCCTGAAGTTGTTAAAATGTTATTTTGATCAACACATGTCCATGCAACAACAATCTTCACAAACTGTTGACACTGTGTGAGTGCAAATAGGAGTGAATGGTCTGTCATTAGGCTAGTTCACTTGTTTTAACAGGCAATTCATGGACCATCAATCTAATATCTGACAATTTACAAATCCAGTACATGATTCAACTTTTACTGTAATGGCAGGTACGTATTTATGTCTGATTTTTCACTAAAAGGACATGTTCTTCAGTGGGACACTACCTGGTGTGAAAGGCTGATTTTTGAGGGATTGATTCCTTCATTTGTATCACATTTGTGCTTCTAATGAAGGACCCTGTGTGCTTTGAGTCTGGTGGTCTCTGTGAACAAAGGTATGTGTGCATACATTTTTTTTTTTTTTTTTTGGGGGGGGGGGATTAATTCAAAAGATTTTAAACTGTAAATGGATCCTTTCTATCTGTATACATGAAAATGAAACTCACTGGTACCCACCATTTTTCTCATTTTGCTTCTGGGTATTAGCTGCATTTTATTTTCACTGGGAGCGCTGCCACACCATATACACCAATGAATGTAGGTCACCACCTGACCCAAACTCACACACAGTTCAACATATTTATACCCAAGACTGTACATGAGCCTATTGCCTTCTATGCAGACCTAGTTCTGTATTATCTCAACTGCACTTGGAGTGGGGTGAAAACAGATCTGTCTGTATAACAGGCAAGTAGGTCACTATGTAATGCTAACTCTCACTGGGTGCTGTGTAAGGAGTGCTTTTATTACTTGCCAATATGCAGCTTTCTATATAACCCATGTGCGAGTATTCAAGAACAGTGGCTTAATTGGCCTGTTAATAGCTGAATACTTCAGTCCCGTCCCAATGGTCTTGCCTGATGTCCTGCAAGGGAGTGGGTATTTTACAAAGAAATACACTAGGAATATGTACATTTTCCCTAACAACTGCCCACAGAAACTAGGGATACACTTTGTAAGAAAAATGCTGAAAAGAAAGTTTTTCAGTCACACTTAGTGCTTTACATACTTAAACTATGAAATGCCCAGTCAATGGTGGAATACGTACTTTAGTCAAATTTATCAAAGTTTGCAGGACTTTCTATTGTGCTTTATGTTCACTCATGCATTTCACGCACATACACTATTGCCTGGCTGCACACAAACCTGCATCATGTATACCTTTACTACCGGTATATTATCCCAAAAGTGCCTACGGTGCTACGAAAAATAAACCAAACTGGACCTATACTTGTACTACAGCTGAATTAACATGTAAGTGCATTACTTAAAAAAAAAATTAGAAAAGGGGGTGGTTTAAGGCACCTGGGCCCTTCTCAAAGCGGTAATGTGCTACTTGGAAATGGGAGGAGCAAAACCGGAAGATGTCTCTTCAGTTGACCAAGCCACAGCTGTATATTCACAATACATGTACTTTCTATTGCCAACCTGAACAGTGTTTATTAAAACAATCAATTTTGATCATAAGTGAGTGTGTAACTCACCTTATACAAATTTTAGTATCTATAGCTTCAAGCCTGAAATAAATATTAAACATATATTTTGATTTAAACATATTTATTTACACTGAATATTTGCAAAAGGGATTCATGTAGGGCTGCACTCTCTTTTCGTATTGCTTTTTTTCTTAAATAAATATGTCTAAACCAATCTTATACATTTTAATGATTAAACTGCAACCAGTTTGTATTTTACGCCATGCAATCAAATGGGAATACACATCTCATGCCTGTTTCAACTTGTATTTACTTTAACACATATACATGTACCTGTACTATTGCATGGTAGTTGCCTGTTTAGCCGGGGGCCAACAGTCTATTGGCCCGAGAAAGTCTGTTAGGAAGCGAACTTTTTAACATTGAAACAATGTTTGTGTTGAAAATTATACAAAATGGGAACAAATGAAATCTTAACCCTTAAAGTGCAGATTTAAGATTGAGTCAACAGCTTTCCTCGGGACACTTTGGGCGCAAAGTGTCCCCAGGAAAGCTGTTGACTAAGATTACTTTTTGTTTCAGACAAGGCTTGCTGGTATTGGAATGAAAGGTATCTTCATGAGGAATTGGACTCTTTTAACCATTATATAGTTAATGGTAATTAGAGAGCAACTATAGCAGTGATTAGCACTTTAAGGGTTAAATAACACAGCATCCACAAATCAAGTTTACAAAAGCAAACCAATGTATTCACTGCAGTACCAGTGTGAACAACAGGTACATGTAGTAATGGAAAATGTAAGGTGTGTAGACAAGACGCAGATGAGACAGTGGATCATTGGCTGTTGTGGTGTGATGCATACAGAGATATAGGAAGATTTTTTTCAGAAAATGGCACAGGAAGATCAAAATTACAAGGGTTTAGAAGAGGTTCTGTGTTTAGAGGAAGGGGAAGGTGCAGCATGGATTTAGGTTTGAAGAGTGGCTTTCTGGGAGGCAGAAAAGGTATTAAAAGCGTACAGGACTACCTGGTAGGTTGCTGGGAACAAAGAAATGAAATGAAATGAAATGATAGAGCTAGACAGCAAGTGTAAATTAGAATTCCAGAGCACAGGGAGGAAAGGGAATGGTGGTAGCCTCACATGGGGGCCCCATGGGAAATGCCTGAGCTTTAGAGGCGGGGAATGGGTGGGAGGGAAGGGTCTCCCCCCCCCTCTTCCAAGAGGGAAGAAAGTAGAAGCAAGGACTGTCGGGGGATATAACAGGGACCAGGGACCAGGGCCCACCACAGCTGTGAAAAAGTGTGTGGTGGACCCCAAACCTCAGCTCTGGCCCCAGAAAACATGGCAGCACAAGCTGATGAGAATTACCATGGTTTCCTCTGCCTCATCATTTTAAAGTTTTTAAAAAAAATTCTATTTTATTCTAGGCCACACAGGACCGCGGCAGATAAGCAAACAGCCACAGAAATATTATTATTACCAGGCATGCCAAAGCAGAATTGCCTTCTCTGCTTAAAGTAATGCATCAAGGAGAAACAATGTTGCATTTGAGCTTTGCTCTGTGTATGTTATTAACATTTGGCTATAAAAACACCTTGACTTGGGATGTCTTCCTGTAAACAAAAAATTGTGTTCAACTTCTGCCTTTTTTTGAACTTTGAAACAACTGAAACCACTGAATTCAGTCAATCTAATTGAACCCTCACATGCCAAATGACATACAAGTATAGACTAAATGAAGTTTTCATGTGGAATCTATGTAGCATCTTTACTGAAATTATGGAAAGTCAGCATTTCTCTTAAATGGACACAAGAAGCTCAGAAGTTGAACACTTGTTGCCTCAGTATTACACTGTCATGTCTGCTTCAACTGTCAAATATAGGTCAGACAGCAAAATACCAAGGCTATGCACTGATGGAAACAATTTCAATAACAAGTGCCCTTCTTGGAAAAAAAACTTTATTTTCAGAATCTGTCATTTGTCATCATGTTGCTGACAATCCAACATGATGCCTACAAAATCTACTTCATTTGCAAAACATCAAGAATTTGAAAATGACAGCAAGTGAAAGCACTGTCACAATGATGACGAATAATCAAATAGAAACAAACACAAAAAAAAGAAAAAAAAAAGAAAAAAAAAAAAGAAAAAAACAGCAAACACTTTATGTACAATGAAAAGAAGTTACAACAGCCATATCCAATTACATGCAATTGTCAAGTTTCCAGCCTTCCTTCCTTTTTCATGTGCAATTCTATTTTTGTAATTTTCTCCACCAGGGAGGGTAAAATATGCACCTACATGTATTTGCATTTAAAACTAGTGTAAGTTAAACTTTGTATAGTCATTTCAAGATCAGCACTTGATTATTCTCCAGATTGGACATCCAAATATCAATGCTACCTCACACTGAAGTCCTATTAGCACCTTCCTGGTTGGCAAATTGTCAACAGCTTGGAGTGGGTTGAATGGAATGGGAACGGCACTAAGCACTAAAGCTACAACAAAGACAGCCTGGGGGTCAGGCATGCTAGTTTGATAAGCGTCATCTACTGGTCTGACATAAGTTTATGTTTAAGAGAAATTAACATGCAAGCTGGTGACATTTGACATCCAGGCACTTTGACATGGTTTAGACAGGTCAGTATTAATTGTTTATCTTCTGCTCAAAAGCACACAATAGCTGTCCATCTCACCTGGACTTTATATGCAAAAATAAATTCCCCAAATGGTATGTAAATTTTCTATTCATTATTGATTGGGTGAGTAGGCGGGTGAAGGGGAGGACACTTGTGCAAACTCTTATTTTCCACAAACAGTTATAGTGAATAAAGTGGTCATATAATTGTGGCACACACTGTTGAAAAAAAAAAAAAAAAAGACTTGTCTCGTCTTTAGAGGCATACTTTTTGCTACAGTTTGCTCAATATTTTTTATATGTACATGTACCTCCTCTGAAAGATTATCAGACACGGCTACTCATTATGCATAATCCCTAAGGTTTTTAGAGACCAGCTTTTTTTATGAAACAAACAGACAAACACATGTATGTTTTTATATATTGCGATAGAATGAATGATCTGCTTATGGACTCTTGAAACTACAGTGCTCAATTGCTCAATCAGTAGATCTCAACATTTTTTTTCAAAATGTCGTTTGTAAAACTTCAGTGTTGAATTTTTTTACATTTATGTGTACATGCATAAAAATTAAACAAATCAGACTGATCTCCCCAAATTTAAAACTGCGAGTCAACTGCAATGGCAAAGTCAGAGATCCATATGATTGAAGTGCACAGAACTCTTCTGAAAAGACAACTGATATGCTGTCTTGCCTGCCAAGAAATGTATGGTTTTATATACACATCTAGTTTCTTAACTGTCCCCTTCATGGGACTTCTACACACAGTGTGTTAAAACTTTGAAACAAATTTAAATTGTACAATGTTATTTGCACAAGTCTTGACAATTTCATAACAAGAGTGTTTGACTTCTGTGCCTAACAAAAGATACATGAGAGGCTAATGAGTCCAGCATTGTCATTACCTCTGAAAAGAAAAGGGAGCTTCCAGTCCACCATGTTAACGTGTCTGTGTCACACTGATCATCAATTTAATCAAGTAACCGCTTTTACATACATATATATGTTAAAACATGAAACAGAACCCATGTAAGGGGTGGATCATCATTTTTAAAAGCATACAGACACTATACTAAGAGCTCAGGGGTCAATGGTGGAGTACTCTTCATGATATAATTTCAAGTAAAATGAGGATTCAGTAATCACAAACATTGTAATTGCCACTGGATATCAATGAGAAGACTGGAAATACATGTACTTGCATTGTAAACCCAATAAATCTTGCTCTTTCGTCCATACTTCAAATAAAAACTTAAAAAGTGGAACAGCATTTTTTGTAAATTCTGTTCCCCTCAATTGTTAATCCAACTAGGATTGTTTTCAAATGCCAGAAAGCACTCTTTCTGGGGGAGGGGGGGATACTGAAAAAGAGTACCTTGTGTTCTGTCTTGAAACTGATGAAAATGTTGACCCATCCCTAGATTTCAAAATGTGGACAAGAGGTTACACTGCAGTATTTATTGTTGAACATGCCAAAACCCTGATGCACTGAGATTAAAATATGTTAAACATGTATATGAGTTTAAGTTGTTTATACAGTGTACCATTGTTATTTTTTTCTTCTCTTTTTGAGTTTTTGAATGGTGGTGTCTGTACATGTCCAATCTTCTAGCCCCACTCACCATTTTAATAGTTGCATGTGACAAAGGTTCAGATGCCATTGCAGTCCAGCACCACATTACTTTCTATGGTAATTTGTACTTGTATGATTGGAAAGCTGCTGCATGAAAAAGCACCAAACTTCTTAGGGTACATATACCACCCACGTGTATCATATTTATACCATTCTTCCCATTCTGTGGTCCACTGGGATTAAATAACCCAGGCCTACAAATTCTGGGAGCCATTTTAGCCACTTTAAACAACATCAACAACTTTGCACTAATACACTGACAGAAATACATAACTTTTTAAGCACTCTGTGCAGTAATAGGAGGATTATGCTCCAAGTACAGCTCAAATGCTATGACTTTTTGGTGCGTGAACAGCAAAAGCAATCAGATTGTCCAAATTTTCTATTCACACCCATTCTAATGGAAAAACATCTCCATTCTCCTAAAGTGTGCAGGCACTGTGTTCCATTGTTTTATTCATTACACAGTCTCCCATGGTCTCTGGATATCTCTTCCTCTGTGACCCAGTGGAATGTAACTGAGCTTTCTTCTTCCTACTATCCAAATTGATCTGCCCATGTACTTAACACTGGTAGCTTTTGTGTATTTTGTTGAATGCACATATCCTCACCAATAGGTCACAATTACCAATTATGCTTATTCATCTGAATACACAATCAAATACACTCACTTCTTGCACACTGCAAGTGTGTATTAGAACTAGATTCCATGTAAAACTAATGTTTAATAAACTAATTCCTTTTGCAGGTCTGGTTATCAAATTACAAAACCATTTCAGCTATACACCTAGATTTGGCATGAGAAATCTGGAGTTACCATATACAGCAGTTTCAAAGTTATTCGATTCAAACTACAATGGAAAGTACTGGGTATACAGAAGCTGCCCTCCTGAACACAATGCTCTCCACATTGTGGTCAATGGAACCTTCTACTTTTGCTCTTCCCCATTCCTTCATATGCCTATGTACCAGCCATCACTAGGTTTTGAAAAATGCATTTTCTGTCAATAAAGTGAACACATTTCATTGCAAGTGGTCCATTTGTGTGCATAAAACTTGAAATACAATGCACTTTTTAAGATAATTACATATAGTTACCAACTGAAACATGGTTCTTATCATATATAAAATATGTAGAAAAGTGTGTCCTGTCGCATGTAATCAACGAACAGAAACATTTTTGACTTACATCGACATTCATATTTTCTGGTACATGATTCTTCTTTTTATGACGAAAAACATTATTCCCCAGAAATTACTCCTCACATAGCATACATCCAACAGTTCACACTTATAACCACAAAAAAAGCCTTTGTACACATTTCCTAGTCAGGCTGTTGCTGTCAGTGAGATCAGGCCTTTAATTACAGTCTCCTGTGTTGGTCTCAGGGTTTGCCAAATGTTTATTGTGTTTCTGTTTTTTAACAATTTCAACTTGAAAAGTGTGCCTTTGACGAGGACAACCACACACCTTATTCACCATCATACATACCATAGCTTGTAATTTTATAACACTCAAGATTAAAGATTCTCAAAAGAGAATGTCAGGCTGTGTATGAAGGCACACAGCACAAATGGCTCATGAAATTGGAACTGTGGCCTTCAATTGAAGACACCCGTGTCTTTGTTGGCCCAAGTTCCACAGAACCCACCCATCTGCATGTCCTGATTCTCAGAACATGTAAAATTCCAACCAGTGCCAATACAAATTTCAATGAAATTACTATTATTTTCTTTGATGCTATAGAGTTTAAAAATGTGGCCCATGTTTTAATTTTCTCAGCATTAATAAGTTGGGCTGAATGGATGTTTATGAAACACGCCATATGGGTGTTAAAAATTGGGGCAATCTTTTTCTCTCTCCCAAGTTGCACCAATAGTTAAAAAGTTACAGCATTTGGCTACAACGAAGGCTCTTGTTTAACCAAGATACTGGCTGTGCTCTCCACTGACTAAGGTTTATGCAGTAGCCATGGATGGACCTGTTTGAGCTTCAGAATCAAAGCATTGGTTCACATGAAGAACAATGGCTAACACCTACATGCAAGAGTGGGCCAAGAGTGTAGTTTAAACAAATGTTGACAACCAATGCATATGACCTAAATGAATGCTCAAAATTACCAGCCAGCAGCAACCTTTTTAACCTAAAAGATCAGATATTCACAAACATCAGGTGTAGATAAACCAACATTAGGGAATATGAGACATGTATACTTATTTCCTGCCAAACTGGGAAATTTATCATATCTATTCTACTCCACAATGTATCCCATCAGAAAACGTTTCTTTGCAAATGTTCCTCTGGACTGGTGGCATGTGGGCCTCTACTGGTTGACCTAGGGTCCCATTGCTTGACCTCTGGTATTGACCAATCACATCAGTTTCTCACGATGGACTAACCTCGGCATGGTCTGATGTGAGTTGGCTGGGTGGGCTTTTGTGTAGTGGATAGGTAAGTGCTAATAACAAATATGGAACTACATGTAATAATATATTTCCAATCTGTGTCATTATTCATTACCTAACCACTACATTGGTAGATTTACCAACCAAGTGGAGGAGGGATATGGTTTGTACTCCAGGACAGAGGAAATGTTCCTCAATATATTCCACTCAGGATAACAGATTCCCTAAACGGATGAAAGTTACTGCATGCAGAATCGGCCCACAAAAGAAAGATGTACTCAGATGATCCTAAACCAGATCAGGGCTCTACATTTTTTAAAAATATCACTTGTCCGAATATAACTTGATAGTATAAACAATTTTTTTTTCATCAATCCAATCACAAAGGCCTGGACAAATCATTTACCCCAATTTGCCGTTTTTTGTTGCTTGTAAGTTTGCAGAAACAAGTCAAAGTGCACATCGGTTCTTGCTGTGTAAAACTGGCAAAATATTAAAAATAAAAACTGAACAGTTAGCTATTTGCTTGGGGTGACCTATGATGAAAAACAGTGTACTTTCTGGAACTATAAGAGTCCTAGAAATTACACTATTTTTTATTTAGGCAAACTTTAATGAAGATTAACAGTGGCATTGGTTTCAAGGTCCTCTTTCATGTTGCCATTGCCTCGAATCGGATGGGAGGCACCTTTTTCGTACCTACCATGAATGCTATTGGTACATCATAGTTGACGCTAATTTGCAGCAGAATTGGCCATGCAAATTTTAATATTTTTTTTAACGCTGCTTTGACATCGTTGGGTGTGATCAGACTGATGGGAGTAACTGCTGGTACCTTTGATCTCGTAATTGTATGTACGCTACACAGACAGTGAAAATATCTGCTTTTTTTGACAGAAATCAAATAGGTAGCCACACCCTGTTGAATGCAACTGCTGGCTAAGTAATGTGGATGGAATGTTCACTTAGGCTTTATTATTACCTATTGGCTTCCCCATGCACATGCGTGCAATCCTGCATTGATGTGCACACACCAGCTGCAGCAATTGTCAACATATTGGGAGTTGCAAAAGCTCTGACAAGACCCCCATAGTTCTTCACTTTGCACACAGTGCTCCAACTTCAAACACTGTTATGACAACGGATTATCGTCACCTCATGCCCCATTGCTAGCCTTGCAAACAACCGCTTACAAACTTGTAACTGGGTTATGAAAACTTGCGGTATAGAGTTCTTATCAATTTTAACTTGCCCAAGATTAAATCTGACTTGCCCCGGGTAATCAGACATGTGAATTGTTGAGCCCTGCTGATTGCCAGAAGTTGTCCCTCAACATAAGACAGATCCCTCGAATAAAAATCAGAGAAAGTATTGTGGGACCTCCAATGGCATGCCGCCATTATGTTGCAAAATGCAACCTGCTAAAGGGCATCCCAGGAGGTCATGGCCTTGACCTAGTGAGCTCTGATCTGATGCAATTGTCAGAGCTCCAGATTTTGACTGCTGCTACATAGGCCAATTTGCCTTTGTAATCCAGCTAGAGACTGTGTTTGAACAGATTCCGGGAGAATCTGGCAAAAACGAAGTCTTTTTCTTTTAACTTTTTTAAAGGAAAGGCTACTGCATCTGAAGATGGAACTCTTGGCCATTGTCCTGTATGACCATCTGCAGAAACTCTGGGTGAAACAACCATGACTGGTTGATGGGCGACAAGCATCTAGGCATGAACACATTTGATTTACTGCTGCCATAATGAGGTATGCGCATTGCTAAATTAACATGGAGTTGATCTCCAGGTGAACCATGTTCTCCAGGGCATGATGTAGCAGCAGGGCTCTGCATTGCTCTATCTGGCTTAAAATAATGAGAAACTTCCGAATGTTGGGGTCCAAATCCCAGCAGTTAGCGAGCCTGCAATGGAGTCACCTTTGCATCAGGGCCTGCACGTCAGATCTGGAGAGTGCCAGCAGGACAGTTTTAATATCTGAAATGATCCTGTCTAGGATCCTCTCAGGTAGGTAATCCCCAGGTGGAGACTTCTTTCATGGGCACAGGGTGCCAAATTCCTCCTGAGCCCAGCATGGCAAAAGGTGGAGGTCAGCACCCTATACATCTTTGGCATGTTCCTTGCCTTGGGGAGCAAATCTGACAGGCAACAGTGGAAGGACTAGCTGGCTGGCCAGGACTCCTACTGCTCTGACACTGTCTTGGTCTGCTCCCCAATGTACGTCAAAAAGGGGTTGCCAAGCTGCTGTTGTTCTCTGTCCTTTGGGGCATCAGCTTCAGAGCCAAAGACTGCAGCTTCTTCAGCAATCTCAGATCCTGGCTCCAGAAATGGTCCATGATTAGATCTGTGTTGTGGGCGGTGATGGTGTCATCTGGTAACCCTTCTACATCCTCCACGGGTCCTGGCCCTTCCTCTTCTTCATGCCAAGGCAAGCAGTGATGTCACTGAGAATCTGCTTGACTGTCTACCCCGCTGACATGATGGATGGAGGTGATGCTGTTGTAGGAAGTATTTGAACTCTGTCTGCATGAAGTGGATATGTGGACAGGCCTCCTCTTCCCTTTCTGACTCTTCCATGGAGCTATAGGGTTTTTGCTCTTCCTGACTGGATGGGATAGAGGAGAAGGAATGAAGTGGATTGTGCCAGCTCCTGTGTGCCTCTTGGGATATCTGCTGGCCCAGTGATGGAAGAACAATATCTCTGTCAGTGATATCCTGCTCCTGTGGATCAAGAGCCAAAATGACCTGGGGTGGGTGGTCTAAGCTCAGGGCTGCCAATCCACTGTAGGCTGGCAGGGAGGGAGGGAGGTCAACGCTGCAGTCCACAGGCTGTAAAGTTGGAGCAAGGGCCTCTAATTCCACTGAAAGCCTGCTTCTGGTAAGCATGACTATCTTCTTCCTGATCGCTGTGGGGATCCTTGTTTCCCTCACTGATGATGGCCAGAGACAGGGCCCTTTCTCTGTGAGCTAGGCAAGGTGGGGACTGGTCCAGTCATGGTTCTCTTAGCCCGCAGGTAAGGTGCTCCATAGTTGGGGGCCCATTGGATCCAGGCAATTAAGACTGAACCCACGACAGTGAGTTGTGAGACAGGGAATGGGACCTCCCCTGCTTCTTCTTTATATGTTTTTAACAGCGCTGGTGCTTTCTCCTCTGTGCCTTCTCCTGGGTCCAGTCCTCCCTTCTGGAGGGAGGTGTGGAAGGTACAGACTGTGGAGCCAGGGTCCTCTGTGATGGAGAAAAAAACAGGAGCCTCCCAAGGCTGGGCTTGTGCCAGGACCTGTGACTGATCCTGCAGGGAAGCCTGCAGCTGTGAGAGCATCAGTGGGACCTTTCCGTTAATGATGCACACTACCAACTCATGGAGTAATGCCTCATCCAGACCAGGTACCACAAGAGCTTCAGCTGGAAGCCTAGTCTGTGCCTGAGAACTAACTGTATATATAGATGAGACAGAATCTGGCTTCATGTGTAGCTGGTGTGGATGCCAGCACCATTGTTGCTGTTGATCTGGAACTTGGCAGACTGGTGACTGTTGGTGTGGGCCTGTGGGGATACTGGAGGCGGACTGGCACTAAAGATGAAAAGGGCTGTGACTCTTACCCATAGACCATTCTTTCTTCCTCTTTCGTTCTGACCTCAGGCCTGCTTTGGCCACTTTCTGCCATTATTCCTGGGAACATCTGACCGCTCTGATCAGCTCCAAGCAGCAACAGCAGTGCTGGTGATCATCCCAACTAGCCATAAAGTGTCCTTTGGCATTCGTATCCCTTTACCAAAACCTTCACAGGATGCCATCTTGGAGACAACAATGAGTAGGAACTGTACCACCAAGTCGATTCATGCAGAAAAAGAAAAGCATCGTACAGACCTCCAAATAACTACATCCGAAAGTGCACTAGTCCATTATTTCGTCCTAAGGTAGCGTAGGTAAGATGAGTCGGAGATAATGAACACAATGGAAGTCAAAACCACATAAAAAGCTCTACATAGTAGAAAACGATGCAGAAGCAGCAGAAGAGAGAAAACTGATGTTATTGGTCAATATAAGAAGTCAAGTAATGGGTGCCAGGGTCAACCAACAGTAGAAGGCACCACAGGCCTTCAGTCCAGAGGAACGTACATGGAGAAATGTTTTCTGGTGGAATAAATTTTGGAGTAGATACAATCTCAAACAGATCATACCAAATGCAGTGGAAAGATAATGTATTATTACACAAATATCTCTATCATTCCATTGCAGCCACAACCTGCCATCAACTGTGGCATATACTGATGGAAAGCCGTGGGTGTTACTAATATTTTTGGGAATAAAGTATACTCACCAAAACATGACACCTCCTTGCATCTAGCACAGCCTGTATTTGAAGAGCATGATTATGACTTTTGAACAATTAACTTTGTCCTGATTGCTACTTTGGCACAGCAACATATTTTGTCATATTTGATATACAGATCTGCCCATACATATGGATACTTCACTGCTGAATGATATGGGCCACAGCATCACTGCAGCTCATATAAATGGCCAATATTAGTTGCGTAATGTTACCTCTCAACCACCATTACCAAGACATCCGTGTCTGGCCAATACACCCAACACAATTGAGTTGGGTTACTGACTCGATTGTTTCCAAAAACCTGATGGTCCTGGTGGCACCATCTCTCAGTTCCAATGGATCCAGGGGTGACTGAGTGCATGTGCATGCTCCCTTGTACTTCCTTCTTCCTCGGGCGCCATTTTTGACAGGGTCTTTAGAGTTAGGAGCTCAGTGAATTTTTGTTCACTGCCACTGTTCTGGTGCTACTTGCACCTACTAGGATGGAAACCTATGGGTACTTGTCCCGGCATCCTGGAACCCCAGCCGCGATTTCCCAGATTGTAAGTCTGGGACTATTCTCCAAGCTCCTAGGTTTGAGAGCTTGGGTTGAAAGTCCAGGCATGTCAGAGCACAGAAGGTACCCGAGTCTGTGGTGGTGTCTTTTGCCTGTAGTGAGCACTCAGCTCTTGCGGTGGCAGCAGCCTCTGCGACCCACAGGCCTTTGACTGCCGTGCCAGCTCTGCGTCCCCCGATTGAGCTGACTCCCACTTTGGAGCTGGGTACCCTACCTCCTCCCCTAGAGAGGCAAGCTGAACTTGAGCTTGGCGAGGAACAGCAGTTGTGGAGGGAGACTTCGACTTCATCTGCCCCTGAAGATGCAGGCCCTGATGGATGCTGTAATGACTTCTGCGGAAGTCCTTGCTACCCCATCGCCAGGCGTTGTGACAGACGTGCTTCTGTCACAAACAGCTGCCCCATCGCCATTGGACAAACAGCTGTTCGACGAGGCCTTGGGTGTCTGTGCCCCTTTTGTGCATTGCCGAGTCTTTGAACATTGACACCAATGAGGAGGACGAGCTCCTGCTTTCAGATTTGTCTGCAGCGGGGCCTGGCTGCCAGTTCCAGCCAACCTTCACACCACCGCAGTTGCTCTGGCGACAAGTTACATGGCGCATCCGACCGTGTTTCTCCCCTCATGGACACCATCCCCGGCTCCACCCCGTTGCCTTGAACATCTCAAAGTGGGATGCTTATTTACAGCCAGGTGGGTGACCAAGCTGTGGTCCCCCCAATGAAGGAGAGGGGAGGGGTCGTCGCCATGTACTGCTGGGGCCTGTCCCTGGAGACTGCTTGATATAGGACCTCCATCCCCTTCTTGCCCTTCGTAGCCAAGTTCTATGATCGGCTGACGGCCAAGATTTTTGTGGCACACAGGTCCTGGTGGAGCCGCCTACTTCTCACTATCTGCAGCAGGGCGACTCCCCCCCATCCAGATGTCCATTGGAAGTGGTACTCTGCATTTGAGCAGATTTTTCTCTCACATCCTCTTCCAGTGGATTTGGATTGGGAGGAATTTGATGTTCGGCAGCTGAAGTCCATCTCTGCTTCTGGGGGCACCTTCCACAGACCTGAGCAGGATGGCAGGGGCTCTCTCCTTATGGTGTCGTACTCAGACATCTCCTTGGCAACCTTCAGGTCTCTCTTGGAGGACCTCCGGTGCTCCGCTCAGGTCACAGAGTTAGTCCGGGACTGGCTTGAGCAGGTGACTTTGCTCACAACCTTATCAAGAGCAACTGATCACCAGGTTAGGCCAGCCTGCAAGCTTGAGGTGAACTTGTGTTTTTCATGCAGGGACACCCACTTCAAGGGTCAGAAGCTGCCTTACCTGATCTTTCACAGAGTGTGAACAGGGCCTCTCTTCTCCAGCACCCTGTTTGAAGGAAAGCTGGCGGACATCGTTTGACAGACGCAGGACCTTTGGGCCTACTCTGCCGAGCATACCCAGAGCAAGGCTTCCACCGGCTCTATTCAGTCACTGTCATCCTTGGACACCACTGCCACCCCAAAGCTTGGTTCTCAGACTGTGCCCACTTGCCCTTCAACTCGTGCTACCCCTCTGGTGGCACAAGGTCCTAGGAAGAGCGGGAAGTGATTCTAGAAGGGCAAGTGGTTTGGTAAAGAGAAGAAGTTGAGTAAGCCTCAGGGCTCCGGACTTACTTGCCGGACCCCCCCAGTCTCGGGGCTGCCCAGCGGGGGACGGACATCTCAGAGTGCCCTGTCTTTGGCTGTCTTTCTGCCTCTTGTGCTCAATAGGAGTACATTACAGATGATTCATTCGTCTTGAATGCCCTGAGGCACAGCTATTTGCTGCCCATCGGCGAAGACAGGCCTCCACTGTGCCGTGAACCCAAGTGGTTCACAACTCCCATGAAGGAACCCAAAGCATTGGCGTTCCTGGCGGCGGTGGAGAAATTTCGAAGCAAGAATGCCATACAGCTGGTGGAGGATCCCTGTTTGCCCAGGTTCCAGACTCCTCAATCAGTAGTGGCGGCCTGCAGCCCAAGGAATAGGCAATTAAGGACACCTTCCACGTGCCAATAGTGGAGACTTCATGGAAGTATCTGCAGTTTGCATTTTCAAGCCAGGTCTACCAGTTCAGGGCCCCGACGTTTGGCCTTGCTACGGTACCTCTGGTGTTCACCCGGTTCACACTGGCAGTTGCCGTGCACCTTCACCAGAACGCCACTCACATTTGTGTGTACCTGGATGACTGGTTGATCCAGGTGCTACAGCACCAAGATTCGCGTCACATACAGACCGTTCTGCAGGTTTGCAAAGGCTTAAGCTTGATTGTGAACCTCTCAAAGTCCAGCTTTATGCCAGAGGAGATATTTCTCTTTCTTTGCATCCAGTTTAACCCGGTTGCCTATATCTGTCGCCCTTCGGGAGACCGGTGGGAGAGACTCAAACTGATCCCCAAAAGCATTCCTGACTTGGGAGGTTCATTGACTCGGCAGTGGCAAGCCCTGTTAGGCTCCCTATCCTTGATGTACTCCAAGATCCATTTGGGCCGCCTTCACCCCCAGGTCACATTGCCGTAGACTTCTGTGCAGAAATAATTGTGCCATTATTTTTGTTTTTCATCAAACACCAGAATTCAATACTATTTTGGAAGGAATCAGTAAATCTGTAGCTGCACTTTTTTTTTGGTTCAAATTTAAGGGAGCTTGCTAATCACCAGTAAATGGTATCTTTGCAGATATGACAAGGAAAGAGATGGCATGTTGTGCAGTATTTGCACTGAATATTCCAGCAACTTGGACAGTACAACCCTTAAAAGATACGGAGGGGCATGGATTCAGGAAGTCGTGAGGGCATGGGATAATGCCAAAAAAAACCCCTAAGAGACATGAAGAGACTGCCAGCCACCTGAATGCACAATGTAGGATGCAGGCAAAGAAGGAAACAGATGCCAGGGGAACTGTGGTAGATGTTGCTACAGCTGGAATGACTGCGCAAAACTTAAAGAGAGCTAAGTTTAACAGGGCATCAATTATCAAACTGATTTGCACTGTGTACCACAAGTGTATAAGGAAACAGGCTATTTATGCTGATAACTTTGAAAATATTCTGGAATTACTGACTGAGAATGGTGACAGTGAACTAAAATGCTTTCTGGACTCTGCACCAACAAATGCTTCCTACACCTCCAATATGGTTATAGAGGAATATATCCTAACTATCAGCAAGTGGATCGAAGATCCCATCCTGAATTCTTTGCGGAGCAAGTCAGTGTTTTTTTTTGATGGCTGATGAGTCTACTGATATCAGTACCATTGAAGAATTAAGCATTTGTGCGCACTGGTTTACCACAGCAGGCCATATTGAAGAACATTTCTTGGGCTTAGTGCCGCATAGCTCTTGCAATGCAGAAGCAATTACACAAGCCATGATGGAGTTTCTTGACAAAAAAGGAATTCACCCCAAGAAGATGAGGGGCCAGGGGTACAACAGGGCCTCTACCATGAGCGGGAAGAATAATGGTGTTCAGCAGAGAATCCGTGCCAATTGTTCCCCCAAAGCATTGTATGTGCACTGCCGTGCACACATCCTCCAGCTGGCATTGGTGGACAGTTCTTCCTGCTTGCGCAAAGTGAAATAATTCATCAATACAATGATGTCAATATGGAACACTTTCCACTCTAGTCCTAGAAAGGCAGCCAGACTGACAGAGATACAGAGTGTGCTGAACCATCCTACATTTAAAATGATCAAACCTAGTGATACACGATGGGCGGCATATGAATGATGTGTGAGTGCAGTCAGAAAATCTTTCAAACCTCTAATGGAAACATTTGAGCATCTTTATACAGAAAGTGGTAAGTATAGAGTATTCAAAGAAGGAAAATAAAGATACAAACTATAGATTCAAATTTTATTAAAGTTTTATTATAGTATTAAGGTAAAAAATTGTAGTCAGTCACAAATGTTGACAGTTGAATATTATCATTATTGCTAGGCTTGTACCAGTAACCTGTCATGAATGTGGAATTGTCACAATTAGTACTTACATATTAATAATGAATCTGTTTGCTACCTAATGTATTGCACGAAATAGGGAACCGGTGGTACTGTTCTGTAATATTAATACTTCATGTACCACAGACAGTACAACTGAATACCTCATGGCACTGTTGCATTATACAAGCTTATAAAAAACTTGTAAAAATTGTATAGTCCGATAATATTTTATTTAATATCATGTGACATCAATTCTTTGAATAAATTTTGTTGGAGGTGAACCGGAGTCATTGTGCATCTTGCCTCTGATGAAGTAATACAGCTTTGTTGCTTGTGTCCTTCTCCTCTGTGATGTGCTACCTCACGTGTTGCGCCTGAGAAAGTTCCTGCAGTCTAAATCCATGGATGTAAGTTTCTTGCATGCTGAGCTTGAGACGTGCCTCAACTCCATTCAGTCTGTGCAAGATAACATACACCAGGAGGAACACTTCAGCAAGGCAACCACAGAATCTGAACAAATTGGCATACAGGTATCTCTCAGCGATGAAGGAACCTTCCTTCACAGAACAGGTAAGAGACCAGTTCACCCTCTGGTATTAAGAACAAATTGACAATAGCTAGAGGAAAGCATGTTGTTATTCTAATTTTGATATCAATTTATCTTATTTTTCAACTTGAATGCCCTTTAACATGGTCATTACCTCAGTTAATCTTATGACCAATTAATATGTGCAGTTGTGTATAACTGCCCTTTCCATTTTCTGATGAATCCTTGATGTACATCATGCAGGTCAAATTAGTTGACATATCACAAATAAAAATTTTTAAAAATACAAATATTTATATTGTGCAGTACATTGCCTATGGCCTTTCTATTTTTCCATGTGTAGATCACACTTTTTCATTTTAATACTATACTACATAAGGTAACTCTTGCTAGCAACTTTGAATTATTTACATGTACATGTTGTGTTTTCTTTTTTTTTCTCCCACAGGTTACCCGTATCTTGATGCCTTGAAAACCAACATCCAAAGGCGATTTGAGGATGCCATTGGTATCATCTCTGCCAGTTGTATCTTTGATCCGAAAAACTTACCAAGTGATCCACAGCAGCTGCCGAAGAATGGGGATTAAAAGCTGGAAGTCTTGATCTCATTTTATGGTCAGGAGACCTGCGTGACACATGATGGCATCACCACATCCCCACCAGACATCGATGCAGCCAATACAAGAGTGGAGAGGAAGGCCTTTAAGCTCATCATGGCTTCAGACTATCGTGACAGCACTATGCAAGACATGTTGGCCAGCCTATTCAAGAAACCAGCAGCCAAGGCCATGTACCCAAATGTCCTTTTCCTAATTGAAGTATGTGTGAGCCTACCAGTTTCTACTGCCACTGTGGAAAGAAGCTTCTCCGATATGAAACAAATCAAGACCCACTTGTGGAGAAGGCTTCTTCCATCTTCACTCAGTCACCTCATGCAAGTAGCAATAAAAGGACCTAACAAGCTTCATGACGTGAACTTTGAGGAGATGGCAGATCTTTGGTACTGCCAGAAACCAAACCGTAGGCTGCATGGATCAGTGAAAAAGCTCTGAAACTTTAATATTGTGTGACCCTGTGCGTCAACTTTATACACTGCCTGTGTAGTGTGACTCTTAACTTTCTATACACTGTGTAGTGTGACTGTGTATCAACTTTATACATTGACTTTACGACGTGTGAATTGGACTTTGTGTATTGTGTATTTACTTTATACCAAGGCCGTGTGTATGAAGTTGAGTCATGTGACTTGTCATACTGTAACTGGGAATCCATATGAATAAAAAGGGTATTTTGATATACGTTAGCATTATAGTCCATGTTGCAATTAGGAGTACATGTATATTATAAGCCATACAAAATAAGTATGGTGATGACTGATGCTAGTACAGTGGTCCCACTCTTATAACGCCCCCCTGACCAGAGGCCACCCCCTCCAGAAAGGCCACTTCTGTGTGCAGCAAGTATGGCATTTCCATTGTATTCTCCCCCTGAAGAGAGGCCACCCCTCTTATAAGGCCACAATTCTGGTACATTAGGGGTGGCCTTATAAGAGGGGGACCACTGTACTGATGTCTGGCTGTCTGAAGAGCCTAAAAATATTTTATTGCACATCAAATTTAGGGTACCGAGACGTACCCTCAGAAAATTTAGGGTACGGAATTTTACCCATTTTACCCTCTGGCAGAAACCCTGCCGCTGGCGATCCTCCACAACTTTCACTGAGCATTACTAGTGCAACTTGATAGAGCTTGAGGAGGGCATGTACACCTTTGCATAGGTTCTTGATACATGTTCGTTACACTTCCCTTGTTCCCTCAGGGCAGCCACTGTGTTACAGTTTATGGTACCCTTGGGGGACTTGGATGCAGTTTATAGGTTGGCATACCTAAAGCAGGCCTAACACCTTTTTAAATATAAGTGTCTGGCAGTTGTCCCTTTATCTCCAGGCCCAGAGATGGCAGACCCATTTTATGGACACTGCTTCTCTGAACCATATGACCACCCACGTCTGCAATGTTTTCCACAGCACACTGGTCTTACTAGATTTCCAAGACCTGAAGAATGGAAATACACAGCCTCTACCCATGAGGCGGACAGCTATCGGGTTGGCGGATGATTTTCCAGGGGGCCCAGTGCGGTCCCATGCTAGTCAATAAGGAGGGTTTACAGGCTTTGGCTAGGATTCTGCTGTTGGCTGCCTCAAGTCCACGTACCTCTGAGGTTTTCCCTTCAAACATTGCTTCCTCACTCGGACTGATTGTTTCCAACAGGCTGTCGGTCCTGGCAGTCTTAATATGGTCAGTATGCCAGTAACGTTACACCCTGCTCCAATGCATTATCGGCAATTGTGGTTGAGAGGTAATGGTACATAGCTAATATGTGAAATTTTTTGTAATTTCGGTATTAGTCAGTATACTTATCTCTCGACCAGTCGAGAAACCCACCCGGCCACCTTGCGTCCTTCATGTAGGTGATGTCAACTGATCAATCATTGAGGAGGAGGGAAGTACAAGCAAGCATGCACACCGGGAGTCACCACTGGATCCACTGGAACCGAGAGATGGCACCACTGGGACCATCAGGTTTTTGGAAACAATCGAGTGAGTAACCCAACTCAGGTGTGTCAGGTGTATTGGCCAGACACAAAGGTCTTCGCAATGGTGGTTGAGAGGTGAATAGACTTAGTTATACCGAAATTACTAAAAATTTCAAGTATCATAAACCATCTTTAGCTGTGTTATGCATATTGGCACCCATAATACAGAGACAAGCATCTTCCAATATCTACTTGGTACATTATAGACAGTGAAGTCTGCACTAATTCAAATACACCCAGCAATTGTTGACATGATATATCTCTGATATTATTTCCTAATGTCACATCCCTGCTTTTAATCAATTTCTTTACAGTGTAAATCAGTGTGCTCTTATACTTGTCATATTATACACTCCGGGATGTTTCTATCCAGTTTTCCTTCCATACCATTAATCAATTTGATTTTCCATAACATGCATTAATTTCAGCCCAAGTTAAATCATTACATGTAGATCCTGTACTTTTTGTTTTTGTTTTTCAACTCTCAGCACCAAAAAAATTATGATTTTCTTCCATCAACAAAGTTAACTTGACTGCAAAACCATAATTTCATCAGCCCCAATTAAACCACCTTTGGATTTTGCATTTCAGTTAATACTGTTTGTGAGACTTTATTACCTCTGCATATGGTCCTTTTATTTATCCTCTTTCAGTTTGGAAAGTCACAAAGGTTACCGGCCACCTGGATTGGCTGATTAAATTAACTATCAACAGGTGGCAGCACTATAAAAGATTCTGCAGCACTCTCAGTGCAGATTCACAATGTTGAAGTCTTTCTCTGAGCCCAGTGAGGGCACTCCTGGCATTCTGTACCTGATTTTGGAAGTCAGCCACCTGAGTCTTGATGGTTCCTTCCCTGTTCTGTAGGCGGGCAAGCTGGTGCAGCAGGTCTGAGATGTTCTCCACCAGTTTCTCCTGTTCTTTCTGACTTTTCTCTAGCTGTGCCTTAAGTGCTGCAACAAACATTGTTATTGACCAGAATGTATTTACATGCATGCACTTTAAATACTTTTTTTTAACCGATTTGCTTCCCACAATGATAAATAAAACATCATCATGCTGACGCGGGCATGCTGAATACCTACATTCTTCTGTGTTGATAAATACTGTTCCAAGATCTATTGAGGAAATAAAAATATTTTGGTAATGGTTTCTAAGTTGAAAACAACACTGAAACTTTTTCTACATACCTTGTCCACCAACTCTGTACATGTCACTTGAATGACATAAATATATGAAAAAGGCATTGGCAAGTGACATGTCTAATATTTAACTTGTTTTGAGGATCTTAACCATGCACTAGAATTGAGCATAACAGTATAAGCAGACGGGGAGAATGGAAATTGACATCTCGACTACATAAAAAGCTGCAATTCTCCCAATTTAGCTGCAGTTTTCACAAGTGCATCAACACAAGACATGGTCTTCAAAAGGTGGACTTATAATTTCCTGTTTATCAACATTCTTTAGGTGCTTTAGGCCCTTGCTGTTGAAAACATGAAAATTCAACACCACTGGGAGGCAATGGTCTCCAAGCTCTCCTGTTTAAAATTTGAGAAGAGCCAAGTTGTGTGTATCACTGAGCGAGGTGTTGACACAACATGCGGCCTGTGTGGTTTACTGTCATGCACACATATGCAGACCAAAATAGTTTACAATATTCAGAACACATAAAAATATCAGAGAAAATCAAAACCATCTATGGAAAACAAATAATACAGACAAGACATTTCACAGCCATGTGAAGGGGAGTAATTTCCTTCCAGTGTAACTTCTGGTATCAATTTTATTCCTCAGCCAACGGAACATGCAAACATACCAGTATTTGACTGGAACTGCCCAACATCAATCAAAATGATTCTTCATTTATCTGGTGCTGTGTTAAGATACAAGGTAGGTTGAGAAATTTATCACCAAAAGGGTAGACATTTCTGTGCTGTGTATATCCATGAGCACGGGGGGGGGGGGGGGGGGGGGGGGGGGGTGTGTGGGGGGGTAATGTGTGCTTGGGAACTATTTTTGGAAAATATATTTTCACATAAATACTTTCTCAAGTGCACAGTGCACTTCTTGGAATGATTATGGTAGCTTGGGTAACACCAAAAACAGATTTCTTATTTCAGTCTTGCCCAGAATGACTTGCTGCATTAATTACGCAATCACTGACCTCACCTACCCCTACTTGCTTCATTTAAAGGTCTCTGTGTACATACATGGGATAAACAACTGAACAGCCATTATTTGGTTCCTACCTGACTGCTGTCTGTCCAGATATGCTATCTGTTCTTCACACACACGCTTGTCTTTCAGGATGGTCTGGCGTATACTTTTCTGGGTGTCAGGCATACAGTTTCTTAAGAACTGCAGAAAGGCAGTGCCCTGTTCCGAGTCCTTACGAAAGTCTACAATGAAAAAGTCAATAAAAAAATACAACTGTCCTATGCAAAAACAAAAACAAAATAACATGGCTCTTCAATTGTACAGCAATAAACGTATGGTTTGATATTGATTTTAGTCCTCTCACACTGAACAAATCATTCTTCTGATCAAGCTGGTTTCAGTACTTATATCTACATTCATTTCAAGACAAATTCCTCTGCAAAAATGGCATAAATCTATATTTTAATGTTGAAAGCAGTTTAATTCATCTGACCTCCTATTTTTAACCATCTAAAGACGGGAGGTTTCTGAATGGATGCAGCATGGTCAAACAGTAGCATCATTTGTCACATCCTGTTCACTGTCATATCGCACTACCATATAACAAGTGTTTTCACATGATGTTATCATGGGAGTTAAATATGCAGTGGCACTCTTTTATGTGCCATACTAAATATCAAGCTGAACGTAAATATTTTAACTCTTTCAGTGCCAAATTTTGGACCGAGTCAACAGCTTTTCTCTCTGGAACTATAGGCATAGTGGTACTTGAATGAAAGGTCTTTTTCCGAGGAATACGAATCTGGGATCCTAATGATAATTCAGTTTGACTTACGTAGATTGACTTTAGCTGTGATTGGCACTGAAAGAGTTAAAATGGTCATTCTGTCCATGAAACAAGTATTATTACATTGACACAAATACTACATGTATCTAATTGAAGTGAACATACTCTAAGACAGAGTGGTGCTAAATCTACATTATTGCAGGTTTGTTAGAAAACAGTCCAAGACTAACTGGCTTATATGATTTCCTCATTCTTGGTCTGGCACTTAGACCTGTACTCTTACTGCCTTCTTTCCCATTGCAGACATAGGCCACTGCATGTTTTGCTTCCATAAATCCCAACTGGATTTTAAAAGGAAGCTTACAATGTTAGCATGTTTTGCCTCCATAAATCCCAACTGGATTTTAAAAGGAAGCTTACCATGTTAGCATGTTTTGCTTCCATAAATCCCAACTGGATTTTAAAAGTAAGCTTACAATGTTAGAATGTTCATCTATGCACGAAACAAATACGCAGTTCATATGTGATGCTGGCACCCACTGATGGTAGTGGCCATATCACCTTTTTTTGTGTCATTTCACTTCATATCATCAGAAGCTGGCATAATGTTTTTGCTTTGCATGAACAATAAGAATAATAATTTTATCCATCATGTCATGATCCTCGTTGGAATAGCACATTGCACCAAGAGCATGATTTGATATGACAGCAGTCTTTCTAGCCAATAAGCAGATGGCTTCAACTTATTTGCCTTGTAGCATTTTGCAGAATCAAGAACTGACGCAGAACAGGTTTTCGTTACTTCTTTGGAGTTGGTTAAATGTTAAACCTGACTTTTGCGATTAAGGCTTGGCAAACACCCATGCACTTTTGTATCAGACAGGCACAGATCCTGCCAATTCTACATGATACAAACCCAGTTGAACATCTGCAGTAGTCCCCCCCCCCCCCCCCCCCCCCAAGTAACACCATCATGGGAAACTTCACTCCTTTGACATGACCAGCTCACAGATCAAATCATTGTAATACACCACTTGACATCAAGACACAACATAATTTTGACCAAAAATTGATTAAAACAGCCAAAACAGATGAAACAGGTTTACCTCTTCAATTGCCAGTTTCGAAAAAGAAGTACTATATGCTCTGAATTGATATAATGACATGAGTTTTATATAATTTGTAAATCTGCATGTCTACAGTTACTGCAAGAGAACAGTCACTGTGAGAATGGTCCAGGTCAACAGCTTTCCTCAGCACACTTTGGGAGCAAAATACCCAAAGCAACACTGGAAAAGTTAACCAGTTCTACAGCTCTACCTTAAAAAAGGCATGCATACATTAGGAGAAATGAGATGCATTTAATGAGCACACATGCAGCTTAATTTATTTCTTTACCCAAGTTTTCTGTATACTACATGTCTACTCATACATGATACTGCTTGTGTACACCTACCAATTCCCACGTTGAATGTTCCAACTGGAGTGGAAATACTGGTGCTGGAGCTGAATAATACAAAACACTTCATTTACAGTTTGAAAAGTTTGCAGTCCTTATGTTTTTAGGTTCTCTTAATGAATTAGCTACCATAACTGTTTATTTTTCTGATTATGACAGATGTCATCATGTTCAACAAGTCAATCATGTACTTCCATCATCCATTCAGCTTGGGCAACAATTCTTCACGAAATACATTGTAGTAAAACCTGTTGATTCCCATTAGGTCTTACATCACTGAGACATGGTACATGCTATGTTAAAATTTACAGTGACATAACCCTTTATGTTAAAAACAGAAGCTGTACCAGAATTCAAAATTCAATAGCCATAAATTTTTTCCATCCACTTTCAAGATTATTTTTTGCATTCATCTGTCGTTTACCACCAAATTAATCCCCTCCAACCAGTGAACATGTACGCTTTAAATTACCCTTGTGATGTTACTGTTCCGTCTTCAAACACATCTTTGGTTTCCATTTGAATGGTATACACTTCCCTGGCATCATATGCAGGCTCTGCAGACCTTTTTCCAGCTTTTCGACTGCAATTAGTAATAATTGCCGGTCAGACTTTTTGCAGTAATGATTTGGTCTTGCCTTACTGGTCTTGTCCAGTATAATTAGTAATAATTGCACACATACATTCTCTCACCTACCAAGTTCAAAGTGTTCCTTAGATTCAAAATGGTCTAATTATCCATTTTGCCTAATTAAAATCTTCTCATTTTCTACTGCTTTAACTCATTCCATACCAGTCCCTGATTTTTCCATTTATTTACCTTGATTTAAGACAACAATTGCATATCAAAATTCTTCATGAAAAGAGCTTTCGTTCAAGTACCAACCTGCCTATATACTGAAGTCAGTGGTTCTGGCACTGCCTGGCAAGTCATGCTGCAGCTGCCACAAGGGCAGCTGCAGCATGACTTGCCAGGCAGTGCCAGAACCACTGACCAAGGACTGTGACTATAGCATGGAATGACTTCAACACATATAATATGTTCAATTGCCAATTTTAATTGTATGAGATAAAGAAGAATAGAAAACTGAATGAGAATATATCACACTTCATTTAGACTATGGCCACTGATATCTGATGTTGATTTGGACCAAAATACATCAATATATGAATTTGTCTGCCAAAAATCTTCGAATCACCATCATGGTACATAGGAAAGGCTGGAATGTAAATAAAAAAAATAAAACAAGACATGTTTGTAAAACATAGATGCCCCCCTACTGTCATTATGTTTGCCCTCATTACCCTGTTGACAGTACTCAATGGGGCACTCACAACCTTGGGAAGTGGATGTAGAAACCAAATTCACTAATTTAAAAGCGGCATTGTGACCTTGGAAATTAGGTCAAGGTCACCATTTTTTGAAGCTGATCTAGTACTAATAGAAGACTATAAACATCTACAAAATAAAAGCTATGGCTCAAAAAAATTCTGCATTTATTAAGCAAAAACCAAATTCAGTAATATGGCTTTGTGACCTTGGGAATGGACTCAAGATTACATTATAGAAGGCTATATTCCTGTGCAATACGAAAGCCCTAGGTGAAAAACATGTTCAGTTATCATGCAGAAACCACGCTCACTAATAGGACTCTAGGTAGTGAGTGACCTTGGGAATATGGTCAAGATCATCCATCTTCTAAGCTGACCAAGCCCCAACTGAGGATTATTATCATATGCAATATTGAAGTCATGACTCAAATTAGCACTGAGTTACAATGCAGAAACCAAGTTCACTAAAGTGACCTTCTGACCTTTGAATTTAGGTCAAGGTCACCCATTTTCAAATTTGACCTAGCCCTGGATAAGGACTATAATCCTGTGCAATATACAGGTCCTATCATAAAAACTTTTCTTGTTACTGTGCAGCAACCAAAACTTTCAACAGTACCTTCATGACCTTGGACATAGTCAAGCCCAAACACCTTCACACTTCAGCTCACCCTTATAGTACGTGGAATCTCCCTATTAAGACCACCTAAGGGATTGAAAAATATGGTCTTAATGGGGATATAATTTAATTACGGAAAAACAAAAATAGATCTGTAAATCGGTGGTCTCAATATAGAAATAGTCTCTTTATGGAGGTGGATTAATTGGAGATTCTACTGTATATACCTACCTTGGCACTATCAAAGTTCTATCTCAAAAACTTCTTGAGTTATGGTGCGGCAACCACGTCTTTCTACTGACCAACTGAGCTGGTGACCTTGAGAATTTGGTCAAGGTCATCCATCTTCTAAGCTGACCAAGCTCTAATTGAGGACTATTACCATGTGCAACATTCAAGCCATAACACAAAGTCCAAGCTACAACTGAGAAAACAATTTCACTAAAGTGACCTTGTGACCTCTGAATTTATGTCAAGGCCACCTATCTTCGAACTTGACCTTGCCCGGGATAAGGACTATAATCCTAAACAATATACAGGTCCCATCATAAAAACTTTTCTAGTTATCCTGCAGAAACCAAAACTTTCAACTACAGTACCTCTGTGACCTTGGAAATAGGGTCCAGGTCAACCACCTTTACACTTCACCTAGACCTTATATAGGAGTGTATACATGGGCACCATCAAAATCCTATCTCAAAAACTTCTTGAGTTATTGTGCAGAAACCACAGTCTCCCTGCTGACCGATCTGGTGACCTTGGGAATTTGGTCAAGGTCACTCATCTCCTAAGTTAACCGAGCCTTAATTGGGGACTATTACCATGTGCAATATTGAAATGCTAACTTAAATTCTGAGTTACTATTACAGAAACCAAATTCACTAAAATGACCTTTGAATTTGGGTCAAGGTTACCTGTCTTTGAACATGACCTAGCCCTGGATAAGGACTATAATCTTGTACAATTTACCGGTTCTATCAAAAAAACTTTTCCAGTTATTGTGCGGAAACCAAAATTTACTACAGTACCTCTGTGACCTTGGAAATAGGGTCACCTAGCCCTTACACTGGAGCACATGCCAGGGCACTATCAAAGTCCTATCTCAAAAGACTTCTTCAGTTATGGCGTGGAAACCAAAGTCTCTCGACCAACTGACCAACCAAAAGGAACAAAGCTACATGCCCTGCTTTCTTCAGAGAGAGGCATAATAAAAAAAAAAGAAGAAGAAAAAAACAAACAAACAAACAAACAAACAAACCATGCTGGAAGAGAGACTCATGGGCCTGATGCTTTGCTGACATATAATCTATGGTTATCACAGAAAGTCATTTCTTGCTTAGTGCTTAATGGCCTTTAAAAATAGGTCAAGGTACCCCAAAATGTTACCACTGACTCGATGCATATTGAGGGTAAATTTTCTAGTTCTATCTCAATTATTTATCACAATAATTAATATATTTTTGATACCTACGAGTTTGATTCCAATTAATGCAACCAGTGGTGCCACCACAATTCCACACACCATAAGACTTTTGTCTGTATATTATATAATGTTCCTGTTTGGTATATATGAAACACCTGTCACACTGATTCCAATTTATACCACCAGTGGTGACACCATGATTCTTCACAATAGATTTTTGTTTGTGTAGTGTTCCTGTTAAGGTATATGAACGTTATGTCCACAAGTTCACATGTAATGACCATCACAAAAACATCATTTCCTGAAACATATTGCAACTACAACTTTGACAAAGTAGGTGCAGTTCACCCAGAATATGCAATACAGCTATTGAGAGACCACCTGCCTTGTGTGACCACTTTTTGGCCTGCCCTAGGGGTGGTCTCTCAATACAGGTTTTACTGTATTTAGCTTCCACATGATACATGATTGCTGTACATATAGTAAAATCAGCTCCATAATTTCTCAAGATAATGAATTTTATAAATTTCACCCAATATTAACTCATATCTTTGCTAACCAAAAGGCGGCACCACTGGTATTGTTCTGCTTTGACATAACTTCCAAAATATTTCCACCAAAATCCATCAGGATCCATTACAAAGGAAACACGCCACAGCATTTAAATTTTTTCCTACTTTTGGCACCTGAATTATGTAATACACTAGATGGTGCCACCAATAACAATAATAGGAACCTAGGTTTTTTAATTCATAGAACATGTCCAAAAATTTCAAGACTAACTTAACATTCTAGATGCTATCATGTTGACGAGCAATGGTTTACAGGTGGCTGGACAGAATGACATACAAACCGAGGGAAAGACCAGCAGATGGACACGAGTGATTGGGTAAGCTATCCAGCCTTTGGTCAGCAGAGCTAAAACATTCTTTTAATATCTGTAATGACAAGCTGAACTTTACATTTTTGTAGTGTGCTCATCTGTTTGTGCCGAAACAGCTAAAAAAAAGTATCTCATACACCAAATAAAATATTAAGTGAAATGACTTTCAACACTTTACAACATGTACAATAGCCATGAACCCTGAATCTAAGTGTAATGTTTGCTGAGGACCAGTCTAAGCTCCATGTATCTTCCACTTCACAGTGGTGTGTCCAAAGAAACACATCACATGGTCGGTGTATGAGCTAATATGCACGGAGCTTATCCCAATCATTACAAAATAAAAATTAAATTATACACGTCAGAACTTCCTGTTTAATGATTCATTTAGGGCGAATACTTGCATAGTATCTTCTTTAAAACGCTTCTTGTTAACAGTTGCAGTGTCTGGATACACCCGTTTATCTTCACCATAGTCAACACGTAGTCTCTTCACAAGACACTCTCCATCAATATATTCAGACAGCTCCTTCTCCTGGGTACATATCTGAGTGGGTTCTTGCCTCACATCCCTGATGACATTTACCAAGTCGGAGGAATCATTTTCCTGGGAACAAGAAAATCTGCTCTCTCCCTCACAGTCACTGACTTTCCGTTTTTTGGAAAGCGCTTGAATGTCTGTTGTGGTGGCAACAGATGCAACTGGCATATTAAGGATGGCAGTGGCGCCACCACCAATAGCAGCATCTTCTGACTGAATGCTCTCATCACACGAATCTATACTTGATTCTTGTGAGGACTCCAATGAGCTTTCTCTCATTTTGGCAATATGCTGACTACTACCCAGGAATGGTTCAAAGTCTTGAAAACTTTTTGTTTCAACAATTCTTATTTTGCATGGAGAATCTGATTTTGAAATAGAGGTGTTTATTTTATTCTTTTCAGATATAGTCTCTTCTTTCTGTTCTTCAATTTCAGTCTGATTTGATTCATGTTTGCCTTCTTCAATGGGACTCCAAGGTACCTTTGAAGCCAAAGGTGGCAAATTTGAAGCAGTTCCAACCACAGTAAATTTTTCTGCATATAAACTTTTTTCATCAGTGCCGTCAGACGTCTCTGGTGCAGCAGCAGAAGCTTCTGGTTTGGGCAACTTTCTTGTGGCCAACACGTCATGCAGGCTGACACTGCAACAAAATCAACAAAGTGTATTACTGTAACCATCAGAAGGTCTGAATCCCATGGATCACAATACTTCTTAAATAACTATAAAAGATTATAATGGAGACATAGTATATGGAACTGGATGCCAACTGATCAACACTCTCATGAGTTTCAGTTCACTAACAAACTTGTCTAGTTTCTAACCTGGGGTTTGAGGCAAAAGCCAGGGTTTAGTACAGTCTTTGAGTATTCCCAAGTGTTTATTCATGACAACTAATCTGATATGACAAGCAATTACCCGGTAACACCAGCTGTGCATGCTGTTAACTTTGTGTATATCTGAATGAGAAAGTCATTCACTCTGATGTCATGGCAAGAAGGAGTTTTTATCAACAGTTATATCAGTTATCATTTATTCATTACTGTTTCCACGGGATAATGAGCCATAACGGATGTAGCCATAAAATTTCACTTGTTGGTCTTGGTTTCTAGAGGTTGGCATCCATCATTTTTACTACACACAGAATGGTCAAGACTGCAATATGATCCTCCTTACACTGGAGTCATGCTGCACTATTTTGTTGTAGGGCAGTGGATGCCATTTGAATGATTCTGAGCCAGTTCTTGTGTTGAAACTGTAAGGTTTTGCCACCTGATGGTCACTACTACAAGCACTGGATCACTGTAAGCTTATTTCAGACTGTAAAGTCCCATCTTGTGACCAGAAACCAAAACAAGTAACTGCAATGATCAATCACCTCCTGTGACCCAGATAACTGATATTGTGACAAGATACATCCATTAGGCTTAATACATGTGTGCCACCTTTCATTTATTTCATTAAGCCAAATGTCCTGCAAATACCAGAAATCTGTTATAAGAACTCTATTTCTCACAGTTCAATCCTGTCATTGCCTTTCGCATTTCTAACATTTCCATGAATTAATATATCTAATATTTAAATGCAGAAACATAAAGAAAATTAATTTTTTATTTTGACCAAAACACTTTCAGCAGCTTTTTCTTTTCTTTTTGTTTGTTTGTTTTTAAATACAAGTCTACATCAGCCTTACCACAAAAAAATTACAGGTCTTTATCAGGTAACTATCAGCACTTGTTTTGTCTGATAGCAGCTTCTTATCCATGCTTAATATAGTAATGGTAAATATGTCAAAGCACCAAAAAGTTACAGCCTGGAAACAAAAAGTGAATAGACAGACAGACAGACAGAAAGACATGAACACAGGTCTACATGATGATGACAATATCCTCTAAGCCCACAGGCTAAGAGGTAAAGACAAGTTTAAGCAGTTCTGTCACATGAGCCTTACCATGGCATATTACCACAAAAGTTGTTTCCAAGTTTCATACACTAATACAGCACATTTCATATTAACCTAACACTTCCTCCCCTTTCAAAATTGTACCGTAATATTCAAATGTAATCATTTTATAAACTTGTGCCTCAGTATTTCTTGGGTACAAAATATTTGACATCATAATAGTACATGGTTATGTGGGTTTAAAGGCATGGCTACTGACGATTTGAAAATTAATTTGGTGGGTCTGAATTGAAAAAGCATAACAGTTATATTACAGTAAAACCAAGACACTTTCGGGAACCATTCCTTTTTAAGGTTTCCTTTTTACACAAGCTTGAAAGAAATTCATAACACATTAAAAATATAATTGTGAAAGGTCAATAACTGGTCATCCAATGCTAACTTACTACAATGTTTTCTTTACAATTCCCACTGTAGCAGCAGGGTCTACAGTCTCCTTCTGACCATGCTCACTCGGGCTTGTTACTGCGTGCTGTCTCTCTGTGGCAGCACCACTGCTTGTGGGGCCAGCTTTGTCCATCACAGTATCAAGGTCATGGCATGGGCTCTCTGCCTTGGGACTACTTACGTCTCTGCTAGCATCATCACCTTGGTTTTGTCTAGTGCTAGGTATAGTCATTGCAGTCCCACTGCTCTGTTGTGAATTTACCAAGTCTTCACCAACACTCTGTCTGGTAGGGCCGACTGCTGTCTTTGCTCCACTCTGGGTTGAGCTTGCTGTATTTCTGGCCTTTTGATTCTGGCTTGGCATATTTGTATCTCTTTGGAGACCATGACTTGGAGTGGCAGTATCTTGGAAAGTACTTGGACTCTTGCTTGAATCATTTGTAGTCTTTGCAGGACCACTTCTGCTTGGACTCTGTGTTCGAAGACTGCCCCGGCTTGGGCTATTAGTGCGAGAGCTACTGGTATTTCTTGCAAGGACACTCCTACTTGGACTGTCTCTCTCTTTCTTGGTATGAAGGCTACGGCTTGGACTTTGTGTACGTGGACAACCCCGCGCAGGACTGTTTGTATTCCTTGCAAACCCACTCCGCCCTGGACTGACTGTATCTCTGGTGCCAAGGCTTCCACTTGGACTTTGTGTCCGAGGACTTCCCCGGCTAGGACTGTTGACTCTGCCTTTTTTTTGACAAGAACACGATGAAGGCACTGTAGGGCTGCATGCACAGCTGCACGTATACCTATAAATCTCACCATCAGCACCCATGATGATTTTGGTAGCGGCCCTCGGCTAGAAGCAAAACAAAAAAACAAAAAAAGCCAAACAATTTTTCAGTTTCCTTCATGTACAATAATCAGTATGAAATATAGTGAAATCTCATGACACAAATTTTCATGGGAAAAAGTTTATTTCTTTTGTTATTTGATTCATTTGTCTGACATATTCAGTTATCTGACACTGTTCTAAGGGAACAGATTGTGTCCTTATAATGAGTTTTCACTGTATACACCTGGTCAAGTACATGCAACCAAACAGGAACACCACTAATTATTCCCTTATAGATTATGAGACAATACATACACCTACACAATCTCAGGTTCTTCCTCATGCCAGATAATTATCACATAATGAATTCCAATATACCAAAATTTATGAATTACAGTGAAAACTCATTATAATGACACCATCTGTTCCCAAAGAAATGTGTCGGATAACTGAATATGTCAGATAAATGAGTCAAATGACAAAGAAAGAAAATGTTTTACCATGAAAATTTGTGTCATTATATTGAATATGTCGGATATCTGAGTGTCGTTATAATGCAGTTTCGCTGCATATGTAAATCCACATTAACTTCCGACAAAAATCTGACCCTATTACAAGGGAACAGACAAAGTTAGCCACCATATGGGCATCCTGATGGATTACCACATCATTAACAATTGTGGGAAGAAAGAATATTTCTTACAAAATATATAAGGACTCCTTATATAAGGCTTAGTGTGTATTTAAAGAACATGACTGACTTTTTTTAAAAGATTAAGATTAAGATTAAGATTCTTTTATTGCAGACTCACGGTCCATATATACAATACAATGTAAAAGAGCATATATTAAAGTGAAATATTCAATCACAATCAACTTGATTCAAGTGCAATTAATAAAATTAAGATGCAAATATATGTACAATTTAAAAAAAAAAAAAAAAAAAAAAAAAAAAAAATTTATCTGCATTGCCAGTTTGGCAAGATGAACATATTTTGCCATGTTTGATACAGGGATCTGCTTTTATATACGGATACTTCCTTGTTCAATGATATCGAGGCTAAAGCAGCACAACAGCCAATTTGGATGCTATCCATTGATTCTCAGCATCTTTGACATATGTATAACTTGCAAGTTTAATTGCCTGTGTGTATCAAGTTACTGCTTAAATACATTTGATGAAAATGTTTCACTTATCACTGAAATGCCTGAACTTTGTGTTGACAGAGGTTCAGAAGGATAATAAACAAATAATTTACTCTCAGTCTGAAAAATGAAAGGGGGTGAAACTAATTTTGTTTGCCTTTCTAACAACAAAGAGGATTAATCTTGAATTAGCTGCATCTATGGTGTAAAGGAGCTGTTCAATTCCTTATGCAAACCAAGCATCATTAAGTGACATGAACATGCTCTCCACTTTTATCACTGGAACAGTTCCCTGTAAAGTACCTACCTGTCGTCTTGAGGTTTCCACAGATGCCATATCAGTACTTTGACTCAGCTTACCAAAGTAAGCTGAAAGTCTCATCTGCCCCTTCTCAAGGGCAACATCCAGTGGAGTAAGACCCTGAAAACCAATGTTAGAACATCTTCATTTATCAGTGAGATCAGCTCTTGGAAATGAACTGAGCACCCAAATGAATTGATGATTCACAATTACAATTTCCAAGAAAGAAACTTGGACAAAGCATCAGAACATGAAGTTTTGGTATTGAATTATGATGGACACTGAAACAACATTAAATGAATTTACTACATGTACATAAACAAGGTTTAACCCACACTGTTGTAAATCCATCAAAAAAATCAAATACATTGGAAACTGAATTTTTTAAACACTTAAAACCAAGAGGAGGACTGGCATTTTTAAACACATATATGTTGATTGTGTGTACCATACATATATATGCTTCACCTCATAATATACAGCTACTTCCTTGTAAACAAGTGTTACTGAATGCAAGGACCACTATACTGGAATCCCAACCTCAGCAAATATTATAAACTGGGGTAACAATAACCCACAAATCTGTCAGTTTGTGTCTGATGGTGAGGGACATATGGGTAACCTGAGCCAATGCTAAGGGCTGAGGCCACCCTGAAGCTCACGATTCATCCTGATCTCCATAAGCTAAGGATAAGATTTGTTTCACTCTGCTGAAGAACAATAAACCAATTAAAAAGTTGAAGCTCCTGTAATAGAAACCTTTCCGATGTAAGCCATTCTGCCTTGCAAGTTGTGTGTACAGGCCTATATTGTGGCTGCTTTTCAATGCCACATCAGCACTACCCATGCTTCAAGCAGCAAATATCAGGCGAAAAGTATGAACTGTCCCAGTAGCCAATTACTGTTTGATTTCTAACCCCATGTATAATAATGTCTCAGTGTATCTGGGTAGCCACACAAAGAGAGTACATGTTTTTAGATTGTAAATCTAATAGTAGAGTTCAAGACATGTCAGTCAACTTTGAACAAATATGGAATCTGATGGCTCGTAGATCTAGAATAAACAATCTTTTTTTTTGGTCACCTGACCTTGGATGCACAGACTGAAATGGTCCTGTGACCAGTGGAATAATATCAAGGTCACCCTTCTTTAAGACAATCACCAGTGACTGTTTGCACCATCAGCCTTTATTCACACAGTTCTGATCTTGCCTGGTCTTTTCATAAGTAAAATGTATACTTCTTTATATATGTCTGTCTCTATAATCTTTCCAAATATATGAAGCATACAGCAGTCCTCCTTATGAATGGTTTTGTATGCAGAAGCAAGTACCTGTTCCAATGTACACAGTGTTGCAGGATACTCAACTTTGGGGAATAGATAAAACAAATTCAAGGTGGTCTTATGATCAACATCTTGTCTTGGTAGAGCTTGTGAGCTTTGGACTCTCCAGTCCTGTGATCAGCTGAACTTGCAGACTGAAGTGGTCCTGTGACTTTTGAAATAATATCAAGGTTACTTTGTAAGTTTCAGAACAATCTGAATGACACTTTTGGAGAAGTAGAACATAGCATTTATCATAAAAAAATTAAAAAAAAAAAAGACAATCAGAGCACCATCTGTTGAGCAAACTCAGACCCAGGAGTCCCCAGAAGTGTCCCCTTGCAATTTTGAAACAGTTGGTAAGGTGGTTTTTAAGGGGTATTTTACTATTATTTTGCCCAAAAATGAATACAAAATTTATAAAATACCCAAAAATCATTAGAGCATGACCATTTGAACAAATCTGGCATAGACCCCAGCAAGGTACATTGCCACCAAGTTTGAGGAGGAACTGGCTGACAGTTTTGGAAAAGTCGAAAATGTAACTTAACATTACAATCCCCATTGACTTGCTTTGTAATCAATAGGGATGTATCCAGATTATCACCACATAGTGAGCAACTCAGTTTGACCCTTCCACAAGCTACATTTCCACCAAGTTTCAGAACAATTTAAGAAGCAGTTTTTGAAGAAGTTGAAAATAGCTTTAACACACAACAAAATCATTAAAACTTGCAATACCACCTGTTGAACAAATGATGGCCTGGAGGTTCCCAAAAGTTTCCCTATGCAATTTTGAAGCCATTGGCTAAGCAGTTTTTGTTAAAAATGAACAAAATGAAAAATAAAACCATAAAAATAAAAAAAAATCACTAGACATGACCACTTGAACAAATTGGTAGAGGCCCACCCACGGTACACTGCTACCAAGCTTGACGTGCATCTGGCTGATGGTTTTGGAGAAGTCAGAAATGTGAATTGTGGATGAACAGACAGATGATGTATATGGACCATGCTATAAATTCAGCTGACTGACAAGTCAGCTGAGCTAAAAAGCTGCTGCTTGGTCTTACTGCAGCCAAAGGCTCAGATGAAGGCTCCTCAAAATAATTAAGGAAGCAATCAAACTATACGCTGGTTGTTACCTTGCTATTCCTAATATTAATGTCCATGTCCAATTCCACCAGAGAGTTCACAGCAGGAAAGTTGCGATCATGTTGAGACAAAATGTGCACTGCAGTGTCCCCCTCATTGTTTTGACTGTTTAAGAGAGATACCAGTTTGTCTGCAAAATATTCAATTATCCTCATTATTTAAGTCAGAATATAGAATTACATTACAACAATATATGGATGTCAGCTGTGGGACCTGTCTAGTAAATATGTCGAACTTTTCTACACGGCGTGGAGAAAGGCTGTCCGAATAGTTTGGCGACTTCCATATCGGTCCCACTGTAACTTGCTACACTTGATTTGTGAAGATGCCGAGATAGAGGCGCAACTCCATAAGCGTTTTCTGAGATTCTTTTGTAAAGTGTACCACAGCAATAATGTTACTGTACAAACTCTTGGTAAGTTAGTTCTTCAGGGGAGCTGCTCTGCCGTTGGTAATTCTCTTAATCATATCCTATGTGAATACAATATTCTGAGATCAAAGTTGCCTTCGTACAATGTATACGATCTGCTTGTACTTGTTGACAATGCTAGACACATACCAGCTGAAGTTTGTTCACTTGCCAATACCATCCACGAGTTATGTGAAGTTAGGGATGGCAGCTGGCAGACTGCTTTAACACAGAAGGAGTGCCATGACTTCGTTGACTTCCTAAACACCAGTTAAAGTAGCTTTGTTATTGGAAGGTGAACATTATTTCGATGTTGAATGACCAGTGCTTTTTTTCTACTCTTTCACCTTTTCCTTTGTATCTTTATGATATATACAACACAGTGTACTATTATGTACGAATAAAGATACATATATATATAAGTAAAAAATCATTATACTAGCAGGACATTTCTCATCCAAAAAGCAAACACATTATTGCAAATTATGACTGAAATATTTGTACTGAAGCTTAATGGGTCAACCCTAACAAACTAGTTGAACCTGCCCATGTGTCCATCCCTTGTAAGCACCCACCTGTCATAAGAGACCAGTCCTAGCTCCCCCCTCCCCAGCATTCTTACTCTATATTTTACCTGCCTTAAACACCCATCTGCTTGATGCAACCAGTACCCACATAAAATAAACTGACTTGTATTAAAGGCCTTTCAACTTGGTGAGCGACAGATGCTTTTCGTGTTTTTACTGTATTTACACCCACGCATAAAATGTCCCAGTTTGATTGTGAATCAATTTATTTTTTAAAATTTTCAATCATTGAAAATTAAAATTCTGTGGTTTTTATTTTTCAGAATCACCAATCTGGAAAAAAATGCACCCACCAAGTCTCTTGGTAATGGTATTATATTAATCCATAGAGACCTGAGCCCTAGGCTCCAGTCACATGATCCGCATGCAAATTGCAAAGCTGTCAATACAGTTAATACAATCAATATAGTCTCTGGTATTTTTTTAAACTTCAGTTTAAATTCAAACATAAGCACTGGTACCATACTTTAATAGCCCTATTAATCAGAAGAGACCTTATGTAAGTTGCTTTCATGTCGCAGGACATGAAAGTATTTTGAAACATGAGATGTACTTTGTGTCATGTTTTACTTTATTCTCTCAGTTTGCCTTTGCCAAGATCACACAGGCTCACTTCAACCACATTATTTGAACAAAATTAGGCTATTGAAAACATGTAAACAAAAGTCCATCACCAGCTATTTTAAATGGTAGGAGTTTTCAAACATCATCAATGGGACATTCCAGATTATACATGTGCATTTATTTTTCAACATATTGTTTATGAACATTTTTTCAGAAATGCTTTCTTCTGAAAAGTGTAAAGACCAAGTCTTACTTATGATCCCTATTTTAAAATACATGATGCACACGTATATGAGGCAATAATGAAACATGAACAGCACTGATCTCTAATCTCTTTTTCATTCCTGCCACCATGTATTTGAGGCATACAAAAGGTATCATCTGCCATAGTGGACCACTTTCAGTGACTCCCATGGGTGATCCCTTAAGATGGATCAAACTGTCATAAGACCTTTGTGTTCTTATTGTATGTATATGTATTTTATGGTCAAACAAAAATTCCTGATTCTTCATCAGCTGAAAGTTCTCTAGTCAGTTACCAGAACCAAGAGGACTGTTACAGTCCTGTGCTCACCTGACATTGGATGTAGACTGAAATGGTCATGTGACCAGTGGAATAAAACCAAAGTCACCTTTCTTTGAGACCATCATCACTGTTTAATTTGCAACATTGGTCTTCACTTGCACAGTTCTGGAAACATAATCTCTTAAATGAAAAGTGACAGGATCCACTATTACCAAGAAATACGCGAATATGTCAGTTTGACATTTCAAGGTCACCCAAGGTCAAAATTAACAATACAAAAAGAAAACCCACAGGCACTTCCCAATTAATGTTTATATGCAACCATGGGTTTTAGAATCTACCATTACCAACATATAAGTCAATAAGACAGTTTGACGTTTCAAGGTCAAATTAACAATACAAAAAGAACACAATAGGTACTTTCTTATTAGTGTTTTATAGTAGCCATAGATCTAGCATCCATCATCACTGAGACATAAGCCAGCTAAGTACCAATGCTTACATGTAACATACATCAAACTTATCATTAATTCCCAGCAGCACCATGTGGTAGGCAAACATACTGGCGATTGCATCAGGTACATTTTAACAAAGTTTGATGACAATAGAACGTGCAGTTTGGAAGAAGTTGAAAATAGTGAAAAACCCACAATATTTCAAAATATGTTAAAAAAAAACAAAAAAAACAAACCAAAAAAAAAAAAAAAAAAAAAAAAAAAAAAAAAAAAAAAACACAGTGCCACCTGTTGCAGTTAAGGCCTAGGGGTTAAACAATGCTAAAATGTACATATACCCTTACCAATGTGCTGTAATTTTGAGGACTAGCTTGTCAACAAGTCCTGTGCTCAGCTGACCTTACATGCAAAGACTGAAGTGGTGAGATGAACTTCAGAATGATATCAAGGTCACCTTTGTTTAAGACAATCACCATTGTTGCTGACATGAACACTGACTTTTCCAAATTTTGATAATTTCTTAAAAATCAGAAAATAACATCATCAACGTGTTGTGAACAAATTTAGATCAGGTCCATGTGCATTCCCAATAAGTCTCAAGGGGCTGCAACTAACCATTTGGGAGAAAAAGACAAGAAAAGTGAAAACACACAAATATTTAAAAAAAAAAACGAGAATTATCACAGTGCCACCTGTTGAACAAATTAAGGTCTAGAGGTACCCAGAAGTGCCCCTATGCAACTTCAGAGCAATTTGGCTTGGCAGATTTGGACCAAATTTTTTAAGGTTTTGTTAAAAAGTGACACCCCCCCCCCAAAAAAAAAAACCAACATAAATTCCAAGAATCACAGGAGCATGACCATTTGAACAAATTGGCAAAGACCCACACAAGGTACACTCCCCACCAAGTTTGAAGTGAATCTGGTGGATAGTTTTGGAGATGTCAAAAATGTGACCTACCATTGCAATTCCCATTGACTTGCATTGTAATCAATGGGAAAGCATTCCTTAACCAATATGTACCCAAATTGAAGAATTCTTTAACAATCAGAGATGCTGAATATCATCACCTTGTGAGCAACTTTGACCCTTTCACAACCTACATTTCTACCAAGTTTCAGACAGCTACATTTCCACAAAGTTTCAGAAGAATCTTGGAGATGGTTTTGGAGCAGATGTCAAAAATAGCTTAAACACATGAAACTTTGTAAAAATAGAGAAAAAAAATTGCAGTGCCAACAATTTGAGGTTTACGGGTCCCCTGAAGTACCCCTATGCACTTTTGAGGCAATTAGCATGGCCGTTTCGGAGAAGATATTTTAAGGCCTTGCCTCAATATGAACAAAAAATCCATAAAAGAAATCCAGAAATCATCGGACAATGATCATTTGAACAAACTTTAGTGGAGACACAATCCAGGTACATTCCCACCAAGTTTGAAATTTGGTGAGTCGTTTGGAGAAAAAGTAAAAAATCTGAATTGTAGATCGATGGATGGATGGACAGACGATGGATGATTAACTATCCTTTAAGCCAGCTGACTGACAAGTCAGCTGTCTGTAATGAATTTAGAAACAAACATAACTTTTGCCTTATTTATGACAACATGTATTCAAACTTATTATCCTGTCACTTTTCCCGCGTCTTTTCCTTGCATGAATACTGTTACCTTTGCCATAGAGTCTCTGATGGTCTATCATCTTGGCAATACAGTCTGCAAAGTACTCCACTTTCGGCATCTCCTTCAACAACATCTGACAGGCAACATGGAAAGGTGTGTTTCCTTCTTTATTCTGCATAGGAATAGCATGAACTAGTAGTGGCAGCAGCTCTGTGAATTTGGCACTCGCATTTTTGGGGTGTGCATCCTGCAAACAGAGCAGTGCCCGATGAAGAGCTGTGTCTCCATCACTGTCCAGCTTATACTTGTCCACTCTGTGTCCAATTAACCATTTCACTGCTGCTACCCTACCTACAGAAAGACAATTTAACACATAAAATTCAATAATATGCCAAGGGTGTATGTGCATGAAATACATGAGTGAACATGAGGGACAATAGAAGGTCTTGCAAACTTTGATAAATTTGAATAAAATGTATATTTCACCATTGAGTGAGCATTTCAGAATTTAAGTATGTAAAGCACTAAGTGTCACTGAAAACCTTTCTTTTCAACTTTTTTCATACAAAATGTGTAACTGGTTTCTGTGGGCAGTTTTGGGGGAAATGTAAGTCCTCCTGTTGTATTTCTTTGTAAAATACCCACACCCTTGCAGGACATCCGGCAAGACCACTGGGGCGTGACTTGTGTGATCAGTTGTTAACACTATAACAGGCCAATTAAGCCACTGTTCTTGCTTACTCACACATGGGTTATTCCTGGGGACACCAACAAAAATATTTAAAACTTATCACCTGTTAACACTTTAAGGTGTTCACAGTATGAACATATTTTAACTTTACCCCTGGGACTAAGATCCCAGCTTATAGATTCTCTTAAGGTGGGTTGGTCACTACATGTATGTGATGAGTACATGCCCTAGAGAGATTTTGAATTTGGGCATTATGGAGCAGCAAGTCTTTGTTGCAAATCTTTCAAAAAGAAAAATAATAAAACCCTTTTACATAAAAGCAGAGACTGACATGGGGTCACTTGGGTCAGTCCGCGTTACAATCAATCCTGGGGGCATGCCCCCTTCCCTCCCAAAAAAATGTTTGAATATTTACAGTACATTAAAAAGAAAAGTGCTTTTTTGGGCAATAATTATGGATGTGTGCCAACACAAACATACTGTTTTGTCTAGGAATTCTTTATTTCTTTCTTTCTTTCTTTCTTTACCGGCAAATTTGTCCGACATTTCATTTGAAAAGTATTATACGTAGAAACTCCAAACTTGTCACAATTATACTTCTATAGATGAAGTTAGGCCTTTTTATAATGAGAAGTCCTGCTTTTCAAAATTATGCAAATGAGGGCTAATTAAAGTTTTAAATCTTCAATATCTTGTATACTATAGTAGATGTAGTTCCCAAGTGTATTGGAGTTCAATCATATCAAGGCCAAGGTCATCACAAATGTCAGGGTCAAGTCAAGGTCAAAGGTCATGTCAAGGTAAAAGGTCCGTTTTGAGTCAAAATGTCATTTTAAAGCCAAAATGTTATTTTAAAGGCCAAGGACCACTTCAGGTAGAGGTCATTTCAAGGTCGAAGGCTACTTTCGATGGTGGCTTTCTTCAAGCCATCACTTGGTCAATTTTTATCCAATTTTGATCATGTTGGGCTCAAATTGTAGCTATTGTAACACTCCACATTTTTAAAGTCTCGCCTTTTTATAATGAGGTGTCATACTTTTCAAAATTATGCAAATGAGGGCTAATTAAAGTTTAAAATCTTCAATATCTTATATACTATAGTAGATATAGTTCCAAGTGTATAGGAGTTCCATCATAGCAAGGCAAATGTCAAGGTCAAAGGTCATGTGAAGGTCAAAGGCTAATTTTACGTCAAAATATCATTTTAAAGGTCAGGGTTCACTTCAGGTAGAGGTCAGAGGCCACTTCCGATGGTGGCTTTCTTCTAGCCATAGCTTGGTCAATTTTTATCCAATTTTGATCATGTTGTGCTCAAATTGTAGCTATTGCAACACTGCACATTTTGAAAATTGCATGCGACCCCCAAAGGTCAATGTCATCTGGATGTTTGAAAGTGTCACCTAGCTATAACTCGGCCAATTTCCACCCAATTCTAATCATGTTGGACTTAAATTGTGGATATTGTAACACTGTACATTTTTGCAATTTACATGTAACCTGTAAAGGTTAAAGGTCAAAGTCATTTGGACTTGGGAAATTTTCATCCAGCCATAAGCTTAATGGAATGTGAAGTACCAAAGCACAAAAGCTGTACCATTTAATATTTACAACTTTGGAAGGCACACAGATTTGCTTTGAAGTAAACCTTCCTTCTAGTTACTTTTTCTGTTTTTTCTGACTGAACAATAGACCTAATTTACATGTTACATGAACAAGTTGACGCTGTCCATTTCTCCCGCCGACGCTGTCCATATCTCCCACCCACATAATTTTAAAACAAAGATAACTGTATATTTGGCAGGTACATACTGGCATGTTTCTGATATTGTGCTTAAATGGGGACGTGACCCTGGGTGACCTTGAATGGGGTCAAGGTCACTTTCCTTTGAACTCGATGTGACTACTAATAAGGGTGACCTACTGTAAAAAGTTCATGATCCTAGCTTTACTGGTTCTTGAGATATCGCACGCAAGAAATGTGGGATGGATGAACTGCCTCTGGTGACCTTGAAATTAGGTCAAGGTCAAGGTCCTTCAAGCATGACATAGAACCTTACAAGGTTGATCAACTGTAAAAGTTAAGTGATCCTAGCTGACTTGTTTCTTCAGATATCGCAAACAACAAATTCAAAGAAAATTGAATTGCCGCTGGTGACCTTGGAATTAGGTCAAGGTCACACACCTTCGAACTCGATGTATACCCTAACAAGAGTGATCAACTGTGAAAATTTCATCATCCTATCATATCCGGTTCTTAAGATATCGCGCGCAAGAAGTTTAGAGATAAATGACCCTGGTGACCTTGAAATGGGGTCAAGGTCACTCTCCTTCGAACTCGACGTGAACACTTATAAGGGTGACCAACTGTAAAAAATTCATGATCCTAGCTTAATCTGTTCTTGAGATATCGCGCGCAAGAAATGTGGGACAGACGCACGGACGGTCGTCATTACTATATCTCCCCCCCCCACTTCGTGGGCGGGAGATAATAAAAACATTTTAACTCTGAAGATACCATACTACATCTTCATAATATTATTATGGTAGCATACAAATACTACAAGAAAGTGCTGCATGCTATTTTTGTTAGAAAAGGTTTGGTGGCTGAAAACACATACAGCTTTACAAGCTGTACAGATATTAGCAGGATATCTGACACAAGCAGTCAAGGCCATCTCTTACTCAGGCTTCCTGGACAATCTTCCCAAAGTGTCAGTCAGAGGTAGAGCTCTTGAAACACTTTCAGCAACTAACTAGAACAATGACAAGGTCATTAAGGGCCCCACAAGCATCAAATTTTTATAGTTGTGACTTTTCCTGCACTTTACTAAATACTTCTGTGATACTGCACAGTAACCAAACCAATTTTTTGGCTGTGCCATGTGACCTTGACCTTAAGGTCACTCATAGGCAATTCTATGCAGTGTCACTTTGATCCATGTTTTTTCCCAAGTTTGATGAAGTTGGTTTAAACATATTTTATTAACAATAAGAAAGCAGGGCGGAGACCAATATAAATTCTTCTTGTGAAATACAGACAAAGGACAGGATGGACAAAACATCACAATCCATGACATTAGTGGTCATGCCAGGACACACAAGTCAAGAATGAGACAAAGGACAGAACAAGACAGATAGAGGGGAAATATTAACCTAGGAACAAATAAGCCAGTTGACAGAAGACGTTATGTATCCCGAAGGCGTAATCTACCAGTCTTTTCCAAAAAATTTTGCACAGCCAGAAATATCAATTTATTACTTTCTAAGTTGCAATGTTCAGAACCATATAAGACAGTATGTATATTGAAAGGCGCAAGGTTTATAATAATATTGTATGTAGATGATTTCGATCGGTAATGAATAATGGGCAAGAGAAGATAAAGTGCTAAACGTCTTCTACTCCCTGACCACATGAACACAAAGGAGAATCCTTAATAACAATTTTATAAAGATATTCATTCAGCTGACTGCGGCCTATATGTAATCAAGCATGAATAATTGCATATCTCTAGCCTAAATTTAACAATGATGGATGTTTTAGTACAAGGTTTATTCATAATAGATTTAAACCGCAAAAGTGTTGCTGAGTTGCGAATATCAAGTGGCAGTAAATTCCATAAACGTGTTGCTGATGGAAAGAAGGATTTGTCAAAAATATCTGTTCTAGCTCTGAAATGGGGTAAATCAAAACATCTGCGAATATTATAGTTAAATGGTGTTTCAGGTATAGGAATATTTGGAATCAGGTTTTGCAAATAATTAGTGGATAGCTTATTTACTATTTTATACATGAAAATTAATTTGTTCTGTTCCCTGCTCTTAGTCAGAGTTTCCCAGCCAGTCTCTTCATAAAGTTTAACATTTGCCGTAGTTCACATTGCTCCCGTCACTATTCGTGCTGCAGCCAGCTGAATATTCTCCAATTGATGCTCATCCGCCAGTGAACAGCCATATTCCATGACAGGCCGCATGAAGGACATATAAACTGTTTCTAATGTTTCACGATCTGATCGATATTGTAATGATTTCAAGATATTCAGCTGTTTTGTGTCTTTAAGTATAACATTATTAATATGTGTAGTCCATTTCAGATCTGATTTTATCAGGATACCTAAATGAAGTTCTGAGAAATCCTTCTGTAGACTGCTTAGAATACATTTACCAAATAACCTGATGACCTTAACCTCAAGGTCACCCTTGAATAATGAAACTTGAAGTCTGATCTGGCTCCTTAAAGTAGTAAAGTATGATGATTTTTTCTTGCTTACTTTTGCAGATATTGCATAGAAACCAATTTTCTTTGCAGTGCCCTCATGACCTTGACCTAAAGTCAACCATAAGTACTCCTAACTAAAGTCTTACCTAAATCCATTTTTTAATCAAGTGTGATGAATTTGAATCCTTCTATATCTGCATGGAACCCATTTTTTCCAACAGCCCTGTGATCTGGTCTTTTGACTTAAAGATCACTTGTGACAAGTCAAAAGTGAACTTTCCTCTAGATACATAAAATATCTTATTTACTCCTATAAATACTTCTACAGCTATTGCACAGAAATAAGTTTACACTGCTATTGACCTTTGACCTCAAAGTCTCACGAAAAGCATTATGTATCAAAGACCAATATGAATACATATTGTGACCAAGTTTGATGAACTTGTGTAAATTTTTCTGGAGATACATGTATTGCATAACACTCCATTTTAGTTGTAAGCCCCTGTGACCTTGATCATAAGGTCAAGGTCACCCGTAAACAATTCCAGGCAAGGCTTAACCTAGAGACATACTTTGACCACCTTTGAAGACAATTGAATAATAACGTGGAAACTTATTGTCTGGAAATGAAAAACAGACAGACGTCTCTAGTATGATACACTTATGTAGAAAAACATGACCCATAAATATCAAACCCTACAATGACAGCAAAGAGATTCCAGGGTTACCAAAACATCGACTTTAATCTTCCAATACCAATGTAAAGAAGCAAATTTCACTCCTGACTCACGACAGGCAGTCACCTACAAAAGGAAACTGGTGTTTTTAAACCGGTCCTCTCAACCTTTGAAATATTCTTCATTAAATACAGACTATAGGGTTTCCAATATGTACAGGCCATACCAATCAAAATCCAAATTTTATTACTTCTGCAAAAAATCAAAAGCGGATGGACCGGTTGATTACTATAGGGCTCCCACATCTACAATGCAGGGCCCTGATGAAGGATGGTTATTAACTTTAATCATGTTAATAGTAGTCCCTGTTATATGCAGCAGATGGCCTTTCACTAAATATTTATTTGCCCAGCTTTACAAAAAAATGTTGAACATTGCCTTACAAAGTATCAGTTGCTTAACTTTTCCCACTACGCTAAAGGAAGGATGTTTACCATTTGATTAAATTCTGCACTTAAATCCCAGCATACAAAGTTGTACCTGCCTCATTCCTGTTTACACAGCCAGCCATTATTACCTATGTGTACAGAGTAATGGCATTGATGTCCCAGTCAGGCTTTTACTGCAGAGCCCTGATGCACAGGAAGTACTTTGTACACTCTGTGCACCAGCATGGAATGCCAGGCTAAAGGTATGCTGAGCTGACATGGATCAGCACATCATGTACCAGGGCTTTACTTCAGCATTTTTCATTACATGCCCATAAGACATTCTTCAGCATAGCTGGGCAAGCCCAGCCTTAAGATTAAAACTTCATGTTTGACAAGTGAATATTTGTCTGAAGTTTCTCTTGTGTTATACCAGAAATTTTACTTGTCTTGGACAATGGGTAATCATTAAGGTGGAAGATCTGTAGCCACCACCTTTGGATAACCTCTAATCACTTTTTAATATTTTTGGATAGTTTGATAATTAAACAGCAATTGGGTGAGCAATTTCAGATAAGAATATTTCTTAAGATTTAACCTAAAAAAGAACAAAAAAATTCATAACAAGTCCAAAAATAACTGGAGCGTGACCATTCGAACAAACTTAAAAAGAGACCCAACCAAGGTACTTCCCCACCAAGTTTGAAGTAAATTACTTGCCAGAATTGCATATACGACATTCAGATTAATATTTTTCTATATAAGGGCTGTTTTACAATCAGGGTACAAATTGTGTCTCACAGAGGGTTAAAAATAAAGTTCAGATTGAGTACAAAATATGCTTATGTCTGTTGAAACAATATATTGGGTGGTCTGAATTTGGTATTTTCAGACCTCAAACACGTCACTATTTATTTTTCAGGGCTATGATATAGAATAAAACCTTGGATTATAATAAAATTAAAATAAATCTAATTATTGACCAAGGCACTCAAAAATATTAACACAGAAACATATTTCATGACCTCCTACACTCCCGATACATAAATCTTCCAGTAAAACCCATGATTATAGCACTGGATACATTGCGTTCACAAAAAAATCACTTTTTACATACTAATTTCAAACTATTGGAAGAAGAATGATTGGTAGATGCTATATCATATGTCAGAATTTAGTTCAGGTACATTCATTTGAAAGCTGGGATAATTATATGTAATCACCAGAAAAATTGGCTCCCCACTCCTTCCTGTTTTCATTTTATGAACTGTAATATTATACCCTTATTTTAGCATGCTGGTTCCGGAGAGGATTTTTTTTTGACAAGAACAAAAATGATTTCAAAAACCAAGATAAGTCCATTTTTGAAGGAAACAATGCTTCATGTGGCTCCAAATGACAACCTATGTCAATGCAGCATGAAGTAAATGTAATGAATTCAGCACAGTTGGCTATTATTATGGTTATCATGTACTCTATGCAGGTAGCTATCCAACAGAATATAGCAGGCAGGTCAATGTTTCTTTTCACACTTTTTCACTTTTGTAGCATGGAATTGGTATTATTAGTTTTGATCCATAAAGCTTGTCATTTTGAAATTTTACTAACCAACAAATATGTATTATATTTCTTTAAAATCAGTGTAGTTCCGGAGAGGAAATATTTGACGGACAAAAGACTAATGTCTTTCGGTCATATTATTATTACCAAACTGTCGGAAAGACCAAACCTAATGTGCAAAGCATCAATCCCCAGGTTCTAATCTTCTTTGGAGCACTTTATTTTTAAATTCTGGTACAACATCATGCATCACTACCAGGTAATTCAGCTTTATGACAGACCATGTCATACCATAGGTTGGACATGTCGGATGGTACAGCCTGATATAGCAACTTGGTTTTACCCTTATGTATTATTGTGGTATAACATGATTATGTGCAGAATATAGAATCTGTACCCTGATTGTAAAACAACCCATAATAACTCTTTATATAAACTGAAAATCCTTGGATACCATTTGTATTGACTTTATCTTTTATCGTAGCTGGTGTATCGCTCAAAATATAGCCTGTTTGATGTCTAATACCTTGATTTGTACAGAGGCGACAAGCCCTAGTTATAAATATATGTCATCCCCTTTCCTTGTGTTATAATCATGTACAATTATGTTTAAAAATAACAGAAGATTTTTAAAATATTTAGGCAACTTGTTGTTTGCTAATTTGCAATAAAATTACAAAAGCTGTAGCTCATATGTATCTTTGTGCTTTAGTAACTTCTATCCTTTAAATATCAGTTCTGAATGGGCATTAAAACCACATTTAATTATGGTAGGTTCAGCTCATTTTTGAACGGTGGAAAGTCTCTCTAGTTTATGTCCACATGTCAGAAGGCAATAGTTCAAATGTGGTAATATAAATGAGTTATATAGGATCAAAAGAATTTTAATTGAAAAGAAACTTTTTAGTTCATTTAATATGCCTACTTTCTGGAGACTTTGGTAGAAATCTTCTGTTTGTGTTTTCTCCAGTTCATATCTTTATCTAAAGTTAAACCCAAGAAATTAAATTCATCCAGTCAATTGAAATTATATTATAAATGTAGATTATTTAATTTTCATAATTTAAATGATACATGTAATATATATTCTAAAAATTTTAAACTATACTGTATTTTGTTTATACAAAGTAAATATGTACATTGTATTTAAAGTTGACCCATATTGAATTATGTCTGTGTTTTCTTAACTTTTATTTTCCATTTCAGATATTACCCTTGTCATAAAATTGACCCATAATGAATCATGTCAATGTTTTCTAAACTTTTATTTTCCATTTCAGACATTTCCTTTGGCCTATGCCCTATTGTCAAACAAGAATTTGGCAACATATGAAGGCATGATAACTAATCCTGGCCTTCAAACTAATGGGATATCCTTTGCAATTTTGTGTGTGGTGCAATAAAGGCTGCAGCTTGTAAAGTGCCAAACTTACAATGCATAAATGGATGCATCTTCCATTTTTGCCAGAGTATCTTCCACAAAATTGTGGAAGTTGGTCTAAAGCTTCTCTACACAGAGGATGAGTCTTTCTCACTGATTTGGCTACTGTGTTTCCCGTAATTGGTCATAATTTAATTTCAGAATGTGCACTGTACAGTCAGACCAAATTTTATGTTTGAGTTTTAGATAATCTTTGTTCTGACTGTACATTGAGACCAAATATTAACTATGAGTTTTGTATAATTTTTGTCCTGTTTTGATTCTGATTAATTTTTGAAATATTTGTTGTTTCTGTATGATGATATAATTTGAGGGTTTACTTTTTAAAAATTTTGATCAAACTGTGTTTTTATTTGTGTTAATTCTTAGCATATAAAAAGCAAGATGCCAGAGGAGGGAGTGCCCATAGTTGATTACTTTGAGGAGACCTATGTTAGAACAGTGACTTCCAAGTCAAAGCATATTAGGGGACAATCATCATACAGAAAGGTCAAGGAACCCAGATTTCTACCTATCATGTGGAACATATACAGTAAAACCTCTCTAACCGAACACCTCCATATACCGAATACCTCTCTATACTGAACACCATTTCTCGGTCCCAAATATACAATTTCAATGTAAGCAAACCTCCCTATACCAAACACCTTGCTATACTGAACACTTTTTTCTGGTCCCATGGGTGTTCGGTATAGGGAGGTTTTACTGTATAAGCGTGTATTGGAAGGTAAGTCACAGTCCTATGAACAATCAGTTGGAAGGATGGCACAGGAAGTTTAAGACCCATATAAAGATATCATTTTATTATTTTTCCTTATTGCCAATGCCTTGATTTTTTGTTGAATTTCATTTTGTTTTATCGACAAATGAATCTAATTTTCTTGACTAATATATGGAACGTACATGCATGTGTATCTAATAATCAATTACAGGTAAACAATTCGCATCCGAACATCCACGATTTTTGGGAGAGATTGCATCAGGAACAACTACATACATCTAGAGATACAGAAACTGGTGGCAGGGGATGATCCAAACCAACCATGCCAACAGAGAAGCAAGGTGATTTGCTTTTGCGACAAAACAATAGAATAAAAAAGTAAAAGAAGGAATGACACATAAGGACATTTAGAAGATTATAATTATGTAATTTCTTCCAGCCACAGCAAACAAACAAGAGGATCATCAAACTTGTGGAGAAGGACCATGAAAGAAACCTGACTATGTACCTCATGGGCACTGTTCATGTCAAACCAGGATATTAAAATAAAACAAAAACAAAACAAGAATGAAATAAAAAATGCACTGTTGATTTGAATTGCAAAATGTTTAATAAATGAAAATATTGAATTAAAAAAAGTATATGCCATGCCAGGATATTAAAAAGGACAAGAATGAAATAAAAATAAAATGTCAACTTGAATTGTGACATGATAAAATATATACATGAAAAATATCAAGCCATTATAAAGAACATGTGAAATGTTAAAATAAATGAAAATATTAAATGTAATAGAGTTTGAAATAATTGAAATAAAAGATGCAGTCCTGCTATATGGTGGCTGCCGCAGCAATACAAAAACAATGACTGATCCCTCAGAAAGTTGCTTCACCCAACTCATACCATGTAACCTATTTATGTCAGGATGCTGAGCATCAACCTGGTAGCTTTTAATTAGGTCAAAGTTTGACCAATATTCAAATCCCATTCAATCTGATGTCAAATTGATATGTGGAGCATTCTACCAAAACTGTTCTGTCATATACACAGTCTGCCAAATACCCATTCAGCCAAAACAAAGTTCGTTCAAGTGTACTGGATCCAGGCCATCCATATGCACCCTTCAAACGGCATTAAAAAAAGGGCCCTAATCATATGGTTTTAAAGTGCTTGCTTATAAATCTCCGTGTTTACCACCTGAACACTAAACTCACTGAAGTAGTTGTGAAACCTTGGGAATTAGGTAAACATCACCCAAAAAAGCTTTAATGAACTTTTCTATTGTTTAAGACCATATCTAAACTTCCACTGAGGACCTCCAACTGAGCTTTTCTGTTGTTTCGGACCATATCTTAACTTCCATGAAGGTGGACCTCCAATACAAACTGATGACTTTCTGATCACTAAGATTACAAGCAGCATGCCAAGGTGGATCCAAGCTTGCTTGCAGAAGTGTGGTGGTCACACCCACTATAGATGCATCCAGCCTCCCAACAACACCGACCAAAACAGTCCCTTTAAGGACCACCATTTCCTCCAAAAAGAGATGCGAAAAGCAATGGTATAATACAGTAAACAAACTCCCCACACACATTCTCATAACATGTGCGTAATGCTGAACAAGGGGGGGGGAGGATCTTTTTTGCCAAGCAGTATACAGTGAAACCTCGTGAGAATGACACCACATGTAGCCTGAAAATGTGTCACATGACTGAATATGTCAGCTAAATGAATCACATAACATAGTAAATGCACTTTTTGTTCTTTATGAGGTGTGTTGTAAAGTGAACATGTCGGATATCTGGGTGTCGTTATATAAATGAGTTTTCATTGTACACTGTATAATCAAATTCAACATCTAAGTTCAAGCTGAAACAGTTCAACTCAAATAGCTATCAAAAAAAAATTAGTCACTAAAATTTTCCTATGATTTTGGGAATCAGAAAGGTAAACTATAAGATAACTGGAACTTGAGGCCCCTGAAATAGCTCTGACATGCATGCAGATCTCACTCTCGCTTGATTCTTGGCAATACATGTAGTAATACAAGACCAGAATCAATGAAAACTAATTTATAAGCAAACATAGCAAGGCCCTTTTCCCTCAGCTGTTTTAATACAAAACATGTTCAAATCAACGTAAACTTACCCAGTGCACACGCCCAATGTATCATGGGAAAATTGTACACAGGATCCGGATCTGGGATGTTAGAACTGAAATTCCAAACACGACTCTACAAATATAAAAGCACACCATTATGCACCAAAAGATCTTAAGTGTTGATGTTCATCCTCAAAAAGGCCAGGGTGTGTGCTATTTTATTTAATTCAGCACATTCATAGCTTGATTAAATGCTTTGTATTAAATGCCTTCCCAATGTGATCTGTCAGGACATTTATTTTCGATACTCATTATTTAGCTGAGACACAATGCATCAGTTCTAAATATTATATGTACTTAGTTCTAGGATGAGTTCTGAAAAATTTAATCATTTTACCTCCAGAAACTATTTTTTCCTGAGAACATGTCTTATTTATTTCACCATTTTTGTTGTGATATTCATCACATTACTGGAAAACTTCATTTTGGAGTGAATTTCTTTTCACTCCAAAAATGTTTTCCATACTGTTTTACTCTCAGACCTAAAGAAAAATTGAAATTAGTATAGAAAATAGTTTCATTAATTTTCCTTTTATTTCCCTGATTTGGCTCCATATTTTCAGTCAAGATTGTGCCTGCGGGCTCCGACTTACCTGTTTGTGCTTATTGACAACCGTCTCTAGTTGTTTCAGTCTGATGTCCATAACTTCTTTCCTGTCATCATCTTGGCAGTTCAGCAATGCGACCAGAAGAGGATGGTGTTTTATGGTGCAGCGCTTGCGTGTTTGGTTGCAATACGGAGGACACTTTATATCTACATCACTGCTTGCCATTTTCCCTGCATATAAGAATTCAAATTGTTGCATCATAAGTTTATGCAGTGGCCCCTGTGTTGAAAGACCACCCATATGGATCACTAATACCGTGGTCTCTAAAGAATAGGCGGTCTTTCACAGGAAGTAATTAAATGACATGAAAATTACTAAGAAAGTATCCTAAATGGATGGCCATTACAGACATGAGGGCTCTTATTTGAGTGGTCTTACATGACAGTGATCACTGGTCACATATATGGTGGTCCACCTTTGAAAGACCACACCACAGACACAAATTTGCAAAAAATACAATGAAATCTGGGCAGTAAAGTAATGGTCACTTGTAAATCTTAACTTTTACAGTGGACCATCAAGTACATGATCCAAGTCCTAACCAAGTAGTTAAATCCAAAAGCAGGAGTCAACTGAGTTGCCACATGACCCTAAGATTTGGTCAAGGTAACCAAAATGTAATTCCAGTCTCAGACTTATCAAGGACCATCATCTTATGCAATATCCAACTATTAGCAACAAGAGTTTTCGAGATATTAATCACACGATCAGTAACATAATCAAGAAGGCTGTGTGAACAGCCCATGCTCAGCTGACCTAGACATTCATCATACTTGTGGCTCTGTGAACTTGGGATAGGATCAAGGTCACCCATGTTCTGAGTAAATTTTACCTTGATGGGAAAACAGTAACATGTGCAACAATAAGGTCCCAGTTCCAGTAGTTCTCAAGTTATAATGAAGAGTGAAATTCATGTATGTTGCACTGTGACTCCAGAAATAAAGTCAAGGTCACTCATGCACTGTCTAAGCATGACCTTCATAGAGAAACATGAACATCTGTGACCTTGCAAATGAGGTCAAGATGCAAGAAATCACTGGAGCATGACCACTTTCACGAAATACGTAGACACTTCTCAAAGGTACACACCTACCAAGTTTGACACAAATCTGGCCAAAAGTATTTAAGTGATTATCATTAGGCCTACAGTACAAGAAATTCTCACATTAAACTTTCCTATCAAAACTTTTTAAAGATCCCCTCCCCCCCAAAAAAATTTAAGATACGAGAAAAGTCCAAAATGTGAATCAGTATTTGCATGTCCATTGACTTGAACAGTTATCAATAGGAAAGGGGCATTTACCAATAATTACCCCAACTGAAAAAATTGTTAAAAATCAGAAATCCACAGCAGTGCCACCTAGTGACCAACTTTGTTTGACCATTTCACAAGGAACATATCCAACACGTTTCAACTTAATCTGAGAGACAGTTCTGGAGAAGAAGTCGAAAATAGCAAAAACACACAAAAAAATCGTAAAAAAAAAGAGAATAATCTAGTCAAGGTCACCTTTGAACAGTCACAACCTATGCCTTACGAACCACTATCATGATGTGCACAGTCACAGTACCAGCTCATATAGTTCTGGAGTTATCATCCTTAAACAACATTCACTGAAGTTATCCTGTGATCTTGAAAATTAGTTAAGGTCACCCTCATTTAATCCTAATCTTGCCTTACCAGCTCTATAAGACAATCATCATTCCTTTTTTCAAAGCCCTGGTTACTACAGTCAACAAGTTATCACCCAGGAGACTGAAATAATTGAAATTTCTCTTTGACCTTAGGAATTCAGTCAAGGTCACCCATGCAAAAAAAGTGAGAATAAAGGCTCTAAAATATGTTATGCTGTCATTTCAAAACAGTTGGTCAAAGTTTCAAGAAAGCCTTTTCACAATGTCCCAAAATGATGAGACTGTAACAACCCTATGTTCAGCTTTAACCTAACATGCATGCACAACTGATATTTGATGGCATCTATGACAGTTGTACCTGCTTTAAATACACCCCAATGAAAAATCAAGCCTTTCAAGACATCCCTTTGAATATACTAGACTGTATATATTAACTGCATTTCATCAAGACCACTGTAATATATGATTTTTAGGGATGTCCAGTTTCCGTGATTGCGGAATCGGTAAAATAAAACGGAATTATACATTTCTCCAAAACTGCAACCTTTCCCCGTTATTTTCAGCCATTTCAAAGCTTTATTTGAAGTAAATTCACATAAAACACATCCTTCGTGATCACTGCCATTCCATTCTAATAAACAATGATTTACTAGAGACCTCTGGTGACAAATTTAGATAAATTACCAAATGCTGGCGGCCAGCCTCATTTTGTGTGGGACTATTATTTACTACGTGCCGAAGTTGGCCAGCAATACTGCAGCCATGCAGCATGGCAACGGACGCCAAACACTACCAGCCTCAAACAGCCCTTCCTAAAACTGCTGCCACACTAGACCCGGTATAGACCCGAGATAATGATTCGGGAAGTACCCGGAGCAGGTTTATTTGAGAGAACTTGCCACACTACAGTCTGATCTCCCGGGGTGGTTCCAGCTGCATTCGGGTTGTTGTGGCCACACTGTAGATACTAACCCGAGACAGGTCTGGAATGTCCTGAGCTGATGTCAAAGGGCAGCTGTTTATCTCATTAGCCAGGTCACTGTTACTAGATACACCCCCTGTGGAGCCCATCCTGAGTCAAGATCTCCCATTGAACCCTCATCATCCGGGTTTTGCCTGGAGCATCAACTCGATATCATCCTGAGGTAAAATTTCACAGTGTGGCAGAGTTTCTCGAGTTAATCTCGGACTGAACCCGAGATATTTGTCTAGTGTGGCAAGGGTATAAGTTGCAGAGTGGATAAAATACCTTTAACGGAAAAAAAAAAGGAATAATCAATTTGAGAAAACGGAATTTTTAATTTGTGAAACGGAAAATGATAAAAAACAAAAAACAAAAAAACAAGGCTATGGGCCTAAAATGTAATCTGTGGCATCAAACTGACCAGTTGGTTGATTGGTATTTTTGGTAGACACATAATTGTGTGTGCATATGATGTGCTTCCAGAATATTCTCCATTTTCTAAGGTTTTTGGTGTTGTACCTTTCATAATTTGTTGCCAAAGAAGGGAATACAGTGACAGCTGGCTTGGGAGACCAGGCCAAATTGAGATCACTTTTTCGGACCAACATATCAAGATATTTTTCTGAACAACAGACCCATGGGCCTAATGCTCTGTCGACAGATGACTAGCAAGTCAGCTGAGCTAAATATCATAAAACATTCACTGGAGCGTGACGACCCACGTACACTGCCACCAAGTTTGAGTTGAATCTGACAGACAGTTTCTTCAGAGAAGTCCAAAACATGAAAAAGCATTAGAATACCCATTGACTTGCATAGTAATCTGACAATAAGAAAGGTGCTTTTACCAATAAGTACCCGAATTGAAAACATCGCTCAAAATGAGGAAACCATAGTAATGCCACCTAGTGAACAACTTTGTTTAACAATTTCACATGGAGCATACCCACAAAGTTTCAGCTTAATCTGAGTGACGGTTCTGGAGAAGTCGAAAATAGTGAAAACAGTAACATGTGCAACACCAAGGTTCAAGTAGTTCTCAAGTTATGATAAAGAGTAAAATTCATGTATGTTGCACTGTGACCCCAGAAACGAGATCAAGGTCATTCATGTAGTGTCTAAGCGTGACCTTCATACAGAAACATTAACCTGCTGCATCACACTAATAACTCAAAACAGATCTCAAGTTATCAAGTAAACAGTAAATTTCGTGTCAGTTGTCCTGCCAATTAGCATAAGAATGCCCATTGACTTACATAGTAATCAATAGGAAAGCTCCATTGACTGGTAAGTATCGTAATTGAAAAAAATCCTTAAAAAATCAGGAATCCCAAAGCAGTGCCACCTAGTGAACAGCTGTGTTTGACCCTTCTACAAAAACATATCCATCACATTTCAGCTTAATCTGAGTGACGGTTCTGAGAACAAGTGAAAGATCGAAAAAACCATACAAAAAAATTCATTAAAAAAAAAATAGAAAAAAATGCAGTGCCACCTGGTGAACAAATTTGGAACTATGTGTCCCTGGGAGTGTCTATGTACGATATCAAAGCAATTGGGTGAACGGTTTCAGAGGAGAATAGTTTTTAAGGTTTGTCCCAAAAAAGAACAAAAAAAAAAAAAAAATGATAAAAAATCTAAAAATCAATAGAGCGTGACCATTTGAACAAACTTGGTAGAGATCCACCCAAGGCACATCCCCATCAAGTTTGAAGTAAATCTGGCCAAAATTATTTAAGTTATAAGCATTACAAGATATTCCCATGTTAAACTTTCCTATAAAAACTTTTGTAAAGATTTTTGAAAAAAAAAAATCATAAAAAAAATCCAGAAATCATTGGAACAAGCCTGGTAGACACCCACCCAAGGTACATTGCCACCAAGTTTGAAGTTAATCTGGATGATGGTTTTGGAGAAGAAGTTGAAAATGTAAATTGGCATTAGAATGCCCATTGACTTACATAGTAATCGATAGGAAAGGTGCATTTACTGAAAAAGAGCCGAATTGAAAAAATGGTTAAACATCAGGAATCTGCAGCAGCCCCACATAGTGAACAACGTTGTTTGACCCTTCTACAAGGAACATATCCACCATGTTTCAGCTTAATCTGAGTGACAGTTCTAGAGAAGAAGTCAAAAATAGCTATAACACAAAAAAAAAAAAAAAAAAAAAAAATTGCAGCGCCACCTGGTGAACAAATTAAGAACTAAGAGTCCCAGGGAGTGTTCCTGTGTGATATCAAAGCAATTGGGTCAGCGATTTCGGAGAATGAGATTTTTTAAGATTTGCCCCCCAAAAAACCAAAAAGAATCATAAAAAAATCCAAAAATCACTGGACAGTGACCATTTGAACAAACTTGATAGACACCCACCCAAGGCACCACCCCCAACCCCCAAGTTTGAAGTGAGTCTGGCAGTTTCGGAGAAGTCAAAAATGTGAATTGTTGACGGAGGGAGGACGACGGACAGAGGAACATAAGATAAGCTCAACTGACTGACAAGTCTGCTGAGCTAAAAATCACTGGAGCATGACCATTTGAACAAACTAGGTAGAGACCCACCCAAGGTACATAGCCACCAAGTTTGAAGTGAATCTGGCTGGCTGTTTTGGAGAAGTCAAAAAAAGGGGGAATTGTGAATGGACAGAGAGAAGCCATGGATGACTGAGTCTTCTAATATCTCAACCTGACTGGTAGGTCAGCTGAGCCAAAAAGCAACTGTGAGCCAAAAAGCCATGTTATAGGTGGTAGCTTTACTCAGGAACTTCAATACAAGACTGTAATGTTATAAGATATTAGCACTTCTATTCTGCGGAGTCCTGGACATGTAAATAGCGTTGGTGAGACCTAAAACAAATGTCGTGTTTCCTATTGCAGGGAAGCACAAAAGTAGAGTAGGTAGGCAGGTAGGGATTCTTTTTTTTTTTTTTTTTTCAATTCTTATAAACTGTGAATCTCTGAATCTCTGATTTGAGTTATCTGATATCAACATTCTATTGAATTCCAAAAATTATTTAATGTTTTTCTGACAAATTCTTGAAAATTATAAACAAAAATTATTCTTGACAAACATGACACTGGCACTGCATCTTTTTAATGATGCAAACAAAATTTTCATGGAGGCAATTAGCTTTCAATCTATTTAAATATATTTTAATTTGTTTATTGTATTGGTTGGCTGATTTAAAAGTATATGTTCTAGTGTCGGCCTCCCTTGCATTTCAATGAAATAAAACTAAACTTTCAAATTTAAAGTATATTACAGAGTGATCGCTTCAAATATATCTTTGTCTGGCATCCTTTCCTCGTTGGATGACGTTTGGTGGGTAAAAGACAGTGAAAGATGAAAAATGATACATGTTGGAACTTGTGCATGTCGATATGACAATCTGCCAGAGTAGTAAATGGAGAAATATGTTAATTTTCTTTACAAATTAATTATAATATCTAAAGCCTGCAGTGCTATAACTCAGCGGTTAATTTCATATTCTTTTGACATGGGGGGTGGGGGCCTCAAGTATTCTTATGTACAGGTACTTTTTTCAATTCCATTCAATTGATTTGATATCCTACATCCCAACGGGAGCCCCACGGCACGCAGAAATACTGATCGGCTCTCGCTTTGCATCACGTATGCTGGGGCCTCATTTGGGTTCCGGTGAAATTGCGATCGTTTGAACACTCTATCCGTTGCTAGAATACAACAGATTCTGTCATTCTATGCGGACAGTGCTCTGAAATGCTTTCTATGCTAAGCTTTGGTCTTTCTTTCTTGTCTATGCAATCCAAAGAGTTCGACACAACAATCACCAGATTCGTCCTCGTGCAAACAGATGACTGCACATCTACATTTGTATACCCGGATGTGCAAACTCAAGAATTTGGGTTAATTCATTCAGCCTTCAGCAGGGAAGCGCAAGCCCGTCTTCCTGTTCTGTATTGCGGTAACATGTTCCGAAGTTTTCCAACAAAGTCTGCCTTACGAAATAGCCTCTCATAAAAAGATGTTCCCAAAAATTTAACCAAAAGTCAATAGTATTACGCACTTTCTTTCGTTATGGCTGATGTAAACACAAGCGGAACTTCGACCAACACGTGGAGCGATGTGCCATTGTGCGCACGCATGTAATTCTGACTGCATACGCCATGCCCACGGGTGACCGCTTGGTCTGGGGGAAAGTTCCTTTGTCTCCGATGGCAGGGTTGTACTGGCATCAAGGTTGGATAATTACGCACTTGTATTAGAACACTTGTGTACACACAGATAAGAAAAAGCCTCTTAAAAGATGTACCCCAAAAATTAACAAACGACCTGCAGCTAAACTTTCTTCACGACATAGAAGCGCTTTTTTTCGGGTGAAACGATCCCCTAATGAGCAACAAGTGGATATTTTCAGACTTCTGAGAGCGGCCCTTGACCCATATATCAACTTCGCATCAAGTTTTCAACTAAATTGAATTAATTGAGGACTTACAAATGGTTCTTTTCAAGCTCTTCAGACCCGCAACCTCAACAATTGGGCCTTAAACCTCAAATTCCCGTTCAGAAACTGGGATATCCCCAATTATTTTTGGCATTGCCAAGCAACACGTAAACAAAGATGGCCGCCAAAACTGATTGTAATATCTGTGGCTTTGCCACAGATAAAAATCATGGAATCTGGACATCCCTAGATTTTTTTCCTGGCAGTGGGGTCAGTCTTAAAAGGCAGGTACAGCTATTGTCCAATGAGTGTGTGCATGGTGAAATAACACTGACTGTAACCATTCTGGCTGCAGTCATTTTTTTTTTTCCATGAAGTGAAAAATGTAGAATTAACAAAATTACTTCTAAGTTAATCTGATATCTCCCTTGCCATGTAGAGGCCTAAATTCATCATTTTAAAAAACAAAAACAAAAACAAGAATGAATAAATGAAAATGAGAAGACAAAGACAATATATATATAATATATTTTAAAATTCTTGACCGATCTGGCCTATTAGTACACAACTTTTATAATTAATCAGTAAAATGATAAATACTAGTCACAGCTTAGATATGTTCTTGAAGTAGACATGCCCAATACTATCCCTGTAAATGACTTCAGACAAACATATATAATTAATTACTGACATAATATATACCTTGGGACATTCTTCACTAACCACCAACAAGCAATATTTTGTAGAAGCCACATGCATGTACTAGCAGCTGAGCTTGTTGCAATGGCATTGGAAAGTACCGGTTACCTATTCACAAAAACCACACTGCAGAGAGAGAGAGAGAGAGAGAGAGAGAGAGAGAGAGAGAGAGAGAGAGAGAGAGAGAGAGAGAGAGAGAGAGAGTGAGAGAGAGAGAGAGAGAGAGAGAGAGAGAGAGAGAGAGAGAGAGAGAGAGAGAGAGAGAGAGAGAGAGAGAGAGTGTGTGTGTGTGTGTGTGTGTGTGTGTGTGTGTGTGTGTGTGTGTGTGTGTGTACATATGAACTTTGGCAAGTTACGGTCAAGTTTGTTTTGTTTCAAGCACTAAGTAAATAACTGAGTGAAACCACCACTGCCCCTCATATGGAAATACATGTATGTGACAACATACGTGTAATTCATTGGACAGGTCTGTGGTGTCCAGCTTACAAAAATCTACCAAGCCAATATGAGTGCTGAATCCAACTTTAAATTCACAGAATATTAATATGGAGCATGAATTTATGTTGAATTATTATCTCATGAAAATTTCCTTGAAATCTTACTGAAATTTGATCGAAAATTTCACAAAAAAATCAACACTGGCTGAACATATGGATACTGAAATTAAGCCATTGGAAGTCAAAGGACCAGGGAAGCTCCAAGCATCTCTTGATTCAATTTCTAATCATCAATATCTTTTCTCCTTACATTGTCCCTCTTTCTGAAATTGGGAACTGTCATATGAGAATTTGAGATCATCATGAGAGCTATGATATAGCTTATGGAGAGTAAAGAGTTTGGACTGTGGAAAAGGGTGATGACTACTAGGACGCGGTTCTGGGCAAAAAGACACAAATACAATAAGTTACCCCAATATTAGGAGATTCAAGATTCAATTCCACTTTATTTGACCATATCAATACATAGGAAATGTAGACAATCAATATATTAACCAGTCCCGTCTAGGAGACCCATGCTGTTTCATTGAAACGATGTTGTAGTTGCCTGGGCCACCTTGTTACATGGTATATTCTGTGTACTTTTACAAAATACTGTATACATAATATTTTCATATTTCCATCAAGCTTGATACCCCAAAGGCCTGCCACTCTGGTTGAAAAAATCCTATGCCTTATTGTCTGGAACAATTGAAATCTTTGTGAGGAGAAGCAACTTTTAAACTTTACATGTCCTATTTTGGGATTCACCATACTGGCACTTCAGTCAGTAGGCCTAAGCCAATCTGCCGCGGTCCTGTGTCACTGTGTCCATCCCTCACACACCCTTTCCCTGCCTCTAAGGCTCAGGCTTTTCCCATGGGAGCCCTTATAAGGGCTACCACCATTCCCATTCCCTCCCCTCCCTGTACTCTGGGGTTCTAATTTAACCTGTTGCCTTCGAACTCTACTATTTCATTCCTTTTCTCCCAGCATCCTACCAGGTAGTCCTGTACATTTTTATTACCTTACCTGCCTCCCAGAAAGCCACCTTTCAAATCTAAAATCCATGCTTTACGTTCCTCTTCCTCTAAACACTGAACCTCTTCTAAACCCTTGTAATTGTAATCTTCCCTATTCCATATATTCCATGTAAAACATGCTGGACTAAAAGAGTCAAAAGTACACTTTCCAAACATCAAATTTTGATTAAAAACAATGTACTAATAGAGCAGAATTTAAAAGCATCAGTGATTATTTGTTACTCAAAATATGTGTCCAGCTCTGAGTAACTTGCATCCAAAATAGGCCAATTTAACATGGGAGTGAATGGCAATACACATTTGTATCTACAGGGTAGAGATAAGTAGGTCAGTGCCTGTGATGTCATACTGAATCCAAGACTGGACAAGCCAATTTTTCTTCAGATGGTAATCAGCCACAATATCAGCCTTATTTAAAATCTTTGCAATGATTGGCGGCATATATGTATTTTTTAATGCAACATCGGTTCAATGATGCAAGTTTTATTTCTCATAGCACAGTTTCAATATCGTTATCAGTCTCATACCTGCAAAGCAGTTACTAGGAGGTGGACATTTTTGGGGAAAAAAAATGAAATCATGTCCCGTGGACTAGTGGATCTGCAAAAAATTTTCTTGCCCTACAAATATAATTAACATGAACAGAATAAATTTCAGGGAGAAACACAAAGTCTTTGCTGGGCCCGACCCTCCCCAATGATGCCACCTGGTGGCTCCAGTGCCACCTAGTGGTTCTGCTGGCTCTCATGTAAGATGGCTGTGAAGGCAGCTCACCGTTTTTCAGCAGGCCACCAGTGCACTCCCCAGGCACCAGGGACCCAAACTAAAGGCTTAGTAAAGACAAGAAAACGGTTTGCCACAGTGCCTTTAACCTAATTGTTCTTGTTGGGAATGCTTGTTAACGCCAAGTCATGACAAATTTTTCGACAATAAGTGAGGCTTGGCAAGATCCAGGCGGGAACATGGCACTGGCCTGGGTTGGATCATTGTAAGTTATATGTAACCTGCACTATAACATCTGTTCATCCGTCTATATTTGCTGCGTTCTTCATCTGATATCGAAAATTTGATCCTTGACTGAGAAATGTAACTTCAGGACAGAGTTTAAAAAATTATATTGGTGAGAGCGCGCTGTAAAAGTTACTTAAACTTGTGCACTCACCCTCCTTCAACTCTACCGCCATACCCTTGGTTGGTGCCTCGTGCTGGGGAGCAGTTGTTATTTAGTAAGACTAGGAATAAAGATTTAAAGGGCCCTTAACATAGTCATTACAACAAACATTCTGACAACTAGAAAAATTTGAATAGAAAATAAATATTTAAGAACTTACTGATATATTTATATCAAAGGTTAAATTTAAAGACAAGCACCAATAATAAAAATGTAACTTGTAAGCTGCAATGACGGCTCCCTATGTTGAGTACGTTTCCAGAGTGCCGCGATTCAAGTGTCTACTCTCATGGCGTGTGAAAATGATACATTCCTATTGCTATGACTTATGATCATCTTTCTTGCTTGTTTTCAGACATGATTTAACGTCGGATATTTGTAATACATTGGTCAAGTGTGCACAAAGTGTAAGGGTTTTCTGAGTGGGAATTCAGTGACAACAGGAATTGACTTCACAAATCAGCACTTGTAATCAATTGCCGTCATGCGACAGATGCGCCATCTGCTGGTCTTAGCAAACGAATTGCAACAGGTGAATGAAGTTCAACAATGAATTTTACACACGCGTATATATATATATATATATATATATATATATATATATATATATATATATATATATATATATATATATGTATATATATACATATACATATATATATATATACATATATATATATATATATATATATATATATATATATATATATATATATATATATATATATATATATATATATATATATATATATATACATAAATTAATAAACTAGTCAGCAACTGGAATGGTAACACCTGCAACTGTATGCCTCTGAAGTGCATCTCACAGACACCTATCTCATCTGTGCCAAAGTTGCTGACTAGTTTTTTACACATATTGTACAGATTATTGGTCATCATGAAAGATATATTTTAACCTCATCCCATATTTGTGTATGTATATAAACACTGTTGTTTTTAGTCACCTATGTATTTTACAACTTATACTCACGTCGGAAAATAGCTCTCCAGAGCTAATGTTTATTGAAAAAAATGACCGACATGAAATAAAGCTTACTTTGACTTTGACTTTGACTTTACGTACATTTATATAATTACTGACAGAAAAACGTCAAAATGAAACTTTGAAGGAAAAAAAATGTATTGTAAGCTTTCAACTTGACCATACAGCTATCAATGCATAGCTAGCTCCTATAAAGGTGTTATTTTAGCAAACAAAAGAAAATGTAAATATTCACTTTTCAGGCCCAAAAGCACTTTTTGTGGTGCAAATTGACTCTATGGAGTAAATGAATACAGGTTAACCTTCAAGAACAAGCAATAATTTCAGTTTTCAGTGTGGTTCACATACTTTTATACAACCAGATGGAACATACCTTCAACGCCTAAAGTCTAAGAATATTGAAGGCAAGTGGATGTATACTTTAGATATACAAAAAGACCAGAAATTGATAAGAACAATCAGCAGGGTCCCTTGGTTTATATAGTTCACTACTGCATTAGTTGCAAAATAGTTAGAAAATTTAAGGGAGAGGTTGCATGCGAGGAGACTTTCAAAGCCCCAACAACCCGAAACAACACTTCAAACTGATGAAGCCAGCATCCTACAAAATATTATGAGAAATGCTAATGTTGCTATGATCACCACTACAAATACATACATTTCACTTTGGTCTCAGAGGAGAAAGAGGAAACAAATATGTAATCACAGGTGGTGATTCAAAATTTAGATTTCTGTTTCTTGTTTTGTTCTAATGGGTGTCTCAGGTAATAATTACATTTAATATGTGTGATGACACTGTTTTATGAATGATATGTTTTTAAAAAGTGACACCGTGAGAAAAACAACTCTTATGGATACATTTAACCATTTTAGTTTGTCAGAATTTTCATGTCCAACATGAAATCGTGGGTGAACTCCCAGTATCAATCTCACAAATTTGTCTTCAGCAGTTTGTAATTTTAGTTTCACACTGCATTCTATGTTCCTAAATGATATATTACACTCCATATCAAATGTGGGATGAATCAAAGCAAAACACTTTTTGGCGGTGGGGGATGATAAGAAATAACTTTTCTATGTTGGAATTTCACAGTTGATTTATTTTTCAAATACCTCACTTGTTATGTGATAAGTCTTGATCCAAAGCAACACTCAAGTATTTGATCAACTTAAGTGATTACTCATTGTAACATTATATCTTTGATTTTATGTGAGTTTGGTATGATTTATATCTAGATGTACCTATGCTTTTATTTCCCCAGTATTGGGGGTTGAATAAAATAGTAATAATAATAGAATTTAGAGTTGATTTATTTTTCAAATACCTCACTTGTTATGTGATAAGTCTTGATCCAAAGCAACACTCAAGTATTTGATCAACTTAAGTGATTACTCACTGTAATATTATATCTTTGATTTTATGTGAGTTTGGTATGATTCATATCTCGATGTACCTATGCTTTTATTTCCCTAGTATTGGGGGTTGAATAAAATAGTAATAATAAGACTCGCCTGATTCAGGGCTGTAAAACATGGGGCTTAATGGCTTGTTGCTTGATGACTGGTTAATTTGGCTGTTAAAGCCTTGGACTTTCTAATTTGTGTTTAGCACAACAAATAGAGTTTGCAGTGGTATTCCATAAAATAAGGTTTGTACAGCTTAAGTATCTTTTATTGATGGTAAGAAAAATGACATATGAAGAATGAGAGTTATGTTGAGCAGTGGTACTGGTTTTTGAGATTGTTCCTGTTTCAGCAAAAAGTGGTCCCATAGTGTAGGTAGTCTTTTGATGCAAATAAATTAAAAAATAAACGCAATTGAATGTCTTAAAAAAGTAGTCTCAAAATGCAGGTTTCTTATAAATTGGATGTGCTGCCTCCTGCAGGTACAACTGTACTAACAATTGCAACTAAAGTTACCTGGGCAGTAAGACATTTTGAGATATATAAATGTAATTCTGTTAACATACTATTAAATGTACTCTAATGTCATACAAGCTGCATGAAGTTTTCAATGATCCACTAAAATCTGGTGACCAAGCTGTCTAACTAAATCTGTCTTAGCTCTTAATGCTAATCTAAATTTTATCTAAATTTTGAACATGACCATGGAAACATAATTTGGCATCCTTCATAAATCTGGCTGCACTGACACATAGAATTCAACTCAACATGACATAGTCTATATTAATGAAATTCAATGCATCAAATTATTTGTATGTATATGTAGAGATGATACCTTTATCTAAAAAAAGTTTAAGAATGAAATAGGGAAATCTGAACTTTTTATGAGCATAACACATGGTAAGAGAAGTGTTTCAGTCAGGAATTTTTCAGAGGGTCACAAGAAGAGAAATTCAGGCATGAAGACTAAATTTACATAAAACTTGGTCTGCTTTGCAGGCAAAAACAAGACTTGTCACCCTTTAGAATTTTCTTAGAGGGTATTGCAGGTTTTGAAATGGTAATATACCCTCATTTAGCAGTTAATGGAAACACTAAAGAGTAAATGCCCAACTTCAGTTTCTGCATTGATCAAAATCCACCTTTTGTGCATCATGCAACCAATACAACAGTGATGATGATGATGATGATGATGATGATGATGATGATGATGATGATGATGATGATGATGATGATGATGATGATGATGATGATGATGATGATGATGATGATGATGATGATGATGATGATGATGATGATGATGATGATAATCGCTCTATCAGATATGAAGGTGCCTGGTCATGCAATTTTAGCTTTGCAGGTTAGCAAAATAGCAAAAGGATTTTAGGGTTGCTCTGAAAATCATACTTCCTCAAAATTGACTTTTTATCCTTTTAGGTTAAAAGTACTGGTGATCTCCCATCATACCAAGTAGCTTTGTTATGACCTTTTTAGTTTTATGAAAATTGAGCCCAAAATTGTTCATTGGTGTGCATATCTTTTATAAGTGAAGTCATGAGTCAATGTTTACTTAAAATGCAAATGTACCTGACCCGAGAGCTGGGGATGTGCCATGATGCATTGTGCACCCAATATCTGGTGCCATTAAGTGCCTGTTTATTTAGCAATATGTAACACAATAGGAGGTATGGATATGAACCGGAATCCCATGCTGCCACCTAGACTGCAGCAAGAAACTTGACAGGGAGAAGGGTGTATTCACGTGTTACGCAGGGCCAAGAGTGCTTCTGTGATAAAAGGAGCAACTTGAAATGCAAAAAAGCTTAAGAAAAGTCATTCACTAAGTTAAAAACATACAGGATGCTTAAAATATCTAGAAAGATTAACTTGCTTGGTAGAAAAAGTGTTATTTCTGGATGGTTAAGTAACATAACTTGTAAAAGTGCCCTGATCATGGCAGAGGTTTAGTTCTGTTGCCTAGCAACTGACGGGACCAGAGCAGGTCTGCAGCTAAAAAGAGCCTTTTGCCCTACGCATGTGAAATTTACAAGGTAAAACTATATTGTGGCTCAAGCTTGGGAAAAATAACATCAAAAAGCTTAATTTTCAATGTATTCCTATGTATGTACGTGTACATTGTAACAACATGCCAAAGGGCACATCCTTTACATGACGGTAATATACCGGTATAATAAAGAATAAAGTGAGAGAGTCAGTAGATTTGATGTAACAGCCTATTATTCTTTTGAATTACCTCTTTCACCTTTGATAACAGCCTCTCAGAATCATTTTTAAAATATAAATTCTGATATTTTGAGGCAATCTTGCTTGAAAACACTTAGATCAATTCTCACAAACTTACAAAGAGTGTGAAGCTAAGGATGTAATGCAGGAAGTCTTTTTTCTGTTTGTTGATATTCCATGTATCTATGTGATTTTTGAAGCTTCAAAAACAAAAAAACTGCCAAGGTCTGCTTAAAACACTTTCAATACATGTAAATGAAACCTGTCCTATGTGAAGAAAAAAATGACTTTGTAAGTTACAGTTTAAGGTGTAATGTCACAAATTTTCAAACTTTAGCTCCCACATATTTGGAGTGATCTTGACAAAAAGTGTAAATGAGACTCCTTGACAAAAGGACCAATCTTACACTTCTGAATGCAAACTTCAAAAGTTTATTTCAACATAAGAGAAAACTACAAATCTCTACAAATCAAGAAAAAGTTGGAAATTTGTGATCCCTTGTTCTAGACTTGCAGGCTACAAGTGGCTACAAATCTAGCAACACAGCTCTGCACACTCTGTAGGCAGCCAAATAGGCAGTCTGGGAGTCCTAAAGCAGGGCTTTTCAATAGCCCAATCTGGGATGACCAAAGCATGATCTTCTGAGGCACACAAGTGTCATAACTGAGCCATATTCTTGCTTCATGTACAAATAAAAGAATGCTGTTTTGAAGACTACTCTCTTATGTGTTTCTTCATGTTGGACATGGTAGAGTCAAACAAAATTCCCATATTCCTTGCTGCTTGTGTTGCTCTCAATGTTTCACTACCAACAGTTAACATATTGAGTGTCATGGTTGCATTTGCATAACAAGAATACAAGATCAGGAACTTGGTTTTATTATCATTTAACTCGAGTTTGCTAACTGGTATCCAATATCAAACCATTTTGATGTGGTTTTTCATATTAATTTTATCGACCTTACTTGCTATGGGATCAACAAACTTAGAGGTGATACACAACTGGGTGTCATTAGCATGAAGATGAAATGACAGACAACCACTGCTTTTGCTAGTATGCCCTAGTGGTAGAGTGTAGAGTATGAACAAAAGTAGAGCCAACGCTGATCCTTCGGGCACACCACACAGAAGACAGTGATTTTGTGATGAACAGATCTATTTTGACATAATGACTCCTGTCAGAGATAAGATCTTATCCAGGCAAGGGCTAAACCACATATGCCTACCTGATGCTGTAGAGGGCTTTAATACCTGCCCTTGGCACCAGTATGTAGTGATCAACCATATCAAATGCAGCAGACAGATCTAGAAGCACAAGGTTCAGCATTTTATGTAAGGCACAAAGGCTGTCATTCTGTACCTGTATATGCAGTACTGCAGTCTCTGCATTGTGAAATTGTTTTCAGGTGGATTGAAATAGTGCACACAATGCATTGTTTGTCATGTGGTGCTTAATGCTTGAAGCAACAACTTATTTGGTGACTTTTGACAGACAAGACAGGTGCGATATCAGGTGGATATTCTGAAATAGTTCATTGCCTACATTTTTTAGTGAGGGCAGCACGGTGGCAGTCTTCACTTGCAATGGTAATGTAGCAGTTGATAAAGATGTGTTGATAATGTGAGTGATGATTTGATGAAGGAAATTGAACCAGCCTTTGAGAGGCCAGGTTGGTATATTGAATTTTGGCAAATGTGTAAACATGCATGCCACTATGTGTACTACTTGCATGTTGAAAGTTTTTTTTTTTTTTTATCTTCTTTCTTTATATTCATACAATATTAAAAAATTTATTTGATATTTATTATTTGACCCGATTTTGTGTTTTTGTTTTTGTTTTTTGTTTTGCACAATTATCCGCTGACTAAATTACTATTGAGTATTTATTTGTTACTATGGACATTCAGATGTGCGGGTGATCAGCACAGTTTCAGTCGCATTGACATCCACCAATAGGTGGCAGCACTAAATAGATTTACTGCAGCACATGCTGGAAAGTTTTTGAACAGGCCGACACGTGGCGATTTGGTCTGTAGTACAGGAGCTATGGCTGCAACCGGGAGGAATGTGCGTTTGTTGACGTGGTGCTTTCTGGTGTTTTGTCACATTAATCAAACTGAAGGTGGAGGAAGGCCGGTGATAGACGATTTGTACTGTGGCAGAGATAACTGTTATGATGGTAAGGTGTATATGATATGATGTCCAGTTGTAGTTAAAAAGAAAGGAAGAAACTGGGCCCGGTTGGCTTGTGATTGTTGTTGGGATGGGGGCCAGGTGGCCGGGTGTTGGGTTCTTGTCAGTGTGAGCATTTGTCAACTGGTTGGTGGTTTCATACCCTTTTCAACTTGTAAGTTCGTTTTCAACTTGAAAGGCAACTGAGTGAACTGATTGATTTTAATCTACGGACAGCATGCAGTCTGCATGAAGGGACTACCTACTGACTGTGTCACTGCCCGCGACTCGCGAGTGACATTTGTGCAACTTCAAACAACTCCTGTTTCTTCCGTAAATTAACTTAGCATAATTTAAGGACGACAAATTCAGCCCCAATGGCAATGAGAACAGCATGCAGGAGAACAGTAGCACCCTGTCCCGACATCATTTGTTACGTCCACTGTTTACACTTTGTAACGCATTGTGACTGCTGAGTCTGAGACATCACTGAACGTGTAGGAATCAATCGCTCGTACAGACAGGAATCAAGGAAGTAATGGATAGGGCCATTAGGGGGTCTCATTAAAAGTTACATGCCATCAAATACAATCGCATGTACTGAATGATATGAGGAAATGGATGTTGGGAGCACCACCATGTACAGCAACAGAAGCAGTCCTAGACCTAGGTTAGGAGAGTTAGGATGCTATAAAGTCACAAACAGGATTACCAAAGCAAAGTTAAAGTACTGGGGCTATCTACAAGTAGTAAGTGAAGACAGTTGATGCAGAAAAGTTTACAATGAGGTAGTCAAGGAACCAGCAAGATGGGTCATAGACATAGATAAGTTAGCAGAGAGATATGGGTTTTAGGTTTGGAGGTTGGCTTTCTGGAAGACAGGAACGCTACTAAAAGTGTACAGGACCACCTGGTAGGATGCTGGGAGAAAAATGAAATGATCGAGTTAGACAGCAACAGGGTAAACTAGAATTCTGGAGTACTATACAGGGAGGAAAGGGAATGGTGATAGCCCTGATAAGGGCTCCCATGGGAAATGCCAGAGCCTTAGAGATGGCGATGGGGTGTGTGAAGGAAAGTTTTTTGTTCTAGTTTTTTTCTCCCAGGGGGGAAAAAAGTACAAGCGATGAGTATAGGGGGATATATCCAAGACCAGGGGCCTGTCACAGCTGTGAGAGAGTGTGTGGTAGACCCCTTGCCTCGGCTCTGGTCCTGGAAAACATGGCAGCATAAGCTGATGAGGATTACCATGGCTTCCTCTGCCTCACCTCCTTTTTTTTAGGCCACCTGTGTCACTGTCACAGAACCGCGACAGAAAAACGAAGAGCCACAGGAGTATTATTACACCATCAAATACCATGCATGCAGGCCACTAATATTACTTGATTTGTGTCGTGTGGTCAATTTGCTGGAAAAAATGATGTCTTTGATGTATTTCTACTGATTTTGTAGCCTACTCTGTCTAACTTCCATTCCACTGGCCAAGCGATAATGTCTTTTCTTGTCACAAGATGGTGTGTACCATACCACATGCCATGATATTGTGGATTTCCACAATTTACCTGGGCATTTCACAATTTTCTGATCATGTCATTTTGACATTAATTTTTTTTTGTTTTAACTTTTATTTTTAAACAAGTAAATGGAAAATATCACACAAAAAACATTTTATCAGCATTTTACAGTAAACCAAATTCGACATCAGATGGCATGCTTTACACAGCGTTATGCAGTGTTATACATGTAATGCTGCTGCCAATTATCCTGATGAAAAAGAAATTTAAGATTGCCTTGAATAATGAGATAGATTCTGGCATGTGATGATGCACCGTACCTGGTGATTAATCTTGGCCATAATATGATGGCTGTGTGACCACACACTAGTGTGTACACTACTTGTTGACTCTGACAGAAGGTAGATTTGCCTAAAGTCCTAGAAACATGCAGACTGCTATAATGTCCTGAATAAGTGATGATATATCCCTGCAGACTGCTTTGTGGCCTGGAAGTGTATATATCTTTGATCTACTAGTGCTGTTGGTTTTTCCTTTAGCCCACAGAGCAATAATTTGTCTGACCATGATGTGAAGTGATGTTTAGTCAAATAGGCCAAATTTTAAATCAGTTATTTCATAAGATATATACCAACCCAATTCAAATTTGGTGGAGTTTTTATGTTTCTTTGCAAATCACAATGAAAAGAAGCGTACTTAATTTTCCCAGTGCAGACCATGCTTATACAATTATTATTTGTGTAAAATTAACAATGTTAATTTCAAGACAGACTTGCTGGACAGTTTTTGATTACAATAGTCACTATATATATATATATATATATATATATATATATATATATATATATATGCCAGCAAAGATTATACTGGAAGATATGTCTTTTCAATTAAGATGATTTTGACTTCCATTTGCAATTAGCAGACATTTAAGTGAAAAACTTAAAATTCTTTGATATCCCAGTGATGTGAGTAAGCAAATAGCAGAAGACTAGGACTCTGACAGGTTGTGTGTGCATTTTGTTTTAGTTGTGTGTCACACTTTAGAATAGAAAAGAGACCTAGGTGGATAAATCTTCAGTTACATGCAGGCAGACCTAAATCGCTGTTTTTCCCTGGGAGCCCAGAGGGAGTGGCTCATTTTTTGTGGGAGGCCGGGGCTCAAAGGGTTAATATAAATTATAGATTACAGACAGGGAATATAGCATAATTTTGATGATTCCAATTTAAAAAGAATTGGCCTTTGGTTGCATTCGATGGTATTCAATGGTATTTGATAACATGCGACTTTTAGTGATACCAATCTATAGACATGTATAGCTTCATTGCATCAATTGGTGGATCTATAATACAATTCTGTATTTTTTGGATGTGTACAAGGCATTAGATACGGAAACATGTGGTGCTGTTTCAGAAATTTATTGACAGGAATATGCCAGGTTATACTGTTAGAATTTTATTTTTACAGGCATTCATGTCATTTCATGAATACTAGATGGTCTGGTTGCATGTGAAGTACCATGCCCATGCCATGGGTCCAGCAAGGGATTAGAAACCATAGTTTTTGTACCAGCATGGTGAATGACTGGAATTCACTGTAACAGAATAGTGAATTACTGGAATTCACTTCATGAACTTGGAACATGTTGTCAGCACAGAAATTGTTACTGATTTCAAGAATAGACTGGACAGTCACTGACTTCCCACGCAAGCATGAAAAGAAACTGTACCTCATAGATCATATAGGTTAGGAATCAACCATGCAGGCAAAACTAAATTGAAGGGTGTCCCTATTCACCTCATTTCCCCAGATTGAACCGGATTGCATCATGTGGAAGAAGATGTGTCAATTTTTAAGTATTCGTGATATTTTACAAATTTATTTTTTGTGTGTGGATTTTTTTTGTGGTTTTTCTTTATCTTGTTAATAGAAAAATAAAATATTGTAGTTTCTTTCAATTCAATCCACTCATTTTGAAAGACAATGCTCTAAAGTATTCATTTAGCCTGAGCCTCTCATTGAAAATACATGTTTGTTTCAAATGCAATAGACTTTAATTTGTAGCTTACATAATATCTTATTAATTTTTAGAAATCAAAAGTGATTTGGAGTCCTTAGGATATTCCAGGAAATGGCTGAAAGTAATGGTTTACAAAATTGATTCGGTTTAGGCAACAATACATTATTTTCATTGTTATAAATTGTGAAAAATAGAATTGACACTGAAATTTTATTGTCATTTTATTTTTCAAATATTTTAGTTCTCTTGATACAATAGAATCACTCTCTGACATGCACAAGTCACATAAGCTGGGTGCATTGCAAGCTGTAATACACAAAATGATTAAACAAGATCTCTGATTTTCCTAAACCGAACCAGTTGCATGGTTCATCAGTCATTCCTCCATAGGGGAGGATGGTAAATTTTATTATTTGCTTTAGGAAGAAGAGAATGGTTCGGGTAAGGTAATAATTATCTTCTGAAAATAATGCCATATTTCACCCTCACAATAATCCTTAGGTGTGACTGTAATTTAAAAATGCATTCAAAATAAAAACAATGTCAACACAGCACCAGGCAGGCCTACATGTATGGGTGTCTTTGATCATCTGTCCTAAGGTCACTGAGGACACAAAGTTAAGGGCTCACTCATTGTTGTCTTTCCACATGCAACAATATTCATCACATGAGTTGCACAAATAAGCTATGATTACATGTGGAGCGAAGTGTCATCTGGTGGACAATTTTTATATTAAGCTTTATATGTTCAGAAGCCACTTGACTCACAGCTTTGAAATGAACAGGTGCAATATCGCCACGATGCCAGCAGAGCATTAGGCCCATGGGCCTCTTGTTTTCTCAACAAATTAATCAAACCACAAACTTCAAAAGACTATTGTCACTAAACCATGCTAATTTTAAATCAAACAATAGCACTAGTTTCCATATTGAAAAACTGAGAGGAGAGCATTTGCACAACACATTTTTTTCTCTGTCCCAGGTGGACCCTCTTGAAAACCCTTAGGACCCTCCAACTGAAGTGAAAGGATCCCCTGGACTCTCCGAAAAATCCTAGTGGAAACAATGGAAAAAGTAGCTCAGTCTCCATAGCACTTGCCATGTCTTCCATTTGAAAATGTGCATTATACTTATGTTAGTTTACATGCTATTTCTATTCCAGTGCTGGATGTTCCAAGGGAGTCGACAAGAGTAAGTAGATACATTTTAACATATTCACATGTACCAAAGTCGTGGTTGTCACTTGTATTATGCATATGCATCTGTAATATTGAAATATTTTTTGTCAAAGTCTGAATATGGTATACATGCAACTAGAACTGCATGAGAAGATAAAATCAAATACTCAAAAACCACGATGGAAATTAATCACCAAACCACTACTGATGCCTTGTCTTTTGCTCTGCATTATTCATTAAAACTTCGTAAAAATGGTTTTCATATCAGTATTATATGAAGTGTGAGAAACCATTAGTTATAAAAAGTTGCAAGGCCAGTAAACACATTTCCAAGTAATGAAACAAGTGATTTCCTGACCAGTACAGCCTGGATCAGCATTGTGCTGGGTCAAGATACGGAGTGAAAGAAAGGTACATGACAACATTGTTGTGGCATTGGATAGAACTACAACTGACAAAGAACCCCAAGATATTGTAGGGTCATTCATTCAAAGTTCAATGCCTAGAAATGGCCCTGGACCTCCCCACACCCTCACTCGCACCCCTAGCTAAAATTTCCAACCCTGTGACCCGTAAACATGCATCTACAATTTGCATGTTTACTACAGTGGGACTAGTCAAATTCCAATTGAGGAAAGTTCAAATCTCGAAGCACTAGCCATGTGGGCAACCAGAAATTTGGGTTTTCTAAGTGAGATTTGTATTGCTGGATATATGTGTATAAGCAAGTTCAAATGGAGAGTTCACTAGTAAAATGCCAAAAACTGCTAGTCCTGAGGATTAGAGCAGTAAAAAGAATTGCAGAGTCCTGGTATAATATGCCAGCACAAGGGTTGTCTCAGTGATATATATATATATATATATATACACACACATATGTGTACACACATATATATGTATACATATATATATACACATATATACACACATATATATATGTATATATACATATACACATATATACATATATATATATATATATATATATATATATATATATATATATATATATACATATACATACATATATATATATACATATACATACATATATATATATGTGTGTGTGTGTATATGTAGATGTGAATTTAAGTTTGTCATGTATATGGCCGTGACTCGCTTTAGTAAGCCAATATAGTAGGAATAATACTCACCTCTATGTTAAAAAAGCTCTGATACAGAAATTGGCTGTGATGCCCAGCCACACATGGAACAAGTAGACTTTCGTTGCATAAATTCTTCATATGTTTACACAAACTGTTCTGTAGTGCAAGCCCAGTTGTGGTAAACAAGAATATTCATAATATTGTATAAATAACTGTAGGAAAAAGGTGAACTAAAAATGGTAAGAAAGATCACAGTGTTTTTTGAGCTTTTAGCATGTCAAGCAGTCTTAACGTTACCAACTTATCTGAATGAGATAATACGTATAGTTTGAAGTTGAATATCTAATGGCAAATGTGGCATTCTGTTTGAGTTTTCATATTGCATGTTCCGTAGGTATGTGCAGCCAGTAGATTATGGAATTTGAAGTTAATGTCGTTTAATATCTCTTTCATTTTGCTACTTCTATTGAATGTAGGAAAATGGAAATATAGTACTTAATGCGAAGAATTGAAATAAAAGTACATGTATTGATTTTATAAATTTTGGATTTTTTGTTTCAATGTGCATGTGATGCTTTTAGTAAGATCACACTGAAATTGTCATAGGTTCGAGTCCCACTCGTTCCGAACATGAAACATATATTTTCGGCATTTCCTTAATGCTGGTGGATTTAAGTCCCCGATTCTGGAAATAAATGCTGACTCGGTAAATAAACTGCATTACCGTGTTGATATGGCACTCGCACATAACTACCTCCATTGAACCATTCTTTTTAGGAATGGGGATTTGGTCGAGTGGATATGTGCGTTTCCCATTTCAGCTAGGCGACTGGTGCCAAAGGTTGCAGGTTCGAGTCCCACTCGTTCCGAACATGAAACATATTTTCGGCATTTCCTTAATGCTGGTGGATTTAAGTCCCCGATTCTGGAAAAAAAGCCGACTCAGTAAATATACTGCATTACCGTGTTGATATGGCACTCGCACATAACTACCTCCATTGAACCATTCTTTTTAGGAATGGGGATATGGTCGAGTGGATATGTGCGTTTCCCATTTCAGCTAGGCGACTGGTGCCAAAGGTTGCAGGTTTGAGTCCCACTCGTTCCGAACATGAAACATATATTTTCGGCATTTCCTTAATGCTGGTGGATTTAAGTCCCCGATTCTGGAAATGCCGACTCAGTAAATATACTGCATTACCGTGTTGATATGGCACTCGCACATAACTACCTCCATTGAACCATTCTTTTTAGGAATGGGGATATGGTCGAGTGGATATGTGCGTTTCCCATTTCAGCTACGTGACTGGTGCCAAAGGTTGCAGGTTCGAGTCCCACTCGTTCCGAACATGAAACATACATATGTACTCAATTTAGATCTCAGGTCAGAAAAACCCATGAAACAACATTAATATTTTATTGTGCTCATCCTCAATTATTTATTTTGTAAAAAGTAGTTTTACTAATAAGTTGTCAATTTGTAACTGTTTTCAGAGTGAGATTGTCAAGGTCTACAGGAAACTGGCAAGAAAATGGCATCCAGATATGCACAAAGGAGAGGTAAGCTGTGATCACTCGGTTTGAACTATGAACATTGTGGGCACAATGGAATCATGAAAGTAACACTTATTTGATCATTTAAAGGTGACCAAGATAATATTTTCATTCTAGAATGTGAGTGTTTAAAATGATTCTGATGGAAAGGTGATGAAACAACTTTTAAAATCTTGTTTTTGTACTGAAAATGTCATTTAAATTGCTATGTGGACAGGGCAATTGGCCAGGCCTGTAAAAATAACATAGAAATTAAATTGTGCAGCTTTGTGTATAGACTTTAAGTTTAGAGTCTTATTATGGTTCAGGCATTTGGTACAAGCACACATTATTAGGACTCGTTTTCTTTTCTCTTCATATATTGTCCATAATGCAAACTGTTCTGTCAGGTCACTACATTCCATATAGTCTAGTGAGACATTCATGTAAAAGATATTTTTCATAGTTTTTTATTTTATTTTATTTTTGTACTTTATGTTTTGACAGGAGGAGAAACTTGCAGCACAGGAAATGTTCCAGAAGATAGCCACAGCATATGAGGTAAGAATTCAAACTTTTTTCAGGATAAATTTTTCCACTGTGAGACCTGCAAGGACTGTCTGTAATATCTACCCCAAGTGTTAGACAGGCTGTCAGAACTGCTTCACATTTCAAATAAGTTGTGACCATGTATTATTAATGGGATGATGTCATGATTTTAGCCTGTTAATACAGATGTACCACAGCATCAACAAAAGTGCCTTAACTGGAATCCTCTACATATATAGATATGATGTGCAAAGTTTGTGGACAGCTTTTAGTGACGTGCCTGTCATGGTTGTAAACATGGAGTGTACATAGGGCATCTGTGAACATGTAAATGTGTCCATACACCTATTTGTGCACAGAAGGTTTGTACATACAAAACACTCCAGTCAAAGTGACCATCTTCTTAAAGAATTGTTATGTCTACAATAAAGTTTCAACAGAAAACCTTGTAATGTGTTTTTCCTTGAAAAGCCCAACTTGAATCTTATATTGCAACCTTTTTTGATTGAAATGACCAGCGGGAAACTGCACGTAAGAATTAATTCAAATTGTCTCTAAATTACATGTAAACTAGATATCTCCGACTGTAGAGTTATCAGGAAGAGTAAGCCTCCCAGTGCTCACAATCCAATTCTTGTGTTCATATGTAGGTAAATATGTAGGTAATGCTATAATATGTGCCCTCAGATGCAGCTTTTGGTAACATAAAAATAACCTATTCTGATTGAAAGCGCTACATTACCTTTACCTGTAAGCAAATATATACCATATCAAATTAGGCAACTGTGAGCCCCAAAGCTGGACTACATATTGACTTCAGTTTCATCTGTATCAAGTGAACAGATTTAAAGTACTGCAAAAATATGTAAGAATAGGTCAAGGTCACAAGCAGATCAACAAGTATTAAATGATGTCACCTGTTCACTATGATGAAACCCTTTCCCTGTGCAGGCCTCGGCTATAGTAGGGATAGGCGACAGGTTTTAGTCATAGAGAGCACAGCATGCTCCAAATATAGGAATTATTTGGCCCTAGTTTCAAACTTGCAGAAGGAATGTTTAATTTGGGCAAATGTTTGCCCTAAGTTAGGGTATACATCTATTGAAGGCAGTTTCTAATTAGAGGATTAAGTTCAATTTGTTTAAAGAAAAAAGAAAAAGAAAAGAAATATTTTTAGGTCAAGGTCACCAGTACATGTTTATTAGCAAATACAAACCTTGCTCCTGTTTCATTATCTGAATGGTCTGAAAGCATTTGGGTGCTGTTTCTTATTTCAATTTACAACATATTATGTCCTGCTTCTAATTTCCATAAGCACCATACATGTATCAAATTCAGTTTGCATTGTTTGTACATGTAAGATTAACTTTCATATCTGTCATGCTCAACAGACTGTTAAGATATTTGTGTGGAGCTAATACTGGTGTTGTCTGTGTTCAGGCTTTGCTGGGCACTGGTACTGGATTCTGGTTATCAGATCTACATGTTTATGGTGACATGGCATGTGTTATACATGTATTGTATTTTAACTGTGTAGCACATGTAGATAGCTGCAGACTGGCTTACTGGTGTTCAGAGTGGATGATTTGAATTGTCTGAACCACCGGACTTAACCCATTCCTGGTCAGAGTATGGCTGAGTCAGTAGCTTTCCTTAGCACAGGTTGGACTCATTGCCCACAACCTTTGCTAGGGAAATCTATTGATCTAGGATGTGTCATTATGAATGGTCTTACATAGAAATCTCAACAAAAACATTTTCTAGTAACAAGACACTTTAGTAAAAACATTAAGGCAGATGACAATTTACATCCAGGTACTTTTGGGCAATTTGAGCGGGAAGGGTCAATGTAGCTGCTGTGTGGTTAAAGCTTGAAAATCTTTTTTTTTTTTTTCTTGTTTCATGAAAAGAATTTGTATTGGACAAAGCCTTGAACTCGCATCACTCGATGAAATTTGTTCAAAGCAAACCACACATAAAGCCAGCTGGAGTTGTATTGGGGCATTGATTGGTTTGATAGTGACATGAATAGTTGATTCATGCGTGTTGATCCAGATGGTGGCAAACCAGGGCAGTATACACAATTAAAAACTCAGGCCAACTGTGCTGCATTCAAGAAAGAAACAAATTGTGTAAGATGATATGGCCCTGTCGCTTGTCTGTTAGTGAATGATTGTCTGAAAAGGAGATTTTTCTGTCGGCTTGCCTGCAGAACAGACCTCCGTCCATGTAAAACATAGTCATCACTTTCCTTAAGTAGAGGAAAGACAGAACTTGGATCTCCTGTTGAGTCAAGTGTCATCATCTCTCAGATTCTCCCCTTCCCACCCCCACCCTCACCTCCATCCACAACCAAACTTGGACTGAATTCTTAAGCTGTCAAAATAGATGCAGTGTTGTGGGGGATGGGGTGGTGTCAGGGATATCTGTAGTAGTCAGGATGCTCCATAAAACAATGTGTTGTATCACCAAGCAGTAGAATTTTGTTGCCAGGTTTTGACACCTATGTTGGTTTTCTTGGGGAGGGTTGAAGGTATGGATATGTGACAGTGGCCTGACTGTGCCAGCCATACTTCCAAGAGCATATGACTGGGACACATTAACAGATCCTTTGCATCTTGCTTTGTTTGGCCATGTGTTTTGCGTGTTATGCATAACTTTTCTTGGTGCAGGTTGAATACATTGTGCATAACCTGCACCAAGGAAAGTTATTAACTTGATCTTATTCTGACCAGGAAAGCGTTAATTTTCAGGTTGTCATTCTGTTTATTGTCATAAAGTCTGGAAAAGGAAAGTAGTTGTAGAATGACATTTGTTTTCAGGTGTCGCTTCTGTTTACAGATGATATTACAGAGACATTACATAAAAATGTTTCTGAGAGGTAAATGTACTTGTGAGGTGGCCATGTTATCATAGAGGGAAAAGTTACTTTAGTGTTTGTTGGTTTTAAGTTATTATTGAGGGAAGGCTGCAAAAATACACATTGGTGATGCACTGAGGCTGGAGACAGAATTATGAGACAACATCAGAACCAGCAGCTCTTGCCCTGTGCTGTGTGAAGGTGTGCACTGGGAATAGCACATGCTGAATAATGGCAGCCATTCAATGCATCATTGGAAATTTTGCCATGGTTCCATGCTTGCATTAAATGTGGATAACTTAGAACTATATACATGTATGTAATTTTACCCTTGAAAAGCTCAAATGCAATCATGCAATATTAGATTCATGTGCATGTCATATGGGCAAAGACCAGACACTGCCTGTTATGACTTTTAGCCATTATGGTTCTTCCTGGAGGCAAGATGAAAGTATCGAGTATACTTTTCATGTCTCAGCTCTGTAAGGCATGTTTTGTTAATGTAAATTTCATTTAGAGTAATTCTGTATTGGTCATAGCTTGTATTATATCATGAGCCTGACTATACTTTGGTGCATTCATTCTATGAAACAAGCTACATTTCAGCAATAGCGCTATTGGGACATTTCTATTAACAAATTCCATACTATGGTCACAGGCCTGGGTCAGTGGTTCTGGCACTGCCTGGCAAGTCATGCTGCAGCAGTCGCAAGGGCAGCTGCAGCATGACTTGCCTGGCAGTGCCAGAACCACTGACTTAAGACTATAGGCATGTTGGCACTTGAACAAGAGCTCTTTTCATGAAGAATTTAAATGTGCAATTGCTGTCTTAAATCTAGGTAAATATACAGAAAAATCAGGAACTGGTATGGAATGAGTTAAAGCACCATTTGATTATGATACTTGATTATTAAACTTGGTGTCTGTGTTTGAGCGGTATTGGTGGGGCAAGTGGAGCGCTTGCCAGCAGAACAGACCAAGTTCTGTGTTTTGCCCATTTGAGCAGAATTCAGAGACACAGAGCCTGATATGCTAAGGAGACAAGTAAACTGCAATATTTCCGAAGTATGTACATAGGATGCAAAGCAGCACTGAGTAGCCTACAGCTGCTAGGAATGTGTTGGTGGGAGAGAACTGAGTGGCTGTTGAAACCAGCCTATGTGAAAGCAAACACAGTCATCAATAGTGTGGCAGCTGGTCTCAGTGGTTCAAACTGAAAAAACATGGCATATTTACATTTATGACTTTGACTTTGATAGCAGTCGTATAGTCAATAGTTACAATGTTCATTGATGTCTTTGATAACAGTCCTATATTTGACAGTCATGAAAATTGTATTGATATTGAAGTGGCCACGTGGATTAATTGTACAACCTTAGCATACCCAATTAAAGGTGTGACTGTCAATTTATGGAAGAAAAACACTTAGATTGAAGTCCAAATTATCAATATTACATAGAAAGTTACCATGGTTATTAGAGGGAGTTATAAATTACCTAAGATTACTGAACAGGAAATTATTTTGTTGTAGTTGTAATGGGATAATGCAGAGCAGAGATAACCATCAAGATAGTAGATGAGATTTTTAAACAAGGTTGCACAGTGTTGTAATATGATTAAATAGGTATGAGTATCTCCTTGGCCTATGAATAAGTTGGAACTTTTGACCTCAGATGCATCACTGTTGTAATCAATGAAGTGATGCTTTTTTTTCTTTTTTTTTCTTTTTTTCTTTTTTTTGTGATTGTCTTAACAACACAGATTTTTTGATGATGATGAAACTGGCACAGTACTGTGGCCCCCAAAATCATGGGGGCAGTTTGAATGTTTGATCTCTATGATATGGAGATCGGCAAAGTGTGGGATTCAGCATCCTATATGTTTTCTGAACCCCACAGGGAATCTGCAGCACAGTAAATAGTTCAGTTCACTCTGTCAACACACCTGTCCTAACACCCTGTAAAAATGAGTAGCAGTTCCTACACTGCATACCATTGTAAAGCAACTGAGCCACACTTTCCCATTATTTATATTAAAAGTGTCCAATCTGTTTTTGCAGCGAATTTAAATTATTGTTAATTATGTGTGGAACACTCAGGTTCAAATTTTGTTGGCCAAAACATACATTTCACAAGTGTACTGCAAGTGTGTAGTTGGAGACAGTGGTCCCAAAAGTGTGAGCAATTATGTGAAAAGGACTGTATGTCACATTTTGAAAGCAAAGGGCTTAATTTAAGAACCATAAAATAGACAATTAACATATTTTCTCAAACTTAAAGAAAATATAGAAACAAATACAGATTGTGAGCCCAGATCCAGTTAATCATATGCATGAAAATAGCATTCTTGGTATTGCTTGTTTCAATATACATGTAATCATGTGTGACAATCTGCTGTGTTTGGTCCCTCTTAAAGTTTCGTCTGAACTGGAAATGATGTTTGAGGTGCAGGACCACTGGACTGAGTTGCTAAGTCATGGTTAGAGACAGTTGATAAGTTTTTTTCTAGAATCTTGGAATTGGGGTGATATGGTAGTACTACTTGTAGAAGGTCTCTGTTAAAAGCAAGAAGTAGACCTACGTCTGTCTTTTCATGTAGTTCCAATGATGTACATCAGAAGTAAACACTGCCACACATGTCCACAGCACCACCTGCTTTATTTAGACCTCCCTTACGACAAGGAGTGGTCTTTCTAAGGATTCGAGACAGACTAAATGTTTTAACATGCTGAAGCTGCAGGGAAAAGGGTGGTCCTTCTAAGGTGGACTAAATGTTCTTTACAAAAATTTAAGGCCCTCGTATCACTTCGTTTGGGTAGTTGAACTTATATATGTGGTACATACAAAGACAGTTGTGTGTTGTTGTGTTTTTCAATCCACAATGCAGCATTGCTGAATTTACTTTTTTCAGTGCAATTCCTTGTACCAAATCACAAAGACTTATGGAAAATACGATAAAGCAAAGAGTAGAAATTTTGAACCTGGTTTATGGAATTCTTTTTATGAATCACGGAACCACTATCAAGAACAACTGAAAATTGCTGAGGATGAACACAAAAATGAATTGGGCGCCGATCTGAACAATTCCTCTCGATCAAGTAAATGCTAGTGGCGCACTGTAAAACACTTCATGAATAATAATCATTCTACAACCGTTCCCTCTCTAATTCACGATGGCAGACACATACCAGATAGTTTGTCCAAAGCTGAAATATTCAACTCTTTTTTTCTTGAGCAATCTAAAGTCGATTCTTCCTCAGCATCATTACCTGAAATTACTGACCCTCCAGTGCCCATCATTGATTCGATAACTATAACAGAAACAGAAGTCCTAGATATACTTTTAAGTCTCGATACAAGCAAAGCTTCTGGTCCTGATGGGATAAGCGCAAAGCTTCTTAAGGAAGCCTCACCTGCTATCTCTCCATCACTCACAAAATGATTCAACATTTCTTTAGTTAATAAAAAATTCCCTTTAGCTTGGAAACATGCACCTTTAGCTTGGAAACAAGCAAACGTTTCTCCCCTTCATAAGAAAGGCCCTGATAATTTATATAACATCTACAGGCCTGTGTCACTACTTAGTTGCACGAGAAAGGTATTCGAGAAAATAGTCTTTAAGAATGTTTTCAATTTCTTTAGAGATAACACTGTCATATCTGCTCACCAATCAGGGTTCATCCCTGGTGATTCAACCATAAATCAGCTACTCCTTCCATATCATGAACTATGTCTGGCTGTCGACCAACAGAAAGAAGTTCGAATAATTTTTCTAGATATAAGTAAGGCATTTGATAAAGTTTGGCATCCTGGTTTGTTGCACAAATTAAGGAAAGCCAGTATTATGGGAGATCTTCTTGCTTGGTTTACATACTATTTACATAATTGTTATCAACGTGTGGTCATTAACGGTCAGTTTTCCAGCTGGGGTAAAATTTGTGCTGGTGTGCTGCAAGGTTCTGTTCTCGGTCCTCCTATGTTTCTGATCTACATAAATGATATTGTTAATGTTGTCCGTTCTAACATAAAAATGTTTGCTGATGATACCTCTCTCAATATGACTGTTGATAATCCTGTCACTGTGGCTCGAACTTTGAACATGGATCTTTCAGATATTGACCAATGGTCTAAAGATTGGCGTGTCATGTTTAATGCTTTGAAAACAGATTCAATGCTCATTTCTCGAAGGGCTCAAACACCTATTCATCCCCCAATCCTATTTCAAGGTCATGTTTTGCAAGATGTAGCTCAACATAAACATCTAGGAGTTACATTGCGCTCTGATTTAAGATGGTCAGACCATATTGCTGACATATCCAACAAATCAATGAAATTGATTAATATTACGGAAAGTTTGAAATTTACATTGGATTGGAGAACACTGAAAATTATTAATACTTCCTTCATCAGGCCTATTTTAGATTATGGTAGTCAAGTATGGAGTGGCTGTACAGCTCAAGATGAAGATAAACTTGAAAGCATACAGCTTAATCCGCCCGAAATGTAACTGGTGCAATGTATGGAACTAGCAATGCTAAATTATATAAAGAAACTGGATGGTTAACCTTAACTAAATGCCGGGAAATTTCATATCTAACCTTTATGTATAAATTAGTTTATAAACTTGTTCCGGACCCATTATGTTCTATTCTTTCCACTGCTTCTTTTACTGGAACTCCTACCTACACCACGCACCAACAATTCGATCTCCTTCACTTCCGAGCTCGCACCCACCTTTTAGATAAATCTTTCTTTCCCTCAACCATTAGATTATGGAATCAACTACCTCTCGAAATACGGAAGTCAGACTCTATCCGTAAGTTCAAATCAAGCATATCCCAACCAGTAATCAAAGCCATAAAGTTTGAGGAGTTGTACAACTTTGGCAATAGATTTTTAGCTATTTAGCATACATGCCTCCATTAAGATGCTAGCCAATTGAACTCGCATCTTTTCAAGATTGGCATGAAAAATACCTAAAAATGTTCCTTTGGCGCACCTTATGAAGATTCTTGCCATTATTTTTTCATTGCCCTAATTACACTGTTCCCCGATCAAACCTTCATACTGTTATTTTACAGTATGCTCCTTTTACGTTACAGACAATACTCTATGGGTCCTCTAATTGTTCTCTTATGGAAAATATCGAGATATTCTCAGCCGTACATAATTACATCTCTGTAACCAGACATTTCAAGTCATGTGTTGGTTGATCGCTAATCGCTTGCACAAGTATTCATATTACTTTATTGTTTATATACGGTACAAACAACTTACCAAATTCTGCAACATGTGTAAAAATATATAATTATTGTTATTGACATTGTGAATATTATACCTGCCCCCCTACCTGTCTTGTCGGCGTTTTGTCCTCTTCTTTATGGTTTTGTGTGTCTTGTGCTGTCCTGTGATAAGTGCCCTCTTTCCCAGTTGCATATAATCATTGCTTTTGTATTATCTTTGTAAATTCAGTAAATAAAATATGTTTAAACCAAAGACTTATGGAATTAATAGAAAATATTTTTCTTGCACACATTTTATTGCTCCATTCGTATAAACAATTGATGCATGTCACCTGAGGTTTCATGAATTGTGATCAACTAATGTCAGTCAACTCATGATTATAATTGGTATTTACCTTTCAAAATGCAGAGCAGCATTTCAGGTGAACATCTTTCCACATTAATGACCAGTTCTACATGCGAACAGCCATGCCCATCATACTGGCACTTTTTTAAACATGGAGAAAACTGAATATTATACAGTATTTATTTAATGATGTTAGGAATCAATAAAAACGTCCGGATCAATTTAAGCTATTGGAGTTGGAGCTAAAATTGATCGTGGATTCAGAACCAAAAGAATTGTCAGTGGAATAACTTTTTATGAAAGAGGAGATATTCTGTCTGTCTGTCTGTCTGTCCCTCTCTCAAGCTATTGCATAAGTGCCAATTCCAGCTCAATTCCTAGACTTGATGCTGCAGGTGCACACAATGAAATACAAAAAAAAGGGTGTAGAATTTAAATTTCTGCCAATTTGGAACACTTCAGCAATTGAAATGATGAATATCTTCACAATTATTGTAGAAAGACATACAGTTCTTAGTTCAATTCATAAGTTTGTGCTGTAGGTGCATTCTACAAACCACAAGCAAAAGTTGTATGTTAATTGGGTACACTTGAACAGTGTATCTTATCTTCAAAACTAGTATAGGTAGAGGTGCCATTACAACTTAAATTCAAAGATTTGTGTTCTAGACATATTTAACAAACCACCTACCAAAGTTGAAAAATTAAGATTTATGCTAATTAGGGATACTTAAGCTATTCAAATGCTGGATTTCCGCAGAACTTTTGTAGCTGGAGGAGACACTCAAAAGCATATCCTGTGAACAGTAAAGAAAAAGTAGTAGGATTTCAATTTGTGCAGTTTATGCTCATCTGTTTATATGTTGATTATGCCCCCCTTCTACCAGAAATGGGGTATGTGGTAATCATTTTTCCATGTGTCTGTGCATCTTCTTTTCATGTCTGGGCAATAATTTGCTTGTCCTTCAATTTAGATTAATGGAACTTAAGACACAGGTGCATCTGGACATAAGGGTGTGTCATGTATCAAAAGTAGGTCACTGGGTCCAGTATCTGGGTCACAGTGACATATTCTTGTAAAATCATGTCCAGGCTATAATTACGTTACTATATATGTAAGTTAGATCAATGAAACTTTACACGCAGATGCATCCACACAGAAGAGTGTGTCTGTACCAAAGGTAGGTCACTAGGTCAAGTATCTGAGTCATAGTGACATATCCTTTTATCCTAAAACCTATAATTCCCTTACTATTTAACTTACTTTCATGAAGCTTCACACACACATATATCTTGACCTAAAGGTGTGTCATGAGACAAAAGTAAGTCACTAGGTCAAGTATCGGGGTCACATTGATACAAACATGTAAAACTATATTATACTTCATGTCTGGGCTGTAATTCGGTTGTCCTTCAAGTTAGATTAATGAAACCTAGCACACAGGTGCATCTGGACATAAGGGTGTGTTATGAACCCCAAATAGGTCACTAGGTTAAGTATCTGGGTCAAACTGACAAAAAGTCATGTTGGGTTATAATTTTTGAAACTTGACACACACATATCTTGACCTAAAGCTGTGTCATGGAACAAAAGTAGGTCACTAGGTCCAGCATCTGGTCTACTCTATTCATGTCCAGGCTATAACTGGCTTGTCCTTCAACTTAGATTAATGAAACTTTATACACTAGTGCATCTGGACATAAGGGTGTGTCATGTATCAAAAGTAGGTCACTAGGTCAATTATCTGGGTCACACAGTGACATATTCTTGTAAAATCGTGTCCGAGCTACAATTCCTTTATTGTTTAATTAGTTTCATGAAACTTCACACACACACACACACGTACACATATATCTTGACCTAAAGGTGTGTCATGAAACAATAGTAGGTCACTAGGTCAAGTATCTGGGTCAGGGTGATAAGTTTATGTAAAACTGCTTTACACTTCATGCCTGGACTGTAATTCTATTGTCCTTTAACATAGGATCATGAAACTTCACACACGTGTGTATGTGGACACCAGAATGTGTCATGCATAAAAGTAGGTCACTCGGTCAAGTATCTGGGTCATGGTGGTTACCTATTTTTATTGACCACAGTCATTCCAAAATGAGATTTATGATTAGCAAGGTTATAAAAAAGGCAAGGGGGTGGGTGGGTGGTTGGGTGGCACGGGTCCAGCAATCTCTGATTGCCTTTTAATTATCTTCAAATTTGTTACAGATAAAGTATTGATCCAACTTCCATAGCCATACAGAAATAATTATTTACTTCAACATGTTCAGGTTGGGTTTTGTGCATGAATTCAACATTTGAAAGGCTACTGGTGTGATTCTCATGTTCTCTTATGTTTCGACACAGATTCAGCCTATGGATAAGAAGTCAGAATTGGAGGATTGTAATTTATGCAAGCTTTGAAGGCACACAGACAGATTTGCTTTGAAACAGATGATCTTGTACATTCTTGTATTCATTTTTGGACAAAGTTACCTTCTCCAACAACACATGGCCAATTGCTTTGAAATTGCAGAGGGACACTTTTTGGCACCCCTGGACCTTAATTGTCCAATAAGTAGTGGCAGTACTGGCATTTGCTGCTTTTTAATGAACTGTTGCTTGTTTAATTAGTGGATAGAGTGGTTCATTGGAGTTGACAAACTAGCGCATACGTGCATAAACAAAATTACATGTTAAGAGAGTGAAAGTTAGTTGCTCCAGACGGTATGAGAAAAATTATGCTCCATCCTATTCTGAAAGACAGACTCTGACAACTATCGTGGCATAGTGCACAGTAGCATCATAGGAAAACTGTTTGATTGGTTGATCTTATCAGATAATCGAGAGGATTTATGCACTGCTGGTCCACAATTTGGCTTTAAAATGGCCCCTCTACTAAGCAATGTACCTTCGCACTAGAATAGTGCATTAATTACTATCAAAATCATGACACTAATGTTAATATTGTTTTTCTTGATGCTACCAAAGTGTTTGACAGAGTGGAATATGTAAAGCTCTTTAAATTGTTGGTTAGAAGAGGAATATCTCCTGTCCTGATACAACGTCTGCTGAATATGTATACAAATCAAAGTATCAGTATAGTGTGGAACAAGTCTATTTCTAAGCCATTCACGTCAAAAGGGAGTTCAGCAAGGTGGTATGCTGTCACCAATATTATTTGGTATTCATGTTGGTGAATTGCTAGTGAAACTAAAGAAATCTGAATTTGGATGCCACATAGGTCACATGTTTTTTGGTGCACTGGCTTATGCTGATGATCTGGTACTATTGGCCCCTACTATATCTTCTCTGAATAAATTACTTCATATGTGTGCCAGCTTTGCTAAAGAGTACAATGTAATTTTCAATGCCACTAAAAGTAAGTGGTTGTCTTATATGAAAGGTGATACCTGTAATATTTTTCTCAATGGAAAACCAATTGAAAAAGTAGATTTATTTGTACATCTTGGGCAAACCATTGGACCAACTTCCTTTGCTTCATCCATTGAACGAAATGTTGGAAAATGTTTTTCAGAGGTATACTTGTTGATAGCATAATTTTAAAAAATTTATGCCTGCTTACATCACAGGTTGTTTCAGTCCTACTGTATGCGTTTCTATGGGTCACAACTCTTGGATTATTCAGATAAGGAAGTCGATAGGGTATTCGTTTCCTGGTGTAAAGCAGTCAGTTTTTTTTTTTTGGGGGGGGGGGGGGAGGAACCCACAAGAACTCATTCTGTTCTTCTTCCATTAATTTCACATGATGTGCTGATAGAAGATCGAATGTACAGATGATGCATTAACTTCATTCACAGCATAACTGACAGTGATAACCTTGTTATAAAAACATGCAGTAAATTAGTGTTTCAAGGATCCCATTCTGCTGTGGGAAGATCATTTAATTTCCTTTGAAACAAATAAAAACTGATGGAGGTACCACATTAGATGAAGAATTTGCTCCGAGTTTATTTGTTAAATCCTGTGTACAGTGCCCTGATAAAGTAAAAGCACATTCGTCTGTCATCCGGGAACTATGCGACATACGCGACCAGTGTACTACAGGTGTCTTGCGGCCATATGAGGCAAAATTACTCATTGAAGAATTGTGCACAGAGATGTAGTTTAATGTATATGTATTGTTATCACTGTAGCACTTGTTATGTTTTTCTTATTGTTTACCCTCTTATTTACCTTTTTTTGTGCAAACATACCTGTGTACCATGAGTTCAAAATAAAGGATATATATATTGTGTCTGACTGGTTTGTGACATTGATGAAAGTGTCTTTTGTGCATGATATTTACACACTTTGTAACACAATGTGGGAAAAAGTGGTACATGCAATATGCTTCTTGTTGCTAGGTGCTGAGAGATGAAGAAACAAGGAAAAATTATGACTACATGTTGGATCATCCAGGTAAGAAACTTTACCTCATGAATAAAACCGCACAATGCAATAAATGATCCAATATAGTTAAAATATCACTACTAGAAAGGTTATTATTGGCTGCAGTTGTTATGGTGGCAGCTAAATAAGGTTGTCTTTTATCATAATATGTTTGCTGACCACAGGCAAAGCTGGACTAGACCAAGCTTTATTCGAACATTTATAACTCAGTTGGGTGTGTGTATTCAGAAGATAGTTAAGTTATCCGAATTTTGTTAAGCTCTATCAGTGCCTAATATTTCATGACCCCTTGATTATTCTGTATATTTCATTAAACACACACACAGACAAAACAAATTATCCAGGATGTTGACAGCCTCTTGAAAACCTGTCTGCAGAGGTCCCTCTTGCAGGACTTCCCTTTGTTCTTGCATCATAACATTTCTGATGGCCTTGCGCCAGTGTGTGCAAAACTTGTGCACTGCTTGACTGTGTTGTTAACTGATGTTTCAGAGGAGTACTATTCCCATTACTTCTACTACTATCGGAAACGGGTGACCCCCAAGGTGGATGTCAGACTTGTCATAGCTGTCACCATTACTGTCATATCAGTGGTACAGGTTGGTATAACATAAACGTTGAATGATGTGGTTGTAGGAGTTGAAGAGTTAAACTAATATGAAACTTTTTTTCAATAAATTGGGTTGAAGAGACCAATCAGATTGCTTTGATTGCACCACGTAACCATTATTTCAGAGACCTGCCAACTTGAAGTCTTTGACCACGTGTATTCAAAATGAGAAACTGGGCTGGCTAAAATAGGTAACCCAAACTTTGTTGTCTGGTTTTATGTCCGCAATATGCATACAGTAAAACCTCTCTTACCAAACATCTCTGTATACTGAACACCATTTCTCAGTCCCAAATATGTACTTCCAGTGTAAGCAAACCTCCCTATACCGAACACATCAATATGCCCAACACTTTTTTCCGATCCCAAGGGTGTTGGGTATAGGGAGGTTTTACTGTATATATTCTGTAATGAGCAGTTGACTAACTCACTCGTTGGTTCAGACACGTGTAAGCTTTCAGTGTGTTGTGTCCTGTGTAGCAGTCGTGGCTCCACTGTAAGGGGTAGACCTGTCTGCTGCTACTTGTCATCTACACGTGTCCAGGGGAAACAGAGTTTGTCAAATCTAGAACAGCCAAAAGTAGCCATGGTGGAGTTAAAATGTTTCTGCACCTAACAGACATGTTATGTGTACATGTACATGTATAGTAGAAATGGAGAATGAAATTAATCCATTTACATGTATCCATTCAATTAAATGTCTGTCATCATATTACACGAGATAAAACCATCACCATAAGTCTGAACAAAAACCAAGTCATCATTAAAAGTTTTTTTAATCCCATTGAGTCCTAGGGTTTCATGTAATACAAGTATGTTGAGGTGGAGATTGCTTGCCTTCACTGAAGAGCCTAATAGAAGGCATGAGTTGCAGGATACAGAGATTTCCTGATGATGGTCTTGATAAAGAACTACGTTGTGAGAAAGAAAAAAATTATTTAATCAGTTATCATTGCTGAACCTGTAACTACAGGTATAATCTGTGAGACCACAATGACGTTAATTCCATTGTTGTTTAATTGACTTTTAGTATTGGAGTGCCTGGAATAACTACAATACCGCCATTTCATACCTGGTGAAAGAACCCAAATACCGAATCCAAGCCATGGACATTGCCAAGAATGAGGGCCTGATCAGCTCAAACAAGAAAAGGGAAAGAGGAAAAACGAAAGTAAGTACTTCAGCCAAAGTGCGGAGTGGAGTTGTGTACTCCGCGTAATGTAGATATACATGGACACAAGGCATGCGTAATATGAAGGACAAATAAAGACACCAAAGGCATTTTTGCCTAAAACATTAGCATTTAGCTAAATGGCTTATAACACCGGGGTCTCTGCTTTCAGAATGTGTGATTTTTGCTAAAGTGTGTAGTTTAATAGCTGCAGCCATCTATACAAGAATGTACATGTATTTAAGAAATCCATCTTTTTTGGTTCAAAACAGTGAATTTAAGGCCTTTCAATTTTTAACTTCAGTTAACTAAAAAAATGCTTACATACCCTAATAAGGGTTTTGAGACCAACAAGCTTCAAAAACTGCTGATTAAGGTCTGGATCACCTTAGTATGGAAACAAGTTCAGGAATGTACAGACTTTACAGAGGATAAGTATTGAATAAAATCATCAAATGTAAATGTGGTACACTCAGTTTTAATGCCACTTTGACCCAAAATAAAAAGTGTATATATCCAGTAGATGATGGCTGTTTCATAAAGTTTATATCTTGTACCTCTGGATTGGATATGGAATAAAAATCTTGCTATTAAAATGAGCAATTTTTGTGTCTGTGACAGGAAGAAATACGAGAGGAAGAAGAAACAGTACTAAAGCAAGTTATAGCAGAAAAAATGGACATTAGGTGAGTCTCCTGTGACAAGGTCATGTTCAGTGGTGTTAAGCTAAGAGCTGCTCCAGTTCCTTCACCCAATCTAATGTGGGAGAGGAGTGTTACTGCCTGCAATGTTTTCCAAAGTTACAGGTATGATTTTCTTAAATATGATTATTTAGGTGATCTGGATTTAATAAATGGTAGCAAAACTCAGAAAACATGGAAAAACTTTTAAAGGTAGTGGCTGTTCTGCCTGGTGATTGAGGATGGACAAGTTCACATAAAGATATGTGTATATATATATATATATATATATATATATATATATATATATATATATATATATATATATATATATATATATATATATATATATATATATATATATATATATATATATATATATATATATATATGTATATATATATGTATATATATATATATGTATATATATATATATATATATATATATATATATATATATATATATATATATATATATATATTGTGTGAAGGTCAGCTGTGACATGTAATGGTCAGCTGTGACATGTTACTAGGATTTGCTACGATATCTAGCTGTGATCAGCTGTGATGCGCAGCTGTGATCAGCTATGATACATAGCTGGGATTAGCTATGATATGTAGCTGTGGTCAAATATGGTATTTAGCTGTAGTCAGCAGAGACAAGGAGCTGTTCATGACAGGGTGAATGAAAATACCACTAGTTGTGCTGCCAGTGTACAATAATTTTGACAAGGATGTGAGTCACTGGTGACATAGTGTTACATTATGACTACGTCATTCAGCAGGCATCTTCCCTGCCGATCTTCTAAGTATGTTCTTTTGACTAAAATGTTTGAAAATAATTGAATAAATAATTTTTTCAAAAAAGCACAGAAACAAGTTCAAAATTAGTTTTGTAACGTAACACAATTTTGACTCCAAGGAAACAGTGATCTTGAGCTGTCTAGGATCAATTATAACCATTTTTATTTTTTGTCAAAATCTTGACCATCATCAGTGAACACACAAAGGGATGCTATATATGTACACACTGTCGTCACAAGCACGAAGACCTTGCCATTGTACAGTGTAGAGGCATGCTCAGTATGGTAGCTGTAAATAACTACATACATGTATATGCCATGGACACTGAATTTGAAAGAAGTTCTGGAGCACTATTTGTGTCCTGTTTTTGCATGTTTTGGTTCGAGATAGACAGGCAACATGCAGCAAAATTCAATTTCCACATTCCTGCTTTGCTTTGTCTAAGTAATCCCACACAGGCCTGTTGACTTGGGCCTTCATAATAAAGAATCACTGAAATTTGGCAACTATATTTACCTTGGTAGTTATGTTTTGGTTTATAGTGCAGTTATAGTCAGGTTTTTTGTTCTTTAGTGGCTGAACCATGCCAAGATACAAGGATAAGCGTGGTTTGGGGGATGCTCCCCAGCCCATTCAAACAAAAAATGAGAAATAAGGCAAGGCCGGAAAATCTCAAAATAAAGCTGGCGAGACCAGACTGTGATACCACGATCAAGTGCGTGGATTAAGCTCAGCCTAGAGATAGATGCATGGTTCTTATTGATCTAGCAGCTGATGCCTATAATGTTGTCTACCGTGGCCCCCCCCCCCCCCTCCTGTAAGGCCCCCTGATGACCGGCCACCCTCTACAGAGGCCACTTCTCCATGCATCAAGTATGGTGCTTTCATTTTATTTTCCCCCTCAAGAGAAGCCACTCCTCTTGTAAAGGCAGATTTCTGGTGCCCTTATAAGAGAGGGACCACTGTACAGTTTTTTTTTTGTCTGAAACTATGCAGTAAATTTCTTTACGTGGGTGTTGTTCAGAGTCAAACCAAATGTGCAGATTTAAAGAGACTGAAATTGTGGACAATGGATTTTCTGTCGGTTGTGCACCTGAAACACCCAAGCAATTACTGTTTGTCAGCAACTATATTTTAATGTGCTGAGATATGTGTACAGGGGCATATTTGAAATTTTATCTTCCATAATGTGTGTAAAAGGACAAATCTACTTGTTACCTGATGAGTTTGTCAAATTTTGAAAATTGCAAAAATGATTTACGCACATGAAAATAAAGCAATTTATAGCATGAGCCATCTGGGACACTATAGGGTCAAAAAGATCATTCTCTGTCCCTCTGGCCAAATTACCATCACGAATAATTTTTCTGACCTCTCTGTATGATGTATTTTATGAGGAACAGTATCTCAGCACTTGGGTTCTTCCTTGCACAGGCTCAATCTTGGTCAATATCATTGTAACTTTGGCTGGTTTTATTGTAACATAGTCCAAACTACAAGCAAGATAGGAATCACGATGTATGTGAAGTTTCTACACTGACCAATGGGATCCTCACATGAGGGCAATGTGATACTGGTACCTGTTGTCACTGGGACAACCATGATTATGAAGGATGCCTGGATTTGCAGTGCACCATTTGAGTGCATGAAGGGCAGAAATGAATCTAAAGTTTCTGCCTGCAGATGTACAGTGATACCTGCAGTATGTGGCCCTGCTATCTGCCACAATAATTGGCTACATACAGGAGGCGCTCTCTCATCATATGTAAATTGAGCAAGAAATTGACTCAGGCCAGAAAAATGTGGCCACACAGAGCAGGTAACCTCTGATGGCAGTGGCTGCATACAGCAAGTACCACCGGAGTACCTGAAAACCCAAGTCTGTGAACTCAACAAGTTTTCTGAGCAAAGAATTGGATGCTCAAAATTGGATGGTGGCAGCTTTTCTTGGCATAGCTTGGTTGTGTGGCATTCAATTTGTGTGGAAGAAAGCTGTGTGTGTTGACTTCAAGCAGTGATGAGTCTAATGAATAATTCATTTAAAAAAAGTTTTGTATTATTGGTAAAATTAAGTGAATTTAAAGACCAAGCAAGACCAGTGACAGGCAGAATTATTCTACCAAGTTTGAAGATTTTATGTCAAACATTATGGGTTGTAGGCCCAGAAAACCTTTGAAGTGGACCCCTTTGTTATATATCGCCTATTGCCTCAAATAACAAAAAAATTATGATTTTTTCTTCACATAATGAAAATATAGATTAATATCTAAAAGAAAATGGATGGTTTATTGGGGCTAACAGCAATATTTTAGAAAGGAGAATAGAATAAGATACTGAAACACTATACATGCTGACCTTTATAGACGGCCCCTTAAGAGAAGGTGTCAGACTTAGTTTGGAATCAAGCGATTCTCATCAATGGCGAATGGGGACACCATGAACCACTGCTTATATACGCAGGGGCAACGTTGCTAACAGCATTAGCTGGATGTCACAAATGGTCGTATGTTATGATGCAAACTGAGCTGACAGTTAACCATCTGAATTTAACGGTTAGTGTAATGTGTCATAAATATGAAGATATCACAAAAGGAGTAACCAGTCCTTGGTTACCAGAAACACAGGTCATACTGTCCCATGTATGCCTGATTTAGTCTTGAAATCGAAATCAGTATTCCTTACAAGACTAGTAGAGAATGTATCTTATGCATCAGAATGATAGCCAATATCAAAGAAACTTAGTGGTGTCCCTATGTCAACTTGATTAAAGTTTGACTGGAGGTTATTTGACGGTAGATAGACCCAGAACATAAAATTTTGGCATTTATAATAAGACTTGGCAAGTGAGTCTATCTACCCATAACATTGAAGCCCAACAGTTCAGTAGTGCACTACTGGTGTATCCAGTACTTTTCTTGTTCAAGTCTGAGTGTGGTGGTGCGTGATAGCCCAGGTGAAATATGGATGTGTTCTAAATCTGGATGATTCAGGGAAGGTCACCCACCAAATGGTTTGGTAGACAGAAATGTCTACCTAGAGGGTGGTTCACATCTTTGTGCATGATGTAATGGAAGTGTTCACTCATTCTCTGCATCAGAGTGAGTTTTGTCTGTCCTACATATTGTAGACCGCAGGATTGACAAGTGAGCAAATACACAAGGTTGTAATGTTTACATGACCCCCCTCTAGGTGTTGTGTAAGAACGACCTGTCACATGACTAGTTGCTTTGCCCGAGGTATCTAGCCTCAGGCAACAGTGACAGTTCCCAGTGTCACAGGAGGTCAGCTGGTCCACAGACTGCAGCTGACCTGTCAGTCAGTGGATACTTTAATCTTGGCCTCCTCATGGTCAGTAAGTCTTTGAGATTTTTTTGTTCTTCTGAAGCCCAGGACTACTTCTTCTTGCCCCTTGTCCCTAGCATATCTGGAGGCTTGGATGGTGCCCCAGTTATGCTGAATGATTCATTTGATAGGAGGGAAAGCAGGATTGTACTCAGTAATCAAGAAAACTTTGTCATGATCAAAAAAAAAAAAAAAAAAAGTAAATGTCATTGAACACACTACCTTTGATGTTTAGTCAGTTTATTTACAAGTGGATTAAGGGGTAAAGAGGACGGGACATCCCTGTGTCTTGCACATGTACAGTGCTATGGTACATGTATATTGCTAAAGTATATGTTGAGTGTTACAGTATAGTGCTAGTACTACAATACATGCATGGTGTTACAGTACATGTACAGTGCTACAATACATGGGCTGTGGTACACTGGATGTTAATATTACAGTACATATACTGTGCTACAATACACATACAGCACTGAGGTATTTGTAAAGTACCACAGTACTACAATACATGCATAGTATTAAGCCATGTGAAAACTTTGGATTCCAAGCAGACTGGCCAAGCAGATGCACTTTGACAACTTGTGATAGGATATTAGTTCTTCGGACCAACAGATATTATACAAGTGTGGTCTTTGCACGAGGTTTCTACATGGGTTGATGGATCTGTCCATATCAGTCCACATGTTTATATCCTGGTGGAAGGCTGAGGTGTATATCAGGATGGACAGGTTTAAGGGCTTAATACCGCCAACGACGGGTTTGTGTCTGTACCCTGACCCGGCCACCAGCACAACACCCGAGCCAAAGGTGAGGGTGTTGTGCTGGCAGCCAGGTCAGGGTACAGGCACAAATCCCAAGTTCAAGGTTTTAATCACTTTTCCATCATGATGAACCGCCTAAAAGGCTTGAAAAAATCACTCACACAACAAACATCAACATCACGTCCAGGCCCAGCAGGCTGCAGGTGAAGATTACTGCCATCTAGCGGTTACTTTTGGAAGAACTGCCTTGCATAACAAGGACGCAGTGCATGGCGACGGTACTTTTCATTGCTCCAGGATCGTGGCGATTTCACACAGGACATGTACGTACTTTGCCACTGTAGCACTTTATAACGAGCAGAGAACAATGGGGTGTCTACAAGGAGCACTGGAACATTTTATTGTGAACGAATTTGAAAGGAGAACATGGCCATAATGTGACTTTTGAACAAGGTTTACAAGGTCAAGGCTATGGAATTATTTACATTTTCACACAGATGGCACAGCAAGCATGTAAACATGGAAGTGGAATTGCTTTACTCCCCAAGCAGTTTGCCTGTCGGTGGACTTTGCTGTACATTGCCCAGCAATATTGTTCTTGTTTTCTTCTTCACTTGGACAGACAAATACTTCCATCTGTATGGATGGAGGAAGCGATGGATTCATAGGGGCTGTTTGACTCGTTATGTTGAGTAGGCCTAGTAGTATGAGGGCTTCACCATGGGCTGTCCTGTTGTCGAGTTCGTGCATATGCCCCCCTAATACTGTTACCAGTGTCGAGATTCATTGGTTGGTAGGTATCCTATCCCAATTCATTGATTATGGAGATAATAATAATGTGATTCCTCCCCTTATAATGCACAATTTCTTTTGGTAGCCATGTTGACAAAGACTGCCATAGACCCCCATATGCACAACACTTTCCAAAAATTGTAAATTTATGTTTATTTTATATAAATCTTACATGCATAAAGCTCAATTTAAAAAAATTAAAGCTGTCATTACTCTCTATTTGAACAAATAGTCTGGGGGGGTTGTAATGATCCAGGGAAGTCATTGTACTGGTATTATGACCTGGCAATACTCTGTTCCTATTGGAGGTCCTTGGTTATGGGGTAACATCATGATAGAAAATAGACCCATATAGAGACCAAATTCCAAGACCATAACTGTTTTTACATGTGAAATCTTGCACTTGTGTTGTGGCTATCTTTTCATTTCTTCATCTGAAATACTTGCAAAATGACCAATGTTGTCATTTTCTTCTGCCATGTCTATAATTTTTGCTTCCTGCTCCATTTGAACAAGGTGTGTGGTATCCAGCAGTAAGTACAGTTCTCAAATGTGATTGGCTAAAAATTGTTAATGATATGTCATTTTGCACTTGCATTGCTAGCGGTCTTGACTGGCTGCATGCAATGTCTGGACGGGGTCCATGGACCTGGTGATTTCAAAGCCAGTGGAACCATGAGTTAAGTGTTGAGGGCATGACGTGATGTGATGGTGCCTCAACCAATTGCATAAATAGAAATGATGCAGTAAAATGACAAATATACATACATCCTCTTATGTTTGAAGGAGAATGATGGATGAGCAGTAAGTAGCTGAATGCAGCAAGATGTCTTCCGTTGGCTTACCATTGATGTGGTCTGGGGTAGCCATGGCATTGATGTTTTTTTCTTACTTCTCTTGGGAAGGTGGAAGTCTTATGCTAAACTTTGATTGGTGCTAGTTGTTATGCCTTTATGGAAGGTATTTTCATCTTGCACGATTTGTGTCTGTCTGTCTCTCTTTTTTTATCCATTACAGTTAATGAACATTCAAACTATCTTTTAACATCGTTTACAATTACTGAGTGTCTGGAATACTGACAGTGCAAGTACCGGTATATGGATTCAAATTTATATGCCAGGGTGAAAGTTTTCAGCCTCTAAACAGAACTCTGAGCAACTTGTTATCATTTTCATTTACATTTTATCCATTGCTATTAGGTGAATGAAAACAGATAGGTTTCAGGCCTATAGGGGTAAAATGGAACAGGTCAAGGTCTATCAAGTATGTACATATCCAGTTCTTAGAATGAATGTTTCTAAAATGGCTAGGTTACATGTATGTTGTCAGAGTTTACAATACATTTTTTGACTACTTATATGTTGTGTTGTTTTGGTGAAGATGTTTTCCCTAGCTATCATTTTACACTCATTTCTATCATATATTGACACATTTTTTGATGATTTTTGCTGGAAAAATGAATTTTGCAAGTTAGTATTTAAATCAAGAGTAATAACCCTTCTTGCATAAACCAGAACTCTCCCACAACAAATAGGAACCAATGAAATAACAAAAATAAAATGTGTGCAGTGTACCTACGCTATCAGTATAGTTGTTTTGATATCACATACAGCCATATAATTTGAGAATGTGGTCCCATATTACAGGTAAAATAACACAGAACATAGGCTTCAGTGCCCCAAAGATTGTGGTCACAGAAGCCAGGTGGCCTCTCAGCGTAGTTGTTTTAAATTGTATGTACATGTACTTGTGTACACTACAATAACACTTTTGGAAAACAATAACCTTGAAATCAGTAATGACATAATGTTTGTAGACTTGAAACCATTATAACACACTTCGTTTGGACAGGTCCTTCTACACGATTACATTTTCAAATCAAAGTACATTGGCTCTGTACAGCAAAACCCCATTAAAACTGCAGTTTATGCAAGGAAAATGGTACATACACATGTGTGTCTGTGGGTGGGTGAAAATTATAGCTGATGTTTGCTTTATTTGCTATGTTTGCAGGGGAGGTTACAGCAAGCCATCAGTTTGGAACATCCTGTGGCTACAGCTGCTGTTAAGTCCGTACTACACGTACAACTTTATTGTGTGGGGAGTGCGGTGGGTTGTCAAATTTACCATATTACGACAAGAGTATGGGGAGGAAGAGAAACATTACCTTATTAGAAAATACATGGGCCTCAGCCAAGGCCAGTGGGAGGTAAGATTGGACACTTACTCTTCACATTATTCTAACTATGTGTATCACTTCCAGGGTGGTAGATGTCCTTGATTACAAAGGAATTGTAGACCAAAGCATAGATGATGAGAAAGAAAGTAAAACTGGATCGATAAGGGAATTTTTTTTTACTAAAACATGGATAATGGGTATCCAAAATGGAATTCATCAAGGAATTACACACTACAGCATGGGTAATGCAAATCCAAAATAGAATTGAGAAGGAAATTGTAGACTAAATATGGTTAATTTACATTCAAATGGTAATTGTCTGTATTTGGCAGGTTTGGCCTTTCACTATGCAAGAGTTGTTAAAAAAACATTTTTTAAAATTTAGATACCAACTAAAGCTGGCATTGTGTTAACAGTACTGATCATAAGTCAGTGAAATTTGTGGGATGTACCCCTGGTGTGTAGATAACAGGTTAAATTGCAAACACATCTCACAGGAAGCAGCAGCCATCACTTTGCCCTATATCAACAACAATGTCCTGTTTTGTAGCCTATATATTAATATCATTGTCATCAATTTAGTCCATATATTAATAATATTGACATTAATAATATTGACCTCAACAGGTAAGTAACATTGTCATATCTGTAGTCTTCATGTTCACAATGCTGTTCTTTGTTGTAGGCAGTAGAAGATCATGAAAAAGAAGATTATATGAATCAAGAATTATGGATAAAAGCTAATTTTAAGGTAAATATTGTCTCATGGATTGTGGCTTTTGATGGTGTCACAACACCTGAAACTGGCAACTTCAGCTGCTTGAAGCCAGGTATTTTCTGCTTTGACACCCCTCATCTTATCTGGATCATGTCACAGCTGACTTGAGTGTGGCTGTGTTGAAGTTAAAAGCAAAGCAGATCACGAAAAATAGATTCATATAAAAGTGGGTCACATATCAAGAAAGGGGTGTGACATTCGTAAAGCTTGTGATGTCAGGGGCATATCCTGTCAATTACTTACTAAGTCACTGAGTCTCTTTGAAGTCCTTGCTATTGCCTGTCTTGTTGGTGTTGTTGATAAGCCTAAAATAATTATCTCGGCGAAAACTCCAGTAGTACAATGGTGTCCCAAATATCAATTAGGGAAAAAAATGACCGTGGCTTTGCATTTAATTACCAACATGTTATGCTAGTTCACCACTAGACAGCAATAAGTAATCAGTAATGCCTTTAGTGACTGTTATTTGAGTTTGTACAGCCCAGCTCCAATGTAAATCTGACATAAAAAAACAACAACAACAAAAAGAAACAACAAAAAATGAAAATGTTATGCATGCAATGGTTCATAAAAGTAGGCAAAAGCTGTTGAGAGTCAGTCTGAGTAATACAGTGGTACCTGCTGTATGCAACCGCTGCCGTGACCAGACACATTGCTTTTTGTGGTCACTTGGCTCAGACACAGGAGTCAATTTCTTTGTAAAATTTACCTGTGTTGACAGGTCACCTGCTGTATGTGGCCACTTTTTCTTGGCAGAAGGGGTGGTCACATACAGCAGTTACCACTGTAATCATAATTCAAACTTCCTGGCTGGAGTTCTGCAGGGCACACATCAAAAATATAAAGACTAGATTGCTTTGGACTTATAAAGCAGTAGTTACATGTTCATAAAATTTAATGTGGATTGCCTTTGCACATGTTAGTGAGTTTATTATTGCCCTGTCTTTGTGAAAACTAGTAATAGCCAAACTTGTGCTACAAGTACATTCACAAATGCTCTAGCATACAAGATTGTACAGGTTTCAGAAGACGATGCTGTGCAATCTATCATGATCAAAATATTTGTTCATGTGTTTATAAAGGATAAACTACTGGCACAAAACCATTATCTATCAGTGTCAACTAGCCTGTTGAAATGCTTTCCATAAACCTCATTGTGAACCATAGCAGGTCTGTTCAAGCCTAACACCCATTCTGCCATGGCTGATACACCTTGCCAGGTTAGAGATCACACCTGAAGGGGCCCAGTCTCAAGTATAATCATAACTAGCATATTTAATTTTGTAAACAATGTGAAATGAAGTCACATCAAATGGTTGATGTAATATTCCTGTTCCCTAATGCAGAATTTGGGTACCCAGTCAGGACATTTTTGGGAGCACTCAAATTCTACTGAAAAATAAAATCCAATGGGTGGAGTTTGGAAAAAAAGGAGATCAGTAAACCATGGCAGGATCTCTTTTTGCTGCCAACCATTCTGTCTTGTAACAGATGTAGTTATAGCTGGGAACAGTCAGTTACCCCATCTCATCCTTAAATTTAATTGTCAGCATCTCTCTGAGCTGTCAACACATCTGTTAAGTTCAGAGAGTATAACTCCATCAGGATTTACAGGGAAAAGCTGCATATAACAGCTGTAATGTGGCACTGTAATACTATGTACTGTTACTTCTAGGCATCTGGATAAATAGTATCTCAGTTTTGATGGAAATTATTTCCTGGGTAGGGTCACACAGAGAAAGAGACTGTTGCACTTTGAACTGATGCACATACGAAAAGGAAAAAAAAAAAAAAATCTGCAAATATTTAATGTCCCATCATATAAGCAGGCTGCCAGCTTCTCTGGCCTAGTCTTTCTTTGTAAACTAGATTTTGAGACAATTTTTTTCATAAATTCCTGGAATGTTACAATGTAAACTAGCTGTCCAGGTTGTTTTTCAGCAATTCCATTATCTTTCAGTGTTAAGTTTTAGGAATGTTTTTCAATTCCAAGGTTTCTTCAACCTTTAATGCAATCTGTCAAAACTATTCACTGATATACAGTGTTTTGAGAGATCACCCCTAGGAATGACCAAACTCTGGTCTTCAAAGAAAGTTGGTCCTACATAGCTTTAAATAAGACAAGTAATACTAGGCAAAGATAAAGGTGGTCTGTCAAGACAGGTGGTTTCTCATTGGAGTGGTCTTTCAAGACAGATTTCACTGTATCAAAATGTTTGCACCCCAACACCAGTTTTGTGAAGCTGTTCATTCTCCTGTTGCACAGTTTGGTTCAAGGTTTCTGGGTGCCAACAGCGCCCTGAAGTCTCTTCAAAATGCCAGCTGGTGAGAAGGTTTGACAATTTCCCAAAACTGGTTTCAGTTTGACAAGAAATGACTGGAAGATTCGACCAAATAAGTTTCAGTTACAAAAAAAAAAAAAAAAGGGGGGGGGGAGGGAGGTAAAAAATATTATGAATTGAAATGGGTCCCAGTACAACTTGTTGGAAAGAAGTGCTGTTAAGACTGTGTTTTCTGTCTATTGATGTTCTTCTGTATATGCTACCAGGAATGGAAACACAAGAAAGATGAAGAAATGAAGGCTAAGCTGGCGGAGAGTGCACGCTACAAAAGTTACCGGCGGTGGATGAAGAAAGGAGGAGCAGGACAGATGACGTTTGGACCTGAATAAAACTGACGACGCGATAAATACATCTTCATACAACATCACATCTTGTTCTCTATATCAACATTCAGCTGTTTGAAATCTACATCTTGTGCAAAGTGGACTTTTCCCTTAATGATATGTTAACTGTACCTGTATATGTTAACTGTACTTGTATATGTTAACTGTACCTGTATATGTTAACTGTACTTGTATATGTTAACTGTACCTGAATATGTTAACTGTACCTGTATACGTTAACTGTACCTGTATACGTTAACTGTACCTGTATACGTTAACTGTACCTGTATACGTTAACTGTACCTGTATATGTTAACTGTACCTGTATATGTTAACTGTACCTGTATATGTTAACTGTACCTGAATATGTTAACTGTACCTGTATATGTTAACTGTACCTGTATATGTCAGTTCCAAAATATTTTGCCACATTGGAATAAAAACAGTCGGCTTTGTAGATGGCATGTTTCTGATTGTGTTAATGAACTAATTTTGTTTTTTGGATATCATGGTATATGATGCATAAATGGTGTTCAAATGCACATAATATTTTTTTTTTTTCGTCATATAATGTATATGTGAAAGGTGACAACAGAAAAGTAGGTAACAAACAAACTTGAGATCTTGCAAAGTTCTTGTTAGTATACATTGAAATGATTGATCAAAGTATTCTCAAGTGATGGTCTTTCCAGCCAGGTGATGTGCCATTAGAGTGGTTTTATACAACACTCTCTGTATCCTGTTGTTATAAAGTGGTGAGGGTTGTTTCTCAGTAGAAAGACAGGAAAACGTTTTTTTGGTAGAAGTGTTTGAACATCTGGGTGGTTAGATGCAAAGAAAGTTCTCTGAAAACATGTTCACCTTGGAATCCTGTTATGTGATCTTTGCCTGCATCATTTAACAATTTGATATTCAACAGTGTTGCTGTCTCCATGATTGGCAACCTACATCATGTGACAATGGAATGTACAACAGTCTTGCTTTCATCGTGATTGGCAGCATGTGTCATTTATAAATGTGCTGTGACTGGCTGTCATGGTTATGGTGGAATGCTTTGTTGTTGATACCTGTCCATTTGTATATATTCATGTGTGTAAATCTGTATATACACAGCGGTATGACCATATTGTCTGTAAAGGTCAGGCAAAATCAAGGTGCTTGCACATCAAAGTTGAAGGATAAACTGTTTGTGTTGTAGATTTTGTACATACTGGCCATTTGCTTTGTATTGTTAACAAAATGTAACTGTAAACGTGCTGAGATGTAGTACCCATCCAGTGACAGGTGCCTGTGGTTTGTATCAGGGTTGACCAGGACTCTCACTGCCCACACAGGCTCAAACTTCACTTTGATAAGTTCCACATGCTCACTTTAAAGTCTACCCATGAGGATGAATGTTTGAGTGAAATGCTGTGGTCCCTCTCTTAGGAGGAAATAGGTTGATGGAGACTTTCCTCAAAAGATCGCCATTTTTATGCAGAAAGAGACTTCGCTTTCTGAGTGGGAACAGTGCTGCCTACCTGCCTGTGGCCAATTTTCTGTTGCAATGGAGAAGATTGTTCTGTGGAAAGAAGAACAATGGGTCAGTTTTGGAAGCAGATGGGGGGGGGGGAGGGAGTTATAAATAGGGGAATCTGGAACATGCTTGACAGTCTAACCCAATGCTGAATATGAAGGTGGCTTGACGTGCAAGATGCAGTTGTCCCCTCATGAGGGGCTATTGTCAACAGGGGCTAACTTCTGGTGCAGCAAATGTTATACCAGTATTTCAATTGAGCATTCATTCTTGAGAAGAGGCACCAGTCTACAAGGATTTTCCTTTAGTTCACCGCCTGATTGGCTCTAAAAGAATGGAACTACAGTTATTGATTGCATCTACCAATGCAGAAGAGTAACCAAGACATAAAACCACAAAAAACAAAGCAAAATTACTGATTAAGGACACTTAAATAGGCAGGGCTGCAGAGTATAGACATAGGGCACCAGAGGCATCAGATTTAGGTGGCTGGCTGAGTACCCCAACAAAGTCTTAATAGTGTCAATGTAAATGTATTGTAAACACACAGGGTCTGGACTGAGTATGAGTGCCCTACTTTTGTAGTATTGTGGCAAGAAAGTAGCATGTAGTAGAATTTTTTATGAATGAGGCACGTAAAAGCTCAGATTTGTTGGATTTTTGTCCCAAAAATAAGATTATTTTCACACATGAATGTCCAATCAAGCTTATTAACATGAAGCGAGTAGTATTCTGAGTAGGGTCAACCATCACTGATAAGCAAGATTTTTAATCTCAGGAACATTGTTAGTGCACCAGGTGTCATGTATTTCCTATTTATTGCAGAAATACCAAAGGTGTAAACCTTGCATATACACATTTAGTGCTATGACAGTGGGTGAGGTCAAGATCAGCTGATTCATGTTGGTTCTCACCAGAGGGCTCTGTAGGCAGGCAGGTTAGGTATGTGTATTTCCTTTAGTTTCCATATTAATTTGAACCTATTTAACTTTGAAACCACTCTACCTGGTAACACAAAGTTTCTTGTGGTAAATAGTTCTATATAGTTAAAGTGCTCCAGTAAATTTGGTAACTTTTGCGGTGAAATTATTCAATGAGTTGAATGTTACTGTAACATAGAATCTAATGGGAATACACATCTCAAGCCCACAAGAATGTTATGCATTGGGTTGTATATTCAGCCAAATACACATATAATTGGTAACTGCAACCTCTCCCATTTTAGTAGTTCTGGTAAGAACAATATAGATACAAGAGAATATATACAGAGTTTCCCTCTCAAAAATTAAATTGCACACATTCATACATACATACATACATACATACATACATACATACATACATACATACATACATACATACATAACATACATACATACATACATACATATGTGTTAGGAGAGTAGGTGCTTCACTTGTATCACGGTCTACAATCTGCATTTTTAGAAAAAAAAATTAGGTGCAATCTGGGGTAAATATCAGTACTTAAGTATTAATCACAATTAACAGCATTCCAGTAAATATCTTGTGCTTGACAAATGCAAGTATATTAGTTATATTTTTTGACATTTTGCAAACATTTGTGTCCCCATCACTTTGGTTGGATATGTATGATGACATTAGAGGAGATAGTTTCACAAAGTAGTGTGGTTTAGTCCATTTTGCACAAGGTGAAGAAACTGCAAAGAGTTGTCATTATTGGGTGGTGGATAGGTGACTGGTATTTTTAATGATCAAATATGTAAAATTGTCTCATTTGTGGTTGCATGTATTTTAGTTTATTGTAACCATTAAAACATCATATGAATTCAGCAGCATGAATGTCCTGGAGAAATATTGTCTGTTTTATCACATGTTGGTGAGACAGGACATGTTGGGAGAAGGTGCAGATAGTTCAGAGTGAATGATGCTGGGTTGTCCAGTGTGCCAGATTGTATAATTGTAAATTAAATGTTGTCCCAGGCTTATTGTCAGTAGTTATTCATTGTTTTAGTGTGGAATACAGGGATCACCTCCCAAAAAGACTGCTGTTTTGCCTGAGCTGTTAGCCAAGGGTAATGCAGCTGTCTTTGGGGAGATACTCTTTGCATTCCACACTGAAACAGTGAGTGATGGTTTTATCCTATTTTTGATTTATCAGTCAGCTTATGTAACAGATATAACACTGCATTACTCCAGCTCACTTGTTGCCATGCCCATGCTGTCTGCAATCACCAAAACAAATATACAGAGACATCTGGTGGCTGATAAGAGAACTATATTCTGTAGGGGTAAACCAGCATGATCGATCAAAAATCACACTTACTCTTAGGCCACTTCTGTTGTTCACATTGTATTTCACTAGTTTCCTGTATTTTACACTGGGATTACCCAATCAGAAGCCAAGAAACTAATCAACAATGAGATAAGCACCCATATACTGCACATAATTATGTGTATTGTACTGAGAGGATATGGCCACTGTACTTCTTTCAAGGAACACGCTGGGAGCAAAAAATCACAGTAAAATGAGTATGTTGGACCTATATTTTGAGCATTGTAAATATAAAACCATAGAAAGATGGTTAAATGTTAAAGATTTAGCACTAGTTTCACTTATTGTTGTCCCAGGGAATTGAAAGGCACCATTTGAAAAGCATTAGCACTCATTGAGAGGAGTTCAGTGGGCGGGGCATGTACACCATACACCAATCAGTGGGCAGGACATGTGCACCATACACCAATCAGTGGCATCTGTATATGAGGAGCTGGAGCTGGTGGAGAATGGAGAGCTCTGTATTGTTGTGAACTAGGCATCTAACAGCTTGTGTATGTAAGTATTATTAAAATATTGAGGTCTGAAGGAGTATTCCTCTCACCGTCACTGGCATATACTTGTGCCCTAAGTAGCCCCCATCATGGGGCCAAGTGATGTGTGTCTTTCATCTTGTTTTTTTAAGATGTTAATTTCTTCAGAGACTGACTCAAAAGCTTCCTATGGCATACTCCGGGCTATTTTAGTCAGCAGCTTTTCTGTACATTCTCGGGGCATGATGGATGACAACGAAAGCTGTTGACTGTTAATACACTATTCTTTAGACCAAAAAAGCTGACAACCTTTATGACATCAGATGCTTGACGAGTTTTAATGGTAAAAGTTGCATGCTGCAACATTGGTGTTAGAGCCTGCATGGTTAAAAGTCTTCTCATATTTATATGGAATTTTATCAATCTTGGTGTCTGCCCATTTCATGGGTACAAAGTGTTTGTACTTATCCAGTTCATGCATACAGAGTCCCACTCCTGGTGCTATATGTTGTGAAGCAAGGGCTGCATGTGCCACAGATGAAGAAACGTCATGATCTATGCACATCTGGAAGCTCTCATCACGAACTTTTTTAACAAAACATTCGGACTTACCTGAACAGAGGAGCATTTAAGTATTTTGGATCATTTTAACTGCATTGTTTATTGTTACACTGATTCACCTGATGCAAACCATGTGCATTGAGAAACTAAAAGTTGGAAAAGTACAGATAAAGGTGCCAACAACTAAACAGGTTTTTGGGGGAAAAAAGGTTTCACCTAAGTATAAATGTTCTGCAGAGCCAGGTATTTATATTACAACTTCTTGTGTATTCTGTCAAAAAGACGGTGTATAGTAGAGTATAAAACACAGGTATGCTTGCCAAATGACATGCGGTCAATTGTGTAAAATAAAATGGAGTCCCACCTGGTGTAGAGTATGCAATTTACTGTGTTGACTATCAAGTTATGGCCAGCAGAGTACATTTTTGTGTAGTTGATACAGTATTATAGCACAGCTATATAATACAGTATTACAGCATAGCTATATAATACAGTAGTATAGAATAGCTGTGTCTTACAGATTGTCAGCAATCTGTATACATGTAATACAAATTGCAGTATGACAAAGGTGTTATCAATGCTGGGTGTTGTGCTGCAACGTGTTCTGTACTGGCTGAGTAATCAGCCTGTTGCCAAAGGTTTATCAAAATATTTTGTGTATAATTGAATCCATGTAAATGTGGGCTGCATTTATAAGTAGGCCCATAAATAAAGGAACATCACATTCCCTTAATATATCAGCTCGGGATGTTTGTATTAAAAATATAAACATGGTGGTGCCAGTTAGTAGAATGACTTGCCCAGGGATTAGTGGCATGGAAACAAGTCTGGCGCTAGTTCCATGCTGATGACCCAATTTTAAAGGCTAACAAAGCCTAAAAACTTTCTTCTAAATTTCAAATGCTATGAATATGATATGTTCCTTGTACAAAATAAATTGTTAATCCATGTAATGATTTAGAACTCTACAGTTTTTCAGTGATTGGTATGGAATAGGATTTTGCTCTTTGATTGTCAGACTTGATAGCGTTCAGATGGTACTTAGGCCTACAGATTTGGGTTAAGTTTCTCTTTCTATTCAATATCAAGCTGTGGTGTAGCTTGTTTGGTGTAGGCAGTATGGTACACACTAGACCAAGCTGTGAAATAGTCTATATAGTATGGTACAGCCTGTACCAAGCTGTGGTATGGACGGTATGGTGTAGGCAGTGTGGTATAGCCAATACCAAGATGTGGTCTGACCTGTTATGGCATAGGCAGTGTGGTACAGCCTACACCATGCTGTGGTATAGCCTGTATCGCATAGGAAGTGTGGTATTAGCAAATACCAAGCTGTTGCGTAGCATGTATGGTGTAGGCAGTGTGGCACAGCCTGTACCAAGCTGTGGTATGGCGTGTATAGTGCAGCTAGTGCGATACAGCCTGTATCAAGCTGTGGTATGGCCTGTATGGTGTAGGCAGTGGGATACAGCCTGTACCTTGGTGTGGTATGGCCTGTATGGTGTAGGCAGTGTGATACAGCCTGTACCCAGCTGTGGTATGGCCTGTATGGTGTAGGCAGTGTGATACAGCCTGTACCTAGCTGTGGTATGGCCTGTATGGTGTAGGCAGTGTGATACAGCCTGTACCCAGCTGTGGTATGGCCTGTATGGTGTAGGCAGTGGTATACAGCCTGTAGCAAGCTGTGGTATGGCCTGTATGGTGTAGGCAGTGTGATACAGCCTGTAGCAAGCTGTGGTATAGCCTGTATGGTACAGCCTGTACCAGGCTATTGCATGACCTGTGTGATATAGAGAATGTGGCATGGCCAAAGCCAAACTGCGGAATAGGATAGGCTTAGCAGGTGTGGTGTTGCCTATGCTGTGTAGGCTATGTGGTACAGACTGTCACAGTGGTGTTCAACCTGTATGTACATGGATTTTGTCTTGCATCTTAGAGCTTCCTGTAATTTAAAACCTGTGTTAAAAGTAGGCTGTCATCTTTCTATCACACAAATTAACTGATTTCTGTCCATTTATAGGAGCGGAAATTAAAATATATACCACAAGACTGGACACAAAATTGTAACCACAATGTATTGTATATTTCAGTACACGGTGTACACTGCTTGATATGAACAGTGTAGGCAGAACATTGTCATTACAATAGATCCATCACCTGCTGTGATGCCTTTGTCTTAGACTGCATGCGGACCTGCCAACTTGTTAAATTTATTCTTACAATGTACACTTTTCAGCTCTATTGTACACCTGAAAGTTTTTAGCCTTCTCAGCAATATATGCTTTCAAGCACTACCTATAGGTAAAGTGCAATAAAATTGAAAATTTTTAGTGAAGTGCTTTATGATACAGTGTTGTGACACCTATGGAAATGCACAATGGAGTTTCTTGCAACACAGTTTCGTTTTTCATTTATTCATAAAGCAAAAATCATGTGGATACATTTTAATACACTTTGCATGAAATGTAAATTAGGTTACATAAAAAATGTCCAAGAAAAACTCATCCTCAGTTGAAATAACTGTCATAAAGCATAAAATCAATGTTGTGCACTATCTCAGCCAATTGTACACTTTTGGAGTCACATTTTACACTTTTTTGGTTGTGGAGGATGACAGGTCTGTGCACGGTGTGTATTTTAATATGTCTTCTTTAATGTACAGTTTTGTATTGGTGTACTTTGGTGTTTGGTTTCATGAAAAGGAATATCCGATCAAATTACAGATTACATTTGAGAATTGTATGGAAGGTGAAGATTGCTCCAGATCAAGCAAAAGTCACTAGCATAATTTGTGACGTGAATTGTATGGCAACAACACTGTTCCCATGACAGTAACACTTCTCAGATCATGCAACAGTTACATTGAGCTGGACGCTTGCTATGACAGTTACACTGTTCCTGTGACTGTTACACCCCCCATTAGAGGAACATTACTCTCACATCAGTAAAAGGATGTATTTGACAGCAAAAGGGTGTATCTGAAAGCAACAACACACAAGTTGTGGCAGGTACTTCATATATATGTGTGCGTGGTTGCAAGTGTGTACTCTTTGAAGGAATGAGCAATGCAAAAAGATTGCCAAACATAACCCAGTGGTACCTGTCAGTTTCACAGCAAGTGTTGTGGAGGTAGCCATCATGTCAGTATTTTATTAGTTTCGAAAGTAATCGACAGGTGGCAGCACCCTTGCATGGTCGCTTTAATTTTTGATCTGTCACTGCAGTAAAGCCATTGTTCATCATCACATTCCATCCTTGTCACAGTATCATGCCTCTTGTTCATTCCACTATCCCAAACACCTTGTGTCATTACATCTCACATCCTCGCTACCATGTCTGCAAGTTTCAGTGATTGTATATTTTATTATAGGTAGAGTAGTGTCAGTACTTCCCACGGGGATGTAAATGAAAGGTATAAATTGTATCATATTTATGTACCTACACAAGGGTAATCTGCAAATTGGGCATTTTGGACCAGAATAATTAAAAGTTAGATTGTCATTGTTATTTATATGCCCGTGACTAGTGTACTATATTTGTTTGAAATGGTGCCGCAGCTCTGTGTGTGATGCAAAAAGCTAAACCACTGTCAGATAATGTACATTTCAGTATCACCCATGGCTTTGGGACTACAGAATGTGAACTATTTATCATGGAATTCTAGATTAAGGAGTACAGATACATTATAAAGAGAAAATGAAGTATTCTGAGACGGTGCAAAAAAAGAGTATACGTAAATGCAGTTCATTTTTAAGGAATTTATGTTTTGGTGCCTTTTTTTGGTCAGGTGTGCATTGTAGTGAAATGAACTTGTATTTTTTGTATAAATTGCTGTACACCAACCCTTTAATGAGGTGGGGCTTGGAAATGAAGAAAAGGTTCATGCTGCCCTTATTCTCCTCTGAAATTTATGTCTGTCCAGCAGGGTATCAAGATTCATCACCAGTCATTAATGTGGACATAAGAAATGTTTGCAACAAGTTGACATTTTGAACGGCTGTTCCCCTGGTAAACTGAGGTATGAACAAATCCTGAAGCTAAGAGGAAGTGGCAGACATGTTTTGGAAGTTACATTTAAAGTGAATTCTGTGTCTCTTGTGTTTGTTCTCGCAACAGTGATGGAAGATTTTTGTTTGAAAATGTATGTTCTTAACCCTTTCCCCCTTATATTAAGACTGAGTCAACAGCTTTCCTCGGCATTGGTTGGGCACTAAGTGCCCAACCCATGCCGAGGACAGCTGTTGACCTGGGTCATGTTGTCTTGACAGGTCTCATCTTCAATTGTCAGTCAAATTGTTTTTCATTGCTGTTGAAATCAGTTGAAAACGCTGAAGCAGACAACATTTGACCACCAGCCGTTTTGACTGGTTTAAGGGGGAAAGGGTTAATGTCATCAAGAATTTTTTGTGCTAAAGTGATATGTTTGGGTGTGGTGTTTACACCATCACTGCAGTTGATGGTTGGGCATTGCTATGACATGTAATGTAGTCTACAGTAGAAATGTGACATTTTTAAGAGAAAATCAGTAGCATGTGTTCATTTGATGCAACAAAATTTGTAAACATCCAAGAAAAGACTGTGCAGGAGGCTTTGTTTATGTACATGAAACCACACATAGACATAATTACTCGTGTAACTTCCTATCATGTGAGCAATATTAGGGTGTTTTAATGGCAATGTACTTGGTTTTTACCATAAGAGATGGACTCGATATGATCCCAGCTTGGATGGATACGAATTGACAGGTTAACCAGCATAACAGGAGTGATGTGGCGAACTGTTTGATGGAAGTTTGTTGCAGCAGTATGACACCAAAGACACAGCCTTGGCATCATTAAGCAGTAGATGAAAAAGCTGTGTTCAGCAGATAGTGTACAGTGGTCCCCCTCTTATAAGGCCTCCCCGGATGAGAGGCCACTTCTCCATGCATTAAGTATGGTATTTTCACTTTATTTCCCCCCTCAAGAGAGGCCACCCCTCCCATAAGGCCACATTTCTGGTGCACTTGCTGCATAGTGCCTTGTTAGAGGAGGACCACTGTAGTGATATTTCCGTGGAAACTTTCCCAGTCAGGACCAGCTGTGGTGCAGAAGGTTATTATTTTAGACCACTGCCCCTTGTGGAACCTCTTTATTATCATTTTCTTGAAACTTGAATAAAACAATTCTGTTTGACATGAATTGGTATGATGTTGTTTTTGAGGTAATGCTGTCAAACATAGTTTGTTCAAACAACAGAACTGTCACAGTCCTGTGCTAAGCTGACGTTTGACAGGGACAGGCAAATGTAATATACAAGTCCATAGCTTTAGAGTGCCTGATGTTCAGTCTGCTTGCAGGCATACACAAAGATGTCTGCAGCTTTGTAGTGCACTGTAGCTGTAGCATACCTGTACAAGTCCATGGCTTTGTAGCGTCTTGTCTATACATGTACAAATTCATGGCTTTGTAATGTCCTATATGTACAGTTATAAGTCCATGGCTTTGTAGTCCTTGTATGTACATGTACAAGTCCATGGCTAATGTCTTATATATACATGTGCAGTTATAAGTCCATGGCTTTGTAATGCCTTATATGTACATTTATAAGTTCATAGCTTTGTATTGCCTTGTATATACATGTACAAGTCCATAGCTTTGTAGTGCCTTATATATACATGTACATGTACAAGTCCATGGCTTCGTACTGCCTTATATATACATGTACAAGTCCATGGCTTTGTAGTGTGTGAGTTTAGTCTGCCTGCAGGCGTACACATACAAGTCCATGGCTTTATAGTGCCTGATTTGAGACAGGTCTAATTAAAGTGTGTGTGTCAGCACACACTTTTCTGTTTTTCTAGGAATTCATTCATTCATTCATTCTTTCTTTCTTTCTTTCTTTCTTTCTTTCTTTCTTTCTTTCTTTCTTTCTTTCTTTCTTTCTTTCTTTACAGGCAAATTTGTCCGACATTTCATTTGAAAAGTATTATATGTAGAAACTCCAAACTTGGCACAATTATACTTCTGTAGATAAAGTCTGGCCTTTTTATAATGAGAGGTCATGCTTTTCAAAATTATGCAAATGAGGGCTAATTAAAGTTTTAAATCTTCAATATGTTATATACTATACAGTGCATTCCACCTTACTTGAGCTCTGGGGCTGTCTCATTAGTTGTGACCACAGTGCTGGTGGGCCAAACAGCCTATCACTGACCTCTTTGCCCTGCCACTCAACCCGGCTGCTATAATTAGTGGTGTTTGTAAACAGGTCCACATGGATGCTGCTGTAGACATTTATATGGGTTTTATTTTCACTTTTGTAGCATGAAATAATTGGATTTTTTACAAAATAATCCGGCTAAAGGGACACCATTTTACTGTGGAGCTGGCCGTGCTATGTGTCTGCCACCCAACCAAACACACATGACCAGTGACAGTGAATGATTGGTACCAAATGGCCAGCTTATTCCAAAGTCCTGGCAAGTGTAACCACATCAAAATAAACCCTACCCTTTCCTCCTTAAGTTTATGTGTATTTTATTACCCCCAATAGAGTTCACTCATATTCCACAGCCTTTATCAACATCGTAAGACCTGTGGGACATTTTTACAGGGGTGTCACATCTCAAATAAACTGCAAACAAGCCATAATCCTGGTATATATTTTACAAGATGTGACATCAAAATGACCCTTTGAAAATACGGCATCCCTGGACTCCTTCAGGACAGAAGTCTTCTTTTACTGTCAGTAAAAGTTGTATCAAAGGGATATACTGTGTATTCTTATCTTTTAAATTAGGGGGCTCTGATTTAAAATTTCTGACTATAAATAATAGAATATAATATCTGCTCATGATTTGTGATATTCTGACCTTTATTTATTTGTTTCACACATTGTATTAGCAATGCAAATTTGAAAGAATTAGCAAAGAGCATATCCTTTGGGTTCATCACTGAATGAGTTAATTTTGTCATTTAAACATTGGCTGCATTGATTGGATAGCTATATCTGTTTGGTAATTTAATTATAAGTTAATGTTTTCTTTCTGGACACCAGTCAGTTCAGTGGCTCTTAAAGAAAACATTTTGAGCTACATTATTTATATACAATTACACAGTCCAGGAAATGCTCAAGATCCCTGCTCATGCATTCTATCATTATGTCTATGTGCCAACACAGACATACTGTTTTTCTTTCTTTCTTTCTTTCTTTCTTTCTTTCTTTCTTTCTTTCTTTCTTTCTTTCTTTCTTTCTTTCTTTCTTTCTTTCTTTCTTTCTTTCTTTCTTTCTTTCTTTCTTTCTTTCTTTCTTTCTTAATTTGAAATTTTCAATCTTGAATATCTTCAACAGTATAACAGAGATGTCATTCCAACTTCTACTGGGGGGTTGTTGACCATTGGCACCTAATCACCTAATGAATTAAAAATAAAAGTTGTAGCAATTTAAAGTATGCTAAATAGCACCATTAGAAATTTTAAATCTTGAATAACTTCAAAGCTATAATAGATAGAGATGACATTCCAACTTCTACTCCTGTTTTATGGAATAGTTGTACATTGCCATACCAATATGCTTTGAAGACACGCACACTGATTTGCTATGCAGCAAATCATCTTTCCTAGTTGTGATTCTGTATGTGTGTAAGGTCATTTTCTTTCCAGACTGTATCTTCCTGATGACCAGGTCTGCAACTGGCAAGCCATATGTATATATATATATATATATATATATATATATATATCACACATGGCGTTCAAATTGTTAGTGATTTACGGACTTGAACCTGGGCCCATGCCAACTTTGTCCAACCATATGTAAGTTGGAAAGTTCAACATATTGACCAGTAGGCCATCAAGACAAACTGATAGGTTTGCTAGATGAGGACTAGTTTCAATATCGCAGGTATGGTTTACATCAACATGGCCAAAGAACAGCCAAATTTATGACAATGTGTGACCATAAAATAACACTGGAACTGTCAACAGTGAAAGTTTTGGCTCCTACCAATTAGAACAGGGAGTACTTTGATAACTAACTTTTAAACCACACCAAGACTTGAATCCTTGTCTTCCTGCCTGTCTGTCATCTTCCCTTCTGATCTCCTGACCCCGGGGGGGGGGGGGGGGGATGAGGGGGCTACACCATTGCCTTCAGCTATTTGGGAAATCTCCTATCCATGTAGGTGGGCCTCTACCAGGTTTGTTAGCATCATAACATGGCTCTAGGGAGACATGGCTAGCTAGATAATCTTAATTGTGAAACAGGAACTGACTGCCGCTGCAGTTTACATGCATGGGACAGTCAAGCACCATATTTAATGCAAGGAAATGTAACTGTTCTAGACCTGGATTTATGTTGGAGTGGGTTTAGAGATAAATCTTAATTGTATAGATAATAAAATCATCCTACTTGAAGGAGTAATGGGATAGGGGTGAGTAAAGCTAAATTTTTGATGAGAAATTCTGCTGTGTTCACCATACAGGGTTCAGTTGGTGAAATTGAAGGGAATGGTGGCATTCTGTTTTGTTACCTTGTTGCTGCATGAAGGAGGACTGGAAAAGAGTACATTAAAAGCATACAAGGTATTCGAAAAGCCAAGGAAAAGTGTGTGTTGGGATGGAGGGATGGGATCCAGGCTTCTTTTTTTTTTTTTTTAAAGTAGGGCAGGAGTAATCAATCTAAAAAAAGGGAAAAAAGAAGTGGACAACAGGTATAGTAATGGAAAATGTAAAGTGTGTAGATGCAGATGAGACGGTGGATCATTGGCTGTTGTGGTGTGACACATTTAGAGAGGTAAGGGAAGGTTTCTTCAGAAAGTGGCACAGGGAAGATTATACATGGGTTTTTAACAGGTTCAGAGGAAGAGGAAATATGTAGCATGGGTTTTAGGTTTGAAGGGTGGCTTTCTGGAAGAAAGGAAAGGTACTAAAAGTGTACAGGACTACCTGGTAGGATAAGGGGAAAAGAGGAATGAATAATAGAGTTAGCAACAGGGTAGATTAGAATTCCAGAGTGAAGGGAGAAAGGAGAATTGTGGTAGCCCTTACAAGGGCTTCCATGGGGAATGCCTGAGCCTTAAAGGTGGGGATAGGGTGAGTGAGGGAATTTTTTTTCCTTCCTCCCAGGGTGAAGAAAGTACAGGCGATGAGTGTAGGGGGAATACTTAGTATATCCAGGACCAGGGGCCCACCACATTTGTGATAGAGTGTGTGGTGGACTCTGCTTCAGCTCTGGTCCTGGAAAACATGGCAGCACAAGCTAACGAGGATTACGATGGTTTCCTCTGCCTCATCTCTTTTTTTTTTCTAGGACCCCTGTGTCACACAGGACTGTTGCAGAAAAGGGAAGAGCCACAGAAGTATTATTAAAGTGTGTGTGTCAACACACACTTTTCTGTTTTTCCTGAAGTTCTTTATTAAAGTGTGTGTGTGTCAGCACACACTTTTTTGTTTTTCCTGAAATTATTTATGTCTGTGTGCCAACACAGACATACTGTTTTTCTAGGAATTAAAGTGTGTGTGTCAACACACACTTTTTTGTTTTTCCTGAAATTCATTCTTTCTTTCTTTCTTTCTTTCTTTCTTTCTTTCTTTCTTTCTTTCTTTCTTTCTTTCTTTCTTTCTTTCTTTCTTTCTTTCTTTCTTTCTTTCTTTCTTTCTTTCTTTCTTCTTCTTTACCAGCAAATTTGTCTGACACTTTTCTCGAACACCATCATTCATAGAAAGTCCAAACTTGGCATGATTGTACCTACATACAAGGAGTTTGGCTGTTTGATACAAAGAAATGAAGATGTTTAAAATTATGCAAATTAGGGGCATTTGAAATTTTAAATGTTGGATATCTTCAAAAGTATAATAGATAGAGATGTCATTCCAACTTCCACTAGAAGGTTATTGACCATGGCGCATCTAATGAATTTAAAACAAAAGTTGTAGCAAATGAAATTATGCTAATTAGCAGTGTTTGAAATTTTAAAACTTGAATATCTTCAAAACTATTTTAGATAGAGACGTCATTTTAACTTCTACTAGGGGGTTATTGACCATTGCGCATGTAATGAATCTAAAGCAAAAGTTGTAGCAATTCAAATTATGCTAATTAGCAGCATTTAAAATTTTAAACTTGAATATCTTCAAAACTATTGTAGATAGAGATGTCATGTCAACTTCTACTAGGTGGTTGTTGACCATTGCGCTCTAATGAATCTAAAACAAAAGTTGTAGCAATTTAAATTATGCTAATTAGCAGTATTCGAAATTTTCAATCTTAAATATCTTCAACACTAAAATAGATAGAGATGTCATTCCAACTTCTACTAGGAGGTTGTTGACCATTGTGCAACTAATGAATTTAAAATAAAAGTTGTAGCAATTTAAATTATGCTAAATAGCACCATTAGAAATTTTCAATCTTGAATAACTTCAAAGCTATAATAGATAAAGATGCCATTCCAACTTCTCCTGTGTTATGGAATAGTTGTACATTATCATACCAATATGCGTTGAAGACACACACACTGATTTGCTATGCAAAAATCATCCTTCCTAGTTCTTTCTTTCTTTCTTTCTTTCTTTCTTTCTGTCTGTCTTTCTTTCTTTCTTTCTTTCTTCTTTCGTTCGTTCTTTCTTTCTTTCTTTCTTTCTTTCTTTCTTTCTTTACTGGCAAATTTTCCCCACATTTCATTTGAAAAGTATTACACGTAGAAACTCCAAACTTGGCACAATTATACTTCTATGGATGAAGTCTAGCCTTTTTATGATGAGAGGTCATGCTTTTCAAAATTATGCAAATGAGGGCTAATTAAAGTTTTAAATCTTCAATATCTTATGTACTATAGTAGATGTGGTTCCGAGTGTATAGGAATTTGATCATAGCAAGGTAAAGGTCATCTCAAAGGTCAAGGTCAAAGGTCAATTTTAAGCCAAAATGTCATTTTTGAGGTCAAGGTTCACTTCAGGTAAAGGTCACCTCAAGGTCAAAGGTCATTTCAAGGTCAGAGGCCACTTTCGATGGTGGCTTTCTTCTTGCCATAACTTGGTCAATTTTTATCCAATTTTCGTCATGTTGGGCTCAAACTGTAGCTATTGTACACTGCACATTTTTGAAACTTACATGTGACCTCAAAAGGTCAAAGGTCAAGGTCATTTCGACCTTTGAAAGTTTCATTCAGCCAATTTCCATCCAATTCTAATCATGTTAGACTCAAATTGTAGGTATTGCAACACTGTACGTTTTTATAAGGACATGTAACCTCAAAAGGGCAATGGTTAAGGTCATTTGGCCCTTTGAAAGTTTCATCTTGTCAAAACTTGGTCAATATTCATCCGATTTGGTTCATGTTGGGCTTAAAATTGTGGGTATTGTAACACTGTCAGTGTGCAATTTACATGTGACCTGTAAAGGTCAAAGGTCAAGGTCATTTGGACTTTGAAATTTGCATCCAGGCATAGGCTTAAAGTGATGTGAAGTACCATAGGATATAAGTTGCAACACTGTACGTTTTTATAAGGACATGTAACCTCAAAAGGGCAAAGGTTAAGGTCATTTGGCCCTTTGAAAGTTTCATCTTGTCAAAACTTGGTCAATATTCATCCGATTTGGTTCATGTTGGGCTTAAAATTGTGGGTATTGTAACACTGTCAGTGTGCAATTTACATGTGACCTGTAAAGGTCAAAGGTCAAAGGTCAAGGTCATTTGGACTTTGAAATTTGCATCCAGGCATAGGCTTAAAGTGATGTGAAGTACCATAGGATATAAGTTGTAGCATTTAATATTTACAACTTTTGAAGGCACACAGACAGATTTGCTTTGAAGCAAATCTTCTTTTTTAGTTCTTTCTTTCTTTCTTCTTTCTTCTTTACCAGCAAATTTGTCCGACACTTTTCTCGAACACTATTATACATAGAAAGTCCAAACTTGGCATGATTGTACCTCCATACAAGGAGTTTGACCGTTTTACACAAAGGAATGAAGATGTTTAAAATTATGCAAATTCGGGGCATTTGTAATTTTAAATCTTGAATGTCTTCAAAAGTACGATAGATAGAGATATCATTCCAACTTCTACGGGGGGGGGGGGGGGGGGGTTATTGACCATTGCGCATGTAATGAATTTAAAACAAACATTGTAGCAATTTAAATTATGCTAATTAGCAGCATTTGAAATTTTAAAACTTGAATATCTTCAAAACTATTATAGATAGACACGTCATTCTAACTTCTACTAGAGGCTTATTGACCATTGCCTATGTAATGAATCTAAAGCAAAAGTTGTAGCAATTCAAATTATGCTACTTAGCAGAATGTAAAATTTTTAAACTTGAATATCTTCAAAACTGTTATAGATAGATGTTATTTCAACTTCTACTAGGTTGTTGTTGACCATTGCCCATCTAATGAATCTAAAACAAAAGTTGTAGCAATTTAATTTTTTAAATTATGCTAATTAGCAGTGTTTGAAATTTTCAATCTTGAATATCTTCAACAGTATAATAGATAGAGATGTCATTCCAACTTCTACTAGGGGGTTGTTGACCATTGCGTACCTAATGAATTTAAAATAAAAGTTATAGCAATTTAAATTATGCTAAATAGCACCATTAGAAATTTTCAATCTTGAATAACTTCAAAGCTATAATAGATAGAGATGCCATTCCAACTTCTACTCCTGTGTTATGGAATAGTTGTACATTGCCATACCAATATGCTTTGAAGACACACACACTGATTCGCTATGCAGCAAATCGTCTTTCCTAGTTATTATTAAGTGTTAGTGTCAACACACACTTTTTTGTTTTTCCTGAAATCTTTATTAAAGTGTGTGTGTCAACACACACTTTTTTGTTTTTCCTTTCTTTCTTTCTTCTTTACCGGCAAATTTGTCCGACACTTTTCTTGAACACTATTATACATAGAAACTCCAAACTTGGCATAAATGTACCTACATACAAGGAGTTTGGCTGTTTGATACAAAGAAATGAAGATGTTTAAAATTATGCAAATTAGGGGCATTTGAAATTTTAAATCTTGAATATCTTCAAAAGTATAATAGATAGAGATGTCATTCCAACTTCTACTAGGGGGTTATTGACCATGGCGCATCTAATGACTTTAAAACAAACGTTGTAGCAATTTAAATTATGCTAGTTAGCAGCATTTGAAATTTTAAAACTTGATATCTTCAAAACTACTTTCGATAGAGACGTCATTTTAACTTGTACTAGGGGGTTATTGACCATTGCGCATGTAATGAATCTGAACCAAAAGTTGTAGCAATTCAAATTATGCTTATTAGCAGCATTTAAAATTTTAAACTTGAATATCTTCAAAACTATTATAGATAAAGATGTCATTTTAACTTCTACTAGGTTGTTGTTGACCATTGCGCATCTAATGAATCTAAAACAAAAGTTGTAGCAATTTAAATTATACTAATTAGCAGTATTCGAAATTTAAAACTTGAATATCTTCAACACTATAAAAGATAGAGATGTCATTTCAACTTCTACTAGGGGGTTGTTGACCATTGTGCATGTAATGAATCTAAAACAAAAGTTTTAGGAATTTAAATTATGCTAATTAGCAGTATTCGAAATTCTCAATCTTGAATATCTTCCAACACTGTAATAGATAGAGATGTCATTCCAGGTTCTACTAGGGGGTTGTTTACCATAGCACACCTAATGAATTAAATAGGAAAAAGTTGTTGCAATTTAAATTATGCTAAATAGCACCATTAGAAATTTTCAATCTTGAATAACTTCAAAGTTGTAATAGATGGAGATGCCATTCCAACTTCTACTCCTGTGTTATGGGATAGGTGTACATTGCCATATCAATATGCTTTGAAGACACACACACTGATTTGCTATGCAGCAAATCATCTTTCCTAGTTAGTATTTCTTTTATCATCATCATCATCATCATCATCATCATCATCATCATCATCATCATCATCATCATCATCATCATCATCATCATCATCATCATGACCATCATCATCATCATCATTATGACTGCATTGCTCTGGGTGAGCTCCTCAAGCAGTGAACTGGGTGACTCTTGGCTAATATTTCACACGATGATGGAGCTGTATAAGGGTCCATGATATTGTATCATCTTGTTCACTTAATATTAAACTTGAAAACCATTTCAGGATGGATAATTTTTTTCAGGATGGAGGTCCTCATTAAGGATTTGGTTGGGATATGCTTGGATGACTAGAGCCTAGTTCTTAGGATCATGTTACAATATCATTTCATTTCTAGATTATCCAAGAAATACTTGAGGTGAGACTTTGATAATTTACTTGAAGATGGTTGTCAATGAAGGTGGAGCTAAGCTTCACAATTGACCATGATGTTATTCCCAAGGTCACTGGGCAACTTCAGCAAATTTGAATCAATTGTCTACCTTCTCATCTGCTGCAAATGGAGGGCTATACATCATGTTGTCATTTATTCCAATAGTATTTTCTACACATGTACAAATACATTATAGCATCAATTTGTCCCAGGAGGAAGGTAAAACTTTAAGTTTATGAACTTGAATGAAGACTCCAGAGCTCCAACTTGATCCTTGATTTTGCAGGTGATGAATCACCTAGCTATTTACCAGGAAACTGTATTCTTACAGATATTACCACATTCTGCCTGCTTGATGGGAAGAAAAAGGTGAAATCTGCCTTTGGTGAATTTTTGAGTTCCTTCCTTTCCTAGTAGGTCAAACAGTTCTCTCTGTTTCCATCTTGTCACTGGTCACACACATTGGACCTTAATCAAGAAGTCATCAAGTGTTCTTAAAGGTGATTTACATCCTGGTTCCAGGTCACACAGCTCTGGAATGCTCTAAAGGATGCCTTAGGTTTTGATTCATTCCAATTCAGGTGTAAGAAGTTTAATGAGTGTATTTGGGTATGCTTGGTACTCAATGCTAATGTTGAGAAAAACAAGCTTTTGAGTTAACATATCAAAAGAGCCTTTATTCATATTTTGTTGGTGATCAAAATGCCAATGAATTAGACTATAAATGACCAAAGCCAGATCCCACTGAGAAAAGTGGTTTAACAGAACCAGCCTGTCAATGTAGGAAGTGGACATGAGTTGAAGAATAAGCAATATAGCATACTGCTGGTTGGCATGCCCTGGAGACCTAATGTTGATTGATTGCTGGTCAAAAGCCTTTCATTGGCCTGAGCTCACATTTCTCAGCATCGATCAAGTGCAGCAAGGACTCTGTGATATTTTAATTAGATGCTTTCCAGGAGTCAATGCCTGCAAAATGATGCCAGTTGGTAATCTCTGACCAACAAGCATCATGGATCTTTTAAAAATGAGGTGATAATTTCCTTTGGTGACTGAGTCTTCCATGGAGATGGAGTGGCTTCACTACCTGCCTGGCAGCCTCCATGCCTGAAGTTTTGGGACCCGTAGGTTTCTTTGAGAAAAGTTGCAGCGTGGTTGCAGGAGGAGAATTCCCCACTGCTGCAGCGCTAAGGCAGACCTACTTCGAGCAGATGCAATACACACGGTCATTTTGGTCACCAGGCAGTGGTGAGAATTAAATGCACATCTGCCTGAATCACCTGCTGTAGGGCTTTTGTAAGTATAGTGAGATTGGATGTAGACTTAGACAAGTTGGCCTTCCAAAGAGAGATAGGCAGTATATCTGTTTCCCATGCTATCTTTGTGGAATGGGAAAATTAAAGTCTCTATTTTGTAATTGTCTCTCATGACAAAGAGGTTTGAGGTTGCCTCCACAGAGACCAAAGAGCTGTTGCGATCCTTCGATTGAGAGATCATTCCTGTCCTGAGCACTCCTATCTTTCAGCTAAAGAGATTGGTTGCACATTGAGAGACACTGTCATATACTGGCAGGGTATTCAAACATTTTTCCAGGCACTAAAGTAACATTTTTTCTACGAGATACATCTTGAATTGGGTTCTTGACTGTGTGTGCAAGTTACTGTCATGACATTTATGGTCTGAAGCTGTCCCAGGCCAATCTGGTGGCTTTTAGCTCTGACCTATTGATTGGAAATGTTAATCCAGTATCAGTATGCCAAATGCTGCAAGCAAATCCATGTGCATTCCCATCCAATCAGGGATACATTGCTGAAGATTGTTGCCTAGGTTTTCAAAACAATTTAGAGGCTTGCTGGGCATGACAGTTTATCTTGACTTCCAAAATGGTAGTTGCTTTCTCTCAATGGAAGTGATCAGGGTTATAAGTGTAAAAACACCTTTGTCTCACCTTCTATGGAAACTGAACCAGACAGGTCATCCATGGAATCTACCTATGAGAGCCTGGATGTATCTTTGGACTTCTGGGTCCTGATCATACTCATCCTGCTTCCAGCTGAGAGGCAAGAATTGGAAAAACAATTTCCCCAGGTGGGCTAAAAGAATCTAAGACCTTTTCTTTGAGAGCTTGCACTGAGAGGTGGCTATTGGAACATAAGTGCCTTGGTGGGCAACATCCTGGAATGGGACCAGACCAAACTTTGGATGATTGCTGATCAGACTGAAGCCATTGCAAATTAAAAGAGCTATTACTGTAACCTTGCCCAACAGAAGGCTGGTTTCTCGAGGAATTTGACTGTAGCTTCTTTTTAACTGATTCAACTCATTCCATACCAGTCCCTGATTTTTCCGTATATTTACCTAGATTTAAGACGACAATGGCATATTTAAATTCATGAAAAGAGCTTTCGTTCATGTACCAATATGCACTTAGTCTTAAGTCAGTGGTTCTGGCACTGCCTGGCAAGTCATGCTGCAGCTGCCCTTGCGGCAACATGCTCATAGTCTTAAGTCAGTGGTTCTGGCACTGCTTGGCAAGTCATGCTGCAGCTGCCGCAAGGGCAACTGCAGCATGACTTGCCAGGTAGTGATAGAACCACTGACCAATGCCTGTCACCATAGTATGGAATGAGTTAAATCATCTTCTTCCCTTGGGAGAATAGAGGCTAGGGATGTTCTTGATGACAGAGGCTCTGAGTTTAGGAATGAAAAGCATAACTTCATTTAAACTTATTTCATTGAAACAAAAGTGATTGGGGAACAGGGAAACTACCCCTCTTACAAACCATAACTTACCATGCTTAAGACTTATGGGGCTCATGTGTAGTAATACCAGAAGTGTGTGTATATAGCCTGCCAACCTTACTTCCAGTAGATGTAGTTGGATTGACATGATGGGGGGTGGTTTGTTGTGTGCTGCGAAACTTACTGTCACCAGTTGTCATAGGATTGTGGTAATGGGGGCAGTCTGATGTAGATGGTGTCCAGTAGTACTGTGGCACTTTGGTGCTACAAGAGTGCAGAAAAGTGCTACAGAAGTAAATTTTGATGCTACAAGCATCATGACAAGTGCTCAGTCCTGGTGTAGTAATGCCAAAAAAGTATTTAGCCTGCGAATCTTTGTCCATTAGATGTAGTATGATTGAGGCACCTCTGCACATGGACCTATATGCTCCATGACTCCAAACTACTTGCACTTTTACATGTACATAAAACTGTACTTGGTGACCTACTTTTGGGTCACAGTGACCCAATTATGGATTTTGGCAAATATCCGAGTTGTTTTTGTTCAATAACTCAAAGAGTTATCATCCAATCTAAACAAACAGACCGTGTATGGAAAGCTGAATGAAGGATGAATATTTTGAACCAATTTTTACAATTCCAGTTCAAGGTCAAGGTCACATGGCCAGTTGGAATATGGGGGTCATCATTTGAATGCTCTGCACCACAGTTTTTGGCTTAGACCTTAAAAAGTGTATGGAAATCTATGTCGACTGCAATGTTGGTGGCACCACCCATAGCATTATGTAATATATAGGTCAAAATGTTAAAATTTTGTGACCAGTCCAGCATCCTTAATTTTTCATGGGTCTTCATGAAATGTAATGGGATTGTAGAAAAGGTCAAAATCCCACTTGCTTATGATATTAGTAGTGCCGCCTATAATTTGATGGAAATTATGGGTTAAAGTGTCTTGAAAGATACAAAATTCTATATCTCGAAAAATGATTGAATTAGACATGCCAAGTTTATAGGATATATAGATCATAGCCAGTGCTAGTATGTTATGTAAGTCAGTGACCTTGACCTATTTTTGTTAGGTCACCAGACCTGTTAAGTTGGAAGAGGTCATTTTTTAATGGCAGGGTGTAGCTTGGACATCAATGACAAAGAGAATTGAGCCTCCACATCAAAATTGCACTTGAGCGCATTAAACTCAACTTGGTGACCTACATTTGGGTCACCTTGACTAATTTTCAAGGTCATTAAGCACTTAAGAAATGGACATTTAATTCAATATCTTCACAAATAATAAAAAATATTAAGGCAAGTGATGCCAAATGTGCCACAAATATCTATCATGTGGAACTTTGATGTTGCATAATATGGATGACCTTGATTATTTTTCAAGGCCGTAGAGGACATACATTTCAGGAAATGAGTTTTAATAATGGTGGTCAGCAGAGCATTAGGCCTATGGACCTCATGTTTTTGTATATGAGAGAAACATGGATTGACTGCTGTGCTGTTTTTGAACAGTTCTCTTCACGCATTTTAAAATGGAAGGCACGCAGAAGACACGTGGTTTTGTGTTTGTGACAGTGGCCTGAAGGCACAATTATTAGGGCACTGAAGTCAACATAATTCTTTTGTCAAGGGAAAACGTAGGCAATTATATATTCCTTCCTTTGTCAGACATGTCCCACAGGTGTTACATAAGTCGACTTGGGTCAGATTAACCTCTACCTGCCCCAACATGTCCAGTATCTATGTTTAAACCATTTTTATAACAACGTCATTGGTACTATATCCCACATTCTTACTACTCTCGATACTGTCACATGCAGCAATCTTGCTTTGAATTACAATACATTGACAACGATCATGGATACAACTTTCGACTCGTTCGAGCAAAGAGCCCCATGTGACTGCCTTTATCAAGTTGTGTATCAACCTTGAATGGTACATGCAGTTTTCCAAAGTTTTTGTGATGAAACGGAGGACCAGACTCCACGCATTTCTTCCTGCAAGTCAATTGCTTCAGAAAACTAGCGGTACAAAAACAGTATGTGATTAATTGTTCCGTTGCCAGGTGCAAAAAACCGGACCCTTTTCGAACAAAAAAAAATTATTCCGATGGAAATTGAACATGTGCAGAGAGAGAGAGAGAGAGAGAGAGAGAGAGAGAGAGAGAGAGAGAGAGAGAGAGAGAGAGAGAGAGAGAGAGAGAGAGAGAGAGAGAGAGAGAGAGAGAGAGAGAGAGAGAGAGAGAGAGAGAGAGAGAGAGAGAGAGAGAGAGAGAGAGAGAGAGAGAGAGATATGTTTTATAATGAAGATACTGTTGTAAAACTTTTGTAGACAGGATGAAGGGTCAACCAGAAAAAGTTTGTATAGAACTTTCAAAAATTTCCGGAGAGATCCCTGGGACCCTCCTCTGTGAGCTTCGCTCCTTGAACACTCGAATTTGAACCCCATCCTCCCTTTAAGAAAGTCTGGATCCGCCCCTGTCGAATAATAAGCATTTCTGCAAGTGTTGCATTATGTCACATGGTGTTTAGCTTTAATGCAGTAAAAGTTTGACAGATGGCAGCACGGTGTACAGGATTGGATAGGGTTTTTTCTGGTGTTTCAATTTCATTTGGACGTAGGCTGAAATGTTAATGTTGTTCTATATCCTGCATTTGATTTTCCAGCTTTTCTATAACTTTTTTTGTCTGTAATTTCTTTTTAGCTGCATATTTTTTTTTTTTTTTTTTGTGGAGAGTTTTTCCACTTTTATCATTTCCCATTTTGGTACACTACACACATGTGTTTTATACCCATCAGATATCTGCGATAAAAATCCCCCCCCCCCCAATTTTCTGGGGTCCCTTCACTCTAGCACTGATTGCTAACATTTTATGAGCTTCAAGGGGGGATGGGGAGGGGAGAGGGTCATTCCTGAAAAAAAATCCTTATTTACACATGTATGAGCCGTACTTCAAGTGGCAGTATTTCAAAAAGTATTTCAGCCATATGTTTGGAATTTTCAGCAATGTTAAAACTTAGGTACTATCAGAGTTAATCCTTTTGTCAATCTAATATGAGGATCACTTGCCAAAGTCTAACATAATTTTCTAACATTTAAAACTTCGGTACATGTTTTGCTGTTTAAGTGATCAAGTAAAAACACGTACAGAGAATGTAAATGTTAGGAACAATGTTAGTTTTGTATCGTATAGCACACTTGAAGGGAGACAACTGCCGCATTGAGAAAGTTCCTGTTAAGAAACATTGTTAAATTTGGCACATGTTTGGCTGTTTAAGTGATTAAGTAAAAACACAGCGACTGTAAATGTTAGGCAACAATGTTAGTTTTGGTTCATGTTACACAGTTTATATGAAACAGTTACGGCTATGAGGAAGGTAAAGACTAAACGTAAGAAATTCACTTTGGTTTGAAAGCTAAAACAGAAAATAAAACAGGGAATGCGTTTGCCTGCATGTATTTTGGGGTGTGCCGTCAAGGTGAAAAAAAAATGTTGTTATGGGTCTCTGGAAAACACGGGATATAGGCCTATAGAAATTTCTGCACTGAATGTTGAAAGGTACAGATTTTCTTGGTTCTTCAAATCAAACGTGGTTCACGCATCATAAAGCCCAGGATGGGAGTCAGAGTGGACGAAAGCAAGGCTCTTCATCAAATATTTGAATAAATCATGTATAAATATCTTACATGGCAGTGAGTGAGTTACGATTTTTCTCTCACGAGGGATCGTTGTTGGTGGGGGAAAATCACGAGTGACCGCAGGTCACGAGTGTTTTTCCCCACCAACAACGATCCCGAGTGAGAGAAAAATCGTCACTCACTCACTGCCATGTAAGATTTTATTTATTCTATGTTTAATCGAGTATTTACCGCAAAAATTGTCGCTCTTGTTGCTTAGGTGTCGCCATTTTGAAGCGGAGACTTTTCACTTGGAAATGTCAAATCTGGTGTGCCGTGTTTGTTGACGTTCAGTTATTCAACGTCACCCGTGACGTATAATTAAGCATAGCTCGCGGACGTTTGATTTTGTCTAAATGTCAATGCATTACGTCACTGACTCAGGCGCGTCACGATTCACTTGTAACAATGTTTAGGTCATGTGACCTACCGTGAGTTACTATTTCTGGATTTCACTCCAGAAAATGATAACTCACTGCCAAACATAGAATAAAAAGTAAAATCCCCCTCCCACCCCATAATTTAAAAAAAGTGATGATAAACAAGATATTTTAATGGGGATCTTACTTGTACAATAATCAACTTTCACACGATACACATTTACGGTACATTTAGCATCATAAGTCTTACTTTATCACAACATATTGAGTTATGCGAAATTGAAAAAGTGAGTCACGGTCATCGTATATATATATATATATATATATATATATATATATATATATATATATATATATATATATATATATAATTTGACCACTGGTCTGGTGTAAATTTTATCTCGATTTATTGTCACAACAACGAATTTAAAGTGTTTTGATACACATGACTTTAGTTCCAATCAATATCCCCAGTGTTGTCATCATAGCTTCAGAACCATAGGGGGCCTACACTTTTGTCTGTGTTATAGGCCTATTCTTGCTATAGTAGATAAATATATGTTCACAACGTTAAATGTCATGAGGCGCCACCAATATCGAACTGGACGTCTGTATTTTTTTTTAATACCCTTGGCAACAAAGTCCTATATCCGAGTCAAATATCCACATTAAATTGTAATTATGCCCGCACAGTCATTCCTTGTGCGTCAGAGAATTCAGATGATGCGCGTAAGGAAAAGACAAACAGACAGACAGACAGACAGAAAGAAAGAAAGAAAGAAAGAAAGAAGAAAGAAAGAAAGAAAGAAAGAAAAAGAGAAAGAAAGAAAGAAAGACTTTTTTTTTACCCCAATCAAATATCTGGGATTAGTGTTTGCTTAATGCCAAACCAGTAAATCATGCTGCCAAACTGTTGTCTATCAATGGTAAACTAACTTATTGGCCCACTGCATACTTTCAATTAAAACTTTCCATTTGCAAAATATTTTAAGGTTAATTCAGCAATATTAATTGTTAATCTAATTCCTTATTATCATCAATTCGCTTGCTCCGTGGATGCTTCATTTATCATGTTTTCATATAAAAACGGCTTCAGAAAACTAGCGGTACAAAAACAGTATGTGATTAATTGTTCCGTTGCCAGGTGCAAAAAACCGGACCCTTTCGAACAAAAAAAATTATTCCAATGGAAATTGAACATGTGCAGAGAGAGAGAGAGAGAGAGAGAGAGAGAGAGAGAGAGAGAGAGAGAGAGAGAGAGAGAGACAGAGAGAGAGAGAGAGAGAGAGAGAGAGAGAGAGAGAGAGAGAGAGAGAAACAAAAAACTGAGTCCAAGACACAAAACTTAAATGGTGCTGCTAGTAAGTATCCACAGCTGTAACCTTTCGGCCATTCCAACTCAGTTAATGTAAGTATATATACAGTTTTAAATGTGATATTCGGCAAACTACCCTTTTTATTGCACATATTTCGGAGTCCATTTAAACTACCCTTTTTATTGCACATATTCCCGAGTCCATTTTTGAATGAATTCCCTAAGTCTTAGCATAAATGTGTTATTTCTGAATACACTAGCTGTCACCAAGACATAATGACAAACTAAAAATAATTCATAAATCACTTTTGTCATTCCCCCGAGCCTTTGTGGATATGGCCCCGGATTTCACCGGTCCAGAAAGCATACCGTCCTAGTTTATAGGTGCAGTGCGGAACTGACTGTAAAATTTTGAGTCTGAAAACTTAAGTTCCATTAAAAGTATCAATTGGCACAATGATTTTGCAACTATGTACTTAAATGAGCTAAGTCATTGGGTCATTAACCAGGCGCAAGGGGCGAAAATCTTTTGAGCAAAAAAGCGTATAAAAGTGCAATGTGTTTAGGACGATCCTGTTAGCCTTTAGTAGCGTTGGTATCAAGTTCAGAAAGTATCTGATAGGCAGTGAACAATAGCTGTTCTATCAACTCACGGACGGCAGTAGGAAATTACTAGTTGGATACTGTGATTACGTTGGGTTTCAAATGAATACATGTTCTTACTTTTCTCTCTTGTGGAATAACCCACAAATAAATTAAAATAACTCATCGGAAAAGTTTCACTAAAAATCATTTATTACCAATACTTGTATATAAAGCGTTCATATTTAAGTTAACTCATTTTGCGCCATTCGCGCATTTACGTTGGTTTGGATCAATGTACCATTTTTGATACACCGTACCACGTCGCACACGAAAACCATCGCCGAGTTGTTAATTTTGGCAGCATTTAAAAATAGAACATTTACAATTCATTGTAGTGGTATCATTAATGCAAATGCATTGATGCAGGTTGACTTTGACATATTTTATACATTTTAAAAGAAAAATACAACAAAATAGTTGCTATGCTATGGTAACCGTAACTACACCTACATATGGCCATCTCAGTGACTTTATCCTTTGTTTCATCACGAACATTATAACAAATACATCGTCAATAATACCAATATGTAATGCTGATTGTGGTTCTGCATAGCACCAAATTCATATTACACATGTTGATATGACTTGCAATGTCATGACCGTTAATACATTTTGCCAGAACTGATCAACTGAAACTATCCTAAAGTATTTTATCAGGTAAAGTCAATTATAACAATTAAAAAATATGCGACATCAGACACTACATGTTGTATTTTGAAAGCCTAATATGGCAAAAATATTCAATTAACATGCACGGGACTTTGCATCCTGGTGTCTAGAAATTATGCTTTCACATGTATAAACTATATCTACAACCTCCTAAATAGAACAAATTATTATATTTGGAGTTGGCATTGTTGTTTCGCAGACTTCCAGTATTTCAACCCGGACAGTGACCGTCACCGGCGAGACAACAGGCCAGGCAGGCAACTCAACCGGCAAATGGGCTACATGTGCTTGGACAAAAGTTACACAGAACAAATACATGTGGCTTGTATACTTTGGATTTACTCGGATTTATGTACATTACATGGTACTGGCTTTACACCAAACCCAAATCGGTGCAATTATCACCAAGTAAACTCCTGAGCAGTTGGCGAAGCTACATGCCGTCATTGACTACAATGGTCTCTTCCATTTGGGTCACGCAACCTTCCTCACATAATACTGATGTGTACATTGCCCTTATTTAGAAGCCTACTTTCACAAGGCGGCGTTATGGATTTCCTCCAAGATATGAACAATACGACTAATTATTTATACGTGACTTAGCTAGCGTAGATCCAACAAGTTCAAAGATATAAAAATGGAACATAATGAACCACAAAATAACTCGTGGCCTGACAATGTGTAATCATCTGCGAAATATCATAAGTTACGTGCAGGTGCAAACAGACGACCGCAATTAAGTCAAGAATGTGTGGAGTGTTAGCCATTTGTAGGCAACGCGCGTCTGCTTCCCAAAATACCTCCAGATGTGGAGTAATTTATCTTCAGGAAAAGGCAGATTAAATGGGAAGTGGTAGTCTACTTTGAATGATAAAATTTAATGTCAGTGGGATGTAGGATCGCTGAATGCAAATGAATGATCTCGTCTGGGCGTTCGATTTTTCAGTGAAGCTTGCTAAACAGACTTTCGGGGGGGGGGGGGGGGGGGAGAGGAGGGTAGGAAGTTGGCGATAGACTGTTGGCCCCCGGCGGATTTCGTCGGGGACCAGAGAAAGTCTGCTAAGGAGGAAAGCCGAAGTCGGAACTGGGAGTGAAATGGAAAAGGAGTTAAAAGTTTCAATTTAGGATACACTAATACTTAATCATTTAGCCTGTACGCAAGGACAAATTATTTTTCGTTCGGTCAGTCACGCCTTCTTCGTATGGTCGAAATAAAGCACGACCACATTGTCACTCCGAACGTATGTTAAATGATACACCATACTTTGAATTATACAATCACATTCTCTCCAGCAAAAATTAGTGTATATCCACTTGGGTACAAAATGTCTGGTTAAAGTCCCAGCACCTGTCGCATTCTGCAGCTCCACAAAGATAAAGCAATCATATCCCGGGTGACCGGCAAAGACCAACTATTCCAACACATGTGTGCAGATGGCGCCACTGTCCTATTGTTCCCTTGTATTGCAACTCCAACAGTACTTGTAATGCTTTCCAGTGGAGTTAGAACACTTGCATTGTAAATCGACCCTTCAAAAAAGGAAGAGTAGAGAAATACACCAAATGCATTGCGGGACTGTACATGCGACTAATGATGGTCAATGTGTTAAGAATTATCTTGCTCTCAAAATGTATCAGCCACTTGCAGATTTTGCTTTTTCTTGACAGTACTGAACTGAAGGAATACACACCTTCGAATTTCAATTTGTCGGAAGACTATGGACTACGGCAGACCAAGCTCAATATTTATCAGCTGTCCTTGTAAAATGTACAATACATAGAGTTTGATCTGTTAACAGCAAGTGAATGGTTACCTATTAAGAGGATGTATTCATATTTGAATAAATTTACAGCAGACCGGGTCTGGTCTCCTCGGTTGCTAGGCAACAGAATTATGCCTCGCCATAATGATAGCACTTGTACCAGTTATGTTACATAACCATCCAGATGCAACTTTTTCTTCCAAACAAATGAAATATGTTTATTATCTCGTATGTTTCTAAACTTAGTTCATGAGTTTTCCGAAACTTCAAACTTTTTGCCCGTCCGCGTCGTTATTTACATCAGAGAAACTCTTTTGACCTGCTTCATATGTGAATCTGCCCTCCTTCTTGCCGAGTTCCTTCCTGCAGCCTAGGTGGCAACACGGGATCCCAGTTATAGTATATTGACCAAGTCTTCAACTTGTATTTATGCCAGTGCTTTCACTCGTAACTGACTTTTGTACCTAACATGCTGATACTATGTCAACTTAGCAGAATAATTAAACACGTTTTCGTATATCAAAATTTAAAGAGACCGTGTTGTGCGTTGATTGCCAACATAAAAGAAGTCTATAGCCACAAAAAAGCTGTCAAGTGTGCAGTACTTTAAATGTGTAAGTGTAGCAAATTCACGCGCCTGAAGAACTACCGTATCTTTAGTATCTACAGGTTGATATGTACTTTGCCGTGGGAATGCACCCAAATTAAAAACAAGAGGGCTGTGTGAACAGCCCGTGCCTCAGCTGATCTTGACATTCATTACACTTGCAGCTCTATGAACTTGGGAAAGGATCAAGGACACCATGTTCTGAGTAAGTCTGACCTTTAGAGAAGAACACTTACATGTGCAACATCAAAGTTCAAGTAGTTCTCAAGTTATAATGAAGAGTAAAATTCATGTATGTTGCACTGTGACCCCACAAACGAGGTCAAGGTCATTCATGTACTGTCTCAGCATGACCTTCATACAGAATAATTTACATGTGTAGCTAACTCAAAACAGATCTCAAGTTATCAGGTAAACAGTAAATTTCGTGTCAGTTGTCCTGTGAATTAGCATTAGAATGCCAATTGACTTACATAGTAATCAATAGGAAAGCAGCATTGAACAATAAGTACCCGAATTGAAAATCCTTAAAAATCAGGAATCCAAAGCAGTGCCACCTAGTAAACAACTGTTTGACCCTTCCACAACAACATATCCATTACATTTCAGCTTAATCTGAGGGACGGTTCTGAGAACAAGGGAAAAATAGCAAAACCATACAAAAAATTCATAAAAAAAATTGCAGCGCCACCTGGTGAACAAATTGGGAACTAGGTGTCCCCGGGAGTGTCTATGTACGATATCAAAGCAATTGGGTGAGCGGTTTCAGAGGAGAAGAATTTTTAAGGTTTCCCCCCAAAAAGAACAAAAAAATTTCATAAAAAATCCAAAAATCAATAGAGCGTGACCACTTGAATATACTTGGTAGAGATCCACCCAAGGCACATCCCAACCAAGTTTGAAGTAAATCTGGTCAATATTATTAAAGTTATGACCATTACAAGAAATTCCCATGTAAAACTTCTGTAGAGATTTTTGGGAAAAAAATCATAAAAAAATCCGAATTCATTGGAACATGACCATTGCAACAAACCTGGTAGACACCCACCCAAGGTACATTGCCACCAAGTTTGAAGTAAATCTGGATGATGGTTTTGGAGAAGAAGTTGAAAATGTGAATTAGCATTAGAATGCCCATTGACTTCCATATTAATCAATAGGAAAGCTGCATTGACCGACAAGTACCAGAATTGAAAAAATCGTTAAAAATCAGGCTTCTGCAGCATTCCCACATAGTGAACAACTTTGTTTGACCTTTGTACAAGGAACATATCCACCATGTTTCAGCTTAATCTGAGTGACGGTTCTTGAGAAGAAGTCGAAAATAGCTACAACACACAAAAATTCATAAAAAATTAGAAAAAAATTGCAGCACCACCTGGTGAACAAATTAAGAACTAGGAGTCCCAGGGAGTGTTCCTGTGTGATATCAAAGTAATTGGGTGAGCGGTTTCGGAGAAGAAGATTTTTTAAGATTTACCCAAAAAGAACAAAAAAATTCATTAAAAATCCAAAAATCACTGGACCATGACCATTTCAACAAACTTGGTAGAGATCCACCCAAGGCACATCTCCACCAAGTTTGAAGTAAGTCTGGCTGACGGTTTTTGAGAAGAAGTCGAAAATGTGAATTGTGGACGACGGACCCTCAAAAAACTTCAGCTGACTGACAAGTCAGCTGAGGTAAAAAAGTTTAAACAACAATACGACATATACATGCAAATATACCGAATGTACGCGTAACTTTGGCGACACGTATTATCAATCGACAGGCAAAGGCTTTTCCTCGTGATTGTTTGGTAACCCAGAGTTTGGTTTCCTGACTTTGTTCTTCCAATAGTCATAGACTGAGCACATAATTTCAGAGGTTACGATGCTGTTGGTATTATGGCCAATTAACCTCAAAACCAGTACACCGTCCGGTTTCAGGTAATTGTTAACAAACTCCCTTGCTCGACTTTCATCCAGAGTTGTTTGGATGCGATCCATGGTGCGCAGGTGGTTTTGCACGTAAGAGTGGCTGTCTGTTCTGCAGACTGCTCTCAACACCCAGGTGAGCAGACTACAACATGTTACGCCTGCAACCAGAACCATCCAGAACCACAGGAAAAAGTAAATCTTCTCCGTATACAAATTGATAGGTAGAACACACTGCAGCGTGTAACGATGCACGTTGCCCAGACGTCGCACTTTGAAATCACACATTGTCACCCTGGGGAAGTAAAGAGGCTTGTTTTCCCAGTCATGATCTGTGACCAAAGCATACACCATATCCAGACCAAAGACATTAAAGGTCCCTCCAAGTATCTTGTTCAGGAGAAACAACTGCGTGACAACATTGAATAAGTATAAAACTTTTGTCAGTATAAACAAAAATGTGAGGTAAGTTCCAAAACGCCGACCACACAAGACGCATAAAGTTCTGTTCAAGCACAGTTTTAGTTTTCCAACAATTCCTGAATCGAGATCAATTCTGCTTGCCAAAAAGCGATCCATTTGCTTGGTGATAAATTTTAAAGTTCTTTCTTTATTATCAGACTTGTCGATACGTTGAAAAGTATCTGCTGACACCAAAATGTTGTCCATATCTACGCCCGATTTCTCATTCAGTGCTCGCCATACAAAATTTGGCAAATAAAAAAATACTGCTTGCACCAAGAGAATGAATGGAACCCACTGGTAATACATCACTTCATCTCGTTTATCATCTTCGTGTTCTTTTGGGATGTGCTCATTAAAGGGTGTAAAGTAAGTATTCTTTACCCAGCAGTAACTGTTGGCGTATTTCTTGTGACTCCCCGTGAAGTGGACGGGAGCCCAGCAAGTGATGGGAGTGCCCACGTACTGGCGGGCACTGACAAGTACTGCGAACACGACAAGAACCCCCACTGTATAGCGATGATTTAGTCTGTCGGCAAAGTCTTCAACATTTTTCAGTTTTGTCTGGGAGAAACTGTTTGTGAGTTTCACGAGTTTATCCATCTTCTCACGATCGCTGGGTTGACTTCAGCACAGACGATGTCCACGCAATTGGGCGCTTACAAGAGTCATTCAGTGCAGCAGTAAGTGGTCACAGGACACTTCGCACCGCAACGCCGATCGACAATGAGGCGAAATATGCAATAATCGCGCCCTTTCTTTGAATTATTCCAACGGTCACTCTTTCTGCAAGACAGGCTGAGCAACGATGTAATTTCTTCAGTTTCCTCGCAGTGTTAGAAACGTCGACTGAACAGGCTTCACGTTGGTCACAAATATTTCACAACAAAGCAGATTCCTGACCTTATTTTGCACTCTTTGTCCTTACGAGCTTCCACAGTATCAGTTGTATGTGGCCAGTACAGGTCCAATGCAGTGCATCTGAATTTTTAAGCCGTTACTGATAATGTACTGTTGCTCATGTGGGAAATAACTTTGTGTCCAGGATCCAATTTGTAGATGTACCAGTTCATGCACTAATTTCAGCACACGTTGGTTGGTATCCTGCTTCTTCTGTCCACTAAAAAGGCACTATGATGTGGGTCACCTTACCGTGACCGTATACCCCCACAACAAGCATGAGGCTGTCGAATACGCGCTCTTTGTCCTCAATTCCTGGCGTACCTATTAATAGCACGTGCATTAGGCGCTTATTAGCCCCAGGACAAAAACTTATGAAGGAAGGTGCAGTCTTCGATAAAGTCGATAGAAGTATACACTGTTGCTGGAACCCAAAATTGAGCGACTTAAGCATGGGTATTCTTGATGCCAGACTTGCTGAAGTCCTTTTTCTCAGTTAGTTAGTCACGATCAGCTAGTTACCCCCCAAATAATAATAATAATAATAATAATAATAATAATAATAATAATAATAATAATAATAATAATAATAATAATAATAATAATAATAATAATAATAATAATAATAATAATAATAATAATAATAATAATAATATTTACATGTAAATACATTACTTAATTAGGGGGCAATCATAGCGTCGCGCCTAAGCGAGCGAAGCCGCGTTTTTCGCAGAGCGACTCGCTAGAGATATTTAACTTTTAAAATTTTCAATGCCCCTTATCAACATAATTGAAAATTCTGCAACTTTCATTTTTTGTGCATTATATTGGCAAGTGTCCCAAACCTATATATGCACATTGAAATTTTGTGTCTATCTCCAATAATTTGGAAGATATGGAGCTTTTAAAATTTTAATTGCCCCTAATACAAGGACTGAACCGATCTAGGCCTTCAAAATTTGTAGCCAAATCGGAAAACAAAACAGTTATCACTGCAGAATTCGTCCTGTCTTTACTATAATCCATGTTACATTAAATTAGCCATTTGCAAATTTCGTCAGCCTAATGAATGAAACATGAGCATCGGGCCAATGGCACCAGCGGCCCCCTCTAATTTGCATAAATTTGAATATCTGGACAATTCCAAATAATATGCGCAGTTTCACTGCTAGGCTAGTCACCTTCCCAAGTTTGGCGTTTTTCGAACTATAGAGTCCGAGAAAAGCTCCGGACAAAATTTGGTCGTAAATGAAAAAGAAGGAAAGAAAGAAAAAGAATTCTTGGAAAAACAAAATGTCTGGGTTCGCACTGAGACATAAAACAAGGGGTATTGTTGCAGTGGCTGCACTTTTTTTTCAGGTCACCACAAGTTTTTTCTGAGCATATTTTTGTGTCGTTCACGGTATAGATTTGGGGGGCCCAGATAAGTATAAGGCGACTTGCGACTTTGCAGGGTTTTAGGGGCAACGTGGCCACCGATTACCAACACGCCCGGGCCTACACGATAATTTTCAGTGACTTAGATTCTTGTGACCTTGTGACCGGGACCCTATAAAGACCATAACGTTAACGAATTTAAGAGAGACCCGATGACCTTAAGGAGGTAACCATTTAGAGCCCCTATTTTGTACACGCATTCATATATTGGCATAAACCTGATACAAAGAGTGGTCAAAGTAAACAGGACGATACGGAAACCATAAACTAGAAAAGATTTGCTGTCAAGCAAATCTGTGCCTTCAAAACTTCCATAAATTTCAATGCTACAACATTTGTTTGTGGTCATTGGATTTATCTACAGCACGCACCTGTGATTAAAGTTGAGTGGTACCTTGATCTTTAATAGCTTTGAAATATTCAGCATTTCAACTTTCCCAAGTGCCCCTAATTAGAATGAACTAAAATTCTACAGCTTTCCTTTTTGGTTTATTGGATGTGCCGACAGCACAAACCAATGAATTAAAGTTGTAATGGCACATCTGCCTATAATAGATTTGGAAGTTATTCAACATTTAAACTTTTCAGGTGCCCCTAATCAGTATAAATTAACATTCTACGACTTTTGTTTGTGGTTTATTTGGATGCCTTTACAGCTTAAACCTATTAATTGAAGTTGGAATGGCACCTGTACTTTTTGTGATACTTCTGTTGATATTCAAGGTTAAAACTTTTAAATGGCCCTAGTTTGCATAATTTCAAAAAGCCCAAACTTTAAGTTTGGAGGTATGATAATGCAAAGTTTGGAGTTTCCACTTATAGCAGTCTTCAAATAAAGTGTTGAACATGGATCTTTTTAAAATTTAATTGCAACTAATTTGCATAATTTTTGAAAATTATAACTATTTAATACCAAGGTACACAATTCCACTAGCAGGGCTACAGTCCTGTCAAATTTGGAGTTTCTATGTACAGGAGTGCCTGAGAAACCATCCAGATAAAATTTGGCCGTAAAGAAGAAGAAAGAAGGAACGGAAAAGAATTCATGGAAAAACAAAATGTCTGGTTTGACATCCAGACAAAACCCATGGAAAAACAAAATGTCTGGTTTGGCACCCAGACATGAATATATTAACAAAATCGTCACATAGAAGAGACAAACTATCTAGCATCACTTAATGGTAGCCGGGTGCACACCAGTGTCGTGTCAATACACACGTATGTCAAACCTACATTCATGTATTGTACTGATAAACCTAGGGTCGTGCTATACATATAGGACGTCCCTGATAAACATAACAATGTCCAGACAGACTTGACTATTACCATCTCCATTATCATTATGAAACTGAATTGGTTTTCATCGTTCAGTCGAGTGAAATAAGAATATATATATATCTACGCCACGTGCACTATAAAAATCCAAAGAAAGTGTGTGTGCACGTGCAGTTTGTTATAATACAAGGTAAAACGGATTTCGTCCTCAATATCGCCTGAGTTGGAGAATTTACAAATATGTCGCTCATCAAAATCTATTAAAGGTAGAGGTGACATTACAACGTTAATTGCCCCTTTGGAAAGATGAAGGCATGAGAAAGAAACATATCTGAAAAGAGGGGCTGTTGGGAAATTATTTCCCCTCAAATTGGGGTGGAGGGATGGGGGTGGGGGGATAAAAAATTGTTCGTGTGCATGGCGATTACTCCATAACCTTCTTCCCCATGCTTCATGAGCTTTTTATGAACCCTTATCAATCAGTTTTTCTGATTCCAGTCGCACTTCCGATGTTTTTGTTGGACAACATTTATAAAAGGACTGAAGGAAGAAAGAATGAGAGAAAGTAAAAAAAAAAAGACCGTGTGTGTGTGTGAGTGTGTGTGTGTGTGTCTGTGCATGTGTGTGTGCACAAATCGATTCTCTTCCTTGTTCACATATTCCGTGATAGGAATGTGTGAATTAGGAAGAAAATTTGCTCAAGTATTCCAACACACAAAATATTTCAGTATTCAAAAAAAAAAAAAAAAAAAAAAAAAAAAAAAAAAAAAAAAATCAACAAAAAAAGAACCCCCCAACCCCCCCCCAAAAAACAATAACAAAAATAAAAAAAAAACAAAAAACAAAAATGATAAAAAACAACAACACACACACACACACAAAGGAAAACAAAACAACCAAACAAAAGAACCCACAATCTTTAGTATTCTAATATACCTATGTCCATTTGCTTGACTGAATAAGTCTTGTCCTGGCGAGAACAATCTAACCCTTGTGCTGGTCCTTGGTTTTTGTTCTATTGGTAATTATTCAGTATGCTGGGCCAGCTACTAACAATGAACAATTACATAAATCTGTTCTGTTCACACTGAAACCCCCACAGGGTCTGTCTTGTATTTTTGAGGTGCAATTTGGTGCAATTGTTGCGTCAACCTACCGGAGAGAATAGACAACAATAGCAGAGTGGACGCATACATACATTCATGTATGTACCTAAGAAACAGTCCGAATAGTGGGTCTGCAATCCATCGCACAAGTGTGTACTTGTGGCAAACATCTCACGTGTAACCTAAATGATCAAGCAGCTAGACAAGCCGCGCTGTCCATTGTCAAATAGCAAGATAGACCTGGCTTGGTCATATAATTTACCTAATCTACCAGTCAACTGCAAAACTACAAATCTGTCTGCTGTGTTGGTTCTGAGGGTGGTTCCTCCTGTGGTCAGTAGATGGCATTTATCCAAATGAGCCCTAGTCAAAATTCTTTTGCTCACAAGAACAGTCAGTTGCCACTGCCTGCAGCAGATCCTCAAGGGGGAGCAAACTACTTATTTGGAGGATTGCTCAACTGGACAGTGTTGCTGTGCTAACTACACTAAGTTTTTGCAGTGAAGTAAATAAAGACTCTCAAAGAAATAAACTCTTTATATTAACAATAAAATTAAATAATTAAAAATGCAAACCCTGAATTAAATAATAATAATAATAATAACAACAACAACAACAACAACAACAACAATAATAATAATAATAATAATAATAATAATAATAATAATAATAATAATAATAATAATAATAATAATAATAATAATAATAATAATAATAATAATAATAATAATAATAATAATAATAATAATAATAATAATAATAAATCCCAATCTATGGCAGGTCTAATAGCCAGACGCTAGAAAGGTATAATTTGGCGAACAAAATTTTAAAAGCTTCAAATAAGCTGGCTAAGTAGATTTATTTTTTATGTGATATATTCAGCACTACATAAAATACACAAGTATAAAATAGAGTAGCTGAAAATACATACTGACAGGTACGTTGGGGATGGCACACAACAGTCCAAGGACTTATTTCCATTGGGGTCCTTGAACATAATAAGAAAACATTAAAGAATAAGTTCATGAAGAATAAATTAAGGAGATACAGAAAATTAAATGTAAAATATGTAAGAATACAATGTAACAAATAAAAGCTAAGGGGGAAATCATATTTCAAATCTAGAAAAGATATAAGGTAGATATCTGATAAAAAAATAAAAAAAACATACTGGAGAACGAGAACTTATTATAAAAATAAAAGTGCCTCTTTTGTAAAAAACACTTGTGACGTAAGGGAAGATCTACAATTCTCTCCTCACCCCACAGAAGACCGGATAGTGGGTATTTTAAGAAGGTAGATATATAAATTTATTTTGTCATTTCTTTGCTGAAACGACTTTTAACTTTCTGCTTGTAGGTTTCCTTGCATTGAAGGCTTTTAATGTTATAAGGTAACGAGTTCAAGTCCTCTATGGCCACGCGGGAAAAGGTGTGTGCTCCAGCCTCAATACCCCTATGGACCACAAAATTAACTCACTACCTCTGTCATTGTGGTCATGCAGGTCAGGGATCCTTGAGAAATTATCCTGTAAATATTTTGGGCACTGATCATGCTAGATGTTATACACACGATTTAGTCTCATTTGTTTTACTCTTGATTGAACGGCCAGCATTCGCCATGTCTGATGTGCCAATGTGACTCCTTGTGTGTGTGTGTGTGTGTGTGTGTGTGTGTGTGTGTGTGTGTGTGTGTGTGTGGCTGGGGTGGGGGTTAAAAATAAAACGGACACATTTTCTCTCATGGTGTTCTTCTGTTTTATCACGAGTAACTTAAAAATGTAGAGCTTTGTTAATGTTTTGGCTAACCTGACATGAGGAAAAAAAAATTTTCCCTCGCAATAACTGTTGTACTCCCACGAAATATTATTTCGTTCCCACGGAATAATCATTACGTTCCCTCGCAAAACTGTTTCGTTTCCTCACAATTAAAAAAAAAAAAAACTCACGTCCGCTAGTAGAAATTTGGCCCCCCAAAGGGACACAAGAGTTTATCAATTATATTTCGTTCTCCTCGCAATACTGTTGCGTTTCCTCAAAATAAGTATTTAGTTCCCTTGCAATAATATTGGTTACATTGTACATAAAACTGTATTTCGTGACCTAATTTTTGGGCAACCGTAACCCAGTAATTATGCAGATTGGCGTTTGTCCAAGTTGATTATTTGTCTTTAATAACTCAAAAAGTTAATTATTACCCGATCTGAACAAACAGACCATGTATGGAAAGCCGGGTGTGGGGCGCACATTTGAACAGTAACGAGTAACGATTTTTTAATCCAAGTTGACGGCCTAGGTCAAATGGCCAGTTGGAATATAGGGGTCATCTTGTGAATGTTCTGAATTCCAAAATTTTTGAGCTAGGCCCAAAAACTTTTAGAACTTATAAAGTGTGTGAAAATCTTCGTCGATATTAATGTTGGTGGCGCCACCTATAGCGTTATGTAATATACAAGTCAAAATGTGAAAATCGTGTGATCGGTGCAGCATCCTTAATTTTTGATGGATCTTCATGGAATTTTGTGGGATTGTTGAAGAGGTCAAAATCTCGTTGGTTATGGTACTAGTGGCACCACCTATAATTTGACGGAAATTACGAGTGAAATGTCTTGAAAGATACAAAATTCCATATCTCGAAAGATAATTGAATTAGACATGCCAAATTCATAGAATATAAAGATCATGCCCAATTCTAATGTATTATGTAAGATAAGTGACCTCTACTCATTTTTGTAAGGTCACCAGACCCGTTTAGTTGGGAGAGGCGATTTTGTAATGGTAGGTGTAGTTTGGACATCAGTAGCAAGGAGAATGGAGCCTCTAGATCAAAATTGCACTTGAGTACATTGTATATAAAACTCTATTTGGTGGTGTACGTTTTGTTCACGATGATCCAACGATTGTGTGACCTTGACCTGTTTTTCAAGGTCATGAAGCACTTATAAACGACATTTAATTTAATATCTTGATAAACAATGAGGCGAATGATGCTAAATGTACCATAAATGTGTATCGCGTGGAAGTTTGATATAGCATAATATGGCTAAACTTGATTAATTTTTGAAGTTCCTGGATTAAATACATTTTAGAAAGGGATTTTTGGTGATGGTGGTCAGCACAGCATTAGGCCCATGGGCCTCTTGTTGAAGACTATCACACGTAAAAAAGCCAAATCTTGCATGATTATACCTCCACACATAAATTCTGGATTTTTTTAAGAAGGGTGACTTTTCGGAAATTATGCAAATTTAGGGCCATTAGAAAATCTTGAATACATGTATCTTCAAAAGTATTATGGGGAGAGGTGGCATTCCAACTTCAATTAATAGGTTTGTGCTGTAAGCTAATTCAATTAAAACCCAAACCAACAGTTATAGAATTTTAATTTGTGATAATTAGGGGTAACTGAAAAGTTTAAATGTTGAATATATGCAAAATTATAACATGTACAGGTGCCATTCCAACTTCAATTCATAAGTTTGTGTGTTGTCGCATCCAGTTAACTACGAACAAAAACCGTATAATTTCGACTTACACCAATTAGGGGGACTTGAAAATTTGTAATGGTCAATACGTATCTTCAAAATGATTATGCGTAGACGTGCCATTCCTTGTCCATCACCAGTTTGTCTCGAGCCAAGCTCCCAAATACCACTAAAGCCAGAATATCTGAACCGTGTGTGGCCCTCTCAGTGAAGTTCAAATAATGCAAATTACAGTGCAGTCAGTCACATGTATATGAACACCACTGGGATTTGTTGTTACATAATACGTACAGTGGCACCTCGTTAATCCGAACACTTTGTATCCCAGTGAACTGTTCAGATTAATGAAGCAAATGGATCACTGAATCATTATTACTTGAAATGAACAATTCTGTTCCAGGAGTAGTATTCAGATTCATGAGACATACGGATTAGTTAATGTTTTATATGCTACCATATGTTCACCATTTTGTTATCGGTCCATGCTGTAGTGTCAGCAGTGATCCATAAATGAAATAATGTTGGGGAAAAAGGGCACTTCTTTGTAAGCTGACACTTGGCATTCTGTTTCATCCAGAATTTTTCTTTGTGTTTGGCATTTCTTTTTTTGCCTGCCAATTTTTCATGGCAAGAACATTATTTTTGGCTACTGTTTTTTTTCTTAAAGTTGGTGTTTTCTCTCTCTCTCTCTCTCTCTCATATATATATATATATATCTTTTCCAATTTCTTTTTGAGTGTACAAGGCTGCTTTGGAAGCAAATCTTCTTTTCTAGTCCCTTCCTGCGAGCCACGCAATTTTAGGAGCGGCCGCTCTATTTTTTTTATGTTCACTTGCAGCCCGATGTCATTTCCACGGCAATCCATATCTCGCTTTAGCGAAGTGCATTGTATTTGGTAGATTGTTCGATACATGCATGATCTCTCTCTCTCTCTCTCTCTCTCTCTCTCTCTCTCTCTCTCTCTCTCTCTCTCTCTCTCTCTCTCTCTCTCTCTCTCTCTCTCTCTCTCTCTCTCTCTCTCTCTCTCTCTCTCTCTCTCTAAAAGCAAAGGATAGCAAAACAACAATGTCCTTTCCTCTCCTCCCCTCCCCTCCCCTCCCCCATGGGGGGGGGGGGGGCGCCGAAAACACAAACAGGTGATTTTCTTCCCTTCAGATTTCACACAAAAAAGAAATACTGACCGTAAAAGGACATGTAATAACTTTTGTTTCAACAAATAAAGACAGATCACAAGTTAGGCGAACTTGAACTTAAAATACTCATGTTCCTGTCTGACTCCATATGTCATGCAACTTAGCACGTACATGTTTTTAGACCGGATTCTTTGTTATCCGCAGGGAAGGCCAATTTCCTGGAAGGATGAGTGCCTGCTATTCCCATTCAATGATGATAATAATAATAATAATAATAATAATAATAATAATAATAATAATAATAATAATAATAATAATAATAATAATAATAATAATGATAATGATGATGATGATGATGATGATGATGATGATGATAATAATAATAATAATAATAATTTGCAAAAGTACCCCTTTACAACGGGGCACCCATTGTGTATTGTATATTTAGTTCAGGGCGCACATACGTAAGGTATAATTTATATGTAAGCTTTTCTTGTTGAGCAGCTGTGCTGCATGTGTCTGTATCTGGACAACAACTTGTGTTAGGTTCAGGTCAATAAAGTTTCCTTGCCAATGGGCTGGAACCCTACGGAACGGGTTAAAAACAATACCAGAACTCGATAAATAATGAATACTCAGCTGTCCATTCAATATGTAACAAGATAATTACACATATTAGAAATTAAATGAAAACCAGCAAAGTTTTCAAAACCAAATCACTTACAAGCAACAAATTAATATGTATCTTTTCGTATATTGTTTTAGCAATTATTGTCACCAACCACAACAATGGGACACCAGTGTCCTCATGATGCCAGTCCACCTTCCTTTCCCAATAATGTCATCACTCACTGGAATGTCAGGCCACTTTTCATCACAAATTAGGTGACCTGAACACGACAAACTCTTGACAAGTTTTGTTTTGTTTTTGTCCCGATAGACCCAATTTATCGAGCGTTTCTAAATATATGCCGGAACACCGTACGAACCCGCACGCATACAAATCCGTCAACACCTCTGTACATGCTTGTGGACGATGGTTTAAACATATATATATATATATATATATATATATATATATATATATATATATATACATACATACATACATACATACATACATACATACATACATACATACATATATATATATATATATATATATATATATATATATATATATATATATATATATATATATATATATATATATACATATTCAAAATTACAAGCTTTGCTGTTACAATAATTAGTAACAGGAAAAGAAGAGTTGCTTCAAAGCAAATCTCTCTGGCTTCAAAAGTTGTAAATATGGCTAGATGAAAATTTCAAAGGTACAAATGACCTTTACTTTTGCCCTCAAGAGGTAACATGTAAATTACAAAAATGTGCAGTGTTGCAATACCTACAATTTGAACCGAACATGACTGTAATTGGACCAATTGAAGGCTAGATGAAAATTTCAAAGGCCCAAATGACCTTGACTTTTGACCTTTAGAGGTGTAGTACAAAAAATATACAGTGTTACAACATCTATTATTTAAGCCCAACATGAACCAAATGAGATGAAAATTGACCAAGTTTTGGCAAGATGAAAATTTCGAAGGGCCAAATAACTTTGACCTTTGACTTTCAGGGGTGACATTAGACTTGCACAAGTCCCTGGTGCATGTCCCTATTTTCCCATCCCGCGGTCCCACCCATTTTCCCCTCCACAAAGTTAACTGAATAATATTATGCCAACTACACGGTGTTATTAAGTAGGTCCTACTATTACTTTTTTTTTTTAACTGGTCGACACTACCGCCGTGTCGGTTTCAACAGTAGCAGCTATTGAGTCCTGGTCAGTTCTAATCCCATTATCATTGCGAGTGGAAAGTGGCCTTCGATGAATGCATGGCTGGTCACTGGCCACTCAAGCGAGACAAAGCGGACCGTCTCCCTCCGGCTGCCGACACTGGACGCCCTCTGCCTGACGCGGTTCACTGCAATCAGACAATCCTTAATCCTTCATTACACAGTAGCTCAATTAACAGCTTCTGAAGAGGAGTGCGTTATGACCGCTCGCTTGTCTGTGTGATAAGAAACACAGTGCAGACCGCCCGGCGCTAATTATCTGGAGTCAATGTTATCTGGTTATATACACGTTCCACGCCAATCAGCCAGGTAAAGCTACGACGTGTGTTTACTTAAAATTTAATTTGGCAATGAATTTGATTTTAAATAGAATACGGAGGACAGTCCAGTGAGACTTGAGCAAGTCTAGGGTGACATGTAAATTACAAAAATGAGCAGTTTTGCTACACCTACAAGTAGAGTCCAAAATGACTCAATTGGACCTTCGAAAGTTTCATCCAGCCATAGCTTGGTAAATTTTCATCCAATTTTAATCATGTTGGACTCAACTTGCAGGTATTGCAACACTGTATATTTTTGTAATTAACATGTAACTTCTACAGGTCAAAGGTCAATGTTATTTGGACCTTTGAAAGTTTCATGTAGCCATGCCTTGGTCAATTTTCATCCAATTTTAGTGATGTTGGACTTAATTCTTAGGTATTGCAACCCTGCACATTTTTGTAATTTACATGTGACCTCAAAAAGTCAAAGGTCAAGGTTATTTGGCCGTGTGAAATTTGCATGTGCCCATAACTTGTGCCCAATTTTCATCTGATTGGGTTCATATTGGGCTTAAATTGTAGATATTGTGCACATTTTTGTACTTTACATTTAACCTCTAAAGGTCATTTGGGCTTTTTAAATTTTTGTCTTGTCATAATTTGGTCAATTTTTTTCCAATTTAAGTTATGCCGGGCTCAAATTGTAGGTATAGCAACACTGCACATTTTTTTTTATTTATTATATGTAACCTCTAGAGATCAAAGGTCAAGGTTATTTGGACCTTTGAAATTTTTATCTGGCCATATTTATAACTTTTGAAGGCACGACAGATTTGCTTTGAAGCAAATCTTTTCTTGTTTTCACTATTCTCGTCACTTTGTTTAATGTTTTCCCGTCGATTTTTTTGTTTTTTTTTGTTTCATTGTTCACCATGTCTCACAGAAGTCCAGCACGGCGAGTGTGAATTGGGAAATTTTTCACTCCCGCCCTCCCTTTTCTTTTAGCCTCATCTCATTTTTTATGCTTGGTAAGCATCATCTGAAGCATGATTTTGTGATTCTTATAAAATTTAGTATATGGTAGTCTTGACGCAAATTACCAAATTGTCTCTTTTTTTATACGCCTATAGCAAGAACAGATATGGCAGTGCGCTCACAGCTACGCACCTGAAACAGTCAGTCATTCACTCACTCATTCACTCACTCATCAACATTCGATTTTTATAATGATGATGATGATGATGATAATAATAATAATTACAACTAAATATATCTGATTACAAGCTATCGCTGAGAAGAAGCCAGCCCTGCTGGTGCTCTCACCTTCTCGCATTTATGGCTAGATGGGAATTTTGAGATGGTCAGATATTTTTTACCTTTCACCTTTAATTTGAGGACAAAATGATTCAAATCGCATTAAAATTGACCAAGTTAAGGTCATAAGTAAATCTTCAGATGACCTACTGATCATGATATTAGAGTTTTAGAGACCAAATATAAAGTACATAAATGCGCATTGCTAAAATCCATGTATTTAGATCCAGCATGATTAGGATCGGATCAAAAATGACCAAGTTGTGGCTAAATGAAATACATGACCTCCAAATCTTCAGGTAAGCAAATGACCTTGTCCTTTGACTTTGAGAAGTCTTATGTAATTTGTATTGGTAGTCCTTGAGTTTGAGGTAAACAACAAAGTCAACATCGTGAAAATCCATTTAAAGCTTTTTGAAATACCGGCAAAAATGTGTTTCCATTTGTAGTTCATGATGTCGTTGTAGCAGAAATTTAGACGTGTTCAAAATAGCCCTTAAGGTGGGGTTACTTTGAGCATGTTTGCTATACGGGCAAAAGTATTCAAACAGGATTTAAAAAAAACGAACAAACAGAAAAAAAGGTTAAAAAAACAACAAAAACAAAAAAAACAACAAAAAAAAAACAAAAAGAAAAAACAAAACAAAACAAAAAAAACAAAACCAAAAAAAAAAAAAAAAAAAAAAAAAAAAAAAAAGGTTCAAAGAAGCCCCGGTTGACGGTACTCAAGTGTTATCATGCTGGAATGAAAACTCACAGACCCAGCGGTCTCTCAGATTTCGCGTGTACAATATTTTGCCCGCCTCCACCCACCCTTTATTTTTGTTTAACCGGCCATATGACTTTGACCTTCAAACTGGACAGGTCATGTCAGACTGAAGTTTTTCTGTGCCGCGAGTCCCACAGTCCGCAGGGCTCAACATTACTCGAATCGGTTGATAACTGTTCCGAGTTATGTGAAAAGACAGATTTTCTAACATGACCGATTGATCGGAGAATAGTTGGTCAAGGTCAATAATCAAATATCACTTGTACAACTTCACTACAACTCATACTCCGTGATGCCAGGATACCTCTGGGCTCTGCAGGTTTTGCGGCTTCTGCGATTCCACACGAACAAAATTTAAAGTTTTCGAGTTATTTTTAAAAGTCCAAAGTGAGAGTGTGACCCAATTGCGGGAAATCTAGGTCGCAGTGAACCTAAAGTAGGTCACTAGGTCAAGGGTTTGTGAGTAGTTGAGGTGAAATTTTGTTCAGGAGATTCCAATAGGGTCTGAGCTATGGCGACATCAAATCACAAGTAAAAATAAATAAATATGCAAAATTAAAATTTAAAAAAAAGAGAGAAAGGCAAATTTGTGTGTGTGTCTTTAAAGTTTGCATTAATTAAAATCCGTCAATATTGACCTTGTGTCTATAGGCTGTACATATAGCTAGACAAAAGAGACCACGAGGATGATACAAGCAAGCTTTTCAATGTTGGATTTTACTCACAACCTGACTTGAAATTAAGAATTGTTTGTGCATGGGCATTGAAGTTGGATTGGCAACTTTATCTTTAAAAAATTTGAAGATAAATTGAACATTTAAACTGATTAGCACAAATGAAGTAGGCAGGCTTAAGCCTTGCAGCTGGTATTGCAGAGGCTCACTCGGTACCTAAGGTGGCACACATACGAGTTTTTTATTTCCATCGAAAATCATTATATCACATGATGGTCCCTACACCCTCTCTTTTGAGGGCAATAGTCCATTTTCTGAGCAAAACCGAGTGGGTTGGGAACATACGCGTACTTCCCTTTCCAGACCAGTTTAAGTTGGATACTTAGAGGTTATCCCAGTGTATGCCCAATTCAGTATCCTTACCTGTATCGATTCCCGATAGCCTGTATCATCCGGACACCCGAAGAGTCGAGGCAGCATACAGGCTCAAGGGGATCCAGGCACGCTGGTATACTGGATGTTGCGTACGATGATCTATGTATTTGAAATACCAGTATCCATAATGTGCTTCTTCAAGAAATATAAAAATAAAAATAAAGTGAACGCACCTCTTATTGATCAACATTTTATAGCTTTCAATATCACTATAACTCCTACCCGGCAATAACCTCGCGACCCTTGGAGGGCAGTAATTTTCGTTTCTGTGTACACTGTCTTCAGTACACTTGTTATGTCTGTGCGTGAACACAGACACATTGTTTTACCCAATATTCTTTCTTTCTTTCTTTCTTTCTTTCTTTCTTTCTTTCTTTCTTTCTTTCTTTCTTTCTTTCTTTCTTTCTTTCTTTCTTTCTTTCTTTCTTATCTTTCCGCCAGATTTTTGTGTCATCTTAAACTCAGACACCGTGCAAGCTAGAAACTTCAAACTTTGTATGGCTATAGCACCTGCAGTGAAGTTTTGCATATCGTTCTGAATAGTCAAGATTTTGAAAATTATGCAAATTAGGGCAATTATAAAAATTCAATTGCTTCTGGCTTCCAAAATATTCATCCGATTTTGATGATGTTGAACCCAAATTGTAGATATTGTAACACTGCACATTTTTGTAATTTACATGTGACCTCTAAAGGTCAAAGGTCAAGGTCATTTGTACGTTTGAAATATTCATCCAACCATAACTCAGTCAATTTCCATCCAATTATGATCATGTTGGACACAAATTGTAGCTACTGTAACAGTGCACATTTTTGTAATTTACATGTGACCTCTAGAGGTCAAAGGTCAAGGTCATTTTGCCATTTGAAATATTCATGTAGCTATAACTCAGTCAATTATCATCCAATTTTGATCATGTTGGACACAAATTGTAGCTACTGTAACACTGCACATTTTTATAATTTACATGTGACCTCTAGAGGTCAAAGATCCAGGTCATTTGGACCTTTGAAATATTCATCTAGCCATAACTCGGTCACTTTTAATCCAAGTTTGATCATGTTGAGCTCAAATTATAGATATTGTAACATTGCACATTTTTGTAATCACATGTCACCTCTAAAGGTCAAAGGTGAAGGTCATTTGGACCTTTTAAATATTCATCCAGCCATAACTCGGTCAATTTTCATCTAATTTTAATCATGTTGAGCTCAAATTGTATATATTGTAACACTGCACATTTTTGTAATGCGTATATGACCGCCAGAGGTCAAAGGTCAAGGTCATTTTGTCATTTGAAATCAATTTTATTCATGTCTGACTCAAATTGTAAGTGTTGCAAGCACTGCATATTTTTGTAATTGTGCAAATTTCTCACACACAGACAGATTTGCTTTCAAGCAAATCTTTCTTTTCTAGTTTATGATAGCCTTTATTTCAGATCGCATCCATTATGTAACAATGGTAAATATTTTCCTGTGACTGACTTATTTTCTGGTTCCATATGAACAATAAAGGTACAATGAGTTGGAATTTTGTACACCCGATTATTAGGAGACAGCCGTGGACTGTCACAAACGCTGGCACATGACTAAAAAAGATGAAAGGCCAGCCGCCTAATGGTCTTGGTAGCTGCGTAGGTGAGATGTGAATGTGGTAGCTATCCAAATAAATGTTATCTGGGTATGGTATTAAACACCTCGCAATATACAGTAATAATTGGACGTACACATAACAGTGGCCAGCTAACTCAACATGTTGTAGTCTGTTTAACCCTAGACCTGGCTGTGGCACAAGATTGGTCCTTGTTTGTCCATGTTTTCAACCCATTTTTTTTCCATCAGTTGAATCAAAATGGTGAAACACACTAAAGTGTTGTTGCAATGTTACTTTGTAACAACAGTCTAGACCCGCGTTGTCACTGTGACATTCAATTGATAATTATGTGATACATTGTAACAGTCGTTGAATTACAAGACCTATATTTTTCTGCTATGCAAACTTTGTAATCAGAATCATAATGAAGATTAATTTGTAAATACTGAAAAAAACAAACAAACAATGAATCACTGTTCCTGGTTTTATGAGTAATGTAATTTGGCCAGTTCCATGAATCCTTCCATTGGCCTGCGATGGGACCGTATTTGGCAAGAGCAGCAGCTTTTTTATCGCCAAACCTATCCTAAGCATCGTCATATTTGGCAAATGAAAGTCACTTTCCACGAAGTGCTCGATACATTGGTTAGATCGGTTCCCAGGGGCTTGCCACTAAATGTTGACTGTGCAGGTCCACGCTATCCGTAACTTCAGGTCTTGGGGGGGGGGGGGGGGATGTAAACTAGCTGTAGAACTTGAATTGCTACAATTGACAACACACCAGCTCATTCTGGCCGGGAGCAGGGACAAAAATGAATATTTAAAGTGTGTGTGTCAGCACACACTTTTCTGTTTTTCTAGGAATTAAAGTGTGTGTGTCAGCACACACTTTTCTGTTTTTCTAGGAATTTATGTCTGTGTGCCAACACAGACATACTGTTTTTCTAGGAATTCTTTATTAAAGTGTGTGTGTCAGCACACACTTTTCTGTTTTTCTAGGAATTCTTTCTTTCTTTCTTTCTTTCTTTCTTCTTTCTTTCTTTCTTTCTTTCTTTCTTTCTTTCTTTCTTTACCGGCAAATTTGTCCAACATTTCATTTGAAAAGTATTATATGTAGAAACTCCAAACTTGGCACAATTATACTTCTATGGATAAAACCAGGCCTTTTTATAATGAGAGGTCATGCTTTTCAAAATTATGCAAATGAGGGCTAATTAAAGTTTTAAATCTTCAATATCTTATATACTATAGTAGATGTGGTTCCGAGTGTATAGGAGTTCGATCATAGCAAGGTAAAGGTCAGCTCTAATGTCAAGGTCATGTCAAGGTCAAAGGTCAATTTTAAGCCAAAATGTCATTTTTGAGGTCAAGGTTTACTTCAGGTAGAGGTCATCTCAAGGTCAAAGGTCATTTCAAGGTCAAAGGCCACTTTCGGTGCTGGCTTTCTTCTAGCCATAACTTGTTCAATAAATATCCAATTTTGATGATGTTGGGCTCAAATTGTAGCTATTGTAACCTTGCACATTTTTTAGATTTAGATGTGACCTCTAAAGTTCAAAGGTCAAGGTCATTTGGACCTTTGAAAGTTTCATCCAATCATAACGTGGCCAATCTCCATCCAGTTCTAGTCATGCTGGACTCAAATTGTAGGTATTGCTACACTGGACATTTTTATAAGAACATGTGTAACCTCAAAAAGGCAAAGGTCAAGGTCATTTGGCCCTTTGAAAGTTTCATCTTGCCATAACTTGGTCAATTTTACTCCTATTTGGTTCATGTCCGGCTCAATTTGTGGGTATTGTAACACTGTACAATTTACATGTGACCTGTAAAGGTCAAAGGTCAAGGTCATTTGGACTTTGAAATTTGCATGCAGCCATAAGCTTAATGGAATGTGAAGTACCAAAGGACAAAAGTTGTAGCATATAATATTTACAACCTTTGAAGGCACACAGACAGATTAAAAAAAATATTCTTTTCCAGTTTCTTTCTTTCTTTCTTTCTTCTTTACCAGCAAATTTGTCCGACACTTTTCTCGGACACTATTATACATAGAAACTCCAAACTTCGCATGATTGTACCTCCATACAAGGAGTTTGGCCGTTTTATACACAGAAATGCAGATATTTAAAATTATGCAAATTAGGGGCATTTGAAATTTTAAATCTTGAATTACTTCAAAGCTATAATGGATAGAGATGCCATTCCAACTTCTACTCCTGTGTTATGGAATAGTTGTACATTACCATACTAATATGCTTTGAAAACACACACACTGATTTGCTATGCAGCAAATCATCTTTTCTAGTTTCTTTCTTTCTTCTTTCTTTCTTTCTTTCTTTCTTTCTTTCTTTCTTTCTTTCTTTCTTTACAGGCAAATTTGTCCGACATTTCATTTGAAAAGTATTTTACATAGAAACTCCAAACTTGCCATGATTATACTTCCATACACGAAGCCTGGTCTTTTTGTAAAGAGGTTCAACGGTTTTGAAAATTATGCAAATTAGGGCCATTTGAAAATTTAAATCTTGAATATCTCCAAAAATATTATAGGTACAGGTAATCAATCCAACTTCGATTAATATGTTGGTTAGACTACACATTTTTGTAATTTACATGTGACCTCTAAAGGTCAAAGGTCAATGTCATTTTCACATTTGAAATTTTCATCTAGCCATAACTCAGTCAATTTTCAACCAATTTTAACCATGTTGGACCCAACCTGTAGGTATTGCAACACTGCGTATTTTTGTAATTTACATGCAATGCCTAAAGATTAAAGGTCAAGCTCATTCAGGCCTTTTTGTTAAAACTAGCCATAAGCGTAATGGAATGTGAAGTACCAAAGGCTTCAAAGATGGTATCAGTCAAGATTCTGGGGTCCGCTTTGGTAATTGATACTTTTAGCCCAGATAAGAGAGCCTGGGTTTGATATCAGGCCATGGGCAGCATGCTTGTCTGTATGTGTGCCCCGAAGTAGCACACAGAATGCTGTGTGTGACTGCTTTTGTCATGTTTACACAAGACCGACAAGACGTAACTTAGAACATTGGAACAACACATAATTAATTAATTGGGTAAGACATAACAGATTCAACTGAAAGCCACAGGAAGCTGTAGTTTTCCTTGCAGTGAGGTTGCAAGGTTAGGATATCGTACAAGCCACGGGTAGCCAGGTCAGTGTTCAATGTAAACAAAGCATGCACAAGTATGAATAGACTGACGTCTACAAGTTGTAAGAAGAGGACTACTTGGTTCATGGGAATGAAATGGAAAAGAATGATGACACAGTCTGTGGTAGTTTATATATCATTACATACTATCAAAAATGTTGTCTTTCTTTCTTTCCTTTTTTTTCTTTTTTTATGGATGTGTGCCAACAGACATATTGTTTTTCTAGGAATTCTTTCTTTGTTTCTTTTTTCTTTCTTTCGTTCTTTTTTTCTTTCTTTCTTTCTTTCTTTCTTTCTTTCTTTCTTTCTTTCTCACTTTCTTTCTTTCTCAATGTCTGTGTGCCAACCCAGACATATTGTTTTTCTTTCTGTCTTTCTTTCTTTCTTTCTTTCTTTCTTTCTTTCTTTCTTTCTTTCTTTCTTTCTTTCTTTCTTTCTTTCTTTCTTTCTTTCTTTCTTTTTTTCTTTCTTTCTTTCCAGACAAGTTTGTCTTACATTTTATTTAAAAAGTATCACACATAGAAACTCCAAACTTGGCAAAATTATAATTCTGTAGATGAAGTCTGGCCTTTTTGTACTGAGAGGTCATGCTTTTCAAAATTATGCAAATGAGGGCTAATTAAAGTTTTAAATCATCAATATTTTATATACTATAGTAGATGTGGTTCCGAGTGTATAGGAGTTTGATCATAGCAAGGTAAAGGCCATCTCAAATGTCAAGGTCATGTCAAGGTCAAAGGTCAGTTTTAGGCCAAGGTGTCATTTTTGAGGTGAAGGTTCACTTGAGGTAGAAGTCATATCAAGGTCAAAGGTCATTTCAAGGTTAAAGGCCACTTTCGATGGCGGCTTTCTTCTAGCCATAACTTGGTCAATTTTTATCCAATTTTGATCATGTTTGGTTCAAATTGTAGCTATTGCAACACTGCACATTTTTAAAATTTATATGTGACCCCAAAAAGTCAAAGGTCAATTTCATCTGGACTTTTGAAAGTTTCACCCAGCCATAACGCGGCCAATTTCCATCCAATTCTAATCATGTTGGACTTTAATTGTGGGTATTGTAACACTGTACATTTTTGCAATTTACGTGTGACCTATAAAGGTTAAAGGTAAAAGGTCAAGGTTATCTGAACTTGGAAATATCATCCAGCCATAAGCTTAATGCAATGTGAAGTACCTAAGCACAAAAGTTGTACCATTTAATATTTACAGCTTTTGAAGGCACACAGACAGATTTGCTTTAAAGCAAATCTTCCTTTCTAGTCTTTCTTTCTTTCTTTCTTTCTTTCTTTCTTTCTTTCTTTCTTTCTTTCTTTCTTTCTTTCTTTCTTTCTTTCTTTCTTTCTTTACAGGCAAATTTGTCCGACATTTCATTTGAAAAGTATAACTCGTAGAAACTCCAAACTTGGCACAATTATACTTCTGTAAATGAATTCTATAGATAAAGTCTGGCCTTTTTATAATGAGAGGTCATGCTTTTCAAAATTATGCAAATGAGGGCTAATTAAAGTTTTAAATCTTCAATATGTTATATACTATACAGTGCATTCCAACTTGAGCTCTGGGGGCCGTCTCATTAGTTGTGACCACAGTGCTGGTTGGCCAAACAGCCTATCACTGATCTCTTTGCCCTGCCACTCAACCCCGCTGCTATAATTAGTGGTGTTTGTATATAGGTCCACATCGGTGCTGCTGTAGACATTTATATGGGTTTTATTTTCACTTTTGTAGCATCAAATAATTGGATTTTTAACAAAATAATTCGGCTAAAGGGACACCATTTTACTATGGAGCTGGCCCTGCTATGTGTCTGCCACCCCACCAAACACACATGACCAGTAACAGTGAATGATTGGTATCAAATGACCAGCTTATTCCAAAGTCCTAGCAAGTGTAACCACATCAAAATAAACCCTACCCTTTCCTGCTTAAGTTTATGTGTATTTATTACCCCCAATAGATTTCACTCATAATCCACAGCCTTTATCAACATCGTAAGACCTGTGGGACATTTTTACAGGGGTGTCACATCTCAAGTAAACTGCAAACAAGCCATAATCCTGGTATATATTTTACAAGATGTGACATCAAAATGACCCTTTGAAAATGCGGCATCCCTTGACTCCTTCAGGACAGAAGTCTTCATTTACTGTCAGTAAAATTTGTATCAAAGGGATATACTGAGTATTCTTATCTTTTAAATAAGGGGGTTCTAATTAAAAATTTCTGACAATCATTATAGAATACAATATCTGCTCATGATTTGTGATATTCTGACCTTTTTTATTTGTTTGACACATTGTATTAGCAATGCAAATTTGAAAGAATTAGCAAAGAGCATATCCTTTGGGTTCATCCCTGAATGAGTTAATTTTGTCCTATAAACATTGGCTGCATTGATTGAATGGCTATGTCTGTTTGGTGATTTAATTATAAGTTAACGTTTTCTTTCTGGACACCAGTCAGTTCAGTGGCTCTTAAAGAAAACATTTTGGGCTACATTATTTATATACAATTACACAGTCCAGGAAATGCTCAAGATCCCTGCTCATGCATTCTATCATTAAAGTGTGTGTGTGTCAACACACACTTTTCTTTCTTTCTTTCTTTCTTTCTTTCTTTCTTTCTTTCTTTCTTTCTTTCTTTCTTTCTTTCTTTCTCTCTTTCTTTCTCTCTTTCTTTCTTTCTTTCTTTCTTTCCTTCGTTCGTTCTGTCTGTCTGTCTGTCTGTCTTTTCTTTCTTTCTTCCTTCCTTCCTCCCTCCCTTCTTTCTTTCTTTCTTGAACATCTTCAACAGTATAATAGAGATGTCATTCCAACTTCTAGTAGGGGGTTGTTGACCACTGGCACCTAATCACCTAATGAATTGAAAATAAAAGTTGTAGCAATTTAAATTATGTTAAAAAGTACCATTAGAAATTTTAAATCTTGAATAACTTCAAAGCTATAATAGAGATGCCATTCTAACTTCTACTCCTGTTTTATGGAATAGTTGTACATTGCCACACCAATATACTTTGAAGACACACACATTGATTTGATATGCAGCAAATCATCTTTCTTTCTTTCTTTCTTTCTTTCTTTCTTTCTTTCTTTCTTTCTTTCTTTCTTTCTATCTTTCTTTCTAAATTTGAAATTTTCAATCTTGAATATCTTCAACAGTATAAAAGAGATGTCATTCCAACTTCTAGTAGGGGGTTGTTGACCATTGGCACCTAATCACCTAATGAATTAAAAATAAAAGTTGTAGCAATTTAAATTATGTTAAAAAGCACCATTAGAAATTTTAAATCTTGAATAACTTCAAAGCTATATAATAAATAGAGATGTCATTCCAACTTCTACTCCAGTCTTATGGTATAGTTGTACATTGCCACACCAATATGCTTTGAAGACACGCACACTGATTTGCTATGCAGCAAATCATCTTTCCTAGTTCTTTCTTTCTTTCTTTCTTTCTTTCTTTCTTTCTTTCTTTCTTTCTTTCTTTCTTTCTTTCTTTCTTTCTTTCTTTCTTTCTTTCTTTCTTTCTTTCTTTCTTTCTTTACCAGCAAATTTGTCCGACATTTCATTTGAAAAGTATTATATGTAGAAACTCCAAACTTGGCACAATTATACTTCTATGGATAAAGTCTGGCCTTTTTATTATGAGAGGTCAAGCTTTTCAAAATGATGCAAATGAGGGCTAATTAAAGTTTTAAATCTTCAATATCTTATATACTATAGTAGATGTGGTTCCGAGTGTAGAGGAGTTCGATCATAGCAAGGTAAAGGTCATCTCAAATGTCAAGGTCATGTCAAGATCAAAGGTCATGTCAAGGTCAAAGGTCAATTTTAAGCCAAAAATGTCATTTTTGAGGTCAAGGTTCACTTCAGGTGGAGGTCATCTGAAGGTCAAAGGTCATTTTCAAGGTAAAATGCCACTTTCGTCTTCTAGCCATAACTTGGTCAATTTTTATCCAATTTTCATCATGTTGGGCTCAAATTGTAGCTATTGTAACCTTGCACATTTTTTAAAGTACATGTGACCTCTAAAGTTCAAAGGTCAAGGTCATTTGGACCTTTGAAAGTTTCATCCAATCATAACGTGGCCAATCTCCATCCAGTTTTCATCATGTTGGACTCAAATTGTAGGTACAGTGGTACCTGCAATTTAAGACCACCCCTAATGCCAGACAAAAGTGGTCACATATGACAGGTGGTCTTTCATTGCAGGTAAATTAACAAAGAAATAAAAGGCCCATGTCTTGAAAGAGTGGTCTTAAAAACTAATGTGGTCTCTCACGAGAGGTGGTCTTTAGGGCAGGTACCACTGTATTGCTACACTGGACATTTTTATAAGAACATGTAACCTCAAAAAGGCAAAGGTCAAGGTCATTCGGCCCTTTGAAAGTTTCATCTTGCCATAACTTGGTCAATTTTACTCCGATTCGGTCATGTCCGGCTCAATTTGTGGGTATTGTAACACGGTGCAATTTACATGTGACCTGTAAAGGTCAAAGGTCAAGGTCATTTGGACTTGAAATTTGCATGCAGCCATAAGCTTAATGGAATGTGAAGTACCAAAGGACAAAAGTTGCAGCATATAATATTTACAACCTTTGAAGGCACACAGACAGATTAAAAAAAATCTTCTTTTCCAGTTTCTTTCTTTCTTTCTTTCTTTCTTTCTTTCTTTCTTTCTTTCTTTCTTTCTTTCTTTCTTTCTTTCTTTCTTTCTGTCTTTCTTTACAGCAAATTTGTCCGACACTTTTTCGGACATTATTATACATAGAAACTCCAAACTTGGCATGATTGTACCTCCATACAAGGAGTTTGACCGTTTTATACACAGAAATGAAGATGTTTAAAATTATGCAAATTAGGGGCATTTGACATTTCAAATCTTGAATAACTTCAAAGCTATAATAGATAGAGATGCCATTCCAACTTCTACCCCTGTGTTATGGAATAGTTGTACATTGCCAAACTAATATGCTTTGAAGACACACACACTGATTTGCTATGCAGCAAATCATCTTTCCTAGTTCTACATGCATTTTTAATCCTGTTGATAAAGAGTGAATAAAATATGTTTAAATCAAGTGACACTTGACAGCCATGGCTCGCTAGCATGGTCCGAGTCTTCCCTGTCAGCTAGCGGTGTTGCGTTTGTGATGTCACAAGCCTTTCGCACCTTGCGGGTGTCGGAAAGGAACGGAAAGCGACGGAAAGCGACGATTGAAGGCACAGTGAGTTCTTTAAACAAAAATGTGAATAGAAGTATTATTTTCACACCCAATTTTCTAAAAATCGCATCGTACGGTGAGAACAACCCATGAGTCACCCATGTATCAAATTTGAACATGGTCAATCAAGAGGACCTTTAAGCAGTTTATTAAAGTGAAAACAATTGGTTCACTAACATTTCAACATGTCTAAAATTTGACCCTGTTTGGCAAATACAAAAAAAAAAAAAAAAAAAAAAAAAAAAAAGCATTTAGCCTCATAACATTTAATACGCCTAAATTTTGACCTTATTAGCTAACACACACAAAAAATGTCCAACTGCCTTTCCCCTTCCTGTCTTCCTGTACCCATTGCTGGTCTGTGGAAGCTAGTGTGGCTGGTTGTCGGGATAAAAAAAAAGAGAGGAGCATTATGGCTGGCTTATGAAAAAATGAGGGATATGCTGACTTTCAATGCTATTTCAATTAAGAGTCTGTGTCTTACCTTGGGAAATTCTGAATGTTGCCAGAGTAGCATTCTTTCAGCTTTCTAATCGGACAGTTTCAGTACGCTCCCTCAATTTGATGTGGTTACATCCCTGTGAGCACATTGTAAGCTAGGGGACTAAAAATGCAGTATGACGGCAATTTTAATGCTATATTCAGGTAACACTGTAGTATTTTGGCATGATGTATACATGGCTATATTTTCCAGCTTGTGTGCTGTTTGTTTATTTATTATTTCATTTTATATATTTTGTTTGTTTGTTTGTTTGTTTGTTTGTTCTGTTTTTTTTTTGTTTTTGTTTTTGTTTTTTTTGTTTTTTGTTTTTGTTTTTTTGGTGTAAGCTGTAGGCCGATAACCTTCCCAGCAAAGCACCCCCGCAAAAAATTTGTTGCTTGTTTTTGTTTTCTTTTTTGAAACTCAAGATTTTACAGTCATGATCATGCTTTATCTCCATACATCTTTATTTTAGACTGCGGAACATTTTAATTTCATTAAACATTTGGAAAATATCAACACTGAACTGCATCTATTCCCCATCTGACTACAGATGTACACGCACTGCTTTACATATAAACGCATTGAAATTTGGATAATTTTCATCAAGCATACGAGATTTAATTAGGATAGGTAAATCTTAAGGCCAATGTTTGAAATCACCACAATTGTCCTCCATTTAGTTCACCTCTTTCTTTCTTTCTTTCTTTCTTTCTTTCTTTCTTTCTTTCTTTCTTTCTTTCTTTCTTTCTTTCTTGATGCTTTTAGTTTTATTCTTAGTGCTGTAATATATGTCCGTCCAGTCTAGTTTAATTCATTTATGAGCGTTTAATGTTGTGAGTACAATATATATATATATATATATATATATATATATATATATATATATATATATATATATATATATATATATATATATATATGCTTTACTTGTGTCTGTCTGTTGTCGCATGTGTATCATGACTCTGTATTTGCTTGATGTGACCCTTCACCTCGTTTTGAGGTCACGGGGAAGTGAACAATTTTTTCACCTGATATAAGTATGACGTGTTTGTCTTCAATTACTGACCTTCAGTTTGTTGTCATGAGTATGTATTAAATGACCGTGACCTTTTGACCATAACATACAGGAGAGACAAGAAAGAGACATAAACTATGTGGCAACGTAACATGGCCAAAACACGAAGTATTAGCACCCAACACAACGAGGAATGTTAGAAGAACCCATGTCTGGCTTTAATGTATGAGGTCACCTTAGAACTAAAACAGCAAGGGAGACCTGATATGACCCGCGGTGACTACTTCATATGTATACAGGGTCGCTCTGATAAGAAGCCAAATGATTCGTATTGTTTTTGTTTTTTTTTTCAGATATTGTGGCATATACAAGTGTGAGTATTTTACAATCATATTCAAGTTGGGGAAAGAAACTCCTTAGCGTTTCTGGAATCCCCATGAGGAAAGTTGACACCGTAAGACTGATACAAATCACATTAGATGCCAGATACAATATGATGCTAACAAATTACATAGTTGTTCAATGTATATGAAAAAAAAATATATTTATTTATTTATGAATATGGTTACCCCGGGACATCCTTTCAGGGCATAGCTCTGTTCTTCCAAGGGGCCCAGCATACATTTAGATAAAAAACTATAAAACACACAGTACTCCAAGATAAATAAAAATACAACAAACTAATTAAAACTAAGACGTGAAAACGTAAGATATATAAGTAAATGCTATTGAACGAACCAAATAAAAAAAATGTTTCTTGTAACGTACTTTAAAATTAAGTACACTTTCATTGTCCTTTGAAAAGTCAGGGAGACTATTGCACACACTAGCACCCTTGTATAAATATGATCTTTTAAAAACCTCTTTACTGGAAGATAACACAACAACATTCACAACTGCAGCTTGCCAAGTCGAATAAAAGCTGACCTCTCTGGCAAGAATGACCTGGTCACACAAGTAATTTGGGGCAATTCCATACACGCACTTATACAAAAGTGCAGCTGTGCGGAACCGCTGCCGCTTTCCATTGTTTGGCACTGTAATTTTCTTAAGGGGCCGTCTATAAAGCTGAGCATGATAGCATCGCGATATCTTTTTCTACTCTCCTTTCTAAAACATTGCCGTTATCCCCCCCCCCCCCAAACCAAGCATTTTCTTTCAGATATCAATCTATATTTTTATCATGTAAAGAAAAAAATCACAATTTTCTCGTTATTTGAGATGATAAGCGATATATCACAAAGGGGTCCACTTCAGAGGTTTTCTGGGCCTATAAACTAGAATATTTAACATAAAATCTTCAAATTTGGTATAATAAAACTTTAATATAATGTCTAGGAAGGGTTCTCCTGCTTTTTCTTTAAAAGCAGAAGGAACAATTTTTTTTTTAATTCATAAGAGGCAACGTTTCAATATTCCACCTACAAAAAAGAAATATCTACAAACGCCACATACCGCTCCTAGGCAAGAATGTACATTTCACATATCTTTTTATTTCATCAAAGTTGGTGCAACCATTCACGAGCAATCTCTTGAAAACCTCTGAGAAGTCGGACGGAAATTAGGATGAGTTGCCATGAAATATATCTTTTAAGTCTGTGTTAAAAAGGGAATCTTTGAAGTTTTCCAGGAGAGGATCACAAAGATATGGTTTGCTAATAGCTACTTTCAGGAGCTAAAATAACAGATTAGGAGTGCCCATTGTTCTCTCCCTAGCCCACTGGTCCATTGTTCCCTGGTCCATTGTTCTCTCCCTAGCCTACTGGTCCATTGTTCTCTCCCTAGCCCACTGGTCCATTGTTCTATCCCTAGCCCACTGGTCCATTGCTCTGTCCCTTGCCCACTGGTCCATTGTTCTCTCCCTAGCCTACTGGCCCATTGTTCTGTCCCTAGCCCACTGGTCCATTGTTCTCTCCCTAACCCACTGGCCCATTGTTCTCTCCCTAGCCCACTGGCCCATTGTTCTCTCCCTAACCCACTGGCCCATTGTTCTCCCCAACCAGTCAGCAACTTCATCATTTCCCAGTGCCCAGCTGACCCAAGCCTGACTGACGGCTCATTTACATTCTGTTGTAAATACAAAAAGCCATGTGGGTGTTTGGCCAAAAACCATGATTTCTTGAGCTCGAAAATTCTCATCAAAGGACAGTTTCCAAACTCAACATTTTGCCGTATTATAATAACCTTCCCTATTCTGCAAAAAAAAAATAATATAATTCTTGATTTTCTAAAATTTATACTTTACAAAGGAGACGCATTTTGTGTAGACTGTTGAATGGTATTCCACATGATAGGATCATGCATTCTCATTCATAGAGTATTTAGACTGTGTTGTTCGAAATTTAGGACAATACATAGCGTTATATTGTCTGGTGGGACAAGATAAGATAACTTTATTTTTGAGACACATAGCATAAGTCGATATTATGATTACAGTGAAATAAATGTAATATATTAATTTGAGGCAATAGATCCATCACTTGTACCATACAATTATATATACAGTGTATCATGCCATCGTTTGAATACACATAACTCTCTAAATTTAAGCCATGAGCCAGCCAGACTGTTTATAATCAAATTTTCACTGGTTTCAACTCTGTTCCAAAAACTGTACATTTGTCTCCGAGAAAAATAGGCGTAACTACGGATACTAATAATTACAAATGCACTACTGATAAATATCATTCTAGACAGGTCAAAGAATATACGAAGACAGTAATTATATGCAATTTTCATTTTATGCATCTGAGAGATTTTACAATTGGCCCACAGCTGACTGCAGTATTAGTTACCCGAATGTAATTTAAACAATTAAACTATAACATCTGTACTACACTTTCCAAATTTTCTGACTAGCATATTTGTAGGGCCATACATATGTCCAATTTATCTTTGAACATCCAAATCATCAGACAAGTCATTATACATGATGTACCCCAAATACTTATATTTTTCGACATACTCAAATTTGCTGCCATTAAGATACAAACTAAGTAACCTATGTAATTTCCAGGTCCTAGGCTGAATAGGCATACCGACAATTTCAGTCGTATTGTTGTGCATATTTAACTTTTTTGCTTCTACAGAGCATACGTCTATTAATCTTGAAGGCCCTTGGCCACAGGTAAAAAAAAAGTCAACTGCATAGACTAAATTGTCAACTCTCAAATCTCCAGCGTCACAGCCAACTTTAACATCATTCAATTTCTCACTTATAACAATAATACAAGCATAAAACAGAGCCGGGGACAGAACGCCACCTTGTCACACTCCATTAGATATATGAAGGGGACCTTGTATCTATACCTATGCAGTAACTCTTCAAGAGTAAAAATACACAAGTCTGTATAGTGAGAACTTTTAAAGCCAAACTGGTCCCATGTGGTAAACAGTTTTGATTTACATCTTATTAAAACATTTTTCCTTAAAACTGAAGAAATACTACTTTGCAAGGCAATCGGTATATAGTTACTCATATCCGAATGAACATATGTAATATAATAATGAACACATGTAGCCACATTTATTAAATGATACAAAACATCAGGCATGAGATTGTTGATAATTTTGCACATAAATATAACAATAATGTACAAATTAATCTGGTCAAATCGTAGCCTGAATCGACATTAAAGGTGGATTGATTAATAATACAAACTAGTTTCTTCTGATTTACGACTATCCTGTTCAAATTTGTAATATAGTTGGCAGCCCATACAATATTGGAATGAATGAGATGTGAATACACAAGGGTATAATAAAACTGAGGCAGGATATTATTATTGTAATTCCATCTAATTTTCTTAAAAATTCCAACTATTTTACTTAATTTATTACTGTAATATATGGTACTTACAATTCAATTTATCGTCAATCCAAATGTCAAGTTATTTACAATATTAAATTGTTCCGAATATACATTATCAGCTTTAATCTACACACCACATTTGTTGGTTAGTCGATGTTTGGTAGCAAATAAATTATAATTTGTTTAGCATAAATGTACGGACAATTTGTTTGACCTACACCATTCTAGGACTTGTAATATGGATAAATTAATGTCACTAGGGGTGGCCTGATGCTGGTATCGGGCAAAGAGGGTGTCAGGGTTTTTTGCAGTGTCCGGTATCGGATCGGGTATTGGATTGAAAAGTCACCCGATACCTGATACTGGCAAAAAAGTGTAAAACTTTCAAATCGAGTTATAATTATCGGATAAAAAATTTCAAATAAAATTTAAATTATTTTTTTTTGTTGAATCTGAATAAATTTCCATTCAAGTTATTTACCGTTAATACTAAGTCATGTGCATTTTTGTGATTAGCTGTGTGGAATAAACATGCACATGCCTCCAATTAATTTGATTCATGGATGCATGGTCAATGTTGATTATGCTATAACAGCTGCAAGTTTGGCAGAAGTATGTTTTTGTTTCAATTATATTAAAGTGATCAAGCAATTAGTAATGTCTATAATGGCTTTGTATTCTCCAAACAATGTACACGTAGGTCTCTGTGTTTTTCTGTACTATTTGGTTCAATACTACTGGCTATCATGATACATAGTATAATGTTACTGACTGTCATGGTACTGATATGACCTACAATTTCAAAATTGAATTTTTATGAACTACCATTCCTCTTTCCTGTCATGGCTTCTAGCAAGACTAGTCCAGTTTGGTAATATTTCGAAGTTTTAGTCACTAATACATCAAAAGCACAATGCCTTTCGTGAAAAGACAGACTTTCAAGAGGGCAGACTGGTAATGAATAAACATGAGCACACTAATTGAGTTTTGTATATTTATTTTACTTACAACTATTTTGAATATAAGTGTTGGGTATCTGGTACTCAGTATTGTTATCAGATGGAAGCAAAGTATCTGGGTACCAGACGAAAAAACATTATCGGGCCATCCATGAATGTCACTTTCTAAAACATCTATATTATGCCCGGGAAAATAACAAACTAGTATCATCAGCAAAAAGTAAAGCAAAAACAAAATGTTTAGACAATGTACCAATATCATTAATACATATAAAAAGAACAGAAATAAAAAATAGATCACTGAGCGACAGCACAAGTTATTCTTAAAGACGAAGATTCTACACTCTTAAAACACATATTGCTGTCCTTTAGTCGTATATCTTTGGAACCAATTATGAGCCACTCCTTTTATTCCATAATGATATATTTTTGAAAATAGCATTGAATGATTGTTGGTGCCAAAAGCTTTGTCAGATCCAGAAAAATGCTGACAGTATAATCCTGATAGCCGAAGGCTTCTGACACTTTATTGACAAGATAGCTAACTGCCATTTCGGTATTGTGCCTCTTCCGAAAACCCAATTGCAAAATACACAACACCAGATTAACTCAGATAATATAAAAGTTGATTATAAGCAACTTTTCAAATATTTTCAAGAAAAGCGACAAAGCTAAGCAAAGATTGGCATATAATTAGTTAACAATTCAGGGTCACCTTTTTATACAACAGAAGCAATTTTTGCCAGGTTAAGGACATCTAGAAAAATACTACTCTGCAAGGATAACTTGACGATAAATGTCAAAGGTGAAGTGTGCTATCAAGTACATATTTCATTTGTTAGTTCAAGAATTATGATTACTCTTTGTGGGTATCAGGAATTTTATAAACTAAATTAGGTCCCACATTTAAGAAAAAAAACTATTGACATAATTAGCAATATCCTCCTTGTTGGTCAGTAGATATATTTTTAGCAATAATAATATCTATAATTTTCCATAATTTGGATAAGTTTTGTTTGCTATTATCAACAATATTGGTATAATGTTGCTTTTCAGCAATACACAGCAAGTGGTTTAATTTATTCCTATGTGCCTTGTATTTCACAAATTTTGCTTCCTTGTTATATTTTGTATGGTGATAATCAAAATAAAGTTAGTTTTTTCTGCCTATTGATGAAATTCAGCAAATTGTTAACTGAGGTTTATTAAACTTATGGTCACTCTTGATCAATTTGGTACGGATGCACTCTGTGTATAGATCACGAAACTTACCTAAAAATACTCATTGCAGAATTAGCACCAGTTGACGGCAACAAATAATGCCAATCACACGAGTCAATTTTAACTAAAATTCTGCAAAATGCTAATGTTTTTTTAATGTGGCCAAAGAAACGTGTACATAGCAAAATTATTTCAAAATGAATTAGAAAAAAATACACCCCAGAATCTTTGTTAATTTGGCTACAATTTTAAAGTCCAAAGCTGTCTCTGAAATACATTGTGGGGTTCTTCAATAGAGTAGCTAAGTTGCATGTGATCACACCAGGTATTACACTAACCAATTATTCTGTATACAGTGTAAAAATATCCATGTGAACTGTACAAAATCTACAAGCAAAGAAAACTGACCATTTACTTCCTCAGCTAGTTTTATACTGAATACCTGATGACCCATCTCTCATAAATTAGTGTTCTGGCCTTAGTACGATGGGGTTTTTGACACAGTCATGGATAGTTTTGTAGAAACCCTTTGCTTTTGTCACATTGTTGTGGCACAGGTCAGAGTTAATATTTGCAACAGTGGAGGGGGTACCCTACCAGCTGGCAACATAATGTAATACTTTCCAGGTCAGTCACACCATTACCACTAGATAAGCATATGGCATACGGGGACACAGTCTCTGAGCCTACAATGTTTATCACTTTAAATTTTGCAAAGCAATGTCCATAACACTGCCCCCTCCTCGCTTTATGACATCTCCTGATTGTCATTATTGTCTGTAATATAGTTTCTCAAGAAACTACTTTATAATAATTAACCATGTCTTTTACCATTTTGCTCATATAATTCAACATTGATGTTTATCTGACCTTTAAATTTTATAAATAAATCTCTGGTTTCTAGGAGTCAATGAGTCCATGCAAATTTTGTAAAAAAAAAATCTGTAAGTAAGCAGTGGATATTTTATGCTTAATTTCTTCATGGCTTATCCATGAGCACGGTAAATATCCCCTGTTTTGGTAGTGCTTACACATTATGATTTAATGTCTTGTGTTGTATCCACATGCAGATAGTGGTTTATGGTAAAAATCCAGCCAGCCCTTGAGTGGGATCTTAAAAGTGTAAATTCTACACATCCAGGTAAAATTGTGTTAATTCATAGGGCACTCACATGACAATTCCTTTTCACAAACTGGGTAATGCAGGGATAATTTCCATTTTTTACTTTAACCCAATGGTGTTAATGGTTTCCTGAGCCAAATTAACAACAATAGCTTTCCTCAGCTTAGTGGTTTTGCTTCCACCACTTCATTTGAGGGCCTGTAGGCAGACGGAGACCTTGCCAATGTCCTTGAATGAGTTCAGCCAGTACCTTGCTGTAGGCATTCATTCCATTGGCAGTTTCTTGCACAGCACACCTTGCTCCATCGCCTTTGGTGCGATTGCCTGGATTGTTCTGGCCTCCATTGCTTTAATTTTGGTGTCCAGTAATGTATCAATGGCATGTAGTGAGCACATTACATGGGGCTCTTTGGGTTTAGCTTTCTTAGCCTGGGCTTCTGAGTCCGTACTTGTGCCTGGGATAGTGGGCAAGTCACTGGTGTTGTGTTGGTCACTATTGTTGGCAAGTTGGCAGGGTTTTCCATTATTTCTGTTTTGGCCTGTCTCAAGCTTCTTCATGCTAGGAACTTTTCTATACACAGATCTTTGTATGGGATCTTGAAAGTCCACCAGTAAGGACAAAAATCGTCCACCTCAAACTTCTCCAACACCTTCCTGGAGCCAATAGTATTCATAATGTAAGGTGGGAAAATTCGAAACCTTTTCTCTTCTTGGAATTGCTTGGCAAAAGTATGAGTTACTTAGCTATTCATAGCTTGGGTCTTCCTCAGAAAATTATTGGTTATATGCAAATAATATTTTACTTCATCATGGTGTCACATCATCTAATTTCACTTCTCGTCTCCACATTTGTTAACACCATGACAAGTACATCACTTTTGCAAGTAATGACACTCTGATGAGCATCTGGTACTGTTGGGTCTGTGTGCCTCGCCTAGGATCTGGGTAAAAGTTGTCCAACTCCTCAGCTGTGGAGGTCATCATATTCTACAACACAGCTGATCAATAAAGTTTCCATTCAGAGGTCAAATGTCAAATAGCACAGGGCCTACTGACTTTATCTGCCTGCTTCTCAATCTACGCCTCTCCACCGGCAACTTGACTTTTTTTCTCTTTCTGTCTCTTTTATTTTTCTCTCTGATGACAAGGTATCTTAATAGTTACTCTGCATACCTACTCTTGTTCCCTAGAAGTAACTAATGCCCACACCAAATTTATCAGGAGTTTTCTTTTCTTTTACTTCTCCTAGTTCCTGGTGGTGTGATTTTTTTTTTTCATAACTGTTTGTGGATCATTCACTTGATTACTCTTATCTATGCTTCCTTTAGTAAGTCCTCCATTTCCTGGTGCCTGATAACTGTCTGGTTGTTTGTTGTCCCCTCCAGATTCATCAAACCTGCTTCTTGTTGAATTTGGTTAATTGTGCATTATGGCAGGTCATATATATTTGGGTCTTCTTGACTGCTTTTAAAAAGATATTTCTTTTAACTCAATATTTTTCTTAGCTTTATGTGTACAGTCTGGTACTTGGTCACTGGTATATGGTTTCAGACAGTCACAATGTGGAATTTTGCTCCTTCCATGCTGCTTAGGCTTAATTTCAAATAATATTTCACTCAGCTTTCTGGTGATTAGACCCTTCTATACATCTGGCTTGAGCTTTGGGCTTTTGCCAACAGTCTAAATGCTGTCATGGAAGTTCACTAAGTCCCCAATCTCGTAATTTTTCGTTAATTCTGGAGTCATAGTCACGCTTTTGGCATTCACGACTTTTCTTCCGATTTTCATGCACAATAGCATGGATGTTCCTTGTCCCTGAGTCTGGCAACATACTCACTTTCCTGGGCTGTGGTTGCTCTGAGTTGGAGGATGGGGCTACAATCAGAAACTGAGCTGGTAAGTTAACTTCTTGGCCCCATATCAACATTTTGGTGAATAACCTGTCATATCATGAGCACAACAATGATAGGCTGAACTGAGTAGTGGAAAATGTTCATCACAGTCTGTTCCATGTGCTGAGATAGACATAGCAATCATATCCAAGAAGGTCCAATTGTGACTCTCAGGAAGCCCATTAGAGCATGGTCAAACACTTGTTGTGCATGTCTTATATATTTTGAGCAGTCTGCAAATTTCTTGGAACTGTTGGCTTTCATAATTTGATCCTTGGTCTGAGTGCAATGTTCATCCCAGACCTAAACCGGAAAAGAATTCATAGACAAGTTCATGTATCACTGCTTCTGATTGAAGTTTGGTATAGCATACGGTTCTAGCAATTTGGTGAAATGGCAAGGCACTTCATAAATATATTGATTGTTAGTTTTTGTTTCTGGGAATGGGCCTAATATATCCATAACTATGCAGTCCATTGGTGCACCAACTCTGTAACTGCCTAGTGGTGTGGACGATGGTTTCGTTAGTGATTTTCAAGAGGCACACCTTGCACAATTTCTTATCCACTCTAGCATTTGCTGTTTCATTTGATACCAATCGTGCTTGCACTTTAATTTATTGAGAGTCTTCTTAACCCCCAAATGACCACCAGTGACTGAATCATGTAGCATTTTCAGTATTTCAGCTTAGAATATATTAAGCACGAAAAATTGTAGGTACAATTGAGTTTTATGTACTGGGTCCCAACACTTGCACAAAACTCCACCACACAACTCCAACTGATCCCATGACAACCAGAAATAGTCAGTTACTGGGCCTTCCACAGCAATCTTGTCCCTGCTGGGCATTTAACCTGCCCTGACCCACATAATCAAGTCCCCAAGCATGCACGGTCTTCAGGGTCACACAGAATTTCACTGATACTGTTGAATTTGCCATGAGATGCACCCTTCTGGTGTCAGATGCCAAATACTTCTAGCCACCTGGCCATTTGGTTAATAGGGTTTTTTAAGCACATGGTCCACCTGAGTGCACTGTGGTCAGTTCTAATTAAGAATTTCATTCCGTGCAAGTGCCAGAAGCATTGCACAAAGTACACTGCAGCTAATAGTTCTTTTTTATTTACACAATTATGTCTCTCAGCTTTATTCAAGGTCTTGCTTGCAAGTGCAATGGGATGTTCCTGTTCAACTTGCCTCTCTTCACACTACTGTAACTGTGAAATTGCTCAGCCCATAGCTGCATTTGAAGAATCAGTATCCAATATGTATAGGCCATCATCCAGCCTTTTGCTTTGACCACACTGTTGTAGCACAGGTCAGAGTTAATAGTTGCCACAGTGGAGGGGTAACCCCACCAGCTAGCTGCATACTGTAATGTAATGCTATACGGGCAACTGCTACCATGCCCACCTTCTGAATATTAGCAGATGGCAGCAGAACTCAACAAAGAATGACAACAATGATTTAACTTTGACAGTAACATTATTTTAACAGTAAAAAATCAGTACAAAGTAGGTAAATGAAATTATACACTTAGCTAGGTATTTCAATGGTAAAACAGTCAATAGGTAAATTCTAATCCCTGGTGAGAGATTATCCACAGGTATTGTCCCACAATTCCAAGTCCTATGGCAGGTGCCAAATAGTCTGGTACCAAACCCACAAAGTTCCAATCTGGTACTCAAAGGCACGGTGTTGATCCAAGTCCCACAGAGAGGTGCAGTTTGGTTCCAATGTGGTTCAATTAACACCAGCTATACCAGTCCACTCAAAGACACTGTCTACACTCCACAGGTATCATGTGTAAATGAGTATCTCCTTAGTAATAACAATGGCTTACAGTCCCACTGGCTTCAAGTCACACAGCTTCTGTCAGACCTCAGAATTCTCTTCTCTCCCACTTATGAAGAAGCTGCTTTATATATATATATATACATATATATATATATATATATATATATATATATATATATATATATATATATATATATAGACTTAGAAATCTCACCATTATTCCAGAGTTTTCCAATTAGTCACACATTCCAGTGCATTGAGAGAGACCTGTGTGGACCATATATGAATGTAGGTCACCATTCTAGATTATTCTGATTTTTACAAAATCATGAGAGTCACCTTAACAAAGCAGGCCAACTCACTGACTCTGCACAGACTCAATGGGTATAGTGACCTCTTTAAAACAAAACAAACTTCACATCCATAACAGCAACACACCAGCTCGCTGCACACTGTAATGCTATCTGGGTCCCACCATTACCACCAGATAAGCATGTGGCATATGTGGATACAGCCACTCACACAGCACATTTGTACCAACATCATTACAAAATCCTAGGCCCACATAGAGTTACTTGTTTTAATAACAAGCAGTTCTTTTGTACAGACAGTCTTACAGAATAAACAGTTAGTCACAAATTTCCATTGTTCAGGGGCTGTATCATAAGCAGTGCGATTAAATGTTTCACATTCATGTAAACCTGAGGTTACAAAGTGCAGTTATGATTGTATAAGTTCACATTATTTGTTTTGAAATGCCTCCCCCCCCCCCATAGCAGGTGTGCCCAGGTGTCCAATTGTTTGTTTACCATGCATAAAAGGACTTCACACTTTGTTGCAGAGTTACCCAGAGAAAGCTGGAAACTCCTGTTCCATTTAACAACTGAAAATCACTAAATGTTCCAACATTTAATCAAAATGACATGTGGCAGTTATGATGTTGCTAGTAGTTCAGACCAGATCAAGTTTGCCAGGTTTCATTTAGGACAGTATGCGGGACTATATTTTGTCAATGGAGGTACCCTTTCCAGCACTCATTATCACAACATGAACCAGTCACTAACAATAACAAACAAAACAATTCACATTTGCTTTGTTAGTCGATGTTCAGTCGTCTTGTCGCCTTGGGCTGAACACACTGTAAGGCTGCGTCACAGTGTAAGTGTGGTCTTTTGCCCACACACTGGATGTACATGCACACATACACTCACATGAGCGTGTTCAAGCAAATGCAATGGCTCATTACCGTATAGAAGTATAATTGTGCCAAGTTTAAAGTTTCTACATGTAACACTTTTCAAATGAAATGTCGGACAAATTTGCCTGTAAAGAAAGAAAGAAATAAAGAATTCCTAGAAGAAGAATATGTCTGTTGGTACACAGACACAATTACCGCATGCGAAATTAAAGACGCAAAGTAAACATAAAGAAAATGTATCATGCCTGATTTTTTCATACATGGTTCTCAATTATAATTCGATTTTGGATCAAGTGGGATTTGGTTATTTCATGATATATTTCCAGACATTTTTATGCATGAATAATTTGCTTCAACTGAATGACCAAGAAAAACATTTCTCTTTCAATCTTCCTTCAAATGATAGCTGTTAGTGTGTTGGCTTTATCGATATACAGGAAAAGTTGCAACCTTTTTGTAGCTAACACTATAAAACTCTTATTTTTGTGGCATACAGACCTGCTGTTACCAAGTATGAGAAAAGCAAAGATTGTCTGTTGAGTTTTAGAAGTGCAAACGGTGCTTTAGTTTCGTGTTCTCATTTACAGCCGGAGATACAATTTAAAAAAAAAATGTACGCACTCTGAATAGAGAGCTTAACATTGTCACAAGGCCGCAAATATGCTGACGGGGGGGGGGGGTAGGTTTACCTCTTTGCAAGTATCTCAAGGAACCCTGTGGTAGATTTCGTCAAATACCAATGCCTTAGGGTTCTTGAAACTGCCTCGGAGGTTTATGGAAGAACATTTAAGGACATTCACATACTTACTATACAAAGGTTTTCCGGGCCCACGGGGTTCCTGATCCATTTATCCTCCCAGAATGTAATCATAGAGCACCGTGGATGCGTTGTAAAATATAGGTCCAACTCTTTTGATAAGGTTCTGCCAATATAACCACAACTAGTCCGTGACTGGCAATCAGACAGTTTCCTTGTGCAATTTATCCGCACTTTTCATTTCAATTACTCATTTTGCAACCCGCACGTTGGCAGTTACTCAATTTGCACAGTTTACTTTGGCAGTTAATCGTTTTGCATGTTTCACTTTGGCAGTTACTCGTTTTCCATCCTTCGCTTTTTGCAAGTGTTAGTTGATTGATCTATATTCGCAGTCTGCATTACAAACAAAATTTCAATTTCATAAAAAGAGTGTTAAACCTTGTAGATGTAGTAAATTGTGCCCAAACAGGACGAACATATCATTCTTATATTAATGGTTTGATATGCATGTCTAAATCTGTTTATGTACGTGTGATTTTGTCTGTTAGTGTGACAAAAGATACATCAGTGAAAAACCCTTCCTGAGCGTGAAGAACAATACGCATGATTGAGTACCCTTTGACTTAAAAACATCAGGGTTCCCGACAGAACCTCTGCAGAGAGCCACCAAGAATATATACTTGGTGAAGGACAGTCGTGTAGATTTGTTATCTTCGGGGCCGCAATATTACTTATAATAGTCTGACGGGTACTTGTGATAGCGCCCTAAAGACTTCGATAACTTTGATCCTACATTCTGACATTCTTGTCCAGAATGTAGGCAATGGATATCCGGCACTTTTGAAATCCTTGGGACTAAAATGTAATGGAGACAGTAAACCCATCACTTGTACGTATAACTGGCCTCTTTGTCTTCAACATACAGCAACTTCCATGTTGTCTCTACACTGAGTGACATGTTCCTTATGTTTATACAACACCGACCACTTTACATTCTCCAAGCCAAATTAACCCCAACTGAGAACATTTTCGTATGAACGGCTTGTTAAGAATGGGAATATTGTGATGTAAAGATTGTACAAATAACATCAGAGCAACAAACATTATGGTAGCTCTGCTGGGACGCTGTCATCTTTGCCACAGTGAAGACATAGCGAGCCCTTAAGACTGGTTTACAATTGACCAATAGATCTCTGCCAGGTTCATTTTTAATAATAACGGCACGATTGTAACAGTAAGACTTAAGAGCACATACAGTTAATAAAAGAATTTTGAACATTGACATTTCAGTAGTAAATGGAAATATTGATAATTTGCCCGTGAGGACACCATGTCATCACTGTCGCATAGCGAGATGGATATTCGGTTAAGATGGCTGACCCCCAGTGTTGAGGCAAAGTATAAAAGCAATGTATTTCAGTTGTTCATAACTTCTGTTCTAGCTCTCCAATTCACATTATACTTACACCAGAATATTTTTTTCATTCTTAGTGGGCTTCATAACAAATTAAATTAATGAACATGCTTACTTCGGCTTTCAGTTTAAAAATGGCTATACAAGCTATCGATACTAAATAGGTTTTGGCAAATCTAAAGCCAAATTTACAAGTGCAAAACAATGCTAGCAGCACACTGTGGAACTGTCGAACTTTTAAACATGGAGGGTTTTTTCTGTCGCAATCTACATGGATGAGTAGACTATTCCCTGTGGAACTAAAATGGCGCAAAATTGTGCATCAACCACATAAATTTCAAAACCTATTTTAAAAACCAGATTTGTGTTTCTCCTGCCACGAGGAAATATTGCATCATATATCCGAACAAGGTTTGTATTGAAGAAGGCTAAGTATCGAACGTTACTGTCAAATTAATGCTCTGTCCTGCCGCTGATACATATTGAAATAGGCGAGAACAACATCAACATCAGGTTTACATCTTCAAATCAGAAGGTGTCTTAAGAACATATGATAATTTGTACCTCTGTATCTCCAATTTAAACAAAGGGGATATTCACCTTTAACTGTAATATGAACGACCTGCTTTGAAATTCCAACATTTGTACGGTTTGACACGCCTGACACCTGACGAGGCAAGATACTGTGAGCTAACTTGGTTGCGTAGTGTATGCTTTGCATATATGAGCACGAAAGTTACTGTAAAACCAGTTTTAAGTAATATATCTTTTTCCTATTGAAACCCATTCTTAATTAGTTGATTTTGTCTGTCACTCAGATGGACATGAAAACAGATGAATGATTATGTAAAAGGTACATGCGAAATCAAACCAAGATATTGAACTATTGATTAGCATTTTCCCATTCAAACTGGCAGCGTTTGACACCATTATAGAAGGCATATTGCACAAATTTTCCCCCATGAGATCCATACAGTTCTAGAACATGTTTGCGCGGGCACTGCGCAGACGGTGCCCAATTTTACTTGGGATAGATTCTTTCCCGCCATAGCCTAATTCTTAATATTCAATATGGAGGTGGGAAGGTTCTGCCATCATGTCGGATGTCTGAACTGTTCTGTAATCATTTCCCACTCTTGAGTGATTTAGTTTAAACATATTTATTTTAACTGGATTACCCAATAGTACATGAAATATGACTAATCTAGGGGTTCTCCAGACACGGAGACGCACAAAATGATATATACAAGACGCATAGGACAATACAATGTACAAACATGTGACTATGTACTCTGGTAGACATGCTGTAATACAATTAAACAACAAAAACAATATCTAACATTCCAATCCAATTAAGAAAACATGCATATATACACGAATATGCTTAGTAGCAAGCTAATTCGTCCTCAGCACAGGGAGCGACTGAAGGGGAGGTTATAGCTTGCTGGGCGCGGCTGAAGCACCCTGGCTGCAAACTCACACTGCCACTGTGGAGCCGCCAGTGCGCCCAGTAGCTCGGGTGTTCCTTCCCGCCTTGTCATTGTCGACCCACCTGTGGAGACACGATAGACGACATGGTAGTATTAAAGGTACATACGTTGAACATACAAATACACTGCAATGGTATATGCTGGTTTCGGGATACATATATATACTACACGGTTACAATATAAATCGGCGTGTTTCAACAACAAAATTTTGCATTGCTCTGAAAATTACTGTATTGCATTCTTCTGAAAGTTCTTTACTCCCGAACAGTAAAATACTACATAGTCTGTCACTTGCAACATGCATTATCAGGTTTGGATTAACACCAGGGGCTAACAAAGGAGTGATGGTAAGCAGGAGCTTCTTTCTCTCCTGGACATATTTATGATATGTATCAACATACGATTGCTTCTTCGTACGTTTCTGATTAACATAAAATTTTATAAATCGACTGAATCAGTTTAGTTGTGGTGTGGTTTCACGACGAAAAAATAAATAAATTGAACATTCGACCTCAGAGTGGGTTTGGAAATAAAAGGGTGTCTCAGGCAAGGTCACGTGTGACGGAATGTTTTAAGTCTGGTTGTCCTGGCAATGAAGCCACGTTTGTGTACAATTACTGTAGATTTGTCTGAAAATCAAGGCTGTCAAGAAGCAAATGCACTTCTTTGATCCCCATTAATACCAAAGTCAATCTATCAACAACCTCTTTTGCATGTCAGCCTTTGTGTTTGCGCAGTTCCACTTCAGTTGACCATGATTGGAAAATGTTTCGAGCTGAGTGTGTTTTCATTACTTCTTCAAGCTACGACCAAACCGGTCCAGGCTGTCACAAACAATAATTTTATTCTATAAGTGTTTGGCGTTAGTGTTTGCAGCTATAGTTTGGGACGTCCATTGATTGTAAATTATCACAGGGGCCACAATTTTCAAGCAAAATGTATCACCCTGCATCACATGAAATTTAAAATCTCTCTCCAGAATTTACGTAATATCATAGCAGTATTCAAGCACTTCTTATGAGGTTTGTCCTGTCGCAATTAATATTAAGAAGTCAAAATTTTGACAGCAAACTGAATTTAACGATGAAACTCCAACTATCCACTACTTAAAAATGTATCTGCTTTGCCGTTAGGTACGTCTGAAAAGTATGAACAATGCGCAAAATGTGTGTGACGAGACATAGATAACAGCTCCAGGTATTAATGCAGGAGCATTTTTGATAATTCAATGAATGCACCCTCACTTAGAGATCTGGGGCGTTGTCCCATCTCTTAAAACAAACTTAGACATACACGTCCAATTTGGAAAAAAGTGACATGAATCGCTTTGATCACTACATACAGCATTACCCATCACCCTCTCAGGTGGCAGTTACAGCAGATGCATAAGTGTATCCAGATTAAATTTTACCTTTCCAGTGAGAGTGAAATTTCATTGACAATTTTTTTTTTTTTATGGGAGCTCAGCACCATCACTATTTATAAACCCTAATATGCAAATGATGGATGGTACTTTGTTGCATTCTATAGTCCAAATAAAAGTGTTATGTACATGTCCTCACGCTTTCTACAGTTTTGTCCCAATAAGTGGTTTATCTCCAGTTTTAGTGCGGTGGATATGGAATTTAGAATTACTCATAATGTATATTGAAAAGGTAAGCGGTAAATACCACGACAGGAGTTACCTATGGCTGTAAGCTTGACGTAGGTTCCAACCCCAAATCAATTTTTCACTACAAGAATAGTTTTTTGACCATTGAATGCTATGTCGGTCAATATCATTGAAACATCCTGGACGCAAAATGGAACTAACACGACTCCATCGGTGCCCCATTGTGAAGGAGCACATTTTTAAAACTATAATAATAATAATAATAATAATAATAATAATAATAATAATAATAATAATAATAATAATAACAATAATAATAATAACAATAATAATAATAATAATAATGATAACAACAACAACAACAACAACAATAATAATAATAATAATAATAATAATAATAATAATAATAATAATGTCGTATAAGTGGTATGGAAAAATCGGGAATTCATTTCCGTACCCTTGGTTGCGTACGGTGACAAAGGCATATTGCGTCCGCAAGGAAATAGAAAAGCAGTGCCCACTCAACATTGTTAAATAGATGGAAACGGAATCTATATATTTCATTATCAATAAAATTTAGCTTTTATATAAACGAAAGGAGATCCAGACGCTAACATCCACTTCTCCTTTACCACTGGTAGGAGGTTTTTACCACAGACAGCTGAATTCTGATTCTGGACATCATAAAGAATCTTTTTGCCCCTGTATAATGTGAGCTTTCCATTGCGCATGAGAACAAACTGTTCTGCCTATTGATTGCCAAAATGACACATTTTAAGGCTTTATCCTTCAGCTGGTTGATCAGTATACATTAGCATGATAAGTATTACAAGGAAACCTCAGTACAATGACACTGTCTGTTCCCTGCAAACTGTGTCGGACATCTCAATACGTCGGATAAATGAGCGAAACAACTTTTTGACTCTAGGTCCCTAGAAACTTGTGTCGTTAAGTGAATATGTCATATATCTGAGTATCATTATAATGAGATTTCAATGTGTATCTTTTAATGATATTGGGATGAGAAGTTAAATTTTAACACAAGCGTTGTCAAATTATCGATTTTAATGCTCGATTCCAAAGTTTCATTTCACAATGTCAGAGCCCAGTGGTATTTCAGTATTAATATACTAATCAATCCTAGTTTACGATGCGCTGTCACGTTGTCCTTTTTATTCTCTATGTACATATTGTCGGTGAGCGAGGTATCCCTTAGGGTTAAATTAATCTTACAGAGATCACAAAGCATCCTCTGCTTCTTCCCGTTCTTCTAGCATACGTTTCGCTGGTAGCGTGTCATCGTCTGCGTTTTCCAAGTCTCTTTTCTTTCTGTTGTACCAGAGGTCCCATAATGTGCAAATAATTTTCACAGTTGTCAAAGGTGGGCTGCCAGCCGCAATCATCCTCAGGACTAAGACACCGTCCTGTTTCAGGTAATGGTTTACAAAATCCTTCGACATTAAATACTTTTGGGTGGTGTTAAGTTTGTCCTTGGAGTGCAGGCTGTTCTGAATAAAATTACGACGATCAGGTGCGTACAAAACCCGGGTGAGCCAAACGACTAAACTGCAGCAAGTGATCAAAGCCACCATTACCATCCAAAACCAGAGGAACAGATAAATCTTCTCAATGTACAAATTTATGGGTAAAACGCACTGAACTGTGTAGCGTTGCACGTTTCCAAGACGACGTATTTTGAAATCGCACATTGTAACCCTGGGGAAGTGTAGTGGGTCTGTGTCCCAGTCGTGGTCTTTTGTCATCGCTACAAGCATATGTATCCCATATAAATTGTACGGGACGCCCAGCACCAGATTTAATAGAAAAATCTGTGCAATGATATTCATGATGTACAAAACTTTAGAACAAAGATACAGAATGATAAGAAAGTTTCCCATTCGTCGCTGACAACATATACATATAGTTCTGCTCAAAATCGCTTGAATCTTGTATTTCCAGCCCAACTTGTACTCTCTTCGACTACTCAAAAAGCGATCGAGTTGCAATGTTATCGACTTCAAATATTTTTCGCGCATTTCCGTTTCGTCAGCTGACTGATAATTGGATGTTGCGTCCATTATATTATCAATGTCTACCCCAGCTTTGTTGTTCAAGGTACGCCAAAACACACACGGCAAATAAAAAAAGACGGCTTGCGTCAACAGGATGAACGGAACCCACTGGTAGTAAATCAGAGTCTTACGCTTTGCCTCCTCATACTCTCTTGGGATTTCATTGTCGAACGGCAAAAAATAAGTATTCCTCACCCAGCAGTAAGTGTTTGTGAACTTTCTGTGACTAGATGTGAAATGTTGAGGAACCCAGCAAGCTATGGGGTTACCAACATACTGACTTGAACTGACCAAAACTGCAAAAATCACCAATACTATAACTGTATAACGATGGCTCAAACGGTCAGAAAAATCGTCATCTGACCTGAACTTTCTCTGTGCAAAGCCACCAGCTAGTGCTAAAAAATCTTTCATTTTGCTGTAGTCACTCAGATTACTGATTCAAGTTCCATGTGAAGCAGTCAAAATCCATATGTCAGCTGTTCCAAATTCCACTATCAACTTCTCAGATTGTCCTCTGTTGCCTAGCTGTACTAGTTCTGTAGGAGGAAAGTTAACTGGATCCACTATAATTGAAACTCCCCCATGGCGTACAGCTGCTCTACTCGTAAAAGGACGTGGCTTTTTCTGTGGCTAAAGTAAGTAAATTTGAAGTATATTATTTGGGAAAGGGATTACATAAAATAAACAGACCAACACTTCCACATATGGGCTGTGGCATGCACATGGCTAAGCATGCAATGTTAAAGTTTAACCCTTGCTCCGACGTGGTCTTGTTTTCGGCACATAATTATTCGTGCACACAATTAGATAGCGGAATTTCAAGTGGATGGGCGCACTGCAGTCGTTTTCACTGGACATTAGGACACTCTCTAGATCGTTTTGCATGTACATGACGTAAACCATAAGCCAGAGACACATAATCCTTTTCTTGTGTACCTGGACTTTTATTACACAATAAAGCTTACAAAGGAAAGTATACACCAGTAAGCCTCTCTCCGTGCCAAAGGGTTCTCATGGGAGTTTTGTATCTCTCCGCTTTGTGGTTTCCAGTCTCTAGACAAAATGTGAAATGTAGCGTACGGGTTCCCATGGAGGTGTCTTTGCAATAACGACAAATATAACTATAATGGTCATCGGTTATCGTATAAACCATGAAAAGAAATAGACTAGGTAACATGTTTATTATCATGTATAGATATTGGATATCCATCTCTCTCGTTCTTTAAGAAAACTGACTTGATTTGAATGATAAGATTGTTTCAAAGGAGAGTGACGTCGGAAAACAAGTATTGACATTTAATACTTTCTTTTCCTTCTGTAGAATATTATAAATTGAATAATGTAACAACAAAATCAAGCGAGCTGTCAGTCTGAACCGTGGGACTACCCACAGTTTTGGCATTATTAGAAACATTTGTATGTCCTTCGCCTGTTGAGAACGCAGGGAACTTAATAATGGAGTATGCATGGGCGTAAGTAGTGCATTTTCTGCTGTTGCAAGTGTGGCACCACGAAGAACGAGACGAAAATTGTTGTAACCTATTTCAGCAATAATTAGGAACAATTGAAGGCGCCTTATCATTCTGTGTTATAACATAGATCGTCGAGTGCCTCGACGATCTATGGTTATAATGCTAAAATAATGTTAAAACAAGTAGAGTGCAGTGGATATGGTTGATCCGTGATTGTGGGGATTGGGGTGATCGTAACACTAAGAGAAGGCCTCCTCTGCCACCAGGTACTATGGAAACGTTGGTTTGGCCAATGTTTCCCCAACCTCTATATATAATTGCTGACAACTTGATGAGACATGAGACTTGTAAAAATCCAAGAGTTCATGTGTTCTTGTATCCCCAAACCTATGGTTCCTAGCATAGGGGAGACTGAAGAGAGAAAACTTCAAAATAAATTCAGCAGTGTTTAATTACCGGGTTATTGTAAGATAACATTTAAACAACAAAAGGGTCCTGCATAAATGGGCATTGTCTTGTTCAGATATTATGGAGCATTATAAAGATATATGTTTAAAACTATCGACAAGTCAAATGTTTCATATCTCCCCAAACAAGGGGTAAGATGAAACATGCATTGGGGTAAGTTGAAACATTCTCAATAAAATGAAATATAATTAGCCTACCTAAACAAGTCGACTAATGTTCATTTTAGCCAGACCTGCCTGTCATTTAAACGTAACAATAGAATATCTTATAGAATATACTTGATGATACAGAGCCTGGACTCTTACATGTTTCAACTCTCCTCAATCTCTCCTGCAGTAAATTTTCTTCATTCATTCTTGAAATATGAATGTTGATGTGTTTGCAACTCTTAATTGTTTCTATGCGTATTACTGGATGCATGTGTGTGTAGATAAGTATGTACTTGTTAACTTGAATAAAAGGTGACTATAACCCACCGGTAAATGTTCCATCCGACTCTAGGGGTAGGTTGAAACTGTTTCTTCTAACCCCAGGGTCAGCTTGAACCTGCTCCATCTAACCCTAGGGGTAGGTTGAAACTGCTTCATATAACCCCAGGAGCAAGTGGAAAGATGTTCTATGTTACCATAGGTCAAGCAGAAAATAATGCAGAGTTGAAACAAGTTTTATCAATCCCTTTGCACTATGTTTCAACTCGCCCCTTTGACTGTTAATGTGCATTTATCCATACTGTAGGAATACATATCAACTAATCAGTGTGACACTTTGTGGCGCTAACTCTCTGCCACCTGGGGATTTTATACTACTGGGTAACTTAGCTTATTATGTTATTGTGTAAAGAATGTGACAAATTTTTTTTATGGGAAATTTTTCACAATCAAACACATAATTTTATACAGACTTAGCTTCACATGGTAATATGGGCTTAGAACCAAATGTGCTACCCACAGGTGCAAAAATTGGATATACATCTATCGGGAGCAGTTATCATTAAAGATTCATCTTGCACCATGTTCCGACTCTCCCCAGTCTCCCCTAAGTATAATAGAAAGCAAAGATTATTCCTTGATGCAGGGCAATCGGTGAGCCAAATTTGAAACTCCCAATACAATTTGTTGTTATTTACAAATTACATTGACCTGGTGACTTAGTCTAACTATATGATGTCCAATGAAGTCCTGATTTATTTGTCTACATAGTTGTAAACAGGCAAGCCTTATCGCTTGCAACAACAAAATAGTTGGTCAGTACAAGTACAAATAACCCAGCATTTGCTCCAAATTGAGGCATAAGCTGTAGGGAGACAAGTCAGCGATAAACCTTAAATATCAAGCCCTGTCAGTGTGACGTTTCATAAAACCATATCACGGCACACAGAAATTATAGCCGAGACATTGGTGTCTGCCTACAAGTGACAAAAATCACAGTTCACCACTATTTATACTATGAACAGGAAAAAGGTTTTAGGAAACTTCTGACAGTTTTAGTGTATGGTTCAAATTGTCAATTTTTTTTTTTTTTTTTGGTGCAAGTCAAATAAAGAAAGTGAGAGAAAAAGAAAGAAAGAAAGAAAATAAAGAGAAAGGAAGGAAGAGAAGAAAGAAAGCTTTTGGATACTCATATAGTCTGAATAAGCCTCACTGCCTCCTAGCTATGCTTTGAATGAAAGACTTGGATTTCAAAATTGTCAGAATGCCACCCCCCCCCTTTGTTTGTTTGTTTGTTTGTTTGTTTGTTTGTTTGTTTTTTTTTTTTTTGCTTTTTCACTTCGCACTTTTTATGTTACAGAAGCAACAACTATGTTGAAAATTGCTACGAACTTTTCACCCATCAAGACAGTATTTGGGTGGGAAATACTTGCTCTCACTCAAAAACCCTTTCATAAATCTGGACAATTTTCATAGCAATCAATTCATAGCGTTTCCTTTACCCAGTCGTTCCTCAGCACCGTATTTGACTTTGTATGCACGTCTGTGTATTCTATTTAGCCAGAACAGTAGCTGCCGTTCACCTCCCGCCCCTCATAAACTAATTATCACTGTTAGCATCAGTGATTGTGCAATGCGATAAAGCGTGACCCGGTAGCCAGTCTTGTGTGGCCTTGTGTATTACTGCCCCATTCCAAGCTACTCACGATCTGTGCAGACGGCTCGGTCAGATTTGGCTTTTAAAAAATGTCATTCGTTTGTTACAAGTATCATCACATGCACAATACCAATGGCATCTAAAATACAGACAAACTCGAGTTTACAAACGAGACAAGGGGCTTTACTGAAGTCTTCCACGGGCACGGTACTCCCGAGAAAGGGAATGGAGAAATGCCCCAGCATACACACGTCTTTCATTGCCAGCTACGGGGAATTTGTTGATCTGTATAACTTTAATTCGATACGAAACTTTAGTGTGCGCTATTGTGACCACACGACACGAGAAAAATCTACAAAACTCTGTCCGAGTGTCGTATGTTCCTCTCGCCAAATTGAGCATAATCCACATACTAATTACCATGTCCATGAAACATCTGTTGGGGCCTCCGGCTCTGGGTCCCCGGTCCCCCTTCTCGGAGTCGCACGGCACCACCGCCACCTCCTCAATACGTCTCCTCTTTGCTAACGGCTCGTACATGTACGGTTTTACAACGGATCTGAATATAACCTGTGGTCCAAAACTACTCTCTTCATCATCTTCGCAACCGAACATACGGTCAAACATGTATTCCGCCGTCTTCTTTCCCACTCGCTTTGACAAGAATGACGTCACAAAGCGCCATCTGGCGGCCAAAATACGGCAAAAATCTCAATAATGTTTTCAGTGGTGAGGGTGATAAAAGACGTTTTTTTCGTATCCCGGAGGTAAAATCATACAAAAATTCTTTCGGGTTCGAAAAATGTGGTCCTGATGTACACATTAATGCTAAAATGTGGGAAATTACCGTCATCTTTGACATTTGACCTTTAAAATATCGTGACCCAGATTCTTGACCTAGTGACCTATTTTTTACACCGCATGCATTCAGGTCTCTTTACAAGCCTGCATAAGACGTCATGAAATTAAGTTAAGGACAACAAAGTTGTAGACATCACATACATAAAATGACCTGACCCATTGACACGTGTAGTAATCAGTGACAATGCATGGGCCTACACCTGGTAGTGAGGGTAAAAGAGAGCTGATTTATGTATCAGATTTCAGGTCTAGGTTGTGACCTGTGCTTTGATCCCTGACGAGTATGCGGGCAGTTTTATCTAAGGTATCAGTGTCTCACAACAGTCTTCCCCATGCTTTGTTTTCATGAATGCCATACACAATCTCTTCACTGATTAGGGATCTGGCTGCTGCTCAAGTTTCATGTTTTTTGCTTTCATGGTTTATCATAGAAAGGAAGGAGTAAAGTCGTCATCCTCTTTATGGTAGAAAGGAAGGAGTCAAGTTTTCACACTGTTCTAATGTTTTTGCTTTTAGGGTTTATAATAGAAAGAAAGGAGTCACGTTCTCACCTTAGTTTTGCTTTTATTGTTAATGGTAGAAAAGAAGCAGTCAGGTTCTTGCATTGTTTTTGCTTTCAGGTTTGATGTTAGAAAGAGTCAAATTCTTACATTGTTTTTGCTTTAAGAGTTCACGGTAGAAAGGAAGGAGTCAAGTTCTGATATTGTTGCTATGTCTTTGGTTCTAAGATTGATTATGGAAAAGAAGTAGTTACGTTCTCAGCTCGTTTTTGCTTCATGCATTTGACAGCGTACTACGTATAACTGTCATTCTTCCAAGGCTAGGAATGCCTCTTATACTGTGCATCGCTGTACCATAGTCCCTTTTCTCCCCCTAACTGGGAAAAACTGAACTGGTTGTACAACTAGATTGATTCTGGTGCAGTAACTGCATAACCACCTACTTGTTGTATTGCTTCATCTCACCATCTATGGCTTATAAACAATTCAAAATCTGCTTGAATAAATTCCAATTGTGGCCAGTATTGTGTGAATAAGTGACTTTAAATGATCTATAATTAGTACTGAAATACAAAGTTATTTTATTGGTTTTAATTTTTGGAACCATGTAAAGATTACCACATAACTACAGTGTAGCCTAACCAGGTTGTTGTCAGTTTATCTAGTGTCCAAACACAGTTTATCTAGTGTCCAAACATGTATATGGGCTTGCTACCACAAGATTCATGCATGGCACCAGTATATGGTGAGTGTGTTTATATTGTACTTACCTGTGCTGTTCCGGGTTCAAAGGAAGAATACTCTTGGAATGAACAGGAAACTCTATTAAAATATATTCACGATCTATGGCTTGTAAACAATTCAAAATCTGCTTGAATAAATTCCAATTGTGGCCAGTATTGTGTGAATAAGTGACTTTAAATGATCTATAATTAGTACTGAAATACAAAGTTATTTGTGACCTAGGCCGCACTCATTTTCATGATATCATTTTAATTTTGGTTTATCAAACTTGGTTTTTGTATGTATATGTATTCGTAAGCGATGTACTCTGTGATGTGCTCTGTAAATACGTGTTGGTGCTGTGTAAACATTTCGATGTATTTTATCTCGATGTACTTGACATTTTTATTTCTCCAGTAATGGAGGTTTAATAAATTATTATTATTATATTCTGGTGAAAAGAAAAATGAATAAACATTTTATAAATTTTGGCAATTCATATAGAACATAAATTTGTTTTAGGCATTATCAATTTCAAATGTTGCCAACTTTGTGAAAAGTGTAAGATCAGGATAGTCTTATGCAATGACAGACACACAAAGGCATAAAGTCACTGAAAGACTTCTAATTGTCAAACGCAAGATTGATGTCACAAACATGAGGGCCAACACACTTTGCTGTTTATTAAAGCACCCATATACCAGAACAATGTAATAAGTATGTTCTGTCTCATGGATGTTTACAGGGCGTCTTTAAGAGAATGGCAATCTGGATCATTGTCCCTTCATTTAATGAGATATTGGCATTATCGATCCTATCACAATATGTTCAATGAAATCATGACGCTCGTGTGTCATCATGAGTTGCTCCAGTCTTTGCAAGCGGTGACATCTAAAACGAACAAAGGAAAAATTTGCCATTCACATAGGAGGTAGCGTCATCACATTTTGGAATACTGTCCAGTGCTCATGTCATACCTCTACCGAGCCATGATTGAAGCTCGTCTGGCTTCAACTGTGACATTTGTTTCTGTAGTACCACACTGGGAAACATTCAATCTGGAATTAGTGGCACTGTAAAATTGTTTAGAAATAAAAGGTCTTAGAACTGATTCAAATCTTAAGCTCCACGAAACAGAAGTATGTGTGTTGTAAAACATAATAGCATGCATCCTTTATACATGAGTGATTCAAATGTTAGTTTTGATTAGAATTCTTGATTTACGCGTGCGTGGTCAAACAATGAGCTTATTGCAGTCTTAAGATAGCTATGGTGATCACTGAGCGCCGTTACCTGGTTTTCCTTTCACAAAATTTTTTATTTATTTTGCAATTATCTAGACCTCTGACACATTTTCGGAACATGTGGCCAAATAAATAGCTTTATATTAAATGTTTTCACATGTAGTATTGCATTTTATTCACATAATAATCTTTTAGTTCTCTTATTTCATAGATATGTTGGTGATGGGTTCATTTCGTCTAACTTCATGAGGATCTGACAAAAACTCAGCTGTGCTTAAAAATCAGCTGGGTCGCCCTTACTGGTGAGTGGTAGTGCTGGTTTTGTTTTTTGTTTGTTTTTTTTTCTTTTAATTTGGGTCCATGGTGGTGAAAAATCTATTTCACTTTTGTTTGTTTTTCTTTTAATCTAGGTCTATGGTGGTGAAGATTATATTTCAAAAGTGAGAGGATTGATTAAAACTATGGTTGGCCTTTATACGCTTACAGCTGCCTTCTTTAGTCAGGCGTGTATCAGATTTCTCAATATAAGTACCATATACAGAGGAGTCGAGTTTGGTGTGCAGTGCCACACGAGTATGGCATTTCTGACTTTTTTCTTGGGGGGGGGGCGCTTTTTAAAGTCCACACTTACACAATTTACCACAGGTCACTCTATCGTAAATTTTTCTTCCTCTGTCAACATGGATTGTACAGCTGCTTTGACCTATTTAGTCTTGACTTGTTGATATAATACATCATGTCACCGCGACTCGCTTGCCGGGTATCGGACTTGGAACTGTGTAATACAGATGGACTAAAAGTGGGATCCATGATGACGACACAAGTTTCATTAATTTGGAGTCATGATGACGACACTAGTTGTATTAATTCGGAGTCATGATGACGACACTAGTTTTATTAATTTGGAGTCATGATGAAGACACTGGTTGCATTAACTTGGAGTCATAATGACGTCACTGGTTGTATCAATTGGGACTTACATCATAAGTGTCAACAACACATTAAACTCACACTTGTGATAAAAGATTTAGCTGGAACTAGAAATGTATCTCAAATATGCGTTAGCGGAATGGTCAAATTGTGTAAAATTTGGGTGAACTTGAAGTATTTTGCAAGGTCACTAAGCACGTAATAATGACTATAAATTCAGCATGTTGAAAACCACTAAGACTATGTAATAAAAGATTCATGCGTTTAGGTTTGATATTGCATAATGTGGATGGCCTTGACACACTTTCTCAGAGGGAATGCTTTCCAGGAAATGAATTTTTGGTGATGGTCATTACATCCAAACGTTTGATATATATGTATATCTAGATACCATTGGGGGAACAAAAGCCTCATGACGTGTACAACAATGCTGGCGCCACTTGTGTTATTAATTGGAACTGATATTATAGGTGTCAAAAACACGTCAAAGTCATTCTGATGATACATTGAATTGCAAGTACGAAATGTACACTAAACATATGTTAGGCCAACGGCTAAATTTTGTACAGTGTTGTGAAATCTTGACCTATTTAGCAGAGATACACTAAATTCATAAATTCAACATGTTGAGCAGCAATAAGGCAAATAACACCAAATACACCACAAATGTGTATCATGTGAAGTTTATGTTGTATAAGTATGTACTTTCTCATGGTCAGGGAGGGAATGTACTTCACAATATGATATTTTTCTGATGGTCATCCGATGACATGTGAGGAGAGCATTAGGCCCATGGGCCTTTTTGTTTAGAAATTCAACATTTTGATGATATTGTTTTTTATCTGGGTCATCGCCTCATGGACACAATTGACTTTTATGACACATGAATGTTTGTTAGAGCAAAAAGGTATACATGTAATAAATTCATTTTTTTATTTGAGTACACGCTTTGTGCTTTCATACAATAATGTTTGCCTCCCGACAGTATCAAATCAAATGCAGATTTGAAGTCTACAAAACAAGAAAAAAGTATTGTCGGGGTAAGCCATTAATTTCCTTTTAATCAAGAATCTGTTATCTGTTGTTCTGCTCTTCCACCGGAACCAAGTTGGCTGAGGTATATAGTCCTGTGCTTCTCCGCGAAGATTAGCGAGTGGTTGTTCAGAAGATACAAGACGATTAACATAAGTGGCTAACACTGCGCTACCTCTGTAATTTTCAGAGATATCGGTGTTTCTTTTGGGTAGATCGGCGTGACTTAATTAATTTTCCATTCTATCTTAAAGTGCATTAGTTTGTCGTCCAAATATTCACAATTGTACATCATATGCGGGGGACACCCCATGGCAAACTCCCCCGCTTCGCTGCCCTGCTTCCTCGCAAAAAAAAAATCGTTTCAAATTTTTGATAAACCTGCCTCCCATAGTGCGACTTTGTTAGCATGTATATTATACAAAACGCTTTAAAATATCCTCCTGATGCTACCACAATGAGTAATGGAGGGCTAAACGTTTGGTACTTTGCAGTGCCGATCTTGAGTTTGGTTTTCTAAATACCCCCATAAATAACAATAATGATATATTGTGCAGTTTGAGCACACGTCTCTTGGTAAGGAGAAGCTAGCAAATCGCACGCATCCTATTGTCTGCACTGTACCAAATGTTGTGAATACAAAATGATGCTGTATTCTACCAGGTGCGCCTCAAGGTTTATGACGCATATGACACATGTGTCCCATATCTAATCGCAAGTACAGGGTCCCCATAACTTCCACAGAGTTCTTCCTATCTAGAGCAGACAGTCATGGTCACCAAGGTCATATGTGGCGCAAAATATATTATCACATCGGACAACTAGAGTGACATGGGTTAACACAACACACACATTAGTCTGGTGCTATGCGTGCGTAATGGGACATTGTCTGCGGTAATTTAGGCTTTTCCTCAATATATGGGTAGGTGGGTGGGTGGGGTCCCTTGCAATGCAATCCATTGATTGATGGATTAAGTACCCAAAGTAAATGTTGGGGCTTTGGGATTATAATACTGACAAACTGTCATAGTTTTCGAACGCTCAGACAAGAAAAACAAGCATAGTAATATACCAGTGAATGTTTAAAGTTCCTTCTCATGTCTTGGTATATTGTTTAGCAGTAGTGGTACGTTCAGCCTCGCTGCAAACATCTTGGCTGAAAATGGAAAAAAAAATGCCCACATGTTTAACTGTAGGGTAATATGTGATCGTAATATATGATCACATATCACTCCCTCCCGATTTTAGGAGGGGGTGGGTTAAGTACGCAACCGTCTTTATTTGATACATATATTAAACAGGTACTACTGTACAGCTTTGAAATGTGGTGGACAGCGCCTTCTGTTAACCGTTTTCTGCTCAGACAGAACGTTAAATTTAAACCTACTAACAAAGTCATGATGTACTTCTGATAAGAAATGAATATATATATATATATTTATATATATATATATATATATATATATATATATATATATATATATATATATATATATATATATATATATACTTATATTTATAAACACACACAGACCTTATGTAACTCGTGTTTCAATAATGAAAAATGTGTGACAACAAATTAAAACAATATATATTTTATGCAGTAATCTAATGGCGGGTATGTCTCATAAACTTATACGGTTCACTACCCAGACGAAATTTACGAAGACTGTATTTATAAAAAGCTACAAAACTGCAGTTCATTGATATATATTTCAGAACGTTATACAGGTTTCTTCACATCTGCCTAGAGCGATCACTTTGACTTCCTTTCTTTGGGGGAAAATGGATTAATTTTACATTCAAGAGTTTCGAGTGATTTATTTTCAATATAAGCAAAATATAGCCGGAATGACTGAACATGATCCGTTCTGTCAGCGGGTCATCCCGTCATAAGGAAAAGGCGTGTTTCAAGACCAAAAGACATACATTCATAAAAGATAATGAAATCATTGTTCAAGAAAGGTTTTATTCTTTTATTGATTAACGTGGAACAGTGGAAATGACTGTAATGGAAAGGATTTACGCAAACAACGTTCAGATCGGATCAGGGTGCACTTAAAAACTACACATTTCTTTGTTAACCTACCCCCATTCAGAGCGTAATTATAAATTTTCGGACACATTTGTATCAGATGCATGAATTGGTTTGTAAAGTAAAGACTTACAGAATACTTTTCCCCTTCAAATATAATAAAATTTTTCGGCAGATTTTTTTTATGATTTTCTAAAGATTACGTCCGAGAGCAGACAAGCGATGTAAACTGACGTCATCAACCAGGACCCATGTACTTTGCGTATGGGTACATCATACATGGTTCAAGCACCACTCCACAAAGCTTGTGCATATCTGAGGACCAAATACACTCTGGATATCAACACAATGTGCAGTGCTGGATTTCTATTTCCATTATATTCTGGGCAGATCACTGAGTGCAGGACCTATGCTTCTTTTTAATTGGCACTTTACCATTCCAGACTTCGCGCATTAATTCTTCAATGCTACCTAAATCAAGCTTCCCATCACGGACAGACAAACGGAAAGAAAAAAAAAGAGAGAAAAAGATATACGGAAAAGGAAAGAAAGAAGAATAAAAGAGGACTGTGGCACCTTAAATTGGTCATGGTTGGTTTAAACAAATTTTATTGCAATTCATTTCAACAGAACTTCCATATAACAACGTGATATAGCAATTAGAAAAAGGGCAGTGTCATATATTAATCCCTCTTGCAGAACGGGAGACGACATAAAAACAGGACGATACGTGACATACATTTGATGCATGAACAGCCAGATCATGGTTAACCGTGCGCTCTCTCAAATAGGCTCTTGAGATCTGTATAGGGCCATAAAAATATGCAATGCCATCGTAATGTGCAGTATCAAAGCCATAGCTCTAACTATTATTGTGTTACAAAGGTCAAAAATAAAATGGCCCTGTGACTTAACGAATCGGGTCAAGGAAGTAAAGTTTGGACCTTCCCCGTATAAAGAACCATTAATTGTGAAATATCAAAACCCGGGCTAAAATAGTATTGGAATTATCAAGTGAAAAGAACAATATCACTAAAGTTATCCTTTTACTTTGTGAATGCGGTCAAGCTCACCCATCTTCAGTCTAAACTTTGCCTATGGAGAACCATCATCATGTACATATGAAATTCTCACCTTACATTATCATTATAAAATTAAATTCATAAGAAATAACATGTAATCTGAAAGATTATGTCAAGGTCGCCAAAACGCAGTCCCATCATAATTTTCATAATGGAACAGCGCAACCATTACACCAAATGTCAAGGACTTAGCTCAAATATTTCTCCAGTTATCGGGCCAAAACTTTATTGACTTTAATTGTCCTGGTGACCAAGGAAGTCAAGTCAAGGTCACTCATATAAACAACATTATATGTACAAGCCACCAGGTGTGTCTGCATGCTTTATTGAAACAATTGGTCCCGGCATTTCAGAGAGGATGCTTTTTTTAGACCCTCCCATAAATGAATGCATGAATAAATAAATAAATAAATAAATAAATAAATAAATAAATAAATAAATAGATAAATGAATGAATGAATGAATATGAATGAATAAATGAATGAATAAATAAATAAATAAATAAATAAATAAATAAATAAATAAATAAATAAATAAATAAATAAATAAATAAATAAATCAATAAATTAATTAATTAATAAAAGAACAAAACAATTTATCAGATCTAAAATTCTCTGAAACGTAACATATTAAACAAACTTGACAGAGGCTAACAAGAGGGCTGTGTGAACAGCCCGTGCCTCAGCTGATCTTGACATTCATCACACTTGCAGCTCTATGAACTTGGGAAAGGATCAAGGACACCATGTTCTGAGTAAGTCTGACCTTTACAGAAGAACACTTACATGCGCAACATCAAAGTTCAAGTAGTTCTCAAGTTATAATGAAGAGTAAAATTCATGTATGTTGCACTGTGACCCCACAAACGAGTTCAAGGTCATTCATGTACTGTCTCAGCATGACCTTCATACAGAATAATTAACATGTGTAGCTAACTCAAAACAGATCTCAAGTTATCAAGTAAACAGTAAATTTCGTGTCAGTTGTCCTGTGAATTAGCATTAGAATGCCCATTGACTTACATAGAAATCAATAGGAAAACTGCATCGAACGATAAGTACCCGAATTGAAAATCCTTAAAAATCAGGAATCCAAAGCAGTGCCACCTAGTAAACAACTGTTTGACCCTTCCACAACAACATATCCATCACATTTCAGCTTAATCTGAGGGACCGTTCTGACAACAAGTGAAAAATACCAAAACCATACAAAAAATTATTAAAAAAATTGCAGCGCCACCTGGTGAACAAATTGGGAACTTGGTGTCCCCGAGAGTGTCTATGTACGATATCAAAGCAATTGGGTACGCTGTTTCGGAGAAGAAGATTTTTTAAGATTTGTAAAAAAAAAAGAACAAAAAAATTCATTAAAAATCCAAAAATCACTGGAACATTTGAACAAAATTGGTAGAAACCCACCCAAGGTACATTGCCACCAAGTTTCAAGTTAATCTGGATGACAGTTTTGGAGAAGAAGTAGAAAATGTGAATTAGCATTAGAATGCCCATTGACTTCTATAGTAATCAATAGGAAAGCTGCATTGACCGACAAGTACCCGAATTGAAAAAATCGTTAAAAATCAGGAATCCGCAGCATTCCCACATAGTGAATAACCTTGTTTGACCCTTCTACAAGGAACATATCCACCATGTTTCAGCTTAATCTGAGTGACGGTTCTGGAGAAGAAGTCGAAAATAGCTATAACACACAAAAATTCATAAAAAAATTAGAAAGAAATTACAGCGCCACCTTGTGAACAAATTAAGAACTAGGAGTCCCAGGGAGTGTTCTTGTGTGATATCAAAGCAATTGGGTGAGCGGTTTCGGAGAAGATTTTTTAAGATTTACCCAAAAAAGAACAAAAAAAATCATTAAAAATCGAAAAATCACTTGACCGCGACCATTTGAAAAAACTTGCTAGAGATCCACCCGAGGCACATTTCCGCCAAGTTTGAAGTGAATCTGGCTGACGGTTTTTGAGAAGAAGTCGAAAATGTGAATTGTGGACGACGGACGGACGACGGACGACGGACCCTCAAAAAACCTCAGCTGACTGACAAGTCAGCTGAGGTAAAAATCAGGATTTGAGAAGGATTCAGCAAACTGGTTTGGAGCAAAACTACACACACAGAAAATTTACACAGCTAGCCATGTGCTGACCATGCTATTACAATTAAATATTTATTGAATATTTCGTAACTTTAAATTTTTTTTAAATTAGAAATAGCAGTGCTACCTGCTGAACAAACTTAGTACATATAAAGTCAAAAGTGATTTCGAAGCATTTGTCACACGTTCAGAGAATTTTTCCCTGCAAAAATGAATACGTTTTTCTGAGTGAAAAATCACTGGATCAGAGTTAAACAAACTTGATAGAGACAAACCCAAGGTACGCCCAAGTTTGAGCTAGATGTGGTCAACATTGTAGAGAAAATAGATGTACATGTATCTACATTACTCTCAGCTGAGTTGAAATCAGACAAACGATTCAGAGCCACCCACACACAATACAAAACCAAACACTCTTTTGTTTACAATTTTTATTGATCTAAATTGAGCTGAGTCTGATCCCACTGTCAAACTTGGTCACTCGTTCCGCGGGACTTTGGTCAGTGATAAAGGTTTAAGATTCAAAATAAGTCAAATGAGTATTCATGCACACAATCAAACTTTTCTTCAAGAACACGTAAGCGCATTTCAAGCAAAAATTTCACCCGGGAAAGCTTATACTGGACGTAAACATTTGCTTGTATGATTGTAATAATTGTATGACCCTCTTACGTGTGTGAAACGTTTCTGTATTCACCATATTGTATGCTCGTTAACCTTTCTTCAACACTACAAAAAAAAGAGTGAATATTAACAACCGAGCACTTTTATCAGATTTTGAAAATAAGAACGGGATGTTGAGGTTTATCATTTTATCATCAGCAGTCTCTAGAACAAACATGAACGAACAAATACGGCCACTGTGGAATACATGATAAAGAGGCAAATTTGATATGTACAGAGACATTATCTTCATTTATAGAAATATGTCAAAAAACAAACCAGTAACTACTCATTCCAGTATTCTGTGTATTCAACTACTTTCTAGCTAATACCCCCCCCCCCCCCCCCCCAATCTGTACATCGGCAAAAAACGCGATTTTATTTACTACACGTCAATCGTACCTGTACTGTAAGATAATTTCTACAGACAGTATTTCTATTATGCATGCATCTTTATCACAAACACGTTCTCCTGGGTTGTCACATTTGTGATATATCAACAGAGTGAGGAATTCACTTCATCTACTGAAGTCTGCCCCAGCTTACCGGAGGCAAAAAAGTTCGGCATAAAGAGACTTGATAACTCTTCGGGCTAAGTACTGATCGTGTCTTCCTGCTCTGATTCAGCTGACTCCACAAAGCTTGTTCTCACACTCTCATATTGAAGTCATCTCTATTTGATCATGTCACTGTCCGCTTTTTGTGCCGATTTTGTGATAATATTCATGGGCAGATGCGAAGGGGGGGGGGGGGCAGGGGCTCCCGCTCCTTTTCGTCATGCCTCGAGTTTTTTGCCCACTGTACGCAGTCTGGCATTGATTTAGTTTGGTCTAAACATATTTTATTGAAGCAATAAGGCAATAGGGCGATGCCCTATTTTAATCCTTCTAACACACATACGAGAGAAATTAAAGACGATTGACAGCACTTAGGACTGATGCAAAGAAAAAGGCTACAATAACAATGGCAGATAGAGTGGCACGCCACACGACTGGAAAAATAACACAGCACGGTACGTCTTCACAGACAGGAAGAGGGTGGTTGGAGTCGGCCCTCTAATTATGTAACCATGTACTTCCATGCAACATTAAAAATCATGTATATTGTTTTAGTTTGAGGAATTACGACTTCCTCACTCAATTACACCACTTACAGTTTCATATTTCTTTGTCAAAGATACAGGCCAGTAAATTCCACTTCAGGCCCTTCGCAAATTTTGGTACTCCATCGCATATGTTTTCCATGTATTCTCAATAAAAATACATCGTTTTTTACACATTTCTTTCGTAGATTTATGGTAATTTCAGCCAATCACTATATGAAAAGCTATGTACGGCAATCATGTTTGTTTGACCATGCGCAGAACATGCACATGCGACCCCTGCGCATATGTCCAATTACTTCATAATCACATTGACCCTGTGAATGGCATTTTAAGTGATTATGTTTTCAACCCCTGGTTTAAATTCCGTTTCAATTTTGTACTACTTCATACTACTATAGCACATTGCTTTTTCCATGCTCATTTGAGTGACAAAAAATATTATAAGCCAAACACAATCGCGTCTTTCTCAAGCACGAGTGAATCAATAGGAAATTGCGACTCCGGTACCAATTGTATACAAACTTGTCCCAGCCGAGTACTCCTCTTTTATACCAGTTAAGTCTGATTCCTTTTTTAAAATGAAGCTTGTTCCTTTATGCATCTTTTCCTTAATTTTGAGTGAAATTGAACTTTACAGTTTCTTTATCTTTTCCTTGTTTGCTTGGGCAGGGCGACGGGTCCTGATGAAACCTTCAGCCGTTCCATGCTTTTGGGAAGACGCATTACATGTGTTGTACTCCATGATAGACAATTTGTATTTTTGTGCATTTGAATTTGCAAAGACTGCTACACACAAAAACAATAGGATACATCCATACAGATACAGCCTTTTTTAGTATAAATGTTACAACCAAAATTTATGTATTTCTGTAAAATTAGCCTCATCCCTCATCATAGATATATATGCATGTCGATATTATAATTATTTGAACGTGTACTTTTACTGTAGTTGTGGATGTATTCCCAAACGGCAAGTGACATTTTTCATTCTGTTCAGCGACACGTGAAGACTTACTTTAGCGCTGGTCCCCCAGGACACCGCGTGCTCACTGTACCAATGCTTCATGTGACTCGTCTCCCAATGTCTCAATTATAAAACGATTGGGAAATCAAGAAACGAAAAGTAAATCTCGCATATAATTTCTACGTACACTTATAGAATATGTCCATGACGACATAAGCTACGACATTAAACATCTCATAGTGGTAAATACATCAGCTCACCAACAGATAACGCCGTATTATATAGAAGGAGATGTTTGATAAAAATGATAACACCCTTTATAAATTCAATATCTACAAAATACCAACAGTTTTAAAATTGTATGTTATTTCCCATGAAACGTAATCAAATGTCAAAATGTTCCATTAAATCTTGTCATAAACAGCAAGGAAAACACATTTGGCTGGAGTTTGTATGATGGTCCCAGGTATGTTCCGAGGTCTGCGTTGCACGCAGTGATACCTCCGTTCTGGCCTACTGGAACGTTTTGTTTTCCATTGCAGCGCACTGGAAGGCCTTTTATTTTCTGTACTTCACAATGGCCATCATTTGGATCATTCTTGCTTTCTATACGCTGCTACTGGGGCAAAATATTCTGTACCAGCGCACTGGGACACTCCTCAACCCCTCACTTTGAGAAGTCTAAATACAAAATATAGATTTATCTGAATAAAGCGGTTCATTCACTTTAAATTATGAAAGAACCGACTTGAAACATTGCAGTAATACTTCACTTTTGCATATTCTTTACTGTTTTCTGATTAGCGGTCCTACAGAGTGAAGGATGCCCGCCCTCTAGTTGAGGAGCGATAAGCAAAAGAAACTATGTATGAGATACGTAGGACATAAATCAAGTGAAAGCCCCTAGTCCATTTCCCTTGTACTGGAGTTACACAGAGCACTGGTACAAAAATTTACCCGCCAGTCAACATCCAATATAGAAAAACAAAATCGAAGAAAAACAGGGGGCATCTGATATTTATTTTGATGCATCATGCTAAATCGTCAATGATGAACTCGTTCATAATACTTCATACAGTAATACTTTGGGTACATTGAGTATAACTTTATAAGTGTATGGTATTTACTTGAGGAAGCATAAATGAAAGAACATAAAACTGAAAAAGATGAACTGCTAAACTATTTTTAATTACCTTTATCACATCACGCTTTTGGTTTTTTTTTTTTGGATGGTGGGATTCATTGCTAATGCAACCATCTCAGTCAACGATAGCAAATACAGCAAGCATGCAGGGTGCTGCACCTGAGAAGTGCGCAACATGTATTTTCTGTGGAGCAACTTTCTGAAGAATAAGGTCACTTTCAATGAATCCAGTATACATAACTAGAAAAGATTTGCTTCAAAGCAAATCTGCCTGTGTGCCTCCAAAAGTTGTAAATATTAAATGATACAACTTTTGTCCTTTGGTACTTCACATTCCATTAAGCTTATGGCTGGATGAAAAATTCAAAATCCAAATGACCTTGACCTTTGACCTTTACAGGTCACATGTAAATTGCATAAATGTACAGTGTTACAATACCCACAATTTAAGACCAACATGATTAGAATTGGATGGATATTGGCCGAATTATGGCTGGTTGAAACTTTCAAAGGTCCAATTGACGTTGACCTGTGACCTTTAGGGTTCACATGTAAGTTTCAAAATGTGCAGTGTTACAATAGGTACAATTTGAGCCCAACATAATCAAAATTGGATAAAAATTGACCAAGTTATGGCTAGAAGAAAGCTACCATCGAAAGCGGCCTTTGACCTTGAAATTACGTTAGACCTTGACATGAACTTTCACTTTGAGATGACCTCTACCTGAAGTGGACCTTGACCTTCAAAATGTCATTTTGAACTAAAATTGGCCTTTGACCTTGACATGATCTTGACATTTGAGATGACCTTTGCCTTGCTATGATCGAACTCCTATACACTCGGAATTATATCTACTATAGTATATCAGATATTGAACATTTAAAACTTTAATTAGCCCTCATTTGCATAATTTTGAAAAGCATGACCTCTCATTATAAAAAGGCGAAATTTCATTTACAGAAGTATAATTGTGCCAAGTTTGGAGCTTCTACATGTAATACTTTTCAAATGAAATGTCGGACAAATTTGCCTGTAAAGAAAGAAAGAAAGAAAGAAAGAAAGAAAGAAAGAATTCCTAGAAAAACAATATGTCTGTGTTGGCACACAGACATACTTATATATATATATAGTAATGGGACTAGGCGATGTAGTTAGACCTCGTACTTAGCAACGTAAACCTAAAGATAACATATAAGGCGCTGACGCATGTTTTGCAGAAGTTATTTGTATTTAACTTTCTTTACATGTATGTGATATAGGCTACATTTACAAGTAAGCCTATCAATAAAGGAACATCATATTCGGTTAATTCCGTAATACATCAGCTCGCGATGTTTGTATTAATAACAATACAAACATGGTGTTGCTAGTTAGCTGAATGCCTTGTCCGGGGATTAATGGCACCGAAACAGGTCTTGCGCTGGTGCCCCGCCGATGACCTGGTTTTATTTGAGGGCTTACAAAGCCTAAAACTTTCTTCTAATTTTCAAACTTTATTAATACAATTTGTTCCTTACGCAAACTAAATTGTTATAATGATTTGGAACTCTACAGTTTTTGTAGAGAGTGGCACGCAATAGGACTTGGCTCTTTCATCATCAGACTTGAGTTTAAACGGTACTTGGGCTTACAGATTTGGGTTTGTTAAGTTTCTCTTTAGTTTAAATATAGGCAAATACTGCTGCCTTGAGATTCTCCAGCGAACATTGGCGATAAAAGAGAGAAATCCGTCTGTGCATGAATGCATCTGCCACTTGAGACAAAAATTTGCTGATTTGCATAGGCTTTTAAATTTATACCAGATAAAATCGACCTGGGAGACCGCAATCTACTATGAAAGGCGTCCTGCTATATTCTTTTTAACATCCACAAAATGGGTCTCTTTTCATGCAAAATGTTAACGTTTTTGTGTCTTTATGGGGGTGCATGTCTTATACCTCCATAGTGTTCCAATGACACACAAATTCTGCGTGCAGGGATACGATAAACGTCGTCACATCACAGTACTTCAATGGAATTTGCAGTGTTGTTAATTGGCCATTTCTATTTCGTAAATTTACCGTTTTGTCGCTTTGGGTCAATCGCCGGGCCACTTTTAATTTTTAAATCTTTAGTAAAATCCGTTGATGAGACGTGAAACAATCTGTGTGCATGGCATTCGGTCTCTTTAATATTTTCAAACAAGTTTTTTCATAGCAAGACTAAGAACAGAGAGTAGCCGACCGAAAAAAAATGCGTTAAATTAAGCTCAATGTGTATTATATAACACTGATATATCAAAGCCGCTGTCCCATTTCTCCAACCCTAGGATGTCTAAACGGTTTTTGTGTTGTAAAGATTTCAGTTAAACAGTACTGGTCCCGTTTTCAAAAACCAATACATTTCAGATATGGAAACTTCAATTCGAAAACAGGGCCTGGTCAAATTGAGGGCAGGCTGCGAGGCAAACGTCCGAGATTGGGAGTACATTCCCCTTATTCTTTCAAAATGTGGAAATTCGTTCAGGCAGTGAACCAGCATAAGTACACTGGCTGCGTGGGGTATTATACAAGCCTCTGTGGGTTTACCCAAAACGTTAATCATACAGAAAGGATATAAAAGTTCTTCGCTGATTCCAACTGTAGTATTCCTCTACATGGGCTGTCTTGCATAAAATCGTGAAGGACCTCTTCTTTAATTTTGAGCGCCTTTTCCTGGAGAGAGAGAGAGAGAGAGAGAGAGAGAGAGAGAGAGAGAGAGAGAGAGAGAGAGAGAGAGAGAGGAGAGAGAGAGAGAGAGAGAGAGAGAGAGAGCTCGTGGGCATGCCTTTAGTTACTGTCATGCTTGCAAATAAGATCAATCCATCCACAAATGCACACCTTTGATTTTTTTTCTAGCCGAAAGATCGCTCAACTGATACACATCTTTATATGATAAGAAGTAAAACTGGTTACATTTATACATGCAATACATGACAAGGTTTCGCGAGGTAAGTTCCATTGGCACGTGAGGCAAACCAAATGATGCATACAACAGATCTATGGTGACACAAGTGTATTATATTCACATGGAGTAGCATCAACTCCGCAGTTTTTAAAACTAATCTGCATATCAAATATCAAAAAACTGTATAATAAACATAAGAATAGATATACACGTCTACCCAAAGCTTCTCTGCTCCAGTTGGTCACCACTCTTGACTACATCCATGGTTGTTATTGTTTTACAGCGCTGGTTAACACTATCGACTACATCCATGGTTGCTATTGTATTACAGCGCTGGTTAACACGATCGACTACATCCATGGTTGTTATAGTGTTCTACCACTGGTAATAATCTTTACTACATGCATGGTTCTTGTTGTTGTATTGTACTCCTGGTTCTCACAACTATATCTATGGCTGTTATGTTTACAACTGGTTATAACTCTTTACTTTTTCTATGGCTGTTATAGTGTTCTAATGTTGGTTGAAGGGAGATTCTCACTCAGTTCAACTACGACTCTGTTCTGTTCTTGTCAGCAAAGCTTTTAGTCATATTAGGTTCTATTACAGAATGACATACAGGAAATAACTAGTATTTGGTCTTAAGCCCCAGTATTAGCACGTTGGCGAACTTTTCATTCTCAACAATGCACCTGGTTCATACATGAACTGTTCCCATCTTAGTTTGACTACAGTGATATGGAGCACCTCAGTAATATGTACAATGATTATAATGAGATATTTGAATGAGACGTCGAACTTGAACATATGTTCAATTACTTTTATGCGACTTTGAGTCTTGGATTCCCAGATCCGTATGAGGCTGCCACAGCTTACTTTTTAAGTCATTTGCAGACAAAGCAATCCTGATTCAGGATAAAGGTTATTGGTTCACGTGAAGCCAGGTGGACCAATAAAAATTTCCGAAAAGAGATCACCCGTCACCCTCCTCCATCATGCGTTTCCTCGCTAGCGCATCTTTCCACGGATCAACTGCGTCATCCAAATCCTTTTTAGTTCTGTTGTACCATATGTCCCACAAGGCACCGATAATCTCTGCTGTTGTCAGTCGTGTGGCATTGCAGGCGATCATTCTCAAAACAAAAACACCATCCTGTCTCAGATAGTTGTTGACAAATTCACGAGACAGCAAAAATTGTTCTGTGGTATCTAATTTTTCCTTTGAGTGTAAGTGATTCTGGACAAAATTGCGACGATCAGGCGCACAGAGAGCCCGAACGAGCCAGGTGACGAAACTCCAGAAGGTGACCAGAGCTACCATAACCATCCAAAACCAGAGAAACAGATAAATCTTTTCAATATACAAATTTATCGGTAAAACACATTGAACTGTGTAGCGTTGCACGTTTCCAAGGCGACGTATTTTAAAGTCGCACATTGTAATCCTGGGGAAGTGTAGTGGGTCTGTGTCCCAGTCGTGGTCTTTTGTCATTGCCATCAGCATATCTATCCCGTACCAATTGTACGGGACGCCCAGCACCAGATTTAACAGAAAAATCTGTGCCATAATATTGAAAATGTATAAAATTTTAGAACAAAGATACAGGATAATAAGAAAGTTTCCCATGCGTCGTTGAAAACAAAGACATATAGTTCTGCTCAGAATCAGTTTGAGCCTGGCTGCCCAGCCCGTTTTGTATTCCCTTCGACTGCACAAAAAGCGATCGAGTTGTATCGTTATTGACTTCAAGTATTTTTTGCGCTTATCGGTATCCTCAGTGGCCTGCAAACTGGATGTTGCGTCCAGAATATTATCCACATCTACTCCCGCCTTGCTGTTTAACGTACGCCACACCAAGCACGGCATATAAAAAAAGACGGCCTGCGTTAACAGGATGAACGGAATCCATTGGTAGTAAATTAGAGTGTCACGTTTTGCTTCCTCGTGGTCTTTGGGGATTTCGTCCTGGAACGGCAGAAAGTATGTATTTCTCACCCAGCAGTAACTGTTTGTGAATTTTCTGTGGCTGCTGGTGAAATGCTTAGGAGCCCAGCAAGTTATAGGTTTCCCTACATATTGACTTGTACTGACTAAAACAGCAAAAATGACCAATATTATAATTGTATAACGATGGCTCAAACGATCAGAAAAATCGTCATCTGAGCGGGCTTTTGTCTTGGTAAAGCCACCTGCTAGTTTCATAAACTTATTCATGTTGCCGGTATCCACGTGTCAACTCTGAATCCGCGTGCTTCAAATATCCATGTGTTCGATGCTACACCTTGGCCAGAAGCCTGTTCTTGTACCTCGGTCAGAAGCCTGTTTGGTGACGACTGTGCTCCTGCGCCTTGAATTCGTTCAGCAGCAAAGGTAACTGAATCCTGCTAAGTTCTGTTGAAGGTTGCACAGGTTAACTTTTACAGTGAGTACACTTTTTCTGCAAGTATAATGAGAATGTACATTATATAGGTCACAGAATGTATGAAGCTAACATATGAACATAAGACACACAGGCTTTGGCATGCCCAAGACTAATCAAATATAACCAATGTCAAATTTTAACCTCTGAACTGAACTGACCGTGTTATCTATATTATAATAATTAAAGTTCTGCACACAATCAGATTGTACACATGGGTTACGGCATTAACATACCACAAACAGAACAATTTCATATGTGATCTAATATATCATAGGAGCATAAACTCGTGATACGAAAACTTTGTGGTACCCCGGGTTAAACGGGGAAATTATACAAACAGATGTCATGTCATGTGCCGAGGGGGCTGTCCAGTGAGTTTCTGTCCAGTCCACTGTGTCGTTTCGCGTCACCAGTCACAACCCTCTTGTCCCTTGTGGTGTTTAACTTGTGGAGAACAAATATCAGTGTTGTGAATAAATGCTTTCTACTCAAGTTCCAGACTTACTTGTCCTCAAACATAGGCTAGCAACGGTATGTATGGCAAAATGAACTTTGAACGCGTCTTTGCCTCGCGGGAAAACATTGTTATTGTGAAATAAAGACTGGAACATGTCAAGTGCCAAAAATACCCCGTGTGCTGCAATGTCATTTGGACATTGCATCTTGCAGACCCAGCACCATGGAGGTACGGGTATTGTACCGCCATTGGCACACATAACACATAACACCACTGACGCTATTTAAGGCCATAATGTGTGCTCGCGTCACACCCTGCAAACGTTTGTCGAGGCTTTCCTTAACGTACGCACATGTATGTACCCTCCATCCAGTTCATCTTAAAAATCTTTAATCATCTATTTTGAGATAAATCTAAATACTTTATCTTACCACGCTTAGCTCTGGTATCGACTGGAACAACGCGGTGTTGATCGGACCTGGCTCTATCAGTGCATTCAATCAACTACATCGAATCCATTGACCTGCACATGACACAAAGCCAAGGCAGTCTGGATGCCTTTTCAGGCTTTTGCTGTTTTGAAAATATCGTCTTACCTGTGAAGGCAGTGAACTCGATGTTTATTCGTAGGGTTATATTATTGCCCTTGGTACCTCCATGGAGGAAGAAAGACAGACCTCAGACACATTAAAATCACAAGCAGGACTTGTTACTCTCCATTTTGCCTCCCCCTCCCCACCCCATTGCTTTAAATACCACATTTTTGCGCTGTGAAGACCAACTGGCAAGGTGCACACTGTGGCCATGCTTATTCCCTAAATGCGTAACTACAGTGAGACAAACAAAAACATTACTCGCCTGGCTTTGTTCTGCTTCACAACGCGAACAAACTTCTTTCAACTTTCACACTAAGATGAGCTTGTATCTTTTCAGCTGGAAGCACACACTACGATGCGCTTGTATCTTTTTAGCTGGAGGTAAACCATCTTCCGATCATGACACAAAACCAAACCTGTATGTATTTCAACAGGCTAAACAAAGTCTACAGGCATGAACCATCACCTGGCCAGTCATGCATACCGTGTCTCGTAATGGGGGCGTACATAGTTCTCTTGAAGATGCTTCTTGCTCAGGTCACTGGAGTGCAGAAATTGGACACCCCTGTACACTTTGAATACACATTTAGCTTTCATTTGCTTGCGGCCAATTGCCTGTTGCACAGTGGTCACATGGTTTTGTTATGGTGGGTGCGCCATGCGCCATTTAAATGGCATTTGTACTTTGGACAGGATGTCCTAGTAATATTGTTATATACTTCTTGGTAAATAGCTGCAGATCCCTGATTGGCAGTCAGTGGCTCGATGTTCGAGCTTCAACATGCCTGAGAGCACGTAGATAAAAAAATGCACTGATGGAGCATGAGTCAGGTCAGGGGACGGAGAACAGGGCTACAGGCATATGTTACATCATTTAATTTTGTCTGCCAATTCCATTGTTGCCACCTTTGTCTTTTTTCAGTGTCAGTATATGTGCCGTTATTTTCGTGATAGGAAAAAAAAGTTCTTACAAAGGAATGAACTCGGGTGTAATTGATTTTGATAAATCGTGCATGTTATTTTAAATCATATGTATATTGTATTTAATTTTGTTTCTTGACTTTTCAAGTGAAGATTAAATCTCAGATACTTCTTTTAAATCAGATTTATTTTCTATTCAAGTTCGATGATTTAAAAATAACATGTCATGCCAATTTTATTTTTAAATGAACCCCCTTTTTGTCCTCGGAAACTTTTTTTTGCACACAGATCCTGGATTGGAGGCTATGATTTACAAAACAAATCAATCGGGCTTTCTTGAAATTTCTCTCTTTCTTTTCATTTAGTCTGTTGCAGCTCTGTATCTACAATTCACGGCCCAGATGCACTTTGGCTTTATACCGTTCGTCATCAAAAGTGTGCAACAAGAGGTTTTTATATATCACGTGACATCGACCTATGTACATAAGTCACCCATCGTCACTAATAACGCTTTGGATAAATTTCCGTTTTTTCCATGGATTTGGTTCAAGTTTTGTTTGCTTGTTTTTGTTTGATTAAAAATCGCATTAGACAATTTTAACTTTTTTTCCCGTGGCTTATTTAAGGTCAAGGTCAATATCTTTTGGCAACCTGAGTTCTTACCCATGGATGACCTTTAAATACGTTTAATTCTATAGTGCTGTAGTTTACCGGATTTTTAAAAATATTATTATGTTAAAGAAAAGTTTGTTCGCTACACATTTAGGAATTTGCACTGGACTTCTAAGCGGTCAAGCTCTATGTCATTTGTCTTCCCGGAGAATAAGTGACACAGGTTAAGCACATTTTCTGCCACAAAAATACATTCCTTTTACATGGATTGCACCATTTGTCACTATTAAGTAATAGTTACTCTCCTCATACTGATTCGCACATAACGTGTGGGTCAAGGTGAAGGACATTTTTACAGTCTAAAATTGCACAAACATGTGAAGAAAGAACAGGATATTTCGCGAAAAACTCCCTTTTCTGGTTGGATTTAAAACAACATAGTTTAGTTATACACACATAAAAACAACCATCATATTTAGGGGCTTCAAAGATCTTGCTATGTTTAAATAGAACGGTGGCGTAGTTTCCTTTGTAGGTAGGCTTCAGAGAAGTACAAATGAGTTACTTGATAAATTTAGGAACAGCTATGTACAAGCCTCCATCTTTGCACAAAAGTGGCGAACCACACTGCGTGCCAGCAGGCAAACATTCATACAGCTACCCATGTGCCCCAACCAGTGATTTTTTACCAGTACCTTTTTTCATACAGCTACCCATGTGCCCCAACCTGTGATTTTCTTACCAGTACCTTTTTCAGTCTGTAGATTTGTGTATTGTTCAATATGTAGCTTGTTTTAGTCTCAAATAAGGATATTTTATCTCTTTTCTTGTCTTATCTCATCTCATGTCATCTTGTCTTGTCTTTAGGCCATACTCTCCAGAACCAACACATATTTGTCAGCAATAGAGCATATTATGAGCAATCTATGCTATTGTACTATCGCTTCTACACGTTTATTTTGTCCGATCGGGTCAATTTTAGGCAGAAAATCGTTTGGTATGGACTCATAAAAGGCTCACTCTCTTCCAAATTATGCATTCTTTTAGGATACACAAGTTCAGAGATTAGTGAAACTGCCACTTTTGAATTTGACAATTTTTGTGAAAAAAAAACTCTTGCAAGTATCGTCCTACGGAAAGCTATTCAGAAGGTAAGTTTAGCGCCAGACATACAACTACATCAGGGGTGGGCATCCTGTAGCACTGTAGCACCAAAGGGCTACGCAGAGACATATTGTTCCATTACAAAGATAGGAAACTCAGGCCACCCATGATAAAGGAGTAAATTTTCAGGCTACAGGCAAGCATTCTGACAGGTGCTCAGCCCTGTGCATGATGTGTTCACCCTGTTCAAAAGTCCGTGCCACATTTGGAATACTACTGACCTCTGGTGACAGAAACTAGAATGAGGCTGTGGGGGACACCAATTCAAGTCCCCATTCACTTGCATGTTAAATTTGCTTACTTTGCTAGCTCATATCTATTATTAAAAACAGTTTTGAATATAACCACTGTTTTATTCTGTTAGGAAAACTCTAGGACTACAACATAAGGGGAAAATCTTGAGTGTTTTGACTTTTCCTAATTGCCGCTGATGTACATCTCAGTGCAATTTTGATACAGTGTACAGTTGAACGCAAAGCAAGAACAACTGAGTTGACTCTCTATACATTTTAGGAATTTCCAGCAGCAACGGTGTAATAAAATATGGGGTTTTAGGGTTATTAAGTAGCTGTCACAGACATATTTATGCTAAAGCTCAATTGACTTGTTAATGGAGCGAACTCATCAGTGCAGATCTAATTTTTGAATCAGGGCTAAAAATCCGATGAAACATGAGTATTGGATCATGTTTTGTTGCTGTTGCTGTTGTCCCAGGTAGTAAAAATTGCCCACCCAAATGAATGACTGGTCCTAAAATATGAATTCAACATATTATGATTTGTAATGAGATAATATAAAACATGTTACCATGAAATGAAAACTTATTTCATATTGACAGAATAGATCACAGCAACTTTTGCAACAATGAATCAAACACTGAAGACCTGTCATTTCCCCTCACTATTGTAGTCCTATAGTTGTCCTAACAGGATTAGGTGTATTCAAACTTGTTTTTAAATGATAGATATGAGGAAGAGAAGAAAGCAAATTTAACATGTAAGTGAATGGGGACCTGATTTGGTGTCCCCCAGAGCCTCATTCTGCCTTCTGTCACCAGAGATCAGTAGTGTTACAAATATGGCAGGACTTTTGAGTAGGGTGTATTAAATCACGTTTACGTCATGTATTTTTGACACTTTTAAAGCACGGGGTGGTGTATGATCTCTCTCTCTCTCCCTCTCTCTCTCTCTCTCTCTCTCTCTCTCTCTCTCTCTCTCTCTCTCTCTCTCTCTCCCCCCCCCCCTGGAGCATGGCTTGTGGTCCGGTGGGGGTAATACTAATAATCTGACCATTCCATGGTGGAGAATATTGTTATATGAACATCGTTGTGGGAATGTTTATCATTTTTATTAAATAAATGTGTAAGTATGGAATTTATCTGCCAGCTGTAAGATTTAAGCTGTGTTTTCAGCTGTCATGGACTTATCATGGACTTTCCATATTCCTTCCGTGTTAAAGGGGCAGAGTTCCAAATAAAGTGATTATTACTATTAATGTTGTTTCTGTGGTTCATAACAATAGCAACAATAATAATTTTGTTAAAAAGTTTGCGTGCAAAGCGACAGGACCAAAGGGGCACTCAGGGATATTATAGGCCAGCCTCTGTCGTGACCAGGGTTTAAGAAATGCACAAATGACCTACTGAATTATCCTTAATGGTGTGTATCTGTGCTTAATTTCCTGTGACATCATAAAACTGCATCTTTCTCTCCTTCCGTGGTTCTAATCTCTGGGAGATAATATTCTTACAATATTTGCCTATTTTTTCACATCCTTTGTTTCAACATACATATGGAATATTCTGGAATATGGTAATGTAGTGTGGTCGAATTGTAGTAAGGCTGAAGAATGGTTTGAGAATATTCAGTTGGCTGCTGCCCGAGTTGTTACTGGAGCTATGAATGGAACAGCACATGAATGAACTTTATTGGCTGCACCACAGTATACAAAAAGTGTGGCAGTATGCCAAGCGAAACAAATACAAACTTTTCACACGGTGATTACAACATAGAAACACGACATCAACAACACCAACCCCTATATAAACAAAGTGTTGAGACAAAAAAAAAGTGATAATAAATTACAAACACATCAGACAACCCCAGGAGACAAGTGCTACCATTCGCACCTGGCGAAAGAAAAAAAAGAAGAGATTTTTATTTTATTCATTGTTAGTGATTTTGTAAATAGGGCCCACAATGATAGGAAGAATCCGATATATATATATATATATATATATATATATATATATATATATATATATATATATAAATATATGTATGATTGATTCCTCTGATAGCCATAACTTCTTTCATATAAATTCCAAAATTTCTGATCACTTCACATGTAAAATTATAAATTCACACCGGATGGGAGACATTAAGCCAAAGGCGCGAAAAAAGCAAACTTATAACTATGTACCAAATCATTAACAATGATGTAGCTATCTTTGAATCTGTGCATACGTACATTATCCGCACTGGCAGATTCAACTGAAGCCCGCACTGGTTTCACTTGGTAGTTTGTATATACAGTTGATATTACGAATTTTGTTATATAGATATGGGTAGGCCTACCATTTAAGTGGCCACGTGCGGGCAAACATCATTACTTTTGTAAAAGACTTATTTCGAGACTGTTTATATCTTACAGTCAATGCAAACTACTGATTACTCGGACCACTATCTGTGACATCTGGTGGTGTCTTTATCTTGCATTCTGTTATGTGTCCGTTAATGTGCTGTCCTGTGGTTTGTGCCGTTACCTTTCACACCATACTGTGTATTTTACTCCTTATTATTATTTTTTTGTTTTTGCAAGAGGAATTTGTATAGGCTATGCCTGATTTCCAATTGCTTTAATAAAATATGTTTAAACCAACAATGAAACACCGCAATATTAACGCAACTTGCTTCCATGAAATGTCAGCAATCGAACACAATATAATGTACGCAAGAAACACAATATTGCCCACTTTCGAACAAGAACTGCTGTTTACAATGACTCTTTCTTTCCATCTACGGTGCATTTATGGAATCAGCTTCCTTTGGACATTGGATAAGCTGCACATATTTCGATATTTAAAAGCCACCTAGAAAAACTTAATAAAGCGGAAAAGAAAAATAGGCTTTTTTTTGTCGGTAATATGAGAATATCAATTATTCACTCAAGATTGCGTATGGGCAGCAGTCAACTGAACTTTTATTTACACAGTATTGGTGTCCGAGATTCTGGCAACTGTGCTTGTGGTGATCATTACTTTTTTTGTATGCCCAAATTATAATAATATTCGAATTGACTTACATGAAGCTATAAGATTGGCCCTTTTTACTACCAACACTTTGTTATATGGTTGCTTTGATTGTTCTTTCGATGATAACTATTTTTAAGGCAGTGCATATATTTATAGAAAAATGAAAGCAATTTGATGCTTAACTGGTGCCTTTTTTATTTTGATAAACTACTAGATGCTGGTCAACCCCTATCCGTCTTGTCTGTACATTGTCAATTCTTATGGATGTTCACGAAGTTTGCTAATTAACTGCGTCTTTTTGTATACCCTGTCCCTTCCAATCTAGATGTACAAGAAGTGTTCATGTAGGGAAATCCCTGTTCCCCAATTGTGAAATAAAATATGTTTAATACAACATATATATTGGCCAGGGTATGAAAAAGGTGTTATGCTCATAAATGAAATAGGAAGTATTCATATATTTTACAATATCAGCCCCCGGGTATCAGCCACAATCCTGCTGTGGTTCCCCCAGTTTCTTGGCAATGGATTATGTAACTTAACCATCCACAAATAACACGTTCTGCTCCAAACATATGGAATTTTCTGAAGGTGTTTGGAGTCTGGTCAGTTCTGAAACTTTGTGAACAACTTTTCTTAAGCTTTTTGCTTTCTGGGCTTGTTATTTTTATCATAGAAGCTTATGTAGCGCTGCTTAGTACATTTATCTGCAATCCCTCCTGTCAAGTTCCTGGCAGCAGCCTATAGGGGGCAGCATAAGATCTTTAATTAATATGAATACCTCGTATGGTATTTTTGTCCGGTTCACAGTGATTACAGGACAATTATGATGTAATAGTTAATTTTCTAGATTATCAATCAGTAAGATTATCAGTTTGAGGAAGATGGTGGCAGTCTTATATGGCCAATGTATGGGGGATAGGCCTAATGAAGTAATTGCCCTGCGGCCAAAGACTTGTAGTTTCGTGCAGAATATTTTCCATACATATCAGGTTTGCCGAAAGTATAGAATAATTCAGAGATATATGATTTGCCCTCCAATCTTTTCCGATGAATACCAATATTAACTGGAATAGTCAATTTTGACCGCAAAACGATGATCCAGAATTAAAACTTATATATTCATCCAGAAATAAAATTTTTCAACTTTATGTACATGTATATCATCAATATCTGAAATTAAAGTATAGTATTACGACGTGCCCGACATACTAAATATTTGTGTGTGCTTCGTCTTTGCATTTTGAAATTTGTGCACAACTGTGAGCCCACCATACTTCTCGTGACACATCATGAACTCCCTGTACATAATTCAAGATACGCTAACGTTAATGATCAAATTTAAGAATTTTTTTAAAAGTACACTTTTAGGACATAGGGCAAAATAGATTCCCCAGCATTCTGAATATATTGTATTGTATTGTATTTTATTGGTATTGACTATTTTGAATTGAATTGAGTTTTACTGTTTCCACATGCACATTCAATAAATATGGCATATACATGTATGAGGATAGAAACTCGTAAGAGCTTATAAGCATCCCCCAGGTATACACTACACAATTAACAACACACCAAGTGGCAGACACTTGTATAATATGAATACAGTACACAGGAAATCATATGGTGGATCAAAATTGTTGTTTAATATGGAGGAAACTTGAAAGGAGTTAGAAAAAGGTGGTGTTGGTGGATAAGAAATAAGCTAATTTCGCATAATAAATGATTTCGTAACTTCTTTTAAATGAGTATAATGAGGGCATACGTCGCACTGACGGGGAATTTTTGTTCCAAACAGTAGGACCATGATATTTAATGACAAATTTACAGGTATTTGTTCGGTACTTAGGTATAGATAAATTGTCTTTGTGTGTGGTGGAATTAGAGTGAACATTGTGAAAAAAAAACCCAAAACGGAAGATACTTAGGGGTGGTTCAACATTATCATCATTTTTGAATTAGTACTTAAGGTACTAAATTTCATGCCCCCCCCTCCCTCCCCCAAACTCGTACTTTAAAAATGATGATTTTCCAAAAAATCATACCAAAATTGCACAAAATAGGCCAAAAATTGACCATCATTTTCCATATTCTGTGAAAGTATACAGACCCAGTACCCCCCTCCCCTTGCATACTGTAAGTACTAATTAAAAATGATGAAAATGTTAATCCTTCCCTTGGCAAAATATTAATGGCCATTTTAAACACAAACAAATCTGCTAAATAGACATTTATGCGCCCACATTTAAAAAAATTGAGATTTTTGAAGATAAGATCTGCACGAGTATTAAACATGGAATAATTAATGATCCTCATAATTTTCTTCTAAACGAGTACAAGTGTTTAAAAATTTGTTGCATAATTTGAAGTCCACATTACATTACAATGATGAAATAAGGGTAAACTAGACCACAATAAAGATGAAATGAAATAGACTTACCCAATTTCCGCCTTTCTTAACAATGCCTTCAATTTAATTTGCAAGAAATTTGAGAAATATGGTACTTTAAATTAAATTTCGCGTCAATCCATACACCTAGGAATTACAATATGAATTTAATCACAAAAATATAGCATTAACTTTGGTACAAAGTTGATTACTTGGTAATTTCCTGGTTCTTAATATGTCTGTCCAGTAAGATATTTGCCCATGTTGTCTATGTAAATGTTTAAATTTAAGTAAAGTTTGAATTAATACAATGTAAGACAATGTCCAAACATATTTATGTTCCTATATATATGCATATATATAGCACTTCTATATATCTTAATATCTGTATCAAAGCAAGATGTGTTACATGTTTCATAACTGTATGTCTCAACGGCAATATGATGTTGATGATGATGATGATGATGATGTTGATGATGCTGCTGCTGCTGCTGCTGATGATGATGATAATGATAATAATAATAATAATAATAATAATAATAATAATAATAATAATAATAATAATAATAATAATAATAATAATAATAATAATAATAATAATAATAATAGAACTTTTTTATGCTGGAGAGTAAGATCTAAGAATGCATTGTTTAAAAATAAATAAATAAATAAATAAAAAATAAAAACACAGAGACACAGACTGTTTGCCGCTCTGTTCATATCCTAGTCCACCTGAGTCCATTTGACACGTTTGTTCAAAATATGCCGTAAGAATGCACAACTAAACGAACAAAATGAAAAAGACATTTTAAACTGCAGGCCACTTTTTACAGCTTTGGAAATTGTGCAAATTGCCTTTACCCCGTTTGATTTGTGTGCTAGTCAACACAGAATTCAAAATTAACCCCTCTCTAAACAGAGCCTTTCTATATATAGACCACATTGTTAGTCCTTGAGGGGTCTAAATTGAGGGCTCAAATTAGCATATGGCTACTTTTTCAATCTTCTTTAAAGAAAAAAAGTTTATTATGATATACATACAAACATACATGCGAAGGTGGTCTTCGTTAGAATATGATCAACCCTGTGACGAGTGCACACACACAGGATACATACATAGGATTGCATATATATATATATATATATATATATATATATATATATATATATAAAACCGTCTCAGATACTACATTGTAATAAGACAAATAGTCATGGTTCAATAAACACATGGAAGCACAAAGAAACATTGATTCGTTTCGATGAGACCTGATTTTACATTGTACAATGATCTATCAGGACCAATACTACTGAGGTATCAACGGGTGACAAGAGGAAAACAGAGTACAGAAAGTAACCTATTGTTTAGCACATGTTCCTGGTATGCTGGACGTAAGCCATTGTCTCTGTCGTCATTACTACTTCATGGCCACTCACTTTATATGGATGCAGGCAGCCCGTGAGTGCATGGCCCCAAGCAATGCAGTTAGAACCTCCGAGGCATAGCTATTAAATGGATACTGTTTTAAGCTTATAATCAAGCGATACAGGTGGTGCTAGCAGTGAAAATTTCTTTCCTCACACAGATGTGAGAAAGACCCGCATATGCCATATGTTCCATCGTTTTGTGAACTCATTAACAACGCTAAATTGAATCTCGTCTTATTGTGTATTATGTGTTAATTCCTGTTTTTCACTTATATCACTGAATGGAGGAGGAGATACTTTACAGAACCCGTTTCTGTACACATTATTCGAATGCATTTTCTTAAGATATTATACAGTATCTCACGACAACTTTGCTGCAGTAATTTATTGCCAGTCAGTTTCTGTATTTTGTGGCGTGAGTCTAACCAGGGAAGTGTTATAGTGGCTCATTGGTGCCAACCTAATGTTATTTTTGATCTCGTAATTTTGAGATAATTATCAACGTATGAAGATTACATCACCAGCTTGCACTGGTGCGGGTCGGTCGCCAGGAAAGTAGAGTATTCTACTAGGATAGGTATCATATGCACTTTCATAAAAAATGTCTTTAGTGATGATAGAATTGAGGAAAAATCTTTGGAGCAGACGGTATTTGACATTCAGACTCAAGGGAAAAGAGTGAATATAATTTTCCTGAGAATAACTCTCATTTGGTATGAAGTTACTAACTGTTATACCAGGGAAGTGCTATAGTATGGTGGCTCATTGGTGTCAACCTAATGTTATTTTTTTATCTCGTAAGTACGAGTTACTGTCTCGTAATTACGAGATAGCTATTTCATAATTACTAGATAACTGTCTGGTAATTACAAGATGATGTCTCGTAGTTACTGTCTTGCAATTACCAGATGACCATTTCCTAATTACGAGGTACTATCTCGTAGTTACGAAATAGTAACTCATAATTACGAGGTAAGAAGTAACATTAAGTTGGCACCAATGAGCCACCATTCATACTATAGCACTTCACTGGTCTAACATATACATTTATCTGACATAAAAGCGTTCAACAAGCGTTTCTTGCAGCAGCTAAGATGCTCTATTTTTCGCTTTGTCAGTAAAAGATCAAATTAAATGTATATTGAACAGATAACCGAGCGGATGACAGTAACGTTAAGGTGCAGTTGGGCGAAACAAGTTTGCTTAAGCAGTAGTCAGGAGTTTCCAATGATTCTTGAGTTCATGTACCTCCCAAAAGTTCCTTTCGGAGGATATACATTTGTATAACCAAGTACACATATACAGGGTAAAGTTGCCACCTGGTACAGTTCCAGCCTGCATGATACATAGGGCTAACCGCCCAATCAAGATGTAGCTGCGATATCATACAGCAAAGCCGTACCACCTGGCTGGCTGAGAAGTATGTATAACCAATCATGTCACATCTTGCATACCTATACCATAATCAGCTAATCAGAATAAAGCTAACATATGAGCCCCCCACCTCCTTCTTCCATCACAGTATAATGGAAACCCAAAGCCAGGGAACAGGGATCTGGCCTACCTAACAAACAATTTTTGTCTATTATGGAAGCAGAGGTGAACAGGAATGCGCAAATTAATTTAATAAAATATATCATAGGCGTCTGTGCTTTTGTGATGCACATGTACGGCCTATATTACAGCATTGTTACTTGTGTGAACAAATAAAGTAAGTTTTCATTCGAAAAAATGATCTGTTTACATATTGACTGAATTCGTGCATGTATGTGGATGTGTTGATGATAAACAAGCTACATATGGCTTGATCTGTATCATTCACTGTATCAGTTGAGATACTGCTGCATCAACTACGGCCTTCGGCCTCAGCCGATACAAGGCCATCTGACCTGATACATAGAGTGATGCTGATGAAGCCAATATATATATATATATATTGGCTTCATCAGTCAGTATCACTCTATGTATCAGGTCAGATGGCCTTGTATCGGCTGAGGCCGAAGGCCGTAGTTGATGCAGCAGTATCTCAACTATATATATATATATATATATATATATATATATATATATATATATATATATATATATATATATATATATATATATATATATATATATATCAGTCATGTTTGTGGTCTATTCGTTTGAAGTCAATAGCGTGATTACATACTTTGTGGTTGCAAGTAGCATCCTCGATCAAGATGGAACAAACAGATGACAAACAGAAATAAACAGCGACATGAACCTAAATGAAAACATGACAACGATAGTGAATTTAACGGTACAGGGAGTAATTTAGAGGAAATTACAATGAGAACAATCCTGTTGCTGGTACGTTCTATTATGAATAAGTGCAATTAGCCAGTACAGTTCAGCATTGTATATCCAATTGACACACAGTTTTCAACACCCTAACATGCATATATCCTCCAAAGTACAATATACAATACACTGACGGTATATCACTTGTAGCAGAGTTGATAAGAAAAGACAGTAACAGTAATAGTTTGTTACGCATGATATTTACTTATTACTAATTAAACAACAAAATATGATTGGCAGTGAATGAAAACGTGTGCATTCATATTGATCATTTATATATGTGTGAATCAGAATGAAATGTCTACAGTCTTAAAGATTCAAACTTTGTACTGTTTTTTAGTGATATGATTTAAAACGGCACGATTTTGCTGACATCGTTTTAATGCAGAGGTGGTACTATTTATCATATAATATATGTCAAGATGAAGAATTCATTACAACTGGATTCAAAGTTATCACGGATTTAAGTTTGTCGGTGGATTTGCGAAGCGCATTAATATCAGATTGAATCATATTTAGAAGTTCAGACATACCGAAACTTAAAATCCATATAAATTGTATCATTTTTAATGTAGTGACAAGTTCAGTTCAAGGGGCACAATTTCGATGGCTGTGTTGATCTATCAAAAATGTGCAGTTTGTACAAGTTACGGTCTCCGAGAATTAAAATAGGAATCAAATCTTGGGAGGGAAGGATGGAGAGAGAGAGAGAGAGAGAGAGAGAGAGAGAGAGAGAGAGAGAGAGAGAGAGAGAGAGAGAGAGAGAGAGAGAGAGAGAGAGAGAGAGAGAGAGAGAGAGAGAGAGAGAGAGTCATTGTATTGACGAAAAGATCAGAACCGACACTCACGCATGTCATACGCCTGTTGATAGTTTTTATGTTATTGACGGTTTTCGGCACTCATTGAGCCCTCACACGTGGCTGAGAGTAAAAGCACAATCTTCGTGACAAAATGTTCCAGGGGAAAGCTCATAATTTCTACATATTTTATTTCATACGAACTCGGATTGGAGAGCACGTGTACAACACTTATATTGGACTCCTTTCCTTGTTACAAAATAAAATCATTCTAATATAAGCTGACACTCAACAATACAAACAAACATGGGAAAGTGGTCGATATGAGTATATAATAGAAATAAACTCATCCGATCCCGATAAACAGAGAGTCTGGGTCATTGATAGACAGATATTTAATGTGTTTTGTGATCCAAACAAAGCTGAGGCACCAACACAAACGACATGCTATTTTGTCCTGCTACAGTCTGTAGTCACCAAAAGAAAAAAGACAAAATTTCAAAACGAACATACGAGGAATAAGAGTAACACATACCACTGCAAGCACATCATTGGAGACGACGAAAGGTTAACATTAAGTGCTAAACACAACCTGTCAGAATATAACTTGTGGCCTGTGACTTATGTTATTCACTGCACGTGTGTACAAAGCGCGTCCGATGACGCCTGCCCGACAGGTATGATAAATGTCGCAACTGCATTCCACATGTCATTGGCAACACTAACCGGAAGGTGGCGTTAGCTTATTCCGACATACCGGCACAATCACCTTTGACTTGAAATTGAATCACCACACTGCCGTCATTTTTTTCACAAGTCCTGAGCAGTACCGAGGACATAATGAGAAGGAAACGTAAAAAAGAAGACATTTGGCACAACAGACACAAAGGCCGCATATTTGGCGGCCGTAAAATCAGGTTTCAGTGAATACTGTTTGCTTACGCTGAATTCTGATCACTGGGTAAATAGACCTATATAGACTTTTATTACGTGCATATTTTCTTACTTGGTTATAATTTGCAACGCCCCTTTTGCATTTATGGTGGTATGCGATTTGGTAATTTCTGAAATACGACCAGTCAGTTACTATGGCAGAATTAACCGTCAAAAGGACATTTCTCTGACATTCCCGTCCTTCAGTAGGGCCACCTCATGAACGCGCTGCGTTCAAGTTTATCATTCAAGATCTACCAGCTCCTTTCCTCTAAAATTATCGTACCACAAATGTCGCACTCGAGAGTAACATATTGTAAAGAAGAAATTGCAGGCATCAATTGTGCCAATTGATGTTACAATTGGACTAAAACATTTTCTAAGAGTTCTATGAATGGCCTACATGCTTCTGGTCACGTACAGCACGAACGGGTACTAATCATGCATTTTTTATATGTACATATACAGGTCACGAGATATATGGTAGGGTCATTTTCATCATTCTTTATTTAGTTCATTGTGGTGACAATGGCATCCTAAATTTCCGGCAACCATGGCAAGCGATGACCAAGCTTTTTAACAGATCTTGGCAAATATTTGTTTAAGGGTTTCAGTGATAGTAACAACGCTGCATGACAACACATGCAAAAAAATGTATGTAATATTACCATGAACCATTAGCAAACTATAAGTACTGTATTGTTTTCAACCTGTTGTTTTCCCCCTTATACTGTAGAGTTGTATTTATGAAATCCAGCAAATTATAATTACTGTGTTATTTTCCACATAATGTAGCTGCATGAAAACTCCATACGATAATTATGTTTCTATGACGTAGCCTTTTCGTTTTCTGAATAAAATGCAGAGGTGCCAACTGTCCCTCATCATCAGGGACAGTCCCTGAAATGGCCAAAAGCTTTCTTAATTTACGGTGTTTGTCCCGCATCGAAACTGAATACTTTCTTATATGGTCTTTGTTAAATATACTCTGTCCCTGATATGCTCATTCAATAGTCCCTGAAATGGCATTTTGAATGTTTGCATCTCTTGAAAATACTCACTTACATACGTTATGTTCCTTTACCTGCAAGGCGATTCCTCTCCTAGCTGCCCTTGTGGCGGGATGAAGCAGCATCGAAATGTAGATATGTACATATGCAGCGCTCTGAATTCCAGAAAAACTAGAAAAGAAGATTTGCTTCACACACTCGGAACCACATCTGCTATAGTATATCACATATTGAAGATTTAAAACTTGAATTCGCCGTCATTTGCATAACTTTGAAAAGCTTAACCTCTCATTACAAAAAGGCCAGACTTCATCTATAGAAGCATAATTGTGCCAAATTTGGAGTTTCTACGTATAATACTTTTCAAATGAAATGTCGGAAAAATTTGCCTGTAAAGAAAGAAAGAAAGAAAGAAAGAATTCCTAGAAAAACAGTATGTCTGTGTTGGCACACAGACATAATTTTATACTCGCAGAATGGCATCTATCAGTGTAAAACTGTGTTTGTAAAATGGCGCGACCCAAAAGTGGTACGTGACAAAAAAGTCTGACATATTTTGAAACTTATAGTTTTACAGTTTTGTTTATTAGTACTTAAACAATACATTAACAAGGCATATCTTTTCCCTTTACAATATGAAAGTGCGCACCTGTAAGATGCAGTTGTTCAACACAAGGAACTAGACGATGAAGTTAGTGTGTCATCCTTCATTCTGGTAGGTCTCATACATATATCGCCCTCTCGATGTTAATGGAATGTATTTATGTAAATAAAATTTACCCTGTATTATAAACCTTTTCTTTGCTGAAATCTCAGCACTAAGCAAATATTTAGCTTAAGTCAAGACCTCATGTAAATACCTGAACCTGTACAATCATAAAAATTTATTATTAATGATTCAAGCAGGGCTGGTCCTATGTCATCGTGAATTTTACAAATTGTGCAGTGTGTTGTAGCCCACACATCACAAAATGCTTCCGATAGTCTAGTGTAATCTTCCTAAACATTTTCTGGGAGTCAAATGGCGGGGCAGTTTAAGATGTACAATATAAGCATAATGACAAACAAGGTATTTGCAATGGTTAGGGTTCATTGTTGACATTGTAATGTACAGGTCAGGGAAGATCCTATGTATACAAACTCTGAGTCATCTTCAGTTACATGTGGGAAGAACCAAAGCAGACATGTCAACTGCCAACAACCCCTCATCATCAGCAACAGGATCTTATAATACAATGAATTTTGCCCAAAACCGCAATATTTGAGGTATAGGCCGTAGCTGATGCTATAGTATGGTGGCTCATTGGTGCAAACCTAATCTTATTTCTTATCTCGTAATTATGAGTTACTATTTCGTAATTACGAGATAGTACCTCTTAATTAGGAGATAGTTATCTCATAATTACTGGATGGTAACTACGCGATATCATCTCGTAATAACGAGACAGTTATCTAGTAATTACGAAACAGCTATATCGTAATTACTAGATAGTAACTCGTACTTACCAGATAAAAAATAACATTAGGTTGACACCAATGAGCCACTATACTATAGCACTTCCCTGGTCTAACAGTTAGTAACTTCATGGCAAATGAGAGTAATTTTCTGAAAAATTATATTCACTCTTATTCCTTGAGTCTGAATGTCAAATACCGTCTACTCCAATGATTTTTCCTCAATTTCTTCTATCATCACTGAAGACAATTTTTTTTTATGAAAGTGCATATGATACCTATCAAAGTAGAATACTGTACTTTCCTGGCATCTGACCCGCATCAGTGCAAGCTGCTGATGTAAGCTTCATACGTTGATGATTATCTCGTAATTACGACAACAAAAATAACATTAGGTTGGCACCAACGAGCCACTATAGCACTTCCCTGGTTTGACTAACGCCACAAAATACAGAAACTGACAGAGCATGTAGGCATAACAATACCAGGAGGCAAAATCAACCAAAGATTGTTATCCTTGCTTGCTTTGCATACTTAGATGGGTAATTTATGATTACTTAGAAAGAACAATTTGTAAGCTATCTGGAAGTTTCTTCGAAACCAATGTGATAATACTTTTAAATGCATATAGACCCATATCTTTTCACGTGGATTGCGAAGCAGGCCAAGCCTCCACAACCTGCTTGGTTGGTGGAGGAAACCGAAAGACCACCGTGCACAGTCAGAGTGGTAGAAACTCTTTCTACTTGCTTCCTTGGCCGTGAATCGAACCCGGGCCGCAGAGGTGAAAGGCGAGCATGTTGCAGCTTCACCAACGGTTCACCCATATATCGAACTTGCATGTAAAGCTATCAAATACTGGTCATATCTGCAAAATTGCAACCATAATTCATTCGCATACAAGTGTCTTTTTGAAAATCACTTGCGATTTAATCAGGGAAAAACTGTTGGCTAATATATATATATATATATATATATATATATATATATACATATATATACATATACATATATACATATATATACATACATACATATATATATACATATATATACACATATATATATATATATATATATATATATATATATATATATATATATATATATATATATATATATATATATATGATATTCTGAATTGACTCTTTTATTATTGAGACTGCGACACATGTATGAAAGTTAGTGGTTGTCGTATATCTCTGGTACCACAAGAAGTGTTGCTGACTCACACGATAATAATAAGCTCAGGTCATAATGTTCATTTAAGGAAAAGTTTGAAATTGAACCATATTTGAAGAGTAGCTGTGTCCCTGCAGCAAAGCGAAATACATTTAGGAAGTTGCAAATAAGCCTCCATACGGTTGCTATGGAAACAGGCCGATACACAGGAAAACACAGGTTCAAAAAAGAACATACTCTTTATGTGTAACTGGAGAAATTGAAGACAGGAAACATGTTCTTTTGTATTGCAAAAATTACGAAAGGTTGAGACAGGTTGTGTTTGAGAAACTAGAACCTGATGGAGGAACATTCAAATCATTTAAATGATCATAATAAATTCATATACTTTATGAAAATGGAAGACGAAAACACGTGTTGGCCAATAATCGATTTTGTGAATAATATTTTTGAATCAAGGAGACAGCATACGGAATTCTGACTAAATGTTAATGATGTATACGGCCTGTCTTTTTCCTTTTTTCTTTCTGTCTTCAAATGTCGGTGCACCAGAGTTTTGCTCTGTGTGTATCACAGTGTGTTTTTTATACATATATCTTGTCTTTTTGTGGTGTATGTGTCATTCATTTGTCAATATGGGACTCTGCTGGGTTGCTTGGTTTGGTAGGAATCTCAACTGTCGGAGTTTCCTCCTAAATACAGCCAGATTTGGAACTGTTACAATGTGGAAGAAAGTTCCATGAACAAAAAGGGTTTGAGTGTGTCACAATATGTATGTATCTTAACCAATTTTAGAGAATGGCCTCTAATAATCTATTAGGATGTTTGAAAAATTTACCTGGACTTACTTTGTATAAACCATGTAGAATTTTATAAGTTTCACACAGGTCACCAAAATAATTTTCTGTCTTCCAAGATATTCTAACTTGACCTGTTTAGAAAAAAGTTTCAGACAGCGCCTCTGAACTGCTTCTAAAGCTTCAATGTTTTTGTTCAAATGTAAGAATGGCTGTTTTTTTTTGCTTTTTCTCTACGGCACAATTTCATCTCTATGTATAGTTCTCTGAGGTGCCTTATTCATTCTTGTTTGCCTAGTCTCACTTTCTTATCTGTATAAATAGTTCCATATGGTGCCTTATTCATTCTTGTTCGCCTAATTTCATCTGCTTATCTTGACGTATCTGTGGTGCCTCACTCTTGTGGCATGTACCTTGATACAAGACAATGGAACGTATCTGGGTATTTGTTGTAACATCAGACAAGTACTTAGATATGATACGTTATAAACATCACAAAGAGATTTTTTAAATTTTTTAGATAGATCTCAGGAAAAGTGCATTCTGGGAAACTTGCGATTCTTTGAGGTGACATTATCTGACCAGAGTTGGACCCATGAAGGTGTCTGACTGAGGCACTGGCGTATACAGAGCCATAGTTTGAAGACATAGTTTGACTTCAATAAAGAGGACAAAGAAAGGAAGAGCGATCATTCTTACACTGTCACTGCAGTAGCCCCATTTTGCAGAATCAGGAATCAGAAATCATTGTTATTTCATTCGAACATTGTTTTCTATATGTTTCAATCATGACGTTACAAGGTATTGGTCCGGAGACTGGCATTCAGGTCATATTACTATCCCTAAACCTCCCCGCACTCAACCAGAGTCGGGAATAGTGGATTCTCTTCGCTTTCTTCTTGGGCGAGCAGAGTACAACAAACCTTATGGCATCTAAAAAAAAATGGCCCAATCAATAATATCTGTCTTTTAAGTTAATATTTCTATGTTTTCTTTTAAGCCGGATTCATGTGTTTATAATTTGTATTTATGTGCTAAGATAAGATTTTTCTGTATGATTTACGTGCTTATGATTATGAACTTTTATTTACATCATTGTGAGTCATTTTGCTATAATTTGTGTATTATTTTGTTCATGTTCAGTCCTGTATCTTTATTTCGATGTATACTTTTTAGTTTCCCCGTTTTCACGGGGGTTCAATAAAATATTATTATCATCATCATCATCATCATCATCATCATCATCATCATCATCATCATCATCATCATCATCATCATCATCATCATCATCATCATCATCATCATCATCATCATTATTATTATTATTATTATTATTATTATTATTATTATTATCATTATCATTATTATTATTATTATTACTATTATTACAAAAATGCGAATTCTCGAGCCTTGTACTACCTAATGAAAGAATGAGCTTTGTAGTCAACCATTACCCATTTTGTGTCAATGAAATTATGGTAATACCTTTCAGTGAATTGCACAAGAGGCTTTGCTATTCCTTCAATGAAAATATATGATGCAACGATAGTATCAACAACAACAAAATAATACAATGAAGAAAGATTTGCAAATGATGAAGAGTCATCTTAGAATTTCCACTTTATAGTAGTATGAGTTACGCTAGCATAATGATGGTGTCTGAGGACAATGTTAATAATGTTATAATTGTCATAATAGACGTGCTGGTGGGCGTCCAATATAAGAAATTATGTGCAGACATGTCTGTCCATACCTGTACATAATATTCCCATAAAGCCAAATAACGTGGCGAAACGTGTACCATCTTGTTACATAATTTAATGTGATGGAATCATTCTGCACATCTTGCTGGGGGTGTTCGACATACATGGTTAACTCATTCCATACTATGGTCACAGGCATTGATCAGTGGTTCTGGCACTGCCTGGCAAGTCATGCTGCAGCTGCCCTTGCCAGAACCATTGACTTAAGACTATAGGCATGTTGGTACTTGAACGAAAGCTCTTTTCATGAAGAATTTAAAAGTACAATTTTCGTCTTAAATCTAGGTAAATATACGGAACCATCAGGGACTCGTATGGAATGAGTTCAAAGTAGAGGATCAAAAATAAAAAGCTAGGTATTTTGTTAACTCTTCCGGTGCTCATCACCATAAAAGTTGTACCCTCGTCAATGGCGATAGTAATTCAGACTCCTTATAAAAAGCTTTTCATTCAAGTAGTAGCAAACATATTATGCCCACAGCAACATATGGTCCTGGCCAACAGCTTTCTTCGGCGCACTGTGGACATATCTGGGCAACTGTTGATTCTGTATTAAATTAAGCGTTAAACAGATTTATAAATATAGCCGCATCATAAACATTTTGCATAAAATACTTAATGCCGTCATCGTGAAATAATAATAATTGAATGAATGAATAAATAAATAAATAAATAAATAAATAAATAAATAAATAAATAAATAAATAAATAAATAAATAAATAAATAAATAAATAAATAAATAAATAAATAAATAAATAAATAAGTAAATAAATAAATAAGAAAGAATAGAAATCTAAGCTGGCTTTCAATTGTATGCAATAGTTTTTGTTCTTTGGATTGGTCATGTCTTTGTCAAACTATTTACTGTGTCTACAAGCCATTTAAACTGCATTCAAACATATCACGATGTAAACAAGATATTAAGTCTCCTTTCAAACTTTTTTTTCACTACATTCAATTTTCATATACTAACAACACAAAAATATTTTGATTTATTGTCTAACTGCTTTTTTAGATTTATCAAAATGCATTCAAATATTGTTAAATACCGAAAATATATGTTAAATCTGCTTTCAAACTAGTTATATTCTTTTGAGTTTCACATATAGTGTGAACCACCTCGGTTTGATCAATATGCAGCTTGTCGGCATTAATGGCATTTTCCGCATGGCCCTGGAAAGAGCATTGAACAGCAAGTCCATAATTTGCGGTGTTTTATTTTGCTCTGTATGTCTGAACCTGTTGTTCTGTATACAAAAGTATGACCGGATTGTTTTATTCTATTGCCCGCTGTACCTTTATTTGATACTTAAATTCACACAGATACGCCCACCTTAATCAAAAGTTACCTACCGGACATTCATTTTTACAGTCGCTGCTATGTCCTCATGTATTCAACCACGTAAAGCTCCATCGTGACTTGGATATTATGATCGCCGCACCAGACATTACATCCGACGAGGAGCCCTGATAAATGTTCTTGTCTCAGGGACACCAGATTTCAAACCGGAACGTCAGAGGTTCACAAACATGACAGTAATGTTAATGATGGTGGGTCTTTTAGGGGACCTGCATGATAAGGTCATGTCGAGCAGAGACGTTAAGACGTTTTACCAGGAATAGGTGAATCATGTTCCCAACAAACAGACGAGGAAGTGCGTATGTTTCTGTGGAGATTCAAAGCCCCGAAGGCACAGAACCAAAGAAATCGACACCGCGGGCAAACACTCTCATGTTTAACTGTTCATTTTAGTCGTAATAGATGTCTTTTACCGTTGTACCAAAACTGACAATGTTGTGTGACTCCTGTGGATCAGTAGGCTTGCCAACTGAATATGATCACTTGGCCCTTAGAGGCGTATAAGTGATTATAAAAAATGTATCTTTGTATGTGGCTTTATGTATATAGATGTATGACTAATGCGTCAATACTGACTCTTTATTGTCGACAAAATTATTCGTCTGTTGTTGTATACGAGGATTGAAATGAATCAATTATCATCTTTACGTTTTATAAAGGGTAACTCAAAATAAGTCACAAAGAAATGGTTTCGTTCAAGCAGACGCATGGTGTATCTATCATGTAAGTCTTTCACTCTTAAGCAGACGTATGGTGTATCTATTGTGTAAGTCTTTCACTCTTAAGCAGACACATGTAGTATCTATCTTGTGAGCCTTTCACTCTCAAGCAGACGCATGGTGTATCTATCGTGTAAGCCTTTCACTCTCAACCAGAGGCAACTGGAAGATTAAAACGACTAAAATAGCCGACAGAGGCGATAGAGGGAGCACCAATGTGATATAACATCGTTTTGAGCATCAGAAAATACCCCTTCACCTGTTCATCTTTGTTGACAGCAAATGTTGGCTCAAAAACTCTAGGTGGTCCATTTGGACAGTTTAGCCAGGTCTTTTAAGCTTTGCCTGTCCGTCTCACACACAGCAGATGGGATACATTCTGGGGTGGAAAGAACCTCCTGGAGGTAAACATTTTTATGATAGGCCTAATATGACACTGTTTGGCTACACGATGGGGTCAGTATTGTATTTACACTGTCATCTATTTAATCACAGACATTCTGTTTTGCGAGGAATTATGTCTGTATGCCAACACATTCTTTTTTCTATGACACTTTATATTATGCATGTGTGCCAGCACAGAGATTTTTTTCTATTCTTTCTTTCTTTTAAAAATTATGCAAATTAAGGCATTTTAAACATTTAAGGGTCGAATACCTCCAAAACTATTTTTGGGGCAGGTGCCATTCTGACTTCAAATTGTAGGGTTGTGCTGCAGGCGCATCCAATGAACCACAATCAAAAGTTGTAGAATATTAATTTTTGTTTAGTAGGCGCACTTGAGAAGTTTAAATGTTGAATATCTTTAAAATTGTTGCAGGTAGAGTTGTCATTAAACGTCAATTCATAGGTTTTTGCTGTAGGCACATTCAGTGAACCATGAAGTAAAAATAACCAGCAGAATTTTATACCTATTTTGGGGACTTGAAAAATTTAAATGTTGAATACCTATCTTTAAATCTGTTATGCATAGATGTGTCATTCCAACTTCATATCTTAATTTTGTACATCATAAATTTTGGCCACTCAGATGCCACTAAAACTAGAATCTGTGAACAGTATCTGTGTGGCTTTATCAGTGAAATGGAAATGGTGCAAATGCTGCAGAAATGATGCAAATGCTGTAGTGTCAATAGAGATCCATAAATTAACTTGCAAATAAAAAGTGTACTCAAGAGAACTAGCTACAGCTTCTTACTACATGACCAAATCTTGTTTGTTTGCAGACACTTGACATTCTCCTATTCTGTCCAGCATTTCCTGTTTGTCAGCAGATTATTTCATGCCCAAACTTTAATTTGTCACAGTTTTTCATGAAATTTCTTTTTTTCTGTCATGTCGCTTTTCCCTACTTTGAATTTAAATGTACAAGGCAACAACTTTCCTTTACAGACACACAGACAAATTTGCTTACAAACAAATCTTTTCCAGGACTTCCTTTTTTTCTTGCTTTACCAGCATCTTGTCCGATATTTCATTTAAACACTTTAGTACCTAGAAATTCCAAACTTGATTATACCTCCACATATGGGGTCTTGCCTTTTTATTAAGAGGAATGAATATTTTGTATATTACGAAAATTGGGGCCATTCATAACCCACAGAAATGGGGTCTGGTAGCTAGGGACCTCTGGTGTCAAAATGTTCAGTTCAGGGTGTGGCATGCTTGCCAGGCAATACACCGGTTCGGTCTGGTACTTGATGACATCTGGTGGAGCTGAAAAGTGCTATTCAGGGTATCATAAAACTGTTAGGCAACAAGTTCTCTAAGTGGAGGGTAAGCTACGATATGTAAAAGTCAATACTTCTTTTTGCTGTGTTGTCTTGAGCATGAAACTCCATATGTGTGAAAAGCAAAACATGCAACTGAAGGAGCACATACATGTTGATGTATCTGTACCCCCACAGCCTGTATGGTGACTGGCAATAGAGAGGGGTCAGTCACACATGTTAGATGTAGGGTGTAGTGTGTCCTGGAGTGTGGAGAAAAGTCAGGCTTAGAAACATCCCCAGAGCATAAATTGACTTTTTACTCTTCAACATTGAAATAGATTTTTTTCACATTTTGACAATGATGGAAGAAGTTCAAAGTATATGCCACAGCTACACAGTATTTCAAACACTCTCGTAAGCTGGAACATGTACAGTTATCAACTGACTACTGTGTCTTCACCATCTATAAAGCAAACAATCAGAGAACTCCTGTACCCCTCAAGTTGGATAGAGATATGCAGGCCAAACATATAGCTGCGAGATGGTCCCCAGGGTCCAAGGCATCTTGCAGCTGGGCAACTGGTTTCTAATCTGTTAAACAGTGTCAACAACATACTCTCGATACATCAAGCAAATAAATTGCTCCAGAAATGACTGGCATTGAAATAATGCATTTGAATATGCATGGCCATAAAAGTGATATGTGGCCAATCAATTTCAAAATTTGATGATGAAGATTATATATATATATATATATATATATATATATATATATATATATATATATATATATATATATATCACGTGGTACAAAACAAAGTGTCACTGGTATACAACCAGTGCAATATTCTGTAATATGAGCAACCTTACCGTTAAGTCTACACCTTCGATTACCACCACGTTGGGGAATTTGATTGGCTCTCATGTTTTGATTTTAAACCAGCAAGAGGCTTTGTATTTTAGCTGACTAAAACGTCAAATTGCCCCTTTATCGACTTTGAAAAAGAATCTTTACAGACACGGAATTAAATCACATCGATAATAAAACACATTGACGTTGTTGTAGGAAGCAAATAGAATGTATTTTACAGAGGTTAGTTTGGATCATGAAACTGTTAAAAGGATCCTAATTTGCCAAATGTTTTTATCGGTCAGCTTTGGACACGAAACAATAATTCCAAATCGGTCTGTGTGGCATTTGAATTACAAGGAATTTAAAACATCTACCCTTTCATAAAATACTTGCATAAATTACTTGTACGACATTTCAGATTTTGAAGGGGGTCAGATTAAAGTTTAAAGCTCGTACAGGTTTTTTGGGATTTCAGGTTTACCTAGCTCGCTGGGGCCATTCTGTCCCGTGCTAAATACGGTAAAAAAGAACTGTTCTTGGCAACTCAAAGACCAGCTTATTTCAATGGACCCTTCATTATGGCGCCACTTCGTGAGTTTTTTTTCTGGACTACGAAATGGTTGACAACCTTTGTAAGACTTTTTGTACATGTATATGAATATTGATACCATTTTATCTCTCCTTTGTTGTGCGAATGTAGAAAAGGCTTACTGTTGCTATTTCAATGCAGCGTGGGTGCTGTCTTCGTAGTTCTTTTCATACCCTCTAGATGGAGGACTTGTGCAATACAGATAGTAATAACAAGCGCATTTGTATCTGCAGGTTGAACAGACGCACACAATCCAAAGCCTTGCATTGTGCATTCAGTGTGCATGTAATACATACATGTGCAGAACTTCACTTTTTGTGACTTCTCTAATCCTAGTACTTGACTGCTGGGATAGAATACAACATAGTTCTATAAATGAATGAATGGAGTGATTGATTGATTGGCTGACTGACTGACTTATTGATTTATTTATTTATTAATTTCTTAATTAATTGGACTGTGGATCGTAGGTGGTATACCTGAATCTCCTCTATTTTCATTACGTCTGTGTATATTAGTATACAGAACGCAACTGTGATTAGTGAATATTTCGTAAATTATGGACCGCTGATGCATGTGTGGAACATCATGCAAAAAATAGCATGCAAGTTTGAAATATACACAGAAATGGGATTGAACGTTCTCTCTCTCTCTCTCTCTCTCTCTCTCTCTCTATCTATCTATCTATCTATCTATCTATCTATCTATCTATCTATCTATCTATCTATCTATCTATCTATATATATTGAATACAGGTGGTACATTTTAGACATGTGCTCCTATATTGACTTATAGTAACTCAGTCACTGAGGCAAGGACAGCATATTCTGGTACTTGATTGTTCTGTAGGCAGCGACTGATGTGCCTTGCCTGTGCACCTTTCGGTCGATTCTCGTCCTGTTATGTTGAACTGTCTGCTGGTATCTAAGGTGGCCCCAGTGACAGTGTACACTGTGTCCTCAACTGGGGTCATCCTGATATAAGGTTAGTCTTATTTCATGTTTGTATCTTTCAATAGAACTCTTTGTGTATGCGTACTGTAATCTACTTTTAAGGTTATGTCAAATAAAACAGTTCTTGGCTCTGATTTTCATGCTTAGTGTTGGGTGCACCAAGACCACTCTGTTTTACAGTCATAATTTCGTAATTTTATGTTATTTTTTCTCTTTTGCTTATTGTGCTCTTTTGTACATATTTTGCTCAGCTTCATTGTCTATGACTTATATGTATAGATGCTTAGCGTTTGTCTTGCATGCCTGCTTGATGTCACCTGAATAAACCAGGCTCATGCCAATAAAGCATATAATGTGTGTGTGTGTGTGTGTGTGTCTGTGTCTGTGTGTGTGTGTGTCTGTGTGTGTGTCTGTGTGTGCGTGTGTGTGTGTGTGTGTTTCAAACAGAAATTTGAACAAGAAAATTGTATGCGTTATGATTTCAGAGGAGTGCAAAACAAATACCGAACACTTGTGTCCACTTAAGGAAGATGGAGAATATTGGGCTATCAGTGGCAGCATTAGACCTTGCTTGGTCGTAGAATTTACCTTTATAATTTTTAAGTGGCCGGGAAAACTACATTTATGTCTGCTGTGATGCTTCTAAGATTGTTTCCTCTAATATGCACGTCTGTAGTGATAGTAAGAACAATATTTGGAGAACAGCGAAAGGGCAGACATGCATACACATCTCTACTACTACTACTACTACTACTACTACTACTACTACTACTACTACTACTACTACTACTACTACTACTACTACTACTAATAATAATAATAATAATGTGGCTCTCCGCTTGTCTGCCGCGGTCCTGTGACACCGGTGGCCTAAAAAAAGAGTAGATGATGCGGGGGAAACCAAGGTAATCCCTTACCAGCTTGTGCATTTCTATGAATGGTGAAACAGGATGAAAATATGCTCTCCGAGTAACGCGAGAAATGAAAAAAGCTCTTTTTAAGCTTATGAAAAAAGCTCTTTATTAAGCTTACTTGTTTGTTTTTAATTTTGCTGTGAATTTTTTTTTCTTCTTTCTTTTTGTTTTTTGTTTTGGTTTTTTGTTTGTTTGTTTTGTTTTTGTTTTTGTTCGGGAAAGTATAAAATGTAACGGTACGCTTTTGGTAATGGTTGTATCGGATAGCAAGCAGGCTATACACATAACAAACCAAGACACGATCCACCTCCACCATTGCTGTCGAGTTACCAGTTGGACCAAGCTTAAGGTTGATGGTCAGGGAACCATGTTATAGTTGACCTCTATTATAGTGTCAGGTCCCTTCATGCGGACCCGGCATCGGGAAAAAAAAAGAACGTGCAGTTGCGGCTTTTGTGTCTATGTTGCCAGCGGCAAATGACCAGACATGCAAGACAGTGGCATAGTCAGAGCTGTCTAGGGCTTAGCAAAACAATAGAGGAGTAATACATTTAAGTGCAGGTGCTCCAAGTGTATGAAAAACCCAAGCACTCTAAAATCTTCTGTGGACTTCGCCACCCCAAACATCCAGGAGAAATAAAATGGATTACGGTGACAGAACATGAGTGCAAAAACAGTCATTGGATCCCATTCTTCATTAAAAATATACATTTGCATTTGCTTTGAACTGCGCATTTATGTACATAGTATTGTGAGAATCCTAAGAATGCTCGAAGCCATTTGGCACCGTAGTGTTGATTGGGTCAGTGATTCCGGATACATGCATTGGTTTCTAATGAATATAAGAAAAGCAATCACGCGCCAACATGTCATCATAAACACATGTTCCATATGCATATACTTATTGGACAATCACTGCATAGCAAGTACACACCTGGGAAGTATTAACTGGAAATACAGTCACTATGTGAAAGGTGTTTTTCTCTCGCCTAAATCCGAAGCGGAAACAAGAACTTTCTCATGGTCGTAAGTTTGACTTTAAATTTCATTTGTAAGCAAATTCAAACGTCTTGTTGCAGCATGAATGCAGGGACACGTGACACAAACATATCTCTAAGACACAATAATGAAAGGAGCACAAGTTTATTTCTGAGCGGGTATTTTCAACACTTTAATTAACCAGAAGATCATATGTACGGACTTTGCAAAACAAAACGACAGTAATGCATGCCCATTGTATTTTTCGAGTACCACAATTTTGAGCCCATTAGTGATGTGTGCCCAAGAATAGGCCTTTGGTTTGCGCTTAATGTTGAGAGATTTTTCTGCAGTGGAAAAGTTCACGACATTTATTATCCGATTCCCTCCTACTTCTCGCTGTTCTACAGACATGCACATGATTACCAACATCCTAACTATTATGGACATGCCCATCACAGGCTTACGTTCCGTTGTGTTCGGATTGCTTATTTTCAAATCAGTTAAAGATATATAAAATGTCCTGTAAATTTCGAAAATTCTGCATGTCATTAATGTCTATTTGGCACATACGTAAGAAGTGGTTCGGAAGCGATAAAGTTACTTTTTGATATTTGCATTTATCACAGATGTATGGTAATTATCATTGGTTGAGTGAATTCCAGCTGTTCAAATATTGCAAGAAACTCAATGTACAAGTCTTGTACACCGTTGATATTGAATTAAAAGGGAATACTGTAACTAAACATTGTAAAAAGTAAGAGGTGTTTTATATATATATATATATATATATATATATATATATATATATACATGTATATATATATATGTGTGTGTGTGTGTGTGTGTGTGTGTGTGTGTGTGTGAGTGTATGCGTGTTTGTGTGTGTGTGTGTGTGTGTCTGTGTCTGTGTCTGTGTCTGTCTGTATTATTGCCTTTGTACACATAGGACCCTGGGGGACTACAGATTATGTTGAAAAGGCGTAGCTATTCTGTTGAAATGTTTACAATAGACAAATATTTGTGTAATAGCAATGACGAAAGTAACCCTTGCTTTAAACATATGTTATTAGAAAAACAATCGGTCAACAGGCACAATGCCTATATTAAGACCTCTTGTACATAAAGTGACAATACATGCATACAATATTGGACTGCCAGATTACATAGAGATACACGCACAGTACGTTACAGAAGCAGAAAGTGAAAGGGATAAGGACAGGAGGCTATTGGGCGAGTGCGTGTTAATTTGATTGTCCATATCTTAAACTGGAGACGAGGTCTGTATAAATTTAAATTGCAATAAGAAGTACCTGGTTGAAAGCTTTACTGAGGTTGACTAATGCTTAAATCTTTCCGTAGATTTAATATAACAATGTACTGATCGAAAAATGTCATAATTTGAGATTTTATTTCCACCTGATATTCCGCAAAGTAATGTTTTAAGTTGAAGGGTGCAATTTCGGTTTGAGAAAGAGGCAATTTCGGTTTGAAGTTTGTCCCTTTAGGTGGGATATTTGCTACACTGAAAAAAATAATGAAAGTAATCTTCAGCGGAGTGACCACAGAAACAAAGTGATGATGCTATCAAGCCCATTTTGTACAAGTCAGAGTTCAATTCATTACAGCCCACTCTCATTCTGGCATGAATTACGGCAATTTTTACCTCAGCTGACTTGTCAGTCAGCTGAGGCTTTTTTAGGGTCCGTCGTCCGTCCGTCCGTCGTCCGCAATTCACATTTTCGACTTCTTCTCAAAAACCATCAGCCAGATTCACTTCAAACTAGGTGGAGATTTGCCTTGGGTGGGTCTCTACCAAGTTTGTTCAAGTGGTCATGGTCCAGTGATTTTTGGATTTTTAATGATTTTTTTTGTTCTTTTTTGGGTAAATCTTAAAAAATCTTCTTCTCCGAAACCGCTCATCCAATTGCTTTGATATCACACAGGAACACTTCCTGGGACTCCTAGTTCTTAATTTGTTCACCAGGTGGCGCTGCAATTTTTTCCTAATTTTTTATGAATTTTTTGTGTGTTATATCTATTTTCGACTTCTTCTCCAGAACCATCACTCAGATTAAGCTGAAACATGGTGGATATGTTCCTTGTAGAAGGGTCAAACAAAATTGTTCACTATGTGGGAATGATGCAGATTCCTGATTTTTAACGATTTTTTCAATTCTGGTACTTGTCGGTCAATGCAGCTTTCCTATTGATTACTATGGAAGTCAATGGGCATTCTAATGCTAATTCACATTTTCGACTTCTTCTCCAAAACCGTCATCCAGATTAACTTCAAACTTGTTGGCAATGTACCTTGGGTGGGTTTCTACCAATTTTGTTCACGTGGTCATGCTCCAGTGATTTTTGGATTTTTAATGATTTTTTTGTTGTTTTTTTTTTTGAGAAATCTTAAAAAATCTTCTTCCCCGAAACTGCTTACCCAAATGCTTTGATATCACAGGAAGACATCTAGGGACTCCTTGTTGTTAATTTGTTCACCTGGTGGCGCTGCAGTTTTTTTTCTAATTTTTTTTGGTGAATTTTTTGTGTGTTATAGATATTTTCGACTTCTTCTCCAGAACCGTCACTCAGATTTAGCTTACACGTGGTGGATATGTTCCTAATGGAAGGGCCAAGCAAAGTTGTTCACTATGTGGGAATGCTGCGGATTCCTGATTTTTAATGATTTTTTCAAGTCGGCTCCTTTGGGGTAAATGCACCTTTCCTATTGATTACCATGTAAGTCAATGGGCATTCTTATGCTAATTTACATTTTCGACTTCTTCTCCAAATCCATCATCCAGATTTACTTCAAACTTGGTGGCAATGTACCTTGGGTGGGTGTCTACCAGGTTTGTTCCAATGGTCATGTTCCAATGAATTTGGATTTTTTTATGATTTTTTTTTCAAAAATCTCTACAAAAGTTTTTATAGGAAAACTTAACATGGGAATTTCTTGTAATGGTCATAACTTTAATAATATTGACCAGATTTACTTCAAACTTGGTGGGGATGTGCCTTAGGTAGATCTCTACCAAGTATGTTCAAATGGTCACGCTCTATTGATTTTTGGATTTTTTAATGATTTTTTTGGTTCTTTTTTGGGGCAAACCTTAAAAATTCTTCTCCTCTGAAACCGCTCACCCAATTGCTTTGATATCGTACATAGACACTGCCGGGGACACCTGGTTCCCAATTTGTTCACCAGGTGGCGCTGCAATTTTTTTAATGAATTTTTTGTATGGTTTTGCTATTTTTCACTTGTTATCAGAACCATCCCTCAGATTAGGCTGAAATGTGATGGATATGTTGTTGTGGAAGGGTCAAACAGTTGTTTACTAGGTGGCACTGCTTTGGATTCCTGATTTTTAAGGATTTTCAATTCGGGTACTTATCGTTCAATGCAGCTTTCCTATTGATTACTATGTAAGTCAATGGGCATTCTAATGCTAATTTACAGGACAACTGACACGAAATTTACTGTTTACTTGATAACTTGAGATCTGTTTTGAGTTAGCTACACATGTTAATTATTCTGTATGAAGGTCATGCTGAGACAGTACATGAATGACCTTGACCTTGTTTGTGGGGTCACAGTGCAACATACATGAATTTTACTCTTCATTATAACTTGAGAATTACTTGAACTTTGATGTTGCACATGAAGGTGTTCTTCTATAAAGGTCAGACTTACTCAGACAGCCCTCGTGTTCTTTCTCCAAAGTAGAATAATTCATTCATTAATTTCTGTTTGAAGTCGTTAACATTTTCCGAATTTTTTATTGATCTTGAAAGAAGATTCCATTCACGGATAGTAGATGGGAGGAATGAGTAATAATGTATGTTGTTCCTAGCAATAGGAGGTGTTATAGGTTGTCTGGATGTTATGTTACATCCATTTCGTTCTCCTGCTGTCTGGGGAACTAGGTCACAGAGGTAGGCAGGAGCAAAACTATTACTATTTTCATTTACTATTTTCATTTACTATTTTGAACATGAGGACCAATTTTTGTTTGCGTCTTCGTTCCGAAAGTGTTTTCCAACCTATTTCTTCATATATTTTACTGTGACTTATTCGACTCATTGACCCTGTTACAACCCGGGCTGCAGGCAGTTGTATACTTTCCAGGAGATCCCTGTCCGATTGTGTGCATCCATCCCAGACCATGTTTGCTTATTCTAAACGCGGCAGAATGAAAGAAAAGTATAAAGATTCCAGCGCCCGTCTGTTCAATTTATGTTGGAGGCTTTTTAGAATACCTACTAATTTTCTTGACTTTACAGCAATCAAATTTATGTGTGATCCCCAAGAGAGGTCGACAGAAAAGATGATCCCAAGGTGTTTATGATATTCAATATTTTCAATATTTGTTTCTTGAAACATTAAGTCAGGGTGATCAACAGGTCTCTTTTTACGAGTAAAAAATAATGATTTGGTCTTTGCTGGGTTGAAACTGACCAGCCATTGGTTTGCCCAATCAGACATGGAGGAAAGATCATGAGTTAAAGTGTTTGCCTCTTCGGCTGGATTATCTGCTTGAATGTATAGTGTTGTATCGTCTGCAAAAAAGACGAATTTCTGACTTAACTATATCTACAATATCATTAACATAGATCAAAAAATGAGTGGGCCTAGTACAGAGCCTTGTGGGACGCCTGACCTTGGATAACCACGCGCTGACACCTGTCATGAAGATAATTTTCGACCCATTTTAATAAATTGCCACGAAACCCTGTTTTCTTCATCTTGTAAACCAAACCCGGATGATGTACTTTATCAAAAGCTTTTGTTATGTCACAAAAGACTACACGAACTTCTTTTTCCAAATCAACAGCCTTGGTAAACTCGTTATAGAGAAAAACTAATTGATTAACAGTGCCGTCACCAGGAATAAAACCAGATTGTTTTTCAGCAAGGACACAGTTGTCCCGAAAAAAAAAATGAACATATGCTTGAAGACTGTTCGTTCAAAAACTTTACCTACACAGCTTAGGAGCGAAATGGGTCTGTAATTTTTACAATGCTTTGGTGATCCACTTTTCAAGATCGGTGACACATGGGCTTTTTTCCATTCTGATGGAAATCTAGAATTACTAAGAGAGAAGTTAAACAATTTAGTAAGGGAGGGAGTGTTGCTAGATACAGCCTCTTTTAATAATAAAGGAATGGTCCACAAGCTTTATCAACTTTCAGAGATTTCAAAATGTCAAAAACTGTTTGCTCATCTAACTCTACTTGTTCTAAAATATTTTGCTGATGAGGAATATCATGTCCATCCAGTGTGAAGGCCGAGGAATCGACACGACATTGTTCAAGGAAAAAGCCATTAAAAATGTTTGCTTTTGTTGTATTATCGGAAGTGACGGTATTATCTGAAACAATTACAGGAATTGATGATTTAGATTCTCCAGAAATAAGATATTTCACCATTTTCACCAATTTTTGTTTTCGAATTTACCCTCATTAGCAACTTTACATTGCTTTTTTACGATACCCCTCCTCAGCTGTTTGCAAGTCACTTATATAAGCATTACACAAGTCTCGACAATATCTCCATATGTGATGATTTTCATTTGGTACGTTTGCTTTTTTATGTATTCTTTCCACTTTCTTCTTTCGAGTGCGCCATTTGGACGTGTACCATGGTGCATCATTTGCACGTATGGTCACATTGCTGTTGGGTATACAAGCTTGTGCACCAGACAAGAAGGACTGGGTCCACATGTTGCAGGCCGTGTCAATACAATCAGTATCGAAGCAGGCATCCCAGTCAGCCACATTTAGTTTTTGCCGGAAAATATCAAAATCAGCTCTAGAGTAGTCCCATATGTGTCGGTCGAAGCAGTTAACTTTTTTGTGCCCTGAAAAATAAACGTGCTGCAACAGTGCAGTGGTCGCTTTTACCCCAGGTGGTAGCACAGTTATTGACTTCATATATTGAGGCATGTTACTAATCATTTGATCCAAACAACGTTTGTTGGAAATTCTCGTTGGTTCTGTTACGTGAAGTTTTAGATTATTGTGAAGAACAAAATTACTAAGTTTTTTTAACATGATATGCTTTTGGATCAGCGTTCAAGTCGCCCGCTATAATAAAGTTTGTACAATCCGTGTCACTAGAAGCTAGATCAAAGTTGAGATGAAGATCATCCCTGAAGGATGCACCTGAATTTGGAGGCCTGCAGACAACGGCTAGTAAAAACTTGTTGTGGAGCCGGATCTCCATCCCCATCAACTCGAGATTTGGACTTTCCAGATCTGTTCGACGTTTAACAACTAAGGCATGAGAAGCATAAACTGCAATCCCTCCACCAATCCCTCGAACGCGCATGATTGGGTGGAATCCAGGGAGATTAAAGGGGTACTGCGGTGATAATTTATAATTTTTGAGTTGTTTCATATAATAAATGTGAACCAATATCAGAAAATGCAAACTTTATTCCCAACTGGATAAGCAGATATCAAATTTTCTTAGATATGTAAATGAGGGGTTGTGATGTCATCTGGACTAACTGCTACAGCTAATGCAATGACAGCCGAGTAAAACTTTGACAAAAACATGGAAACCTAACCAAGTACACATATTCCACTTTTACTATGGATGAAGCAGTGTGTATAGATATAATCAAATTTACTAAACTGAGATATTTACTCATTTAATGAGGATTAATAAGGAAAGAAAAATGCAGAAATCAATATACACAAGCTAACAGCTCCTGAGGTTGTGTAATCAACTACTGAAGCAGGTGTCAACTAATATACCACACTGATAAGATCAAAGGGGGTGATTAACACAGTACACAAGTCATTATGATATGCCTGCTGATGTTGTGTATCTCAGCTTGGTGCCCCTCAAGGTTTGTGTATTATGTATGGAGGGTAGCCCAGATAACATCACACACCAGAACACCTACTGGAAATATAAAATAGCTCTAACTAAATACCTGTTTGAGAAAAAATGTTGAAAATTTGTCACATGAACACCTAAAATGACCATTAATGACTAAAAAAAGTAAAAACTTTCACTGCTGTTCCCCTTTAAGGTTACGACTATCTTTATCAACCGTAAGAAAGGTTTCAGACAACGTTATTATATCAAAGGACTAAGCTAAGGAGGTTTTCATGTATGTAAGCCTGTCATGTGAGAGGCTACGAATATTGGCTTGGCAAATTTTCATATCTTCAGTACGGTTATCAGGGCCCGGGTTTGGATGCACATCCCCGGACAGGGCTATCAGTACTAGGTGTAAAGCAGTAAAACCATCTGTCAAGTTATCCCAAAGAATATGAAATTTTAAAGTAACTAGTACTTGTTCTAATTCTATGTGACTGTTTCCTCTCTGGTATAAAGTTCCGATATTAAATAACAGAAATAATATGCCAAGGATTAGAATAATCTGACAATAGAAAATAAACCAGATAATCAGATTCTTGCCTTAAGTTCATAAACGTTTTTAAAGTTACATGTAGACTTTTGCAGATAATATGAACAACAAATTTCCGAATTAAAGATAGGTTACTTTCAACAAGAAACAACATGATCCTGATAATGTATAAATGTACATGACCAGTTATTCTCTCTACAAACGAGGGAGAATATAATGCTTCCCAATATGCTCAGAAATATTTCGCATGTCAGATATCAGTGACATAAAACTGGCAGCACATATGACCAGTGAAACTGTACAAAGCATGCATGAAAAACGGGAAGTACCAAAAACTAGATATGGCATGTACAGTGATGTAAGTGTATATGTAACACTGATGTAAATAGCGTATACCAAGACAAAGGGATGCATGTATCGAGTCCCTGCAGTAACGAAAGATCCCTACGAGAAGGGCGGAAAGTAACCCTTAAATATAGTGTCGCACCAAGTCTGCACTAGAACAAAGAAAACTGGTTGCAAGTTGGAATTTAATCTGTTTATTAGTTTTGGCAGCATTCTTTTAGAAACGCCTTAATTAGCTTTATTTTTATTGTTTCATTCATTCATTCATTCATTCATTCATTCATTCATTCATTCATTCATTCATCCAAGAAGGAACTTGACAGACAGTAGAGCAGATTCTTGCATTATATGTATAACTTTATTCATACGACGAAACCCCGCCCTTTTTGACGCCATTACAGATGTAGAAAGAATTATTATGGAGATCAGTCCATGTTACTTGGGCATTAAGCAGGGCAAAACAAATATTTAAGATAAAAGTGATAAGATGAGAAGGCAAAAAAGCTTTAAAAAGCAATTCACTCAGTTTAAATCACGTACGAATAGCTAAACATATTTAGAATATTACATTTGTCTGGTAGAAAAGTGCAGGTCTGCAGTTAATGTATAGTTATATGAATGCATCCTATTGGATGTCGCTGTAGCACAAACCTATTAATTCAAGGAAATACGGACACGTCTGCCTCATTTAAATTGTCCAAGTGTCCCCAAGTAGCACAAATTAAAATTGTACAACCTCCGCTTGTGGTCCATTGGATGAGCCTATAGCACAAACCTATGAATTAAAGTTTAAATAGCACCTCTACATTTAACACGTTTGAAGATAATCAACATTTAAACTTTCCAAGTGATCCCTAATTTGCATGAATTAAAATTCTGAAGCTTTAAGTTATGGTTCATTGAATGCGCCTATAACACAAACCTGGGAATTGAAGTTGGGATGGTACTTCTACCTTTAATAGTTTTGAAGATATTAATTAAACATTGAAACTTTCCAAGTGCCCCTAAATAGCATAAACTAAAATTCCACAACTTCAGTTTGTCGATTATCGGATGTGCCTATAGCACAAACCTATGAATTCAAGTCGTAATGGTATATCTACCTTTAATAGTTTTGAAGATATTAAACATTTAAAACTTTAACTTGCCCTAATATGCATGATTTTAACATGTCGACTATTCCAAACCAGTTGCCAAAATTCACTGGTATATCAATAGCTATGCAAATTAAGTATCGCACACAGACATAATTAACATGATGGCTACCGGCAGGCTGATCGATAATTATAATGTTCTTGACTATATGGCGGTGGCAAATAGATAAAAACATACCATCCTGTAATAAGTATCGTCCTCAGAAAACTCGCCTAAAAACGTATTTTTGATGTTCATAGCATCGTATTAATCGAAGGTTTTTATCACTTGAGTTATTCCTTTGTAGCTCATGAATTCATTCCCACAAACAATATTTGCTTTAAGTTTCCTTTAATATTTGAAACTATTGTATGGTTTTATTGCCCGAGGAAAGTTATGTTCTCAGAAGGCAAGTAATAATGAAAACCATTTGAACTAAAAATGTACACATGAATAATGCTACTTGCAACTTAACGTTTCTGTCTGTACAGGGCATTTTCTAACGAATAAACAATCATTACTCCATGCACTGCGCTTGTACAACTAGGACTGATCAGCCACGGCCCATGGTTTGAAACTTGATCGCCAGACAAGTATCCCTTGTCCCCCCAAATATCCTTTGGGGGTCCTCTTCACAAGATACTCGGGGTCCTGTGGAACCCCAAATTCTGAACTTTACCATGAACATTTGATTGCAAGTTTAAGCATGTTATTCAACTATGTGTTCAAAGTGTTTAGTTTTCTTCAATATCAGTTAAATAATGCATGGAATAAGGAAGCATTTTCCATTTATTGTGGACAATATACTTGCCTCCTTAGCAAACTAAGTTCTGTGTTTCTTTTGACACTCCACCTGCACAAAGTGGAGAATACATGAGCTTGGTCTGTTCAGTAGACGAACAGCACATTTCCACATTTGAGAGTATTTCCTCCAATAGATGCATAAATCAGAAACACTACACTGTTTTCCGAACCCTGCAGGGCTCCACGAGGCCCCAGTGCAAAATCAGGGTCGGGGGGTCGGGGGTCGGGGGTCGGGGGGTCGGGGGGTCGGGGGAGGGAGTCCGTTGGTTATGCCACCCTATTATTTATTTAAATATCTGTCCATTTATCTATCTATTTGTTCTGGATTCGTTTATTTATCTATTATGATATAAACGTATCTATTTCGACTGGATAGCTTGAATAGTACTATATATCTATCCATCATCCATCCATTAATTCATATATTGACAAGTTACACATTCATGCGTACAACGGTGCTACTGTCTGGACCTCAGTGCCCGATTTTACAAGGATACCTTCAAACTTTTAAAATACAATTTAAACGATTTTATTTCAGTTCAACACTGCATATTTTACGAACGTCTTTTACCGGTTTTATTTAAGTCAGATGCTCTTTTTACCTTTTGTTTAATTACTGCGTCTTATCGTTTGTAACATTTCGACATATTGTGTTTTGTGTATATATCTTGATGTATGCTGGGCCCCTTGTGAGAACAGAGCTACGCTCCGAAAGGGCTACCCAAGATAGATAGACAGACAGACAGATATAGATAGATAGATGTATGGATGGATGGATGGATGGATGGATGGATAGATAGACAGACAGACAGACAGACAGATAGATAGAATAGATAGATAGATAGATAGATAGATAGATAGATAGACAGACAGACAGACAGACAGACAGACAGACAGACAGATAGATGATTTCACATGCCCCTAGCACGACTGAGTCCATCACCCATGCCACGGCTAGGTGGGGTTTTATTGCTCCCCTACCAGTAAGTAAAACTTTGAAACTAGGAAAGATGATTTGCTGCATAGCAAATCAATGTGTGTGTCTTCAAAGCATATTGGTATGGCAATGTACAACTATTCCATAACACAGGAGTAGAAGTTGGAATGGCATCTCTATCTTTTATAGCTTTGAAGTTATTCAATATTCAAAATTTCTGATGGTGCATAATTTAAATTACTACAACTTAAATTTTTAATTCATTAGATGCGCAATGGTCAACAACCCCCTCGTAGAAGTTGGAATGACATCTCTATCTATTAGGGTGTTGAAGATATTCAAGATTGAAAATTTCGAAAACTGCTAATTAGCATAATTTAAATTGCTACAACTTTTGTTTTAGATTCATTACATGAGCAATGGTCAACACCCCCTAGTAGAAGTTGAAATGACATCTCTATTTATAATAGTTTTGAAGATATTCAAGTTTTAAAATTTCAAATGCTGCTAATTAGCATAATTTAAATTGCTACAACTTTTGTTTTAAATTCATTAGATGCGCACTGGTCAATAGCCCCCTAGCAGAAGTTGGAATGACATCGCTATCAATTATACTTTTGAAGATATTCAAGATTTAAAATTTCAAATGCCCCTAATTCGCATAATTTTAAACATCTTCATCCTCTGTATAAAACGGTCAAAGTCCTTGTATGGAGGTACGTGTACAACCATGCCAAGTTTGGGGTTTCTATGTATAATAGTGTCCGAGAAAAGTGCAGGACAAAGTTGCTGGTAAAGCAGAAAGAAAGAAAGAAAGAAAGAATTTTAGGAAAAACAGAAAAGTGTGTGTCGACACACACACACTTTAATAAAGAATTTCATAAAAACAGAAAAGTGTGCGTTGACACGCACACTTTAATTAAAGCCAAATACAGGCCTGTCTTGCCAAATGAGTCTCAACGTTTTAATTTGCCGCCATTTTTGAAAGTATGAGCATTGAAGTGATGGTACCATTATTTTATGAGATCAATGCGCCAAAACGGTACACAAGTCATCTACGCTGCGTCATTAACTTCATGATTACTTTGTACGCTCAATAATGCTATACATATTTAAAGTATTAACCACTGCCTTCGGCTATGCCAAGGTAACAAATTCAACTGACGTCAAAGGAGGTAATGTGTAACAGGGCAAAGAACATCCATTTTGAACATAACTCTCATGTTTCGACAAATGTCTAAGTATATATATTTCTGGTTCCGACAACCTGACCGAACCCACTGAAAAGGCCCGAGTTCCGACCCTAAGCTATTTGTATGAAACATAAAATAAAATGAAAAAGTTTAAAGCCTCCCTGCCCTAATCAAAATTGATCGGCCCTGGCTGAGAGATTTTATCGAGAAAGTGGCCGCCGTGTGTCGTTATTTTGCGGTAAAGTCAGCTCAAACATAGCAGTTTATTTCAACTTGTCTGGAGTGGAGGGTTATCATGGGCTGGGGAAATAGCATAGCCACTGTGTTCGGTGAAATGGCATAGCCAGAGCCCCGGTTGAAAGATTTTATCGGGGAATCGGACGTCATGTGCCGTTATTTTGTGATGAAGTCAACTCAATCACAACATTTTATTTCAACTTGTCTGGAGGGTTAATTTGAGCCAGGGAAACAGCATAGCAACACAAAGTTCAGTCAGGCATAGCCAAGGTATAGGCCATAGCCCGGCTTGTTCGGTGATCGTTATCGTAATATTTCGCTATGTTCCAGGTGTCTGTTCTCCGAGTTTCCAGGGCAACCGGTCGTTAAAGTCCTTTTAAAACATGACTTCATATCTTAACTTTAATCTGCCTGGTCGGTTGTGTCTGAAGCAGTTATCATCGTTAGTTACAAATTTAAATGTGACACTATAGACCTTGAACCAACCGGCAGGCAGTGAACGCCATTTTGAACAGTGTGGAATGCCGCACTACAAAAAAATGCATTTGATTTTGGATACATGTATCAAAGTGAATCACGGCCACAGCATATAAATATCATTATTGATGCTCTGAAATATTTACAAAATATATACTTTTGATTGCATATATATTATAACCCCTCCCCCAGATCGTCCCAATACTATCTTCATTCATTACAAACCATTTTGGTGCGGAATCCATAATTTTCAAAATGGCAGGCATTATGGGTGAGTCCCGACTCGATATTTTGAAGAGGTAGTACCCAAAATGTATGTGTCATTGGTGTAAAGGGAAGGTTGATTTGTCTAATGAATGTAATGTACAATATATAATGGGACTTTTCCAGAGTGAGCATTACCTGAAATTTTAAATACAACGCAATACGGTTAGCAGTTGTAGGCAGCGGTGAGCCCCAGATTAGGGATTTTGTATCAGACACTGAAGTCGCCCCAAGGCTAAGAATTAAGTGGCACCGCTAGTCGGGCCTGCCAAGCTTCTCTGTTGAGTGAAAGCTGGCGTTCAGGGGAGAAGGTTTCCCCGATAGCGGATACAGGTCTAAAAGTACTGGCGTTTTTTTTTTGTTTTTGTTTTTGTTTTTGTTTGTTTTTTTTTTTACAGAAGAGATAATTATCATCTTTAGTAACTTCATCTAGTGGAACGATTTGCAGACCGTGCAAATCCATGATTGCAGTAGGCTGGGCGCGTACCATTTGTTAACTGGCAAAACTGCACATGCTATTTGTAGGGAAGGTAAAACATTTGCCGTTGCTTTGGAAAGAAAATTTAATCGATTGTTATTGTAGAAAACATGACTTTCAACCAATTGTTGATTTCAATTTCGGAAAAGTTCGTCACCAATATTCATTGGTTACACATATGGCTCACCAATGGCTTGGTATAGGACAAAGTGATATTTATTAACACATTGAATGTCAAAGTCCAAGAGAAGCTGGTAAATTCCAAGAGAAGTCATCAAGAGCAAAAGGTGACTCCAAAACAATAAATAAAGGGCAGTCTATATGAGGAAGGGTGCAAAGGAAGACCGACTCGCGAGGCATGGTGTATTGACATAGAAAGCGTACCTAAACACATTCATGAGGTGAGGAGCTGAGAAGAAAGACATCCGTTTCGGACATAATAGCCTACATGTTATCATTGTAAACATCTCCCCGGTCGACAGCAACCGGTAAATATTATGACGACACATGATAACTTTAATCTGGGGGAGTCATGACTGCTCTGAGACAAGAGCACTGAATTACGAATTCATTCCCCAATAAATAGTGACGCAAATATGAGGATCCTAATTACAATTTCTTGTTTATTTCTCTATTTGAAAATCTTGTCACGATAAATCTTAGTACCAAGATTGGAATAAGAATTTTGTAAGTTTTTTTTGTACTTTATTACTTATACCGGCGCACTGGCATTGGCATGGCTGCTCAATAATTTATGATATTAGTTTCATGATACATGCACATGTAGCAGCTTATGTGAAACAACAGACAAAAGCAACTTTTAAATGTATTGTTCTTTCTACGCTTTTAATGTTTGTCATTATGATAATCTTTATCGGTGATGTTATCATAAGTATTAGTATTATCATGAGTGCCAATGTAATCATGTATGGTATCCGATAAAATATCGCCTTTTGTATTATTATTATTATTATTATTATTATTATTATTATTATTATTATTATTATTATTATTATTATTATTATTATTATTATTATTATTATTATTATTATTATTATTATTATTATTAAGCAGGAATCAGTCACAACATCGAAATCGTTTTATCCATGTGCATGGGCACGGTGTATGATACCTTTTTTTCAGAAATTGATCGATGACAGGAATGATATGATATGATGTGACAAACGATCCTGCTATGTTTACAATCAACCAGACCAACGCAAGAGGTGTCTAGTACCGCATCATATATTGACTCATTGTTAGGTATAGATAATTTTTTTATTACAGGCTGTCTCAAAAGTGAGAGCCGAGTTATACAGTGTGTACAAACTACAATACAAATTTACAGTGTGGAATGAAATGAACCCGCAATATGAGGCGCGCGCATCAGTGGTGCCCTCTATACAGGACATATGTAACAATCATGGAAGCGCCTCGATGGTGAAATGTGTGAAATGGACCTTTATTGACTGCGCTTCAATACATTAGTAAGCAATTTGTCAAATGCAAGACATAAACAACACAAACGCATACACTAAGCACTTACAATACAATACAACACCATACAACAAAAGCAAAGGGAAAAAAGCGGGGGCGGGGGGGGGGAGGTTCAAATAGAAGGGATGCATTTGCGGAAACGTAGCGTATGAATTGTTTGTGTATGGGAGGCTAACCTAACCCTCAGTGCGTCATTATAAATTTAGATAACATCTATCTATCTATCTATCTATCTATCTATCTATCTATCTATCTATCTATCTATCTATCTATCTATCTATCTATCTATCTATCTATCTATCTATCTATCTATCTATCTATCTATCTATCTATATACGTACATTGCTTTGGGAACTTGTAATTATGATACGTCCAATTGAAATCTTGTATATCTTTAAAACTATAATAGCCTGAGATAGAGGTGCTGTTCCAACTTCAGTTTAGAAATTTGTGATATTACTGTAACCAGTAACCCATAAACTAAATTTGTAGGATTTTAAAATATGCAAATTGGGTGAGTACCCAATTCCTATTATTTGAATTTTGAGCACCCAGATAGTTTTGCTGTGAAGAAAAAATATTCTTTTCTAGTTGAACATTGTAGTTACCAGTACGTTTTAACCCTCTGTTTAACATTGCAGTATTTTAGAAACAGGAATGCTCCCGCACCTTGTCCCAGCCAAAACGCCGAGTGCTGGCCGCTGTGGGTCAACATTTGTGTACCTCTTGTGTCCATGGCAGTCTTCATCGTTACCTTGTTCGTCGTCTATTGGTGGAAACCAGTCCTACAGAAAGAGGACACGACTGAAGTATGCCTTATCTTTACAAATCCTACAGGTGTTCACCAAAGAATTGGGAATGGGGGAATGGTGAAAGGAGGGGTGGATGGACAAATGTGTAGATAAAGAGGAATAAAAATGAACCATAAAATGGACAATATTATTGTGTTTACATGCCAACTAACATTTGCTCTCCCTGTCTCTTTCTACCGACCTGTCCTCCTAAAACTCACCGATATACAGACAGAAAAATCTTGTGCGTTTGTACACCACGACACACAAAAATAAACATTTCGCGTACTCCATCAATGAAATTTTGCAGCGAAAGTGGAACAACCAAAGAACGTTAATCAGTAACATGTATATTTAAGTCGTGACCAAACTATCTGCTGTCGTGTCAGGTTGCGAATTGCAGGAAAAGTTGTAGTGAATTTAATTATTGTAATGACGCAAGGTACAACCTCATCGTAAGCCATTCCAAGTACAAGTTCCAACATGAACCACTCTTAAATCAGTAGTAACAGAGAAAAACTTCGTCCAGGTCAACGTTTTAAATCGGTGCGCTTTTGGCGCAATGTACACAAATCACAGCAAAGAAAGCCGTTAACTCAGTCTGCTTCGAAGAATGTAAAGGGTTCAAATAATCTTTAAGATCTCCAAAATCATGGAAATACTTGCACTTGAAATTTAAATGTCTTTTATCTTAACGCAATGGCAGAGAAAAAAATGCAAATTGTGTACAGGGATTTGTGGAAACTTCCCTCCCATATGAATATATGACCAAAGTGTTGAAAATTGCAGAGAAATGGGGTTCCATTACTACAATTCCCTCTTTGGTAAACTGTGTCTTTTTCCAAAAACTTCTTCTATGCTACTGCATAGGGGTTATAATCGATGAAGTCTGTAAGAGATTCTTGGTGAAGGCTTTGGCGTTTCGACAGGAGTCCCTCATGAGCCTTGGTTGCATCTCCCATTTCTTCGATAATCGCAAGATACTTATATACAAGATTTTATTCTGCTGATATTGTATATTTATCTGATTTAAGCTATTGTATAGTATAGCTGTTCTATGGAGGCATCGTCCACGTACCCCGGTCCACATATAGTGTTCCCCTGCAAAAGGGGTAGTTATCCGAAATATATTATTATTATTATTATTATTATTATTATTATTATTATTATTATTATTATTATTATTATTATTATTATTATTATTATTATTATTATTATTATCATTATTATATTTCAAATCTTAAGTATACAGCAAATAGTGATGTCAGTCACTCTTCCACTTACATGTTTCTGGTATGATTGAATACTAGGATATATGAGGGAGAAATCCGAATATTTTGATATGTGTTATTTCAGTCACATCAATTTTAACTCTCCAAATTGGTTGAAAATTACGACAGATAGGTAAACTGTTCCAATTTATACTTTTATGTTCGTGGTTTTTGTTTATTTAATGAAACTTTAACCAAAACCACATCGCTAAAATGGTCATATATCACTTTATGTTACAGCATGTTGAAACTTATGCAAGGCTTTAATAGGCTAAACATGTCATTTCCGCATGTACCAATATATATATATATATATATATATATATATATATATATATATATATATATATATATATGTATATGTATATGTATATATATATATGTATATGTATATGTATATGTATATGTATATGTATATGTATATGTATATGTATATGTATATGTATATATATATATATATATATATATATATATATATATATATATATATATATATATATATATATGATAAAAGAGCATTCCATGAACATTGATGCGGGAGCCTAGATGCATGGTTTAAATTTCCAATGATACCGAAATAAAAGATTATGTTCAACTGACTATTTCAGGTTGAGGAAGCGCATGCACCTGAAAAAAGTGACAAAGATGCTCCAGAAAACACTACTTTGTCGCTGTCTTCATCAAGGATATCAACAATACACGTAGAAATGAACTGTGTACAAGCAGATCACAGATCACCGGTCGGTGATAAGGAAGTACACCAACAGAGACATTCACCAGTGGAACACGTTGATGCACGTGCCACTCTGTCATCCTCCGAAATCAAAGCATCGTCTCAGTGTCCAGAGGCTCAGTCTAAATCGCGTGTGAAAAACGGCACACTGCCACGACGCTTCTCGAAAAGCAGTGTCCAAGGTTTTCCGTACGTGAGAGACCATATATTGTGTGCATCCCTTCCGGATTTATCGCAATTGACTACAGAAAGGGAGCTAGTGATGGACCCATACTCTTTAGGATACCAATCGGAACTGAGTGGCAGTGGAAACATGTACTATTATATTTACGAGACCCATATGTGATTATAACCAAGGTCTCGTCATGTGAAATAACGTAAAATATAGGATGGAGGAGAAAGCTCTGGGCTGTGTGTCACAAATGCTCAAAACACAAAAAATGTGATGTAGAGTTCGAATCCCGGGGTTCGAATATATAGGTACATATTACGAGAGGAGGTTTACACCTAATCTGCATGTGGTCTCATACATTTCTTATTTTCGTTAACCATAAGACTATGTTTGTATGCTCCCGAAGCAAAATATTGGATTCAGAGACAGATGTTGGAACGGAAAGGCTCTCGTCTAATTTAGATGATAAATAATCTGTCAGGAAAATCTGGCAGATGTGTTGGTGCATTAATATACTGTCCAGCATATCAGATGGATATGCAGGCTTCCCAGCAAGCAATGAAGGTTGGTCAGCGAATCAGATGAGTGTGTTAATGGACTACCGGGCTTCTCAGCAAATCAGATGGATGTATTAATGGGTTAACAGGCTGTCCAGCAAATAATATAGGTGGTTTTTTTATGGATAAAGCAAATCAGACGACTACATAAACGGGTTAACAAGCTACCCGTGAGATCAAATGTATGTACCAACTTTACAGCCAGGTATCCTGAAACGCGTGATCATGTTAACAATAACACATGCCCATGGCATAAATTGTGTCAGAGAATGTGCTTCAGATGAATCTGATATTTCGACAGAAACTGTTAAAAGAGGCTGGTGTACATCTCACACAAGAGGGAACAGCTCGCTTTGCATCCAACTTGCGATATGCAGTTGAAAAATCTTAAGGTATAAAAAGGCGCCCTGGCCAATAACATTTCATCATGACTGACAAGAAAGTGTATTGATAACAACTTGTTATGATGAGTGGCTCATTGAATCAATGAGTCATAAGCATATATACTCATGGAAATATTTTAGGGAATGCCATATACAAGTGCCTTTTATTCCTTATTGGAATGAGTAGTGGGCAAGATAGGTTCCTAAATATATTACCTGATCAGTTTTGTTTTTGTTTTGAATGTCATGCATCATTGGCTCCCTTTTGTTGTGCCATGCGCACTGATTTCAATGGCCAGGGTGTTGTGTCAAAATTTGTCAGAAAAGTGTGCCACTGGCCAGTGTGAGCACAGACCAACATCGAAACCACACGTAACCGGATAAATGGCAAATTCTGGGACTTTGCGATCGTGCTGACTGGTCCCAAGCAAGGGCTGCTCGAGAGTTCAATGCTTCATGTTCTGTGGTTTCAAGATTAATGTCTAAATACAGGGATGGAGACCTATCCAGTGGTGCTTGCCTGCTTTACAGGCACAACAAACTGATCTGTAGACGTTCACCCATCCCCAAGTTACCATGTATAGGTGACACCGTTATCCATGACTGTCATATGCTGCCTGTGATGCATCGACTGACAAATTTTCTTCACTGACTTGACTTGCTTTTTGTTCTTCATTGTCTGTGATCATTTGGCGCGATCACTGTGCAACAGTGGTCAATTTTGAGTATTGGAGTAAAAAAGTCATGTCATACAAATTTCACTTCATTTTTTACATAACTCCCCAAAGCAGGATTTATCATATATAGCATACCCTAAAATATTTCCATGAGTATAGAAAGTACATATACTTGCAAGCATTATGCACTTTAAGGTGAGAAAATTCACGCCTGCATAATACCATACCATATCACACAACGAGTTACACACCCCCATGAATCGATATTCCTGAACAATTGCAGCTTGGAATGTAAATTGGGTGAAATCACGTACAAACTCAAAGTTAGGTAACCCTGAATTTGAAAGGTAAATAAAACAATTTGACATTGTGTGTCTGACAGAGACACATGCTGGTCCCAAAACAGACATTACAATCCCGGGATACAAAACTTTTCAGGTACATAGACCCCGCACTGTTGGTGTCCACAGACACTCTGGGGGCATAGCAGGACTTGCGAAGAAAGGGCTTCACAAAGGAGTCAAATTTTACGAAGGACCAAATACCGAACTTGTCTGGATTCAATTGTGTAGAAATTACTTTTAGTAAGATTATGATATTTTTGTAAGATGTGACTACATTCCTCCAAAGAATTCCACGTACTATCAGACACATCCATTTGACATACATGATATGCTAGAGACTGAAATAGCTAGGTATGTAGTGCAATTGGCCAAGTCTTGTTGTTAGGAGACTTTAATTCTAGGACTGGAACAGACAACGATCATATTAGTGGAGACAGTCACAGGCATGTACCTGTGGACACTGGTTACATCACTGATGGTAATATAGCACTGAGATCTAATCAAGATCTCAAAATATGAGAATTTGGAAAGAATTGCCACAAATGTGTGTTGCAACTGGTCTCAGAATATTAAATGGTCGAACACTGGGAGATTTAAATGGCAGATGTTATGTTATAAGCCATGGGCCGAAAGCGTTGTAGATTATGCTTTAGCCCACAAACATATTTTTCACAAGATCAGACACTTCACTGTGCATAATTTTGAAGGAGATATGTTGGACCATTGTATAATCTCCTTGCAGCTTCAGGTAAATCAAAGAATGGTACAAAAGAATACAAACTGGAAACTGTCCCCACATAAGTTTAAATGGAATAAGAATAAAAAACAATCTTCGGAAGCATAATGAATGTGCAGAAGTCCTAGCAAGGGTGAAAGATCTCGAAGCTTTTGAGACCACATATAGAAAACTTTGAGTGCAAAAGTGTTCCTGCAGGAAGACAGACACTTTTTATACATTTACTTGAATAAAACGACATGAATCACCTGGGGAAATTATGTTATGAAATAGACCAGTTGAGACAAGAAAACCTGGAGAGCAAACAAAGACGACAGGCTTTTAGATACATAGACCTGGCCCTTTAGTCTGGAGTATATAAAAACTATTTGTTACCTTATTTATTATACTAGATCCTACTGTTTGACTTGTACATATATTTCTTGTGGTGCTGTTTGTTTTTGTTTCTAATTATTCTCTTCAATACGGTGCACGCAGCTAGTTAGCGACACCTCGATGTAGCTACTAGCTGTATGTTTGAGATTGCGTCCAGCGGGCGTTACTTGCAATAAACTTGATTGATTGATTGTAGCACTATAAATTGGTAAATCTGATAATAATAATGCACAGATGCACAAAAAACCCGGGTCATTCGGCGTCAATCAATCTTTACCGTGGAACAAACTTAAGGGCATACCAGATTGTAAGGGCAAACAATTATCAAGATAGGCTATGCATTGTGTGCAGGCTAACAATCCATTTTGTGAATACGAAGTGGAAGGAGTATGACAATAACTGAACAATGGCTTGCTACAACAAATCTTGCGTTCCTTTGGTCGACTGACCTCTTCCCGAGGTCTAGATATGGAGACACTACAAGCTAGAGCGGGTTCTTGTGTCTGACTGAATAAGAACCCACGAAGCACAAAGTGATTTTGTTATTTGGATTTTGGGAATCTTAGAAATTTGCCCACACAAACGTCTACGTCAACAGATCGTCAACAAGGAAAATCTTTTGTATCCATATTTAATTATTCCATTTAAAAATAGGACTTGCAAGGCAGTTTCTTACCATTCGTCACTCAATGCGTTACTCATGTAGAGGGCTCACTCGGTAATGGCTTCGGTGACCGTTCGAAATTGGTCTCATTTGTACGAGAGAAGTTCTGTCTGCACATTAATTGCCCTTGGAGACCAGCGATTATACGATCTCCAAATTGATGTATTTCTATCAGAAAATAGATGTTAATTCTGCTTAATCAAGATAGGAAGGGTTTTCGATGCAAAATGTCGTGAATGTAAACAATGGATTTGAAGTCGGTTAATTATTTCGTAAACACATCCTTTGTAGCAAGTTATAATCCTCAGCTGCAATACTTTCTACGCATGATGCGTTAACCTAATAATGTTGCACGGGAGAGGAAACTATACGACAGATAATCAACACAACAATCGTAAAAAAAACCCCATTATGACGTTATGAACTAACTGCTATTTCTAAATTCGTCTATCCTTGTTTACACTGAAATATTTATCACAGGCTTAACTTTACTGTATTGTTATTTACTATATCAAATCGTTTTCCGTACAGATTGCCACACAACTTTAGAGTGGGCTGAATATTCATGTGGGTACCAGAGTAGAAAATCATGCATTCAGTCTTCTTAGTGTTGTAAGTGATGTCATGAGAGGCAGCAAAATATTCACATTTTGCCAAGAACACTCTCAATCCCTTCACCGATGGACTCAGGATAACCATGTCATCTGCATAGCTGAGATTACTGAAAAAAGTGTCATCAATATTGCAACCAACTCCACTTCTGGTCAGTGCATAATATATTTCATCTATATAGTTAATGAACAAGCGGGGGGGGGGGGGGATGATCTCATCCTGGCGCAGGCCATTGCGCACCTCAAAATAATATGATCTGGCTGCACCCTAACTTGCACAGAAAGACTGAGTTATAAACCATGTCATCAGGAGTCTGACAAGATATGTGGGAACACCACCCCCAAGCAACTTTTTCAACAAGGTCCAGTGATTAACACTATCGAACCCTTTTCTGCCGTCAAGACAACATGCGAACGAATCTTTTGTGATTTTATAATAATGTATTACTTCTTTTAGCATCTAACTAAATACGTTGTAGTTACCAATCATATAAAAACCCGCCAGTACTCTCGGACCTGTATCCACTATCGGGGCAACCTTCTCCGCAGTGGAGCACTTGGCACTCAGCCAATTGCTGACCCTGAATTTACTGCCTCAGGGCGACTTCAGGGTCTGATACCAAACCCGTATTCTGGGGCCTACAACTGGTAACTGTTTGTCGTTGTATTTACATTTTTCAGGTAATGCTCATCCTGGGCAAGTCAAATTATATATTGTACGTCATATTCGTTCGACAAATTAACCTTCCCTTAACACTAATCACACATATATTTTGGATGCTACCTCTTCAAAATATCCAATCGACTTGGCTGCCATTCTGAAAATTGTCAATTCTGCACCAAATGCCAATGGGACGATCTTGCCGAGTGGGGGTGGGAAGAGGGTTATAATATATGAAACCAAAAGCATATATTTTGCAAATATTTCAGAGCATCAATGATATTATGATATATGCTGTGGCCGTGATTCACTTTGATATCCAAATCAAATGTATTTTTGTGAGACTGCCCCGCAATCATTGCATTAATTGCGCAATGTTCAAAATGGCGCTCGCCACCACATGGCGTCGTGTCGCATTTGGATTTGTAAGTAACGATGATAACTGCTTCAGACCCAAACAAGCAGGCAGATTAAAGTTAAGATAGCAAGTCATGTTTTAAAATTACTTTAACGACCGTTTACCCTGGTAGCTCGGAGAACGGACACCTGGAAGCGTACTGAAAACACGTGGCCGCGATTCACTGTGATATTTCATGCCCACAATGCATTGCGCCATATTTAACTTAGCGCTCACATGCATGCCATGCTGGGGTCGTGTTGCATTATGCTAGCTGTTTCAGACACAACCGAGCGGGTAGATTAAAGTTAAGATAGTATGTCATCTTTTACAAATACGTTGACGACCGTTTCCCCACGTGGCTAACTATGCAGTAGCTATGCTTTTTTCCCGGCTCAAGTTAACCGTCCAGACAAGTTGAAATAAAATGTTATGTCTGAGTTGACTTTATTGCAAAATAACGGCACGTTGGCCAGCTTTTCTGTTAACCTGCAACTTGGTTACGGTTGATTAGAACGAAAGTTTTTTTGCGGGTGGTCGTTTGTGGTGGCGATTTTGCTGGTCGTTGGTCGCGTGTTGCAGCTGGTCTAGGCATGGACCATGGTCTGGGGCAGTCCAACTGGAGCATTGGAGCAAAACTTTGCATCGCAGTTCTTAAAAAATGCTGTAGAATTTATCCAAAATAAGTGTTTCTCATGTTAAGAAGTTAAGAAAATCCTCCAGCCCAGGGAATGTAACTTTGCTGCTACAGAGATTTCCAGTTGGACAGCACTGTGGTTGTTCGCGTCAGGTCATTTAATATTGTGAGAGCGCCCCTGCCAAGGAAAACTGGTCGTTTTGACCATGGACCTTCTCTAGCAGGTCCATGTTTTGACCAGGTGTGGACTGGGTCGGTAATTGCAGGTACTATTGTCTTATGACTATACCATGCAGAACCTGCCAGGCTATATCAAAGAGAGTGAATGTAAGAACATTTTCAAAAATACAGTAAAATCATTCTTGATGCAGGATCGAGTGCCATGAGATGGGAGTTCTGGGGAGGGACCGCTTTATATATATATATATATATATATATATATATATATATATATATATATATATATATATATATATATATATATATATATATATATATATATATATATATATATATATATATATATATATAATTTCAGTATCTAAGCGCTATAAAAATTATGCCTTTGGTGCTTATATTTATATATTAATTTATGGAAAATTTAGATCTATCTTTTAATTCATCAATGATTAAAGCATTTCAGCTGCAAACCTGGGCAAAACAACTTAATGTTTTTCTGATTTCATATTTGCTATTTTTATGTTGTGGTCCACCATGAAATAAGCCAAGGCAAGATTCGCTAGGCATTTGGTACTGCCACTTCATGCATCATAGTTAGGGGTGCATTCCGCAATAATATTGCACAATGCTGGCATATGTGTAAATAACATACACAATATCAATCAATCAATCAATCAATATTAAGTGATATAAGTCAAGTACATTTAGGCCTAGTGACTATCTTAATGTATTTTTTCCTCTTGCTTTTGTAGAGAAAATACACAACTTACAAATTGCAGGATAATTTATCTGTTAATTTTTCCTTAATAAATAAACATAATACGTGTCGAAAAATTCCCTAAAGCGTTACATGTATAAATACAAACATTGTTTTATCTTAATTGATAACATGGCGATGGTCTTTTCTAAAATTTATTTTTTAACAATTTTTGCTAATATTCTATCAGTTTTTTGTCCAATCTGAGGGAAAATAGCCAAATCAGTACAATAATGACTAAAATGTGATTTCGTCAACCATGTCAACGTAAGATATTTTTACTCGAAACTCCCCAGAATGCACCATTTTGCATAATCAAATTCGAATTTTTATCGGGGATGGGGGGGGGGGGAGGCCTGGGTCGATTAATATTTATTAGGGAAGGGCGGCTTGAAAGTTCCTTTTTTTGTTGCATTCATTTTAGGGTTAGGCCTTTTTAGTAGGGTCTGTCAGGTTACCGGAACCACACATATAAATTCTTGTTAGGCCTTAGGTAACTTGGACATTTGTTGAAACATGTTTAAAATGGATTTCCTTTCCCCTTATACACATTACCTCTTTTGACGTCAGTTTAATTTGTTACCTGGGCACAGCCGGAGGCACTTGTTATTACTTAAAAAGGCTAATCTCAGCTACCAACATTATCTTATGCACATTTAGTCAATTAAGGTTTTTGAAGGTCCAAATAAAGGTCCTTACCTTTGAAAACATTTAAAACACTTTGCCACAGTATAACTTCTATAGCTGTTTTGAAAGTGAGTGGAATTTCAGGTTTACCACATGTAAAGGATACTATTGGCAGCCATTTTGGAATATGGAAATTAAATATTGACCAAAACAGCAGTTTACTTTAATTTTGATGGGCATGATACGACTATTGGTATGATAATTACAGAATGGAGCAAACTTTTGACATGTTTATATCACTTTTCAGTCTGCAATATGGGCATTTGGCGGCCATTTTGAGTCACGTAATTTTGAACCATTCGGTTTAAACATATTATATAACAGCACAATTGGGAAACAGGGCGGAGCCCTATATAAATCCCTCTTGAACCATTTAAGGGCACAGTCAAAATTGGTATCCACTCAGGTGGTGATCTGGGGACTATAAAGGACACTTCTTGCTGGTAACTTTAGCTGTAACATGCAAATGCCATCTAACTAATTTTAGGCAATCTTTTATAAAGTTGGCTGGCTGACTAACTTGAAAGCTATCAACCTCAGTGGGCTTTTCGAGGGTGATACTTTGGAGCCATCTGCTCAATCAGCACTTTTGAGGAAGCTACCGTGGAAAGTCGTCATTTGTACATGAAGAGGATGCCAGAGACGATTGAAGTCACTATTAAAGATGTGATAAAGATCAAGGTATCTATTTGGAACTATATGGACATCATTTTCAATCCAAAAATGAATGGCAATTTGGTATCCCGTTGTAATCTTACCATTTTTCGAGCAAATTCACAACGGCAAACTTTGTGCTACCATGACTTGGAACACGACTGCCCAGTGAAGGAAAAAAACGGTGTGTGGCGACATGGTTGCTCCACCTTTTTCTGAATACAGAGTCAATTCACTGTGAAAGTAACAACCTGATTAATCTGACAGTGGCGTCTGCATGAAGAATATCTGACAGTACGTCATTTCTGTCATACCTTGGAAGAATCACTAATTGGAGACGGCATTGGCCGTTTTCCAAAGGTCCATCGGCGTCCCCGCCAGTCCCGAGGGGCACAAGGCTAAACGAGTTTGTGACTCCTCTAAGATCACACCAAGAAGTGTAGCCTCCTTTATCATACTGACCTCTATTGGTGTGTAACAGCGTTACAGTGTGTTTGCTTTAGGTCCAACACTTTCTGCACTACCAACTGTTGACACTAAAGACAAATTTCACATGGCAATATATCTACTGTATCTACACATAATTACCTGACAGTCCCATGCAGTATTAAAGCTGTTTCCAATTACAACAAAAGTGCATAATGTAATGACAAAGTATTTTACTTGTCACTTATGACCTGAACGTAAAGGAGATACAACTATCGCTCGTTCACTACTCCGCCTCTCATGTCCATTCACCTAAAGTCCTAGTCCGCATGACACAGCACTCTTATATCATATCAATAAAGATCTTGTTGTGCAATGGGCAATTGCTTCTATTGCCCATGCTTATCAAAATGTATTGATTCTTAATCATAAAACGTATTTGATATCTGTTAATCCGTTCTCCGCATAAGAGCAACTTTTGACCGCATTAATGTTGCCTATGATTTGTTCTGTGATAATTTATTTGCTGGATTACAGAGTACTTATCTATATCTCGAAAATGTATTATCAAATAGTCAGAAACCTTGGATAACAGTGTGCATTTTCAATAAAAGGGCATGTTATATACAACATAACCCAACAGACCTTTTTATGCCGCTATGAAAGCTCGACATAAACATTTAAGAAATTTAATGGGCGCCTTCTTCAGTCGGACCCTAAAAGATTACCTTGAATCAAAATCAACTGAACATGCTTATAATCCTAAGAAAACTCAGAAACTATGTACACGTACATGAGTCCGCAAGTCATAATAATATTATGTCAACCTTTGTTTTGTACCTTCCCTGTTATTCGGTGTCGTCCTCCTCATAACTCAAGTCGTCGTCGTCGTCGTCGTCGTCGTCGTCATCATCATCATCATCATCACTATTTTAGTAAAGGTGTACTGGGGGAACCATGATGCCCTTGTGCCATCTCGCTGCCAATACTGCATTTGTACATTTTCAACTACATGCCTGACACAGTTCAACCATTTCTCTGCTGTCACTTCAGATCAAGATCTTGTTGACAAGAGGCTCCAGATCTTGAAAATTAAATGTGCATTCTGTTTTTTAAGCTGAAGCACCAGAGGAAAAGGAGGAGGCTTGTGAAGAAGAATGAGTTCGTACAATTTCTTTATTTTTTTTCTCCATAGGGTATATGTTTTTCTGTCAACCAGTTTCGCATTTGTGCCCTTTCAGCTGCTATTGTAAGAGCTTTGCTGTCCGGGTGATGCACACTACGGTAAGGGGCGTTGTCCATCACAAACAAGAACTTCACTGGAAGAGCTTGTAAAAGTTGACTCTTGACATACTACAAGAATGTTTCCCCATTCATTTCACTACGATAATTTCGCCCATCCTTTGACTTTGACGAGAATACAAATCACATCCAGGCAAAAATCGGTGCTCATTCCCAGCATGAAGAAAGAACAGCCAGGATCCACTTGCTGCAAGAATATTTTAGCCTTCCCTCTGCTGGCATACACCGATAAAGAGCTGTATATGCGGCATTTAATCCAAGTCTCATACAAAAATACTTGTTCCCATTTGCCCTTTTTTCGGCGTGCTTTTGTGAGATATCTTTTCTGGCTGTTCCAATAATTAGGATTTTTCCACATGGAACTTGTCTTTGTGCATTTAATCGGCCATTTGTATAAACAAAGTGATGCAACAATTCCCATAAAGTTTAGCGACTGATAACCATATCATATTGTTGTTGGAGCCTTATTTTCAATATTTTTTTAAAAATAAATTAATCTCTTGCATAAAACTGTCTCATAACACCTTTGATAACTTTGTGATCAAAGATACCCATTTTTTCTTTCAAGTCGACCTTTTGATACGGTCCCTTCTGGATACGTTGTGTCCTTGCACTGACCCTGAACAATCTTCAACAGGTTTGCGTTTGATATTCGCAATCCATGAGTTGTTCTTCTGGTGTGCTCCTGTGCTGAGTAGAAAACCTTTCCTTGCTGTTCTTCCTCTAGCAAGTATAAAGTTGTACATTTCCATATTAAGAATTTCGCGTCCACAGAGTATCCTCTTTTTGGGCGTATTGACACACCTGTCTGACCAGCCAAGGAAGCGACACTAACAATATATGGTGATGACATTTGTTTATTATGTCAGTCTGTAGCGACACTGACAATATAAGCTGATGACATTTGTTTATTATGTAAGTCTATGAAGTCACAAAAAAGTTTGCCCTGGCTGACCAATACAAGATCAACAGTCTTTGGACGAAAATGACCTGTCTGACATTCTGTGCTCACAGTTCAAAATATTTTCTTGGCTGTTCCTGTTGTTCCCTACATTTGCATTTGAACATTAAATGTTACAGATAAAGATCCGTTGAGAGGTTAACCAGCATCCACTGATACCCTGTAAGAGAAAAGCTCACAGACAAAACTTTTGATATCCAAGCAGTTTAGGCCACATTACCTAAATGAAACATGTTAAAAAAATTATATAAAAAAAACTTTGGAAAACACGAGTGTTAGTAATTTAACTATTCTTGATATGTATTTCTCTGGCCTTGGTTTTTCTCTTTTATTGAGAAAAGAATCACATAAGCTTTCCCCTTAGGAAACTGAATCCACCGAACAAGTGAAGCGTTTTGGGTACATCAGCTTCTAGTCTGAAAAAATCTTTCAAACAAGTACGCACAGTCCAATTCTAACTTTCATACAACTGTACACGTATGTTTGCAGATCTGCATGGTTAGTATAGGACCGTGAGGAGCGTTCAAGTGATACAGGACAATCGGTCTTGTGTCACACTTCAAGAAAATTATACAGACACTTCCACATTAAATAAGTCTTTAAAGCATCATTCACGTTTCGTGTGTGGCTCTTGTTTAAAAAATAAGTCTGCATGACAGCAAATGTGTGGTAAATGTAATTTTAAATCTTTAGCGTTGCGCAAAATGTTGCATGTGGGTGCCTGGACTTCCAATAAGAATCTTTGCAATAAAACTACAGCCTGTACTGTCCGATTCAAGCCTACAGAACCGGTTTAATTTATATCTACAGATATAGTAAAATAGTGATCACAATGAGTGTATTTTCAAGCTTGGCGACTATGTGTAATGCTTCACAAGGCCTTTCACGGACGCTCAGATCTTGAAAACGGCTCCAAAAATTAAAAAAAATTGTAAAACATTACACATAATTTAAACTCTGTCGTGTGCTTTCCGTCTTTCCCTGACTCTTATGTTAAATATATATATATATATATATATATATATATATATATATATATATATATATATATATATATATATATATATATATATATATATATATATATATATATATATGATATATATATATAACGCGAACTCACATTTTTGACACATAGGCCAACAATATTCAAATTGATCCATTTGTATTAGGTCTGCCAAATATTTCAATGTACTTTCGTTAATATGATTGTAATTTCACGTCGATATGGATCATAGCTATCCTGATATATGACTATGGCCACATACGGGACATAGGCATTTGGCCCTGGGTCCAAACAAAAGTAAGAAGAAAACATATCAGCAAATTCATGAAATCTCAGGTCCATAAACATTGCAAAATGGTAAAACTTGTCCTTTGCATAGAATATGTATATCTGTATCGATAACACCTATGATGATTACCATATGCGAAAAGCCAATCTTAAAGTCAGGAATCAAGAAAAAATTTTGTTATTTCAATTTTTCATCTTGTTATGACAAGAAAAAATCTTTTTATTTCAACTTTTTTGCCTGTTAGAGCGAGATAAAATCTTGTTATTTCAAAGTTTTTCTTGTTATAACGAGAGAAATCTTGTTATTTCAACCTTTTTTGTCATATACAGCAATTGGGAGTGCCCCAAGGTAACTGCTAGCTTCTTGCAAAAAGGAGAACGGCATATAAGCATATAAACAGGACGTTTACGTGGCACACATGTTAATGAATGGCCAGTGTTCAAAGTTGACGGGCCATGCAAGAAGAACAGGGTGAAAAGGACCTTTACAGCAGACAAAAGACAGAGGAGCATACTTCTAGATAGTTTAATTTGTATTCATTAAAATTGTAGGTAATACTCACACATGTGCTGGAGAGCTCACATGAACTTTTGAAACAATACTTTTTTGGAAAACGAGAAGACAGAATGTAATCTTGAACCGCCGAAAATAAAAATAGAAAGTGTCTGAAAATGTACAGGGTGGAGAGCCGTGTAAAACCGTGTGTAAAGAAAAAGGAGACAATCTTTTTTTTTTTTTTTTATTCTGAAAGTGCCACAGTATGTAATGGATAAGACGAAAAATAGTGCATACGTCTTTCCAAGCTCAGTACTCAGTTTCACGCCATTCTGGCAAGATGGAAGTTCAACTGACTGCTGCCTAAATGTTAGCGGGTATGTAAACTAGAAGAAAGTTGGAATTCCAAGATCTTTATATCGTTATAACAAGATAAAAAGTTGAAATAACAAGAAAATGTGGTTATAACAAGAAAAAGTTAAAATAGCAAGATTTTCTTTGTAAGAAAAAAGTTGAAAAACAAGTTTTTTCGCGTTATAACAAGGTTAAAAAGTTGACATAACAAGATTACTTTTCTCGTTATAACAAGAAAAAAGTTCAAATAACAAGATTATCGTTATAACAAGAAAAAAATGAAACTACAAAATTTTTTCTCGTCATAACAAGATAAAAAATTAACATAACAAGAATTCTTTTTGTTATAACAAGAAAAAAACGGGGGAAAAAAGACTGGTTGAGACTAATGACCTTCCGTAATATGGAAATTGTATTACAATTATTTTGTTATTTGCGATACTTAGACTTATGTTAGTCCTGTGTATTTTGTGTATATTGAATGTGTGTTTTGTATGTCTTGACAGCCTCCAGATTATTTACACTTTGTATAGCTATGAGCAACCCAGGTCAAATTGATTCATTTACACTACATTACATATTTCGGACCTTAAAGGTTTTTTATGTTGCGTCTAATAACAGCTATATCTGAACCAATAACACCAATAATTAGCACGCAAAAGCTGATGTCAAACGTTACGGTGGTAATTTTGGACCTTGTTCCTTCTAGATATAACGCTTCCGCTGGCATATGCTATATTTCCCATGAAAAAAATATATATGTTGAATGACAAACATATTTAAAAGGTGGAAAATTTTGGGCCATCCACAGTGTTGCATGTACATAATTGTTGCTCCTAATTTTCTTTGATTTTGTTTGAATGTATTGATTTGATATAAAATCCTACATGTAATATTTTGGACGTTTGGTACAAATGGGTGGGTGAGGGTGGGTGAGAGTCGAACGTACCCCTCGAAACCCCGCCCACCCCCACCCGCGGGTCTGTATGAGGATACTTGACAAATCACAACTCAAACAATTCCAGCTATCAAGATGTGCACACAATCAACACGCAAACAGATATATGCAAATCATTTCCATATGAAAGTTAAAGTGTTCTATTTTGACAAAAGTTTGCAGATAGATGCATGATTTTTTTCTGTTTTTGACCATGTGTAGTGCATAACACTATAGAGTCGCCACTAATCGCATATTAGTAAGAAAGGGGCCATTACTGTTTTCAAGATATGTATATTTTTGACGCACACGAACAGATTTGCTAGGCAAATATTTATTTTCTAGTTTTTTGTGGTTATTTATTTAGTTAATTTACTTATTGGTTTTTTTTGTTGTTTTTTTAATTTTTGCCTTGCGTTTTGACATGCAAGAGTTATTTACATGTGTTATTTGTGACCCAGTTTAAGGAGACTCAAGTGCTCGAGGATCTATGGTAAACCAAAGTTCTTGTCATTGAAATTTAAAGAGCCATCGAGTCAGTTATTGATTAAATTCTCTGGGTAAATATACTTTCTAAATATGATCATATCTAAGTGGAAATCAGTACTACATATGTGATGGCAACGTTAACCTGAAAAGGTACTTGGAAGGGCTTGTGAGGTCATTGCGTCGCAGAAAGGTCCGGATATACTGCTCCAGCTGATGCCTCTGCTCGGCTGATATTTATCTTATCATTGCGTGTGAAGCAAGGGGGTCTAGAAAAAGGGACTTGCAAAATACAAGCGCGCGTCTTTTCACTGGTACACGGAAGCAGCGTTCTCTCTTATGATCGGTACAGCATGGGCCAAATTGAAGTAACCACTTGGCATGGGGATCCCGTTCAGACTTCTCTTCCTGACAGCCTATGGCCGCCATGGGTGCGAATTGTTGTGCCACTTGTATCTGTTGCTATCTTCAGTATTACCGTTATTGCAGTGTACATGAAACCCAATCGGTCAAAACCAGATAGTGGGCATGTGGTAAGATATCCGCGATTACTTTTTCTGGGTGCCTGAAATCTTTTCCGTAACATAGTTTGCATAGAAGTTTTTTAACAGTTGGTACGTTGGTGTTTTGTATGTCACTTTCTACCCAGGTCTTGACCTTATATTTGGAATACTTTGGCCATGGACCAATCAACAAGATAGGTCCATGCTTTGGTTCTAGTGGATACCATGTGTCAGTGTGCAAAGCGTTGTGCATTATTATGTCTGGGTACCAACCCATACAGAATTTTTTTCCAAGAATTCTTTTTTCTTTGTTTGTTTGTTTGTTTGTTTGTTTGTTTGTTTGTTTGTTTCTTTCTTTCTTTCTTTCTTTCTTTCTTTCTTTCTTTCGTTCCTTTTTTACGACCAGATTTGTCCGGAGTTTTTCTCGGATCCTACTATTCCGAAAACGAGCAAACTTACCATGGTGACTGAACTACCAGTGAAATTAGGCATCTGACCTGGAATAGTCATGATGTTTAAAAATATGCAAATTAAGGGCAATTCAAATTTTAAAAACTCCATATCTTCCAAACTATTGCAAATAGACACAAATTTTTAACTTACACATGTAGATTTGAGACATCTGTCAATGCACAGTGAACAAAAGTTCTAGAAGTGCAACTAAATGTGGCAAGTTTGAGGCTTTTTAGCTATGTTAATTGTCTGAATATATGCTTGGGGAAGGGGAAAAAGGGGGCACATTGTGTTGAATATAAAATGATTTGTCACACTGGCACAAAATAATTTACACTGTAATCATGAATTATATATAATGTCAAGTCAGATTCACATGTTGAAGTATTTAATAGAACAACCATCACTCAATATTTTTTTTGTAAAAAAAAACCCTCATAATCACCATGCAAACCTTGTTAAGGGAACCCCATGTTTGGGTGCAGTGTGGCTACAACACAGTTCTGCTCACTACTGATTGGCTTCAGGTTTTAGACAGGGTCCACTGAATGTGCAAGCCTGTCTACAGTGCTCTTAAATGAGCCCCATGGAGTCTGCTTTATCACTGGACATGCATGTTTGCGCAGCTGTATATGTGTAGGAAGATGGGAGGCAGGTTGGTCACAGCATTTTCCTACTTGGATAACTGTCAGGCCATTTTTGTATGTGGCTGGTGGCTCAGGGTCCCTATTCAATTGTCAAGGACCCTGGGTCTGCTAAACAGGCATCACATTGAACAGAGACCTACAGGTGATAAATTATTCTGCTATAAAAATTTGAAAGAGGTGATGACTGGGCTCCCTCCCTCCCTCCCTCTCTCTCTCTCTCTCTCTCTCTCTCACACACACACACACACACACACATAATTTGTGCGGAGCTTTTCTTTTCTCAGACACAGTGCAAGCTACAATGTTTAAACTTGGCATGGTAACAGAGCTAGTAGGGAAGTTAACTGAGTTTAAACACAAAATTTTAATGGGCACATACATGTTTGTGAAACCTGCAGTATATGAAAGTTGTAAAATTACACATTATGCCCATAACGGGCATTCAAAATTTTAAAAGTTGAATATCTCCAAAACTATTATAAATGGAGATACCATTCTAACTTCAATTTGTAGGTTTGTGGCAAAGACGCATCCAATGAACTATGAACCAAAGTTATATTAATTTATGCAAAAATTAGGTGAATATGCATAATTTAAATCTAAAATAGCTTCAAAACTATTATAGATAGAGGTGCCATTCCAACTTCAATTTATGGGTTTGTGACAAAGCTGCATCCAATGAACCATAATCCAAAATTGTACAATTTCAATTTATGCAAGTAAGATGAATACAAGAAATTTAAATCTTTGAATAACTTCAAAACTATTATACACAGAGGTGCCATTTTAACTTATATTTGTAGGTATGTGGCAAAGCCGTATCCAATGAATCATTAACCAAAGTTACAAGCTTTTAATTTATGCAAATTAGGCAAATGCACAAAATTAAAGTCGTGAATAGCTTCAAAACTATTGCAGATAGTAATGGCATTCAAACTTCACTTTATAAGTTTGTGACATGGCCACATCCAATAAACCAAGGACCAAAGTTGTAGCATTCTAATTTATCGAAATAAGCGTAATACACAAAATACAGTTTATGTTGAACAATGGCAAAGTGTAGCAATAAACCAAGGACCAAAGTTGTAGCATTGTTATTTATGGAAATTAGCGTAATACACAAAATACAGTTTATGTTGAACAATGGCAAAGTGTAGCATTTCAAACTGTTCTCATTTTGAAGGCACCCAGACAGATTTGCTGTCAAGCAAACCTTCTTTTCTAGTTTTCTTGGTGCTTCATGGAGGTGGCGGGCGTGGGAAGGGGGACTTTTTTTATCATTATGTCTGGGTGCGAACCCAGACATATTTGTTTTTTCAAGAATTCTTTCTTTCTTTCTCTCTTTATGTCTGGGTGCCAACCCAGACATATTGTTTTTCCCCGGATTCACCATATTTGGCACATAGATTCACCTACCAGTGTTGTTGTGCACCTGCGTATTGAACTCATGTTGTTCATAATTATACAATTTAGGGACAATTAACATTTTAAAAGCCTCATATCTTCCAAACTATGACAGATAGAAATACCATTTCTAACTCCAATTCATAGGTTTATGATGGAGCCCTATCCACTGAGCTGTGAAGCAAAGGCGCAAAGACTTCAATTAGTGCAAATTAGGCGCAGATACAAAATTTAACTTATGAATATCTTCAAAAGTGTTATAGAGAGAGATACCAAACCAACTTCAATTTATAGGTTTGTGATACAGGCCCTTTCCATTGAACAGTAAACCGAAGTTGTAGGATTTCAATTTATACAAATTAGGCACATGTACAAATTTATTCTTTTTTCTTTATAACCAAATTTGTCCCGAGTCTTTCTCAGACAGTATTATTACGAAAACTACCAAACTTGCCATGGTGACTGACCTACCAGTAAAATTGTGCGTTTTGTTTGCAATTGTCATGATGTTTAAAATTATGCAAAGTAAAGGCAATTAAAATTTTAGAAGCTCCATATCTTCCAAACTAGTGCAAATAGACACAAAATTTCATTTTGTATGTATTGGTTTATTACACCTGCCAATATAATGGACAGTAAACGAAAGTTGCAAAATTTTAAATTATGCTAATCACGGGCATTGAAAAAAAAAGTCGAATGTCTCCAAAAATATCGCAGATACAGATGTCATTCCAAGTTCAATTCATAGGTTTATGGCAAAGCCGCGTCCAATGAACCATGAACCAAAGTTGTAGGATATTTATTTGTGCAAATTAGGTGAATATGCAAAATTAAAACCTTGAATAGTTTTAAAACTATTATATGTAGAGATGCCATTCCAACTTTAATTTATGGGTTAGTGACATAACCGCATCCAATGAACCATGATCCAAAATGGTACATTTCTATTTTATGCAAATAAGGTGAATACACAAAATCTAAATCTTGAATAACTTCAAAAGTATATTACATGGAAGTGACATTCCAACTTCAATTTGGTTTGCGGCATAACCGCATCCGATGAACCACGAACCAAGTTGCAGGCTTTTAACGCAAATTAGGCAAACACACAAAAATAAAATCTTGAATAGCTTCAAAACTATTATGGATCGTGGTGTCATTCAAATTTCAGTTCGTAAGTTTGTGACATGACCACATCCAATGAATCTAAAACCAAAGTTGTAGCATTTTTATTTATGCAAATCATTCTAAATGATGCAAATTAGGCTAATACACAAAATTTAGATTGTGTTGAACAATGGCAAAGTAAAGCATTTTAAACTGTTCTCATTTAAAAGGAATCCAGATAGATTTTCTGTAAAGCAAATCTTCTTTTCTAATTCTATACTGTATCGGCTTTCAGGCTCTGCTAACTCGTCAGTCAGCTGAATTTGTGAAACCACATCTGTCTGTCCGCTTGTCCCTATGTCAATTATTTTAAATTTTTGACTTCATCTAAAAACGTTGCACGGAATGTTTCGAATTTACACAATGGATGTTTCCCAGATGGTCCCCTACTCCAGTTTGCAGCGAAGAGTCCTAGTCTTTATGATTTTTTTCTGTGTGCGTGCCAAAAGAGAACTACTGGAAAAACAAACTGTCTGGTTGACAACCCAGGCATTCTGTTTTCCATGAGTTCCTCTTTCTTTCTTTCTTTCTTTCTTTCTTTCTTTCTTTCTTTCTTTCTTTCTTTCTCTCTCTCTTTCTTTCTTTCTTTCTTTCTTTCTTTCTTTCTTTCTTTCTTTCTTTCTCTGTCTGTCTCTCTCTCTCTCTCTCTCTCTCTCTCTCTCTCTCTCTCTCTCTCTCTCTCTCTCTCTCTCTCTCTCTCTCTCTCTCTCTCTTTCTTCTTTACGGTCAAATGGTTGCTCAGACACTACCGTACACAGAAACTACAAATTTCACAGAAACATCGCCCTACTAGTGAAATTGTACATCTTTGTACTGAATAGTCGCAGTTTTCAACGTTACGCAAATTAGTTACAATTACAAATTTAAAATCTTTAAATTCCATATATTATTTGAAAACCATTATATGTAGAAACACCAACCTTGGCATGATTATATATCCATTTATAAAGTCTGGCCTTTTATTGTAGAAAGAAATACAGTTTTGAAAATGATGCAAATTGGGGTCATTTGGAAATTTAAATCTTGAATATCTTCAAAAGTGTTATAGGTAGAGGTGCCATTCTAACATCAACATTTGTGAATATGTCTATATTGAGGCTATTTTCGGTCACTTCTTCTTGAAAAACTGACCAGAATAGTTTGAAATTTTATCAGAATGTGAACTGAGTCAAGATGATGACAGTTTGCGAAAATGATGGATACCTGTTGATTATTGACGAAGTTGTGGGATATGAAGCATTAACGCCATGTGTTGGTAAAAGCTTCTATTTTTCAAGTGTATAACACCAATACAGTAAATGTATTGCAACAGTGGGAAAACTGTCACACGGAATGCTGTGTGTTGCATATGAATGTTCCCAAGGTGGACCTACATCAAATTTGTGAAGATGATGGTGCAGTTATGTGTCCTCGGACAGGGGATGCATACAGTGTTTGGTACAATTCAAGCTTGGTTTAAGCATATTTTATTGACGCAGTTAGGAAACAGGGTGGTGCTCTATATTAATCCTTCTTGCACACACAAGAGAGAGAGAGAGAGAGAGAGAGAGAGAGAGAGAGAGAGAGTGAGAGAGAGAGAGAGAGAGAGAGAGAGAGAGAGAGAGAGAGAGAGAGAGAGAGAGAGAGAGAGAAATTATAGATGATGATTGACGACACTTAGGACTGATGCAAAGAAAAACGCTACACTGACAAGGACAGATAGAGTTGCAAACCACACGATTGGAGGAATAACAGAGCACGGTACGTGTTCACAGATAGAGAGAAAGTGGTTGGAGTTGGCCCTCTAAGTATATAACCATGTTCTTGCATACAATATTAAATTTCATATATAATTAAGTGTCAAATCTAGCTGTCTCAATGAACAGCTTTAAAAATATCTTCATTTTCTTAGAAAGTGCAGTTTTTAGACCCAAATAAAACTATTTCGACAGTAAAAGATGCGACAGGCGGGATAAAATTTTGAAGTTCGTCATGAAGAATTTTATACTTCATACTTTCACAAAAATAATGAAAGGTGTCCCGTTCTCCCTACCACAGGCAAACCCCGGAGAGTCCACCACACCGTTATTGAACAAATTTGCCCGAAGTATAGTACATGTCATTCGCAAGCGTGCATGAAGGATTGTCACTCTCCTCTTCCTCAGATGATGTAATTTGTTACATTTCTTTGTGTTCGTATCGAGCCTGGTTTTGAGCTCATCGACACTTTCATGATTTCATTCATGAACAGCTAGGCTGTTCCAAAGTTTGACTGTGGACAGGAAAAAGGATACATCAAAGAGATTGGTTCGAGTGCGTACCAAAGGAAAATTTCAATTTGATCGTACATCTTAACAATTTCTTTCATGAACATAGTTCGTGAGTAAATTTTGTCAATAAAAGGGAGTCAATCCATGCACAACTTTATAAAGTAAAGTTAATTTACTTTTGGTTCGGCGTTCCGATAATTTTTCTGAACCTGCCTCTTCATAGATCAGTTGGTGCTTGGTACCTCTAGTATCACCTGTTATAACTCGTGCTTGCTGCACATTCTCTAATCGTTCAGACTCCGATATGAGGTAAATCCATCCAGGACAGCAGATCCATATTCAAGAATAGGGCGAATGAAAGATAGATACCAGATTTCCAGGGATTTTCTACTGAGACGCATTTGTCAACGTTTCAAAATATTAGCCATTTTCGTGTTTTTATTAGTAATTTCGGTTAGGTGACTGGTCAAGTCTGATCGCAGTGTAAGTCCAAGATATTTGTGTTCAGTTTCATTTTGCAAGGTTTGATCCATGAGTACAAGATCTGGTGTGTTTGAAATATTCTCCTACTCGTAATAATCATAGATTTAGCCTTTGATGGATTGAATACAACCAGCCACTGTTGAGCCCATGTCTCGATTTCTTGCAAATCAGAAGCCGCTGCGGCAGGAGGCTCATTTACAGTTATGAATAAGGTGATGTCGTCTGCAAATAATCTTATGGGTGATCGTACTACATTTACTATATCATTTCTGAAAATCAAAAACAATAAAAGACCCAACACAGAGCCCTTGGGGAACACCTGCCTCGACTCGGCCCCAAGAAGAAGTGCCACCCCGGATAGCTACTCATTGAAGATGGTTATTCAGGTAGTCGTTAAACCACATTAATAATGGTCCAGTGATCCTAGCTTTTTCCAGTTTATGTAACAGCATAGGATGGTGCAATCTGTCACAAGCTTTAGAGATGTCTCAGAATACTATTTTGACCTCTTGTTTGCAAATCAACAGCTTGAAAAAAATGACGGTATAAGAATACCAGTTGACAGTATCGTCACCAGGTGTGAAATCGGACTGACAGTCGGAAATCGCCCGTTTTTCACGGAAGAAGTTGAAAACATGTTTGAAAACGATTCGTTCAAAGACTTTGGCCACACAGCTTAAATAGGTCAGTAATTGCTAAAGTCAATTCTAGCTTTTTAATTAATTAAGTCTTTAGTCAATTCTAGCTTTGCCTTTGTAATAAAATAATTAAGTTGTTTATTTATCTATCTGACATATTGGCTTATATCTTGGTAATGGTGGATACTAGGCCTCTGGTTACTTGTGAACACTAACAGGAAAGTGCCTATAGGGTTTCGTTTGGTGTTGTTAATCTTGACCTTGAGTGACCTTGAAAGGTCAAGTTGACATACTGGCTTATAGCTGAGTAATATCAAACTTTTGGTCACCTATTAGTAAGCAGTCAGCACATGTATAGAGCAGTAAAGTCTGCATTTGCAGAAGCAGCATATTTCAGTCAGCAAAGCACAGGATAAGGCCTAAAAAAAATAGTATGTTTCCGGTTTCCCGACCTACCTGCCTCAGAACCCCCCGACCTCAACTTTTTTACGTGGTCCGGCAAAAAAAAAAAAAGTACCCGACCTGCCTGTCTTCCCGCAAACCAGCTCCCGGAATATTTACATTAAATAGAAATTATCAGATGTTTCGGAAGTATGATGTTGTTGAAGTATTAATCGCACAGATCTATCTCGTGATGAATCAGAAAATCGAACTTCGTATGGAACTTCGGAGGTAAGAAGAGACTGATCGCGAGACATGACCGAGATTAAAACCTTTTGAGGCCGTGGTCAGGGAGCGCAGTGGAAGAACCGACTGTCAACTCCTAGCACTCTGCTCTGGGCAGTTTTGGGATCTGGCACAGCCAGGTACTGAGCCTTTTGTGTGTGTGTGTGTGTGCGCCTCGCCTGATGCCAGCTTCCATCACCCGCGTCATTACGCCATAACACACACAAAAGCGACCCTCATTGCTTATATTTACATTTCCCTCTCATTTTTTCTGCTCAATTACACCCAATTTAGAAACTTAATACACAGAATTGAGAGAAATGATCAAAAACTGATCTACCGAGCACGTTCAAGTGTTAAGTTCCGGAAAACCAGGTAGGTGTGGCTTATTGGAATGTGGGCGGGACACCTGTGTTATGGTTCCATGACACACAAGGCTAATGTGTTATGGTCTCATAACACACCAGGCTCTCTCCTATACTTGCAATGTTAAAAGTTAGATTGAATGTAAATATTGTTTAATAAAAGCTTAATTAGCGTACAAATGTTACAAATTAGCAGAATACTTCATCGCAACGATGCAACGTTTGTTCATCATGACACACGATGGCGGGGAAGACTGACTGATTTTGGAACATTCGTCACTAGTTTTTCGGGTCTTTTCGATTAATATTTTCAGCATATAAATAGGTTATGGCCGGTTAGGATAGGCTGTTTCAAGAAGTAAACAAGATGAACGAGTAAATCTGTTGTGTTATGCTCGGTGCTGTGGGACTGCGAGGCCGACGGACGTGGTGAGGCACTAGAGGGAAACCACGCTTCCACCGTCTGTGCGGTGAAGAAAGTGCACAAATGGGAGTACGGTAGTCCTCTGTCAGTCTTGCAATTTTTTTTTCAGTCCTGCATTGATGTGCATCCAAACCCCGGACAAAACGACCCCTCTGCAAAAAATTATTTAAAACTATGCCACTCAAACGCCCATAGTATTAAGAGTTCGGGCAAACTTGATGAACTTCAATTATTAGCGCAAGTCGAAAATTTTGATGTTATCACTTTATCAGATACTTGGCTTGATGCGAATTTTCCTGATCAACTCCTCCATATTGACAATTTTCAACCCCCTTTTAGAAGAGACCGTCCTACAGGACGAGGAGGAGGAGTCCTTACATATGTTTCTGCTTCGTTACCTTGTCGAAGGCGCACCGATCTAGAGGATCTGAACTCAGAGTGCATCTGGATTGAGATTACAACAAAACGTGGGGTTCTACTGATTGGAAATTATTATCGACCCCCCGGCCAGCCTGCTCAAATACGGGATGCCTTTCTCGAAGCTTTGAATACATCAATTTCTATAGCGCTTGAAAGTAACCCACACTCTCTCCTTATTACTGGCGATTTTAACGATAGATGCTCAGACTGGAATTCACCACATCAGGATAGTGACCTTGGCTTAGCGCTTTTCAACCTGCTTCTTCAACACAACCTCTATCAGCTTATACAGGAACCTACAAGAACCACCGAATACTCAGAAAACCTGCTTGATCTTATTATCACTGACTCTCCTGGCCTGGTACTCAACAGTGGTGTCCTCACTCCTCTGTCAAATTCTGACCATGCGATCGTTTTCTGCTCTCTCTCACTATCACACTTTAAAGACCGCCCGCTCAAACGTCATGTTTGGGATTACAATAAAGCCAATTTCACTGAACTTAATTCTACTCTCTTAACAGCACCTTGGAACACAGCCCATGAAGTCTATGATAACCTTGACGACATTGTTTCATACTGGTCAGAATTGCTTCTCTCCACTGCCAAGGAATTTATACCCTTTAGAGAAGTCACCATAAGACCTTCAGACAAGCCTTGGATTACTACCGAGATAAAAAAAGCTTATTCGTTTCCGCAATCGGGCATGGAAGCGTTTTAAGAATATAGCTAACCTGCCACGACCCTATACACTCGAGGTTTCCATGATGGTCGAGACGTTTTACCAGTTCTACAAGAAGTCACGTAACCATGTCCTTAACAAAATTCGAAAATCGACACGTTCTTACTTTAATAAATTACGTTCTAAACTGGACGATAACGAAATAAATCCAAAACAATGGTGGAGCTTATCTAAGTCTGTCTTGGGATCTAAAATCCACCAGGGGATTCCACCAATAATTGAAAACGACCAAATTATATCCTGCAATGCAAAAAAATGTGATATTTTTAATAACTATTTTGCAAGTCAGTGCACAAATTCTTCTGACATTGACTCCCCACCATTGCCTGAATTTAGTCACCGCACCGAGTCTAGACTAACTGAAATCACTTTTTGTGAGCAGGACGTTTTGAAAGTATTATTGTCTCTAAGACTTACTTCTGCAACAGGGCCTGACAATATTGGCAACATCCTTCTAAAAAATACTGCTCACTCCATCTGTAATCCTCTCACAAAAATATTTAAACTTTCTCTTAACCAAGCCTACTTTCCCTTGTCCTGGAAACGTTCAAATATTTGTCCTGTCTTCAAAAAATCTAACAGACAAATAAAAAGTAACTATAGGCCAATATCCTTACTCTGTAATGTTTCTAAAGTCTTTGAACGCATAATGTTTAATGCCCTCTATGAATATTTAACTGCAAACGATCTCCTCACACACAAAAATTCAGGTTTCAAGGCAGGCGACTCAACAATCAATCAACTTGTCTACCTACTTCATATTATATATAACGGTCTAGAGTTATCAAAAGAGGCCAGAATGGTATTTCTTGACGTCTCTAAGGCTTTCGACAAGGTATGGCACCCTGGACTCCTCCTCAAACTCAAGCAGCTTGGCATATCGGATCATCTTGTTACCTGGGTTGAAAGTTATCTATCTAATCGCCTCCAAAGAGTTACTATTCATGGTCAATCTTCTGCCTGGCTTCCTATCCAGGCTGGAGTGCCTCAGGGATCTATCCTTGGGCCCCTCCTTTTCTTGGTTTATGTAAATGACCTAGTGGACAATCTCACGTGCGAAGTGAGATTGTTCGCTGATGATACTAGCATACTCGAAATTGTCAATAACCCTGTTCAATCCTCACGCCACCTGAACACCAATCTGTCTCTAATACATTACTGGGGCAGGCTATGGCGAGTGTTATTCAATGCCACCAAATCACCATCTGTTATATTTTCTGTGAAACGAGTGAAACCTCATCATCCGCCAGTTTTCTTGCGTGGGTCTCCGATTCCTGAGGCAGACATTCATACACATCTCGGAATCACTTTGAGTGGTGACTTATCTTGGCAAGCCCATATCACACGGATTACCAATAAAGCTGGTCAAAGAATTTCCTTACTGCGTAGGTTCAAGTATAAACTGTCACGCAAATCCCTGGTCAAACTATATTGTTCTATGATCCGTCCAATCCTTGAGTACGGCTGTGTTTTATTCGACAACTGTGGTAAAGTCCTGTCTGATCGATTGGAATCGATTCAGTATAATGCCGCTAAAATTTGTACAGGTGCCTTGAAACACACATCACATGTTAATTTACTTCGTGAACTTGGCTGGTCAACTCTTGCAGACAGACGTAAATACTTTAAGCTTGTCCTCTTTTACAAAATGTACCACAAACTGACTCCTTATCTATCTAATCTAGTACCCCCTCCTCCTGCTGGTCGTGCTCTCCGACATTCAATGTCGGTGCGCCCCATTAGATGTAGAACATCGCGTCTGTCTAACTCTTTCCTCCCAGATGCTATCAAACAGTGGAATAACCTGCCTGCCGACATCAGAGATTCGCTTTCTCTACATATATTCAAATCGAAACTTAAAGCTACTCTTTTAGCCACAGACACTGTTCCCGAGTTCTATCTCCATGGTGACAGATTTGCTAATATTTGCCACACGCAATTACGCCTAGGATTCTCTAGACTAAACTCCCACCTTCACAAAATTAACATCCTTCCTGACCCATCCTGTGCCTGTTCTTATCCCACTGAAGACTCCAAGCATTTTCTACTCTTCTGTCCCAATTACATCGTTCCGAGAAACAGATTACTGAATACTGTTATTCCTTTGATTGCTCCGGGGGTTAGCCCGCATCTTATAATTCATATTGGTAGTGATAGGTTAGTTGAAATATTTCTCGGTGGCAGTAACGAGCTTTCGAGCTGCCTGAATATCCAGATCTGTGATGCTCTCCATCAGTACATTATTGATACCAGGCGCTTTAACGACTAAATGTTTCCATTACTGTTACTGTAGTATTCATCGGTTGGACTATGCAAATTTATTTGTATCATACCTTTTTTCTTTAATGGATAAATAGGGAACTCAATTCATATTGGTTTAACTTGTATCTGAAATGTAATCAAACTTTGATATTCGTACAGAGTTTACATAGATATAATTCATTGGTAACATTTGTTCTGTCATGTGTGTCTTGTATATACTTACTGTGTGTCTCCATGTTCTGGAGAACCCATGTATTAGTCATTTCGATGTACTATAGGGCTATCCAGACTAAATAAATACGTTTAAACTAAACTTTTAAGCGACCACCCCTAGCGCAGACCAAAAAACGGTTGTGTAATGCAGGTGGTCTCTTATGTGAGGAACGCCACATTCACGACCTCAACAGCTGAAATCCTGGGCGACCTTTCCCTGGTTGTAGCTAAGTACGCAAATTTCTGCTACCACCAGTTCATCATGATCGATTACATGAGCTTCAAAAAGAAATCACCATTTATTAAATTTGTCAATAATACAACCCTTAAAATCGTTATTTCAATAAAGATCACCTGTCTGGGTGCTGAAAGATGTGTTTCGTAACTTGGAAATATTTGCCGGTTATGAGTTTTGTTTTTTTCACCTTTAAGCTCAATGGGCCTGTTGCATCACCCGGTACGGAGCTTTGGCTTGCGGAGTAATGAGCTTAAACTGTCGTAAAATTGTTTTGATGGCATGACTCATTGTCTTAACTTTATTCTACACGTTCGATGGAGCCTAACCCACCGTAATTCATAAGTTACTGACCAAAATTATATTCCGCATTTTCCCACAGCCACCACGTGTATTTTGCGCGCCATGTTCACCTCAATCTGAACCATGGGTAAAAATCAGGGAGGTGTATGAGAGACATCCACCTCCCTGGTAAAATAGATCGACCCACTTCGTTAGTGTCGGCAGGGAGGTGTACTCCTCCCTGGTGTCGGTAGCTTAGCCATAGTCATAGAGACAAGCACGTGTTTGATCGGGGTTTTGATCCAGCGAAAGTTATCATGTTCATTTTATAGAATATACTATGATAAGACATCGTTCAATTAGAAATGAGAACACTAAATAATCATTCTGTGGCTTTGCGCTCATCTGCCACCGTTAGGTTAGGTTTTGCATGCAAAAAAGTAATGACCACGTGGGTTGTTGATCTCCGGGAAAACGATGAAGATTTTTCCGGAAATTTCCGCAGAGCGTCGGCAACTTTGTCGTGCATTTGGCTTTGAAGCATTTCAAGATGGATGATGTGAACGATCATGAGTGCGAGCAAAGAGGCATTATACCTCTATGGTGCGAGCGATCAAGTTCCATTGCTCACAAGTAAATTTCTGCCGAACATTATGAAGTTTAGTTCAGAAAACATAATATCTCAGCATGTAAAGAAAGAAATCTAGTGGTCGAAATCCTCTTAGATCCGTTATGGAGAGGCCCCATACATGCGGAGTATGCCACATTCACTGCCGTTGTAAAAATGTAAATAAATGGAAAGATCCTGCGCTCGTAAGAATTTGAAATAGGGAGGAATAAATACAGATTGATCAAATTAGAAACTTGTTTAGGGAAATTTACTGTAGAAAGAAATCCTTTATTTTTTGCACTAAATAACTTCGGCAAGAATCATGCCAATTTTATTACAATGGGGGAATTTCGTGCATGTATTTTGTTGGCCGACTTGAGGCGTGGTTGCCGGGTATGGCTCAAATATGTGTTAGGTGGTCGCAAAATCTGTTCATTTTGCATGGTCGCTGGTTGCGTTTAACAGGTGGACATAAGAGGTAAATTAAAGAAAAACAACTTTTTTTGGCCAAATGTGGTCGTTCAAACCAGGTGGTCGCTCATAGGAGGGGTCGTTCAAGACAGGGAGAGACCCATATTATATGGGTTAGGACCATGATCATGGATGCTATAGCCGTATCGGTACATTTCAGTCAATTTGCGTATACAATGTTGGCAAATTCCTCGCAAGAAACGGTGTTCTTAATTCAAATTCAAATGAAAAATAAATTTCAAATTAGAAATTGGTCTCCCTGTAGTCATAGATCGTCGAGGCCTCGATTTTTTGTTTTATTTTTGTCATGATTATGTTTTCTTTTCTATTTTTAACGTCTCCAGAACCGTCACTCAGATTAAGCTGAAACTTGGTGGATATGTTCCTTATGGAAGGGTCAAACAAAGTTGTTCACTAAGTGGCACTGCTGCGGATTCCTGAACTTTAACAGTGTTTTCAATTTGGGCATTTATCGGTCAATGCAGCTTTCCTAGTGATAACTATGTTTGTCAATGCGCATTCTAATGCTAATTCACAATTTTTTGACTTCTTCTCCGTAACCGTCAGCCAGATTGACTTCAAACTTGGTGGCAATGCACCTTGGATGGGTTTCTACCATGTTTAAACAAATAATCATGCTCCAGTGATTTTTTTTATTTTTAAGGATTTTTTTCGTTGTTTTTTTTTGGGGGGGGGGCAAATCTTACAAAATCTTCTCCACAACTGCTCACCCAATTTCTTTGATATTACATTAGAATACTCCTAGGGACTCCTAGCTCTTAATTTGTTCACCAGGTGACGCTGCAATTTTGTTTCCAATTTTTTTTTATGAATTTTTGTGTGTTTTTGTAACTTGTGACTTCTTCTCCAGAGCCGTCTCTCAGATTAAGTTGAAACTTTGTGGATATGTTTCTTGTCAAAAGGGTGAAGCAAAGACGTTCACTAGGTAGCACTGCTGTGGATTCTTGATGTTCAACGATTAAAAACAAAAATCAAAATCGGGTACTTGGATATTCTAATGGTAATTCACATTTTGGACTTGTCTGAAGAAACCGTCTGTCAGATTTACTTCAAACTTGGTGACAATGTACCTTGGGTGGGTCTCTACCAAGTTTGTTCAAATGGCTATGCTCCAGTGACTTTTGAATTTTTTATGATTTAAAAAAAAAAATCTTTAACAAAGTTTTAATAGGGAAGTTTAACATGCGAATTTCTTATAATGGTTATAACTTAAATAATTTTAACTAGATTTGTGACAAACTTGGTGGGGATGTACCTTGCATAAGTGTCTACCTATTTTGTGCAAATGGTCATGCTCCAGTGATGTTTGGACTTTAACCTCACAGGACAACTGACATAAAATTTACTGTTCACTTGTTACAAGAGATCTGTTTTGAGTTAGGACTTTGATGCTGCACATGTTAATGTTTCTCTATGAAAGTCATGCTTAGACAGTACATGAGTGACCTTGACCTCGTTTGTGGTGTCACAGTGCAACAGACATCAATTTTACTCTTCACTATTACTTGTGAACTACTTGAACTGGAACTTTGATGCTGCACATGTTAGTGTTCTTCTATAAAGGTCATACTTTTCAACTCGGTATATAGGTGACCTTAATCCTATCCCAAGTTCACAGTGCTGCAAGTGTGATGAATGTATAGGTCAGCTGAGCATGGGCTGTTCACATACCCCTGCTCAAGTCAATGGGCATTTTAATGCTGGTTCATAGTTTTTATTTCCTCTGCGAAGCTGTCTTTCAGATTGACTTCAAACTTGATGGCAATGTACCTTGGGTGAGTCTCTAGCAGATTTGTTCATATGGTCACGGCCCCTTGATTTTTGGATTTTTTTATGATTTTGTTGGTTCTTTTTAGGGGCAAATCTTCAAAAATCTTCTCCTCTGAAACTGCTCACTCCATTGCTTTGATATAACACAGGAACACTCCTAGGGAGTCCTGGTTCTGAATTGTTCACCAAGTAGCGCTGCGATTTTTTTTTTCTAATTTTTTTTTGGGGGGGGGGCTTTCTTGTGTGTTACTGCTATTTTCGACCTTTTCTATAGAACTGTCACTCAGATTAAGCTGAAACTTGGTGGATAGGTTCTTTGTGGAAGGATCAAACGAACAGTTCACTATGTGGCAATGCTGTGGATTACTGATTTTTAACGACGTTTTCAATTTGGGTACTTACCAGTAAATGCACCTTTCCAATTGATTACTGTGTAAGTCAATGGGCATTTTAATGCATATTCACATTTTGACCCATCTATGCAAAACCGTCATTCAGATTGACTTTAATCTTGGTGGCAATGAACCTTGGTTGGGGTCTCTAGCAGATTTGTTTAAATGGACACGCTCCATTGATTTTTAGATTTCTTTGTTCTTTTGGGGGCAATTCTTAAAAAATGGCAAGGTGTATGTACATGTCAGCTGAGCACAGGACTGTCACAGTCCTCTTGTTTTATATACTAGTTAAAGCAGAAGCAAAGATCCGGCTGTTATTTTTATAAATTACATTCAACAAAATGTGTTTGTTATACCTGAACAATCTTTCCTTCAATTATTTCAACTTGATCAACAGCCCTACAGGCCTAGATATGCTTTGCCTTTGCCACCAGGCCTTGTTATAAATTTATTTTTATGTATGTTTTTTACTTTTATTCATTTTTCCCTGCAGGACCGAAAAGTTCGTTTTGCCCGGCAGCCTCACGCTCCTTACGTTGAGAAAGATAAGAGTTGGGACCTTACAACAAAGGTGACTTTGTTGTCGCCCAATGACATCACGGACTCAAAATACAGTACACCACGTGGGATATTAAAGCAGGCCGAGGTGACGCAACCGAAAGTACATGGTCAGTCAACAGCAGATCCGCATGAAGAATATGAATTAGAATCAGAGATCTGTGGTATTTTACGACATGCACATATGGATCATCGTAATGAACAGGGCCGACCAGAGCCTTCATCAACAGAAGCTTGTGAGGCAGCGCCAGCAGTGCGGCTGCATGTGAATGAACCTAACCCAAACGTCTCATCAGATATATGACTTGAATCAGATTCAGATTCAGATTCATATTATTCGACATGGAAGTGAATACATTGTACACATTTTGCTAATTGCGCTAAAACATATATGACAAAAAACAAGATAGATAATAGTGAGAATGGAATTACCATACACAAATTGTAGTCAGGATGACCCTGCTAAGGATGATAAACATCCACTTCCGCAAGGGCCACCTAGGAAAAGTTGCCTTGTATGTTACACCTAGTTTCAACAGAGGTTCGGTCCATTACAAAGAGAATCAAAGACAAAGAACTCCGGCATTAATATACAAGATTTCAGGAATGATTATGAAGTGTTATTACAGACAAAGCAATCAACAATGGAGCAAGTTTCAGAATATTGGTTTATATAATATGTTTTAATATATCCAGAGAATCCAGAGAAAGAGTGTGTATGAATTTTTCCTGTTATGTGTAAGGGTGTATCAGAGAGTAATTGGGGGACATGGTGCCGTATGCACTTTTCGGTGGATACATGTTGGGGGGTGGCATTGTGAGGAGTGTTGCGATGTCTCGTGGAATATGGGAGAGTAACAGGTAAGGCTGAGAACATGTTATTAAAGTAGCCAGGTAATTCGTTTTTAGTATATCTATAGTAAATTTTAAAGCTGAAATAAGTCAGGCATTTTTAAAACCTTTAAGTCCCTAAATAAGGGCTCAGTATGTGCATAATAATGTGTAGAACATATTAAACGAATAGTTGATTTCTGAAGTTTAAATATGCGATCATAGGAATAACCCCAAGCCAACATAGAGTAATTAATATGTGGCAGAAACAGAGAATTGTAAATTAAAAGTAGTGTATTTCTAGGAAGCAGATGATGATAATGCACAGATGCGCAACCCCCCCCCCCCCCGTCATTCCGCGTGATTAATCTTTACCGTGAAACAAACTTAAGGGCATACCAGATTGTTAGGGCAAACAATTATCAAGATAGGCTATGCATTGTGTGCAGGCTAACAATCCATTTTGTGAATACGAAGTCGAAGGCGTATGATAATAACTGAACAATGGCTTGCTACAACAAATCTTGCGTTCATTTGGTCCATTGACGTCTTCCCGAGGTTCAGATATTGAGACACAACAAGCTAGAGTGGGTTCTTGTGTCTGACTGAATAAGAACCCAAGAAGCACAAAGTGATTTTACTATTTTGGAGTCTTAGAAATTCGCTCACACAAACATCTACGGCAACAGATTTTCAACAAGGAAAATCTTTTGAATCCATATTAAATTATTCCATTTAAAAATGGGACTTGCAAGGCACTTTATTACAATTCGTCATTCAATGCGTTACTCATGTAGAGGGCTCACTCGGGAATGGCTTCGGTGACCGTTCGAAATTGGTCTCATTTGTACGAGAGAAGTTCTGTCTGCACATTAGTTGCCCTTGGAGACCAGGGATTATACGATCTCCAAATTGATGTATTTATATCAGAAAATAGACGTTAATTCTGGTTGATCAAGATAGGAAGGGTTTTGGATGCAATATGTCGTGAATGTAAACAATGGATTTAAAGACGGTTAATTATTTCGTAAACACATCCTTTGTAGCAAGTTATGATCCTCGGCTGCAATACTTTCTACGAATAATGCGTGAATCTAATAATGTTGCATGGGTGTGGAAACTATACGGCAGATAATCGACAAAACAATCGTAAAAATACATTGTGACGTTATGAACTAACTGCTATTTCTAAATTCGTCTATCCTTGTTTACTCTGAAATATTTATCACAGGCTTAACTTTACTGTATTTTTTTTTACTATACCAAATCGTTTTCCGTACAGATTAGTATAATAATTGGAGCAAAATGGATAAAGAAAAGAAGAGAGTACAAAATGCTTAAAAATGTTTTGTATGTTTTTGTTTCAGGTTTTTAGCTCTGCTGACCATAGGTCACAGAGCTTATGCGATCACTCATATCTGTCAGTCCGTCCATAAACTTTCGTTTGTGAGCAGGGGACAAGCCACAATTTTCAAGATAACCCCATATAACTTTCGGGACTTATCAAAAACACAAAAATCTAGGTCCAGTACGATATTTGAGGCGCCACCTACAGTATTAGGTTATATAGGGGCTAAAATGTGAAAACCCTGTGATCACAATAGCACCCTGAATGTTGATTGTTGAATGTTTATTGCCACATATCATAACAATACATCAAAATAAAAAATAAATACAAAATTGTCATATTACAAAATCGTTAGAACACATATGAGTAATTTAGTATATAATCTGTGGCAGGGACATAAGAAACCTTTACAGGCTAATGGGTCACTACCACAATAAAGTCTATAAAATCAGCTCTGCAAAAACATTATAAAAAGTAATCAAACAGTTTTACAATGCACCTGTACATGATACCAAGTGGAAAAAATACATTTATATAAATATCTTTTACAATCCTTTACGTAATATTCTTTGTTGTATTTCATAACAAGTGGTAAAAAACACGGACTAATGTTTATTGACAATCCTTTACGTAATGTTCTGAGTTGTTTGCAAATATATATATATATATATATATATATATATATATATATATATATATATATATATATATATATATATATATATATATATATATATATATATATATGAATAAATTGTTATTGGGGATGTCTTTTAGAAATCCTGGTATATTGTTCCAAACTGAAGGTCCGTGACATTTTATGCTAAATTTTGACCTATTGTATTTGACGGTTTTTACATGATATTTGTGTTTTTGTCTTTTATTATGTGTATGTATCCCTGTATTTAATGTGAGAAAATTATGGAAGATTATTGGAAACTTGTTAGTCTTATGCTTATGCATGAATATACCTGTAAGATGAACCTTAATTTTTGGAAAGGGTATAATGAATCTGCCTTGGCGCAACTAGATACACTCCACGTGTCTTACTTCTCGAAGAGCTTGAATGGCAAACTCTGGCAAACCGGAGGAAATACTTTAAACTTATTCTTTTCTTTAAAATGTACAATAGGTTAACTCCACAATACCTACATGATCTCGTTCCTCGTTCGGCGATTCATTTCTCCCGTCTGCTATCAAATTATGGAATAACCTCCCGGTTGATGCTCGTCTCACCAATTCCCTGCCGCAGTTTAAATCTAAATTAAATCTATTACTCTTAAGTGTTGACAAAAAGCCCACATACTTTAAACATGGAAGTCGTTTTCTGAACATATGCCACACGCAGCTACGTCTTAACTTCTCTGTTTTAAATGCCCATCTACATCATGTCAATATCCTTCCAGCCTCAACGTGTGCATGCTCTCATACCACTGAAGATACGAAACATTACCTTTTGTTCTGCCCCAAGTTCACTGTGCAAAGGGTCCGTCTACTGAACACTGTGTGTCACTTACTCGCTCCAGGTGTAAATCCGACTTTAATAGTTCAGTGCTGTGGTGACATTTTACTAAATATTCTCTTGAAAGGTAGTGAGGACTTGCCAGACACTGATAATGTATTCATCTTTGAGGCTGTTCAGACATTCTTATCAGAATCTAGACGTTTCATCTACTAATTTAGTATATGATCTAATTATAAGTCTCCACTATCTGGCATCAATTGTATTATTGGTGTACAAGCCGTGAATTTAGTCTTCTGTTCTCGTCCAGTGTGTATTGTATATATTCCTGTGCGTCCTTTTATGTACTGGAGAGCCTCCAGATTAGTCTTTGTGTACTATTAGGCAATCCAGAGAAAATAAATATGTTTATACTATAATATTATATTAGGGATTTGAATAATGGAAAACTATGGGATTGAGGATGGGAGAAAGATATTATGATGATTCTATTCTTTTGGAGACGTTCTAATATTTTTTAATTTGAAGGGTAAGTAGATGACCATAATATGTTGCAATAAGTAAAATATGGATAGGCAGATGTGTAATAGAGATTAACTAAAGTTTTTGTACATAAAGAAAGTCTTGCTTTAACCATAATTCCAACGACTTTTGCTATTGTTTTTGGTAGTGTATTCAATATGTCGTTTTCAGTTAAGATTTTCGTCAATTAGCACACCTAAAAATTTTGTTACAATAATCTGCTCTATTTTGTTATCTTCAATCCAAATTTTGAAATTGATCATTTTTAAATTTTGATTTGCTGAATGAATGGAAAAACATATAATTGGTTTTTCTTAAGTTTACAGATAATTGGTTCACTTTGAACCATTGTGATATTTTCTCCATTTCATTGTTTAATATATGATTTTCTTGTTTAGGATTTTCCCATGTAATAAGAAAGGTGGTATCGTCTGCAAACAGAAGAGAAAATAATTTATCTGATACTAGATATAAATCATTAATATGAAGTAAAAATTACAAAGGTCCTAAAATTGAACCTTGTGGTACACCATATTTTAAAGTTTGATGAGCACAACATTCCCCATTATAGATTACATATTGACTTCTATTAGATATTTAATTTCTAAACCAAGTTAACGCAGTACCCCGAATTCCATAAGATTCTAATTTTTCCAACAAAAGTTTGTGGTTAATAGTGTCGAACGCTTTGGATAGATCCAAAAATATTCTAATTACAAATTCTTTATTTTCATGTGAGTTTGTGACCTTGTCTAAAAACAGCGTGAGTGCCAATTCAGTGGAATAAGTTCCCGAAATCCAAACTGATAGTCATATAATACTTTGTTTTCATTAAGGAATGTAATGAGGCTCTTATATATCGCTCTTTCCAGTAGTTTTGAAAATATTGGCAAAACTGAGACGGGCCTATAATTAGAAAATGTTTTAGCGTCTCCTGCTTTGAAAATAGGGGTAACTTTAGTTAACTTGAGCTCTGAGGGAATTTGACCTGTAATTATAGATTGGTTAATGACATATGTTAAGGGTTCTGTAATTTCTATAGCTACTTCTTTGATTACTCAACTATCAACCTCGTCCCAACCTAGACTAGTATGCTTCAACATATTAATTAACGACATAACTTCCTACTGCATTACAGGGGATAAAAATTAATGATTTGAGCATTGATACGGGCAAGTATTCTCTTGCACTGAATGTTTAATACATGTTCATGAAATTCAGCGGAATTGTGGACGAGGTTAAAATCTCACGTGCATATAATACTTGTGGCACCAACAATAATTTGGCGGATATACGAGCCAAAATGTGTTGAAAATGTATAATCCAATATCTGAAAAAAAAAAAATGATTAGACATGCCAAATGTACAGACTATATAGAGCATGTTCAATGCTAATATTTTACTGAATGCCAATGACCTTGACGTATTTGTGTTAGGTCAGCAGTCCTGTAGAGCTGAAGGAGGCGATTTTGTAATGACAGAGTGTAGCTTGGACATCAATGGCAAAGGGAACTTAGCCTCCGGATCAAAATTACGAAATGCGTTGTCGCACATGACGGTAAACTTACTCAGAGACTTGGCAGTATGCTGGACCCATGGCTGTGTTGTATACAGAGAAGTGCAGTGTGATTTAAAAAGCAACATTTTGACGTCATTGGAATGTGCCTAAAGTTTACGTTTCATCATGTTTGCTCTACAACATAAAGATCGACACTGACGTTCAATATCCTGGTCAACCAAAAGCGAGGAGATAAGTACATGTCCTAAATATGTAAAGGGATCCACAACCTTAAAATTATCGCCACACAACTTTAGAGTGGGCTGAATATTCATGTGGGTACCAGATTAGAAAATCATGCATTCAGTCTTCTTAGTGCTGAAAGTGATGTCATGAGAGGCAGCAAAAGATTCAGATTTTGCCAAGAACACTCTCAATCCCTTCACCGATGGAATCAGGATCTCTGCAATGCTGAGATTACTGAAAAAAGTGTCACCAATATTGCAACCAATTCCACTTCTGGCCAGTGCATAATATAATTCAACTGGCAACTCTTTGTTGTTGTATTTACATTTCCAGGTATTTCTCATCCTTGAAAAGTCCCATTAAATATTTTGTACACCACATTCATTCATTCGACAAATTAACCTTCCCTTAACACTAATCACACATATATTTTGGATGCTACCTCTTCAAAATATCCAATCAACTTGGCTGCCATTCTGAAAATTGTCAATTCTGCACCCAATGCCAATGGGACAATCTTGCCGAGTGGGGGTGGAAAGAGGGTTATAATATATGAAACCAAAAGTATATATTTTGCAAATATTTCAGAGCATCAAAAATGTTATGATATATGTTGTGGCCGTGATTCACTTTGATATCCTAATCAAATGTATTTTTATGAGACTGCCCCCAATCATTGCATTCATTGCGCAATGTTTAAATTGGCGCTCGCCACCACATGGCGTCGTGTCGCATCTGGATTTGTAAGTAACGGTGATAACTGCTCCAGACCCAAACGAGCAAGTAGATTAAAGTTAAGATAGCAAGTCATGTTTTAAAGTACTTTAACGACCGTTTACCCTGGTAACTCGGAGAACGGACACTTGGAAGCGTACTGAAAACACGTGGCCGCGATTCACTGTGATATTCCATGCCCATAATGCATTGCGCCATATTTAACATAGCGCTCACATGCATGCCATGGTGGGGGTCGTGTTGCATTTGGATTTTTAACTAACAGATGCTGGATGCCTCAGACACAACGGAGCGGGTACATTAAAGTTAAGATAGCAAGTCATCTTTTACAAATACGTTGAAGACCGTTTCCCCTGGTGACTCGGAGAACGAACACCTGGAACTTAGCGATACCAGATACTGATACCGCACCACTGTGGCTAGCCTATATGCAGTTGCTATGCTTTTCCCCCGGCTGAAGTTAACCATCCAGACAAGTTTAAATAAAATGTTATGTTTGAGTTGACTTTACTACAAAATAACAGCACGTTGGCCAGCTTTTCTGTTAACCTGCAACTTGGTTACGGTTGATTAGAACGACCGCTTTTTACCCTGCGGCCTTATGAGGCCGACGGGTATTGTCGTACCCGGCGCCGTCAGTCCGTCTAGCCCATGGTTATACAACCATAACTTCAGAAAGTTTTAGGACAGGACTTTTAAATTGCACATGATTGTATACTCCTATATGGCCTACTTTGTTTGCAAGCATAGTTGACCTTGACGTAATTCTCAAGGTCACACAGTGGTCACATGTGCTAAGTAATGTTTCCTCTGTAACTATTAAAAGCCTGCATCTAGCAATCTAAATCTTACACACAAGAAGCTTTATAGAGCGATCTAGAAGCCTATTGAAAATCAAAGTCATAGCTTTATATTTGACCTACTTTTTGAGGTCAAAAGTCAAGTGCACAATGGTGGTATTGGTATAAGTAAGGAAGTTTTTAAGTCAGTTGCATGAAATTTTATACACACACGTATCACAACCAAAGAATGTGTCATGAATCAAAAGTAGGTCACTAGGTCAAGTATCTGGGTCACAGTGACCTATTCATTGAAGTTTTGTTTACCACTATAACTTGAGAAATCTTTGAGACAGGATTTTCAAACTGCACATGATAGTACACTCTTATATGGCCTAATTTATGTGCAAGCATAGTTGACCTTGACTTAATTCTCAAGGTCAAACAGTGGTCACATGTGCTAAGCAACGTTACCGCTCTAACTATTGAAAGACTATATCTAGCAATCTAAATCTTACATACAAGAAGCTTCATAGAGTGATGTAGAAGCATATTGAAAATCAAGGTCATAGCTCAAAATTTGACATTCTTTTTGAGGTCAAAGGTCAAGTGCACAATAGTGGTATTGGTATAAGTATGGAAGTATTTAAGTCAGTTATATCAGATTTTACACACACATGTATCATAGCCAAAAAATGTGTCATGAATCAAAAGTAGGTCAGTAGGTCAAGTATCTGGGTCACAGTAACCTATTCATTGAAATTTTGATTACCACTATAACTTCAGAAGCTTTTGCGACAGGACTTTCAAATTGCATATGATAGTATACCACTGCAAGCATAATTGACCTTGACCTAATTTTCAAGGTCACACACGGGTCACAAGTTTGCTGAGTGACATTGTGCATCTACAAATCTAAATCTTAAAACAAAAGAAGCAGCATAGGGTGATCTAGAAGGCTATTGAAAGTCAAGGTTATACCTCTATATTTGACCTAATGTTTTTGAGGTCAAAGGTCAAGTGTACAATAGTAGTATTTGTGTAGGTAACTATACCTGATACTATGGGACACTATTCCTATTCACTTACAGCAAAAGAGATTGAAGGCGGCCGAAGGGTACTGTGTTCTTTGAACGGTATTTTTTTACTGGTAGTCGTTTGTTAGGCGATTTTGCTGGTCGTTGGTCGTGTGTTGCAGCTGGTCTTGGCATATGGACCATGGTCTAGGCCTGTCCAACTCGAGCATTGGAGCAAAACTTTGCAATACAGTTCTTGAAAATGCTGTAGAATTTATCTAAAATAAGTGTTTCTCATATTAAGAAGTTTAGAAAATGCTCAAGCCCAACGAATCTAACTTTGCTGCTACTGAGATTTGCAGTTGGACAGCACTGTGGTCGTTTGCGTCAGGTCATTTAACATTGCGAAAGCGCCCGTGCCAAGGAAAACTGGTCGTTTTGACCATGCACCTACTCTAGCAGGTCCATGTTTTGACCAGGTGGGGACTGGGTCGGTAATTGTAGCTACTACATGTAATTTTGGACCTTCTTCGTTCTAGATATAACGCTTCCACTGGCATATGCTATATTTCCCATGAAAAAGATATATATGTTGAATGACGAACATTTTTGAAAGGTCCAAAACTTTGGACCTTTTTACAGTGTTGCATATACAAAATGGTTGCCCCTAATTTTCTTTGATTTTGTTTGAATGCATAAATTTAATATAAAATCCTACATGTAACATTTGGACGTTTGGTACAAATGGGTGGGTGAGGGTGGGTGGGAGTCGAACGTACCCCTCCACCCCCCCCACCCGCGGGTCTGTGTGAGGATACTTAACAAATCACAATTCAAACTATTCCAGCTATCAAGATGTGCACACAATCAACACGCAGACAGATATATACAAATCATTTCCATATGAAAGTTAAAGTGTTCTATTTTGACAAAAGTTTGCAGATAGATGCATGTTTTTTTTTTCTGATTTGACCATGTGTAGTGCATAACACTATGGAGTCGCCACTAATTGCATACTAGTGAGAAAGGGGCCATTATTGTTTTCAAGATATGTATATTTTTGACGCACACAGACAGATTTGCTGGGTAAAAATATATTTTCTAGTTTTGTTTTGTGGTTATTTATTTATTTAATTTACTTTTTTTTGCCTTGCGTTTTGACATGCAAGAGTTGTTTCAATGTGTTATTTGTGACCCAGTTTAAGTAGACTAAAGTGCTCGAGGATCTATGGTAAACCAAAGTTCTTGTTATTGAAATTTAAAGATCCATCGAGACAGTTATTGATTAAATTGTCTCGATTAATATGCTTTCTAAATATGATCAAATCTAAGTGGAAATCAGTACTACATATGTGATGGCAACGTTAACCTGAAAAGGTACTTGGAGGGGCTTGTGAGGTCATTGCGTCGCAGAAAGACCCGGATATATAGCTCCAGCTGATGCCCCTGCTTGGCTGATATTTATCTTATTGCGTGTGAAGCAATGGGGGTCTAGAAAAACGGACATGCAAAATACAAGCGCACGTCTTTTCACTGGTACACGGAAGCAGCGTTCTCTCTTATGATCGGTACAGCATGGGCCAAATTGAAGTAACCACTTGGCATGGGGATCCCGTTCAGACTTCTCTTCCTGACAGCCTATGGCCGCCATGGGTGCGAATTGTTGTGCCACTTGTATCTGTTGCTATCTTCAGTATTACCGTTATTGCAGTGTACATGAAACCCCATCGGTCAAAACCAGATATTGGGAATGTGGTAAGATATCCACAGTTACTTTTTCTGGGTGCCTGAAATCTTTTCCGTAACATAGTTTGCATAGAAATTTTTTAACCGTTGGCACGTTTTTGTTTTGTATGTCACTTTCTAACCAGGTCTTGACCTTATATTTGGAATACTTTGGCCATGGACCTATCAACAAGATAGGTCTATGCTTTGGCTCTCGTGGATAACTTGTGTCAGTGTGCAAAGCGTTGTGCATTATTTTCGTTGTGCTTCATGGAGGTGGAGGTGGGGGGGCGGCGGGGGGGGGGGGGGCGGGGGAAGGAGGACTTTTTTAATTATTTTGTCTGGGTGCGAACCAAGACATGTATGTTTTTCCAAGAATTCTGTCTTTCTCTCTTTATGTCTGGGTGCCAATCCAGACATGTTGTTTTTCCCTGGATTCACCATATTTGGCACATAGATTCATATACCACTGTTGTTGTGCACCTGCGCATTGAACTCATGTTGTTCATAATTATGCAAATTAGGGGCAATTAACATTTTAAAAGCCTCATATCTTCCAAACTATGACAGATAGAAATACCATAGGTTTATAACACCCGCCAATATAATGGACAGTAAATGAAAGTTGTAGAATTTTAAATTATGCTAACTACGGGCATTGAAAAGAATATCTCCAAAAATATTAGAGATGCAGATGTCATTCCAAGTTCAATTCATAGGTTTTTGGCAAAGCCGCGTCCAATGAACCATGTACCAAAGTTGTAGGATTTTTATTTGTGCAAATAGAGTATGTGCGTGAAATGCATGAGTGAACATGGTGAACAATAGAATGTCCTGCAAACTTGACTATAGTTGCATAAAATGTATATTCCGCCATTGACTGAGCATTTCAGAATTGAATTATGTAAAGCACTAAGTATGACTGAAAAAAAATCTGTTCAACATTTTTGAAAGAAAGTGTATCACTGGTTTCTGTGGGCAATTTTTAGGGGAAATATAGGTGCTCATAGTGTATTTCTTTGTAAAATAACCACACCCTTGCAGGACATCAGGCAAGACCATTGGGACGTGACTTGTGTTTTCAGCTATATACAGGTCAGTTAAACCATTGTTCTTGTATACTTGCACATGGGTTATTAGTTGAATATGCAAAATTTAAACCTTGAATAGCTTCAAAACTATTATATATAGAAGTGCCATTCCAACTTGAATTTATGGGTTAGTGACATAGCCGCATCCAATGAACCATGATCCAAAATTGTACATTTTTTATGCAAATAAGGTGAATACACAAAATCTAAATCTTGAATAACTTGAAAAGTATATTACATGGAGGTGCCATTCGAACTTCACTTTGGTTTGTGACATAACCGCATCCAATGAATCACGAACCAAAGTTGTAGGCTTTTAAATGTAAATTAGGCAAACACATAAAATTATAATCTTGAATAGTTTCAAAACTATTATGGATAGTGGTGTCATTCAAACTTCAGTTCGTGAGTTTGTGACTTGGCTACATCCAATGAACCTAAAACCAAAGTTGTAGCATTTTAATTCATGCAAATCATTCTAACTTGTGCAAATTAGGCTAATACACAAAATTTATATTATGTTGAACAATGGCAAAGTAAAGCATTTCAAACTGTTCTCATTTAGAAGGCACCCTGATAGATTTGCTGTAAAGCAAATCTTCTTTTCTAATTCTATTTTGTTTCGGTTTTAGGCTCTGCCAACTTGTCAGTCAGCTGAAATTGTGAAACCCATCTGTCTGTCTGCTTGTCCTTATGTCCGTTATTTTAAATTTTCGACTTCATCTAAAAAACGTTGCACGGAATGTTTTGATTTTACATAATGGATGTTCCCCAGGTTCCAGGTGGTCCCCTACCCAGTTTGCTCCGAAGAGTCCTAGTCTTTATGATTTTTTTTGTGTGTGCGTGCCAAAAGAGAACTACTGGAAAAACAAACTGTCTGGTTGCCAACCCAGGCATTCTGTTTTTCAGGAATTATCTCTCTCTCTCTCTCCCTCTTCTTCTTCTTCTTCTTCTTCTTCTTCTTCTTCTTCTTCTTCTTCTTCTTCTTCTTCTTCTTCTTCTTCTTCTTCTTCTTCTTCTTCTTCTTCTTCTTCTTCTTCTTCTTCTTCTTCTTCTTCTTCTTCTTCTTCTTCTTCTTCTTCTTTACGGTCAAATGGTTACTCAGAAACTACTGTACACAGAAACTCCAAATTTCACAGAAACATCGCCCTACTAATGAAATTGTACACCTTTGTACTGAATAGTCACTTTTCAACGTTATGCAAATTAGTTACAATTACAAATTTAAAAGCTTTATATCCCATATATTATTTGAAAACCATTATATGTAGAAACACCAACCTTGAAATGATTTTATTTCTATTCATAAAGGCTGGTCTCTTGTACAAAGAAGTTACAGTTTTCAAAAATTATGCAAATTGGGGCCATTTGGAAATTTAAATCTTGAATATCTTCAAAAGTTTATAGGTAGAGGTGCCATTCTAACATCAACATTTGTGAATATTTCTATGTTGAGGCTATTTTCGGCCACTTCTTCTTGAACAGCTGACCAGAATAGTTTGAAATTTTATCAGAATATGAACTGAGTAAAGATGATGACAGTTTGCGAAAATGATGGAAACGTGTTAATTATTGACAAAATTGTGGGATATGAAGTATATGTGTTGGTAAAAGCTTCTATTTTTCAAGTGTATAACACCAATACAGTAAATGTATTGCAACAGTGGGAAAACTGTCACACGGAATGCTCTGTGTTTCATATAAATGTTCCCGTGGTGGACCTCCATCAAATTTGTGAAGATGATGAAGCAATTATGTGTCCTCGGACAGGGGATGCATACAGTGTTTGGTACAATTCAAGGTTGGTTTAAACACATTTTATTGACGCAATTAGGAAACAGGGTCGTGCTCTACATTAATCCTTCCTGCACACACAAAAGAGAGAGAGAGAGAGAGAGAGAGAGAGAGAGAGAGAGAGAGAGAGAGAGAGAGAGAGAGAGAGAGAGAGAGAGAGAGAGAGAGAGAGAGAGAGAGAGAGAGAGAGAGAGAGAGAGAGAGAGAGAGAGAGAGAGAGAGAGAGAGAGAAATTATAGAAGACGATTGACGACACTTAGGACTGATGCAAACAAAACTCTACACCGACAAGGACAGATACAGTTGCAAGCCACACAACTAGAAGAATAACATAGCACGCTACGTGTTCACACACACACACACACACACACACACACACACACACACAGACACAGAGTGTGTGTCCCTCTGATTATACAACCATGTACTTGCATACAACATTAAATCTCACAGATAATTAAGTGTCAAATCTAGCTTGTCTCAATGAACAGCTTAAAAATATCTTCATTTTCTTAGAAAGTGCAGTTTTTAGACCCAAATAAAACTGTTTCGACAGTAAAAGATGCGACAGGCGGGATAAAAATTTGAAGTTCGTCATGAAGAATTTTATACTTCATACTTTCACAAAAATAATGAAAGGTATCCTCGTTCTCCCTACCACAGGCAAACCCCGGAGAGTCCACAACAGCGTTATTGAACAAATGTGACCGAAGTATTCTACATTTCATTCGCAAGCGTGCATGAAGGACTGTCACTCTCCTCTTCCCCAGATGATATAATTTGTTACATTTCTTTATAGAATAGGGCGAATGAAGGAGAGATACAAGATTTCTAGGGATTTTCTACTGAGGCGCATTTGTCAATGTTTCAAAATATTGGCCAATCCGTGTCTTTATCAGTAATTTCGTTTAGGTGACTGGTCAAATCTGATCGCAGTGTAAGTCCAAGATATTTGTGTTCAGTTTCATTTTGCAAGGTTTGATCCATGAGTACAAGATCTGGGTGTGTTTGAAATATTCACCTACGCGTAATAATCATAGATTTAGTCTTTGATGGATTGAATACAACCAGCCACTGTTGAGCCCGTCTCGATTTCTTGCAAATCAGAAGCCGCTGCGGCAGGAGGCTCATTCACAGTTATGAATAACGTGATTTCGTCTGCAAATAGTCTTATGGGTGACCGTACTACATTTACTATATCATTTCTGAAAATCAAAAACAATAAAAGACCCAATACAGAGCCCTTGGGGAACACCTGCCTCGACTCGGCCCCAAGAAGAAGTGCCACCCCGGATAGCCACTCATTAAAGACGGCTAAGTCCAGTAGGTTGCTACTGCTGTTTTCTACCAGCGTGGGCCATCACATAAAACTGTTATTACAAATAAAATATACATTCGTACATGACCCAAAGACCTGACAGAATAAGATTTTATTACAAGTACCTCAAAAACCCAAATATATACAATAATTATGATTATACAAACTATACATAACATGCAAGTGACAAGAGGATGTGAGGTATGTTCATTGTAGCGACACATGTACGTTGTTCTAAATAATACAGGTATTTTTTCTCATCTTTCTTATAATAAATATACATTTTAGATCAGGCCTGGAAAGAAGCCTCCCCAGTGGCCAGGAAAAGAATTCACCAAAGATTTCCACAAGAAATAACCCTTTTTTTTTCATTTTTGCCTCAGATAGATCGCTGTATGTTTTAGACTACACCATAAGATAGTAGTGGTATAAGTCAATAAAGTTCGTTACATACACACTCACACACACATACATACATACATACATACATACATACATACATACATACAAACATACATACGGGTGAGTAAAAGATTTTAATATTTTTGTTGTCTTTCTTTGTTGCAAGGAGTGGTTGTTTCTTGTCATCAATGCTCCATAGTTAAAGTGGAAGCACTATTGTAAGTTACCACATATTTTGCGCTATGTGGGTTCCTGTGTTCCAGCATCATTGTAGCATTGCGCTTCTTTTCGGGACGTCGTTTGAACTCTGAATAAAACGTTATAATGTTTTCTTGTCTGACCACAAGTGCTTGTGTCTTTTATTCAATTTTTGTACATTTATTTTTATGTATGTTTTTTACTTTTATTTATTTTCCCCGTAGGACCGAACAGTTCCTTTTGCCCGGCACCCTCACGCTCCTTACGTTGAGAAAGATAGGAGTTGGGACCTTACCACAAAAGTGACTTTGTTGTCGCCCAATGACATCACGGACTCGGAATACAGTACACCAAGTGGAATATTAAAGCAGGCTGAGGTGACGCAACCGAAAGTGCATGTTCAGTCAACAGCAGATCCGCATGAAGAATATGAATTAGAATCAGAGATCTGTAGTATCTTACAACATGCCCATATGGATCATCGTAATGAACAGGGCCGACCAGAGCCTTCATCAACAGAAGTTTGTGAGGCAGCGCCAGCAGTGCGGCTGCATGTGAGTGACCCTACTCCAAACGTCTCATCAGATATATGGCTCGAATCTACGAGCCAAAGTCGGTGTAACCCCTGTTCAGCACATTCCATGAAATGTGTGGGGAATGTGACTATCAATGGAACAAGAAACAAGAAGACACTATCACCTGGACCTCACATTAGTACCGTGGTACAAGTTGAGCATCATTCACCCACACATCAATAGCTTATTTTGCTTTTATAACTTGGTCAACTTACATGTACAACTGACACGGGGAAGTGCCTGTCTCAAGCATATAGTTCAACTTGAATGGATTTTAAAAAGAGAAGGAAAATATTTTGATTTGCTATATTTTTTTTAGGACAAGTGAGATTGACGGTGAGTTTTCCGCACTTTCTATGGAATGATGCTCATGACATTATTAAATGAACAAACTGATGGATGCGACGAACACTTTAACACACATTAAAGGCAGTTTCACCTGGCGTTGCCTGCTAAGACAGACTAAGTTACGCTATCGTTACTGTGTGGGCGCTCCACTATCCGTGGAGCCCAGTCAGACACGCAGAATAATAGTCTGTTTAGCAGGCAACACCTAGCGCTAAAGTCAATCATTGAGGGATGTAGGTGGCAGTACTGGTTCAGAGGCTATACTTTCATGATACACCAAACCAATAAGGAGAGTCCAATTGGTTTATCCCCCAGGTGTCTCTACCTGCAAGTATTAGCAGCCAGGGTGCTTATGAACAGTGGCGTCATCTTGGAAAATATCCTCCTTCCCCCCCTCCCCCCTTACGCGTTTGACTAGATCCTAGTCTCTATGGTATATTTGAATTGTTCCTGGTACATTCATTGATTCTAAATTAAAAAAAACAAACAAACAAACAAACAAAAACAAACAAACAAACAAACAAAAAACACAAAAAACCAACAAAAAAACCAAAAAAAACAAAAAACCAACACCCCCCCACCAATAATTGGTCGCATTTTCAACACATGCCTCTGCATGGAGTACTTGATATTTTTGGGTGGGCTGGCAAAGTTTCATGGAGTTTGTACATTCCTGGGACAACTTTTACGTGCTTTAGTTTCTTCACACAGCATCCAGTCTACATTTTGGTAACTTGCCCAGCATCATCAATTTTACATGAGTTACAAAAAATGCAAATGCTCAGGTTTGTAGCAATTCTTCCCCATCATATCTGCCAGTTTGAATCTTAAAAGGATGTGCTCTAATTCGCAACTTAGTGCTCATCTATGATTGGTATTAATTGTTATGTGATTGTAATTTTCAGCTCCATGCCCGTGATTCAGTTCGGCATGTAGACCTCAATTTTCCTAGACTCAGTTCGCGTAGTTCGGTTATAAAGTATCTTTCACACAATGGTTTATGCAGCTCTCATTTGCTCGCATGTTTGTCCCAGTACATTCACACACTGAACCGTGTAAACTATTTTCATGTCTGTCAGCGAACACATATTGTTTTTGCCAATGCTATTTTCTTCGTGCCTGTCTTTCCATTTTATTTTGTGTCGGCTTAAACCCAGACACCGTGCGAGGCAGAAACTTCAAATTTGGTATGGATAGAGCACCTATGGTGAGGTTTCGCATATGGTTCAGAATAGTCAACAGGTTGAAAATTATGCAAATTATTCCATTTGAAAATTGCAATTCCTTCCGGTTTCCAAAGTATTCAACATAGAGGCCCAAATATTGGTTCTATTGGTACATTTGTTGGGGCTGCGCATCTATTGGGCACCTTACATTATTTTATTGAAAATTATTTTGTGATAATAAATAGTTATTGAAAAACTGAGGACTCAAACAAGTCAAGATATTGGTGGTATATCGAGAAAGCTATTGAAATTTATTAATGATACTGAAACAAAACCTCTGGAAATCATTATAAACCAAGCCTTAAAAAGTGGCATGTTTCCAAATAAAGTAAAAATCGTAAAGGTATTCCCTATCCCCCCCCCCCTTTTTTTTTTTTGATATGTATACTTATTTACCAATTATGGACCAATATCAATAATGCCTGCTCTCTCCTTGGTTTTTGAAAAATTAGTATATAATCAACTGTATGACTATTTCGGCAGACATCAATAATTTTATAATAGCCAAGTGGATTTTGTGAACATCACTAAACAGAACTGGCACCGGTTGAACTTTTTGACAAAATGTAACAATATACGGATAAAGGAAATCGTTCCATGTGCATATTCTTAGATTTATCCAAGGCCTCACACCCCAAATCGTCAAATTGTACTGAAGAAATTAAGATATTATGGCATAAAAGAAACCGTAAATAATACGTTGAATATGAAAAAGTTGGTTCATATTTATTACTCATAACCACTGGAGTCCCACAAGGTTCGACTTGAGGCCCGTTATTATTTGTCCTATACGTGAATGCTATAGTATGCAGTAGTTAAAGGTTTGAACTGATTATGTATGCTGATCACTCCATCCTTATCACCAGCCTAAACAACTTCAAAAATAATATAAATAATGATAATGCTGATAGTACTTTAATACTGAATTAAAGAAAATCACCTTCTGGCTAGATGTTAATGACCTATCCCTTCAAGTAAACAGAACAAATTAATCATTTTCCACCAACCCCATGATATGAAAAATATTCAAATCAAATGTGTAAAAAACGTTAATTTTTGGGGCATTGTAATCAATACGCACCTAAATTAGAAATCCCATACTCAAAGAATCAGCAGCAATGTCACGAACTTAGTGTCTGGGTATTTTGAACAAATTGAAAAGAATATTGCCTGTTGGGCCAAAACTAAAAATATATAATTTCATCATTCTATGCTATTAACATTTCGATATTTTGGTGTGTTTTAGTTTGAAAAAGATACACGAGAAAGGTATTTGAACAATAGCTTGTGGCAAATATAATGGGCACACCGATTGACTGTTTAAAAAGTTAGGGGTGTTGAAAGATTGTTAAAATCAAGTTTCATTTCAAATTCTAAAGTGAGACACTTCCTGTTAATTTTCAAAATTTACCTTTACATACAAATGCGAATACCCATACATATAGAACATCCCCATCACTTCAGAGAAGTATCTGGGTTTGCATTCTTTGGCCAAGTTTACCAGTTCAGGGCGCTTTTTTCAGCCTTGTCATGGTACCTCTTGTGTTCACCCAGCTCATGCAGGTGGTAGCAATGCACCTTCACCAGATCGCAGTGCATATTCATGTGTACCTGGACAACTGGCTTATCCAGGCACTAAGGTGCCTGGATTTGCTGCACCACACACAGATTATTCTGAAACTTTGCAAACGCTCAGGCTTGATTGTGCATCTACCCAAGTCGAGCATAATGCCTGGGCAGATCTTTGATTGTCTCGGGATCCAGTTCAATCTGGTCACCTTCATCTGTCGTACTTTGGAGGACAGGTGGGAAAGACTTAAGGTGAACCTCAAGGCCTTTTTGACTCTTTTTTCTTTTTTTGCTCCCCCTGGCAGTGGAAAACCCAGATGGGCTCCCTGACTTGGATGGACTCCCAGTTCCCCTGGGCTACCTAAGCCGTCGTACTTTGCAGCATACTCTGTGGGACAGATGGTCCAAGAACCAGGGCTACCAAGTGGAGGTGCCAGTACTCCCTGGATCTACCAGCACCTCATTGGGTAAAGAAAGTGGAAGAACGTCATGTTGGGTCAAATAGCTAAAAAATTCAAGTATTGGGTGTTGGAAGTGTGTTTAAATAAAAGTAAACTGTGATTTTGTTTTCTGTTGTGTACTAATATTATCTCATTACTATATCCGTATGTTGGTTGCACTACTCGGTTTGGTTTACTGCAAAGAGGTAACTTCTACATATAAACAACATCCCTGTTACCCAAGAGTGATCACATACAGCAGGTGGTCTTACATTGCAGGTAAAATTCGGAGGAATATAGACTGCTGTGTTGTGGAGTATGTCGCCACAAAAGATGTGGTGTTTCACGACATTGGTCACATTCAGCAGCAACTACTTTTTTTGCCCATTTTGCAATACCAGGAAGAAAATGTAAATGGATTAGTAGACCTGCATATAAAAAGTGAAGTAAAAATATATTACAAGGAAATAAAAGTAAAGCTTACAGAATTTATTAAAAAGTGAAGTGGAAAACAGACCTGATTTTCAGGAATCGTGTGGAGGCCCTTCAGTCTGCGGGTATGAAAGGGTTTAAATGCATTAATATGCTTTGTGACTCTTTTCTGTACATTTTTAAATGATTCAGTGTGCTTTTGTTGCTACAGCACTACACTCAATTTGCAAATTCACGATTTGCCAAATTTTTTTATTTCGAACAAAGGTATTCAAAAGTCTGTCCGATGAGCCCATAATCCTGGTAGCACTGATGATCATTTCTGCAATGAAGCGCAGATTATGCTTTAGGAGGACTGACAAGCTCTTCTGATATTAACGTTCCTTTGCAAATACAGGTGGCGTTGAATATAGATTTGTGTTGTATAGTTTTATTGTATTTCCGGGAACTTGTTTTCCTTGCCTTTAAATTATTCACTAAAATATTACCTTCTCGTGTCAATATTGTGACAAAATGAAGTGAGCAACATACAGTCAATTGAAACAGGATGTGCCCAATCATGTGGATGTGCCTTACTACTTTTGGTCAACCTTACTTACTGCCTGCCTGTAACTTTAAACAGACTCTACAGACTTCATTGATTCCGAAATTTATATTAATACCAGACTGGAAAGTAGACTCCTTTTATCTCTGACAAAGTTACTGCATGCTGCCAGAAAAAAGGCAATGTATTGTAGAGGAGGAACCATCTGCCAATCAGCCTTTTGAGCAGTTTCTCTTAAGTTTTGGAGAAACTACTACAGAACTAGGAAAGATGATTTGCTGCATAGCAAATCAGTGTGTGTGTCTTCAAAGCATATTGGTATGGCAAAGTACAACTATTCCATAAAACAGGAGTAGAAGTTGGAATGACATCTCTATCTATTATAGCTTTGAAGTTATTCAAGATTTAAAATTTCTAATGGTGCTATTTAGCAATTTCAATTGCTACAACTTTTATTTCTAATTCATTAGGTGATTAGGTGCCAGTGGTCAACAACCCCCCCCCCCCAGTAGAAGTTGGAATGACATCTTTATTATACTGTTGAAGATATTCAAGATTGAAAATTTCAAATGCCCCTAATTTGCATAATTTTAAACATCTTCATTTCTCTGTATAAAACAGTCAAACTCCTCGTATGGAGGTACAATCATGCCAAGTTTGGACTTTCTATGTATAATAGTGTCCGAGAAAAGTGTCGGACAAATTTGCTGGTATAGAAGAAAGAAAGAAAGAAAGAAAGAAGGAAGGAAAGAAAGAAAGAAAGAAAGAAAGAAAGAAAGAAAGAAAGAAAGAAAGAAAGAAAGAAAGAAAGAAAGAAAGAAAGAAAGAAAGAAAGAAAGAAAGAAAGAAAGAAAGAAAGAACAGTATGTCTGTGTTGGCACACAGACATGATAGAATGCATGAGCAGGGATGTTGAGCATTTCCTGGACTGTGTAATTGTATATAAATAATGTAGCCCAAAATGTTTTTTCTAAGAGCCCTGAACTGACAGGTGTTCAGAAAGAAAACATTAACTTATAATTAAATTACCAAACAGACATAGCTATTCAATCAATGCAGCCAATGTTTATATGACAAAATTAACTCATTCAGTGATGAACCCAAAGGATATGCTCTTTGCTAATTCTTTCAAATTTGCATTGCTAATACAATGTGTGAAACAAATAAAAAAGGTCAGAATATCACAAATTATGAGCAGATATTATATTCTATTATGATTGTCAGAAATTTTAAATCAGAACCCCCTCATTTAAAAGATAAGAATACTCAGTATATCCCTTTGATACAAATTTTACTGACAGTAAATGAAGACTTCTGTCCTGAATGAGTCCAGGGATGCCGCATTTTGAAAGGGTCATTTTGATGTCACATCTTGTAAAATATATACCAGGATTATGGCTTGTTTGCAGTTTAATTGAGATGTACCACCCCTGTAAAAATATCCCAAAGGTCTTACAATGTTGATAAAGGCTCCATATTATGAGTGAAATCTATTGGGGGTAATAAAATACACATAAACTTAAGAGGAAAGGGTAGGGTTTATTTTGATGTGGTTACACTTGCCAGGACTTTGGAATAAGCTGGCCATTTGATACCAATCATTCACTGTCACTGGTCATGTGTCTTTGGTGGGGTGGCAGACACATAGCAGGGCCAGCTCCACAGTAAAACGGTGTCCCTTTAGCCCGATTATTTTGTAAAAAATCCAATTATTTGACGCTACAAAAGTGAAAATAAAACCCATATAAATGTCTACAGCAGCACCCATGTGGACCTGCTGACAAACACCACTAACTACAGCAGCCGGGTTGAGTGGCAGGGCAAAGAGGTCAGTGATAGGCTGTTTGGCCCGCTGGCACTGTGGTCACAACTAATGAGACGGCCCCCAGAGCTCAAGTTAGGTGGAATGGACTGTATACTGTATAACATATTGAAGATTTAAAACTTTAATTAGCCCTCATTTGCATAATTTTGAAAAGCATGACCTCTCATTATAAAAAGGCCAGACTTTATCTATAGAAGTATAATTGCGCCAAGTTTGGAGTTTCTACGTGTTATACTTTTCAAATGAAATGTCGGACAAATTTGCCTGTAAAGAAAGAAAGAAAGAAAGAAAGAAAGAAAGAAAGAAAGAAGAAAGAAAGAAAGAAAGAAAGAATTCCTAGAAAAACAGAAAAGTGTGTGCTGACACACACACTTTAACTAATGGTTCCGTCCCTCACATTTATCATGAATGTTTGTTGATCAGCATTGCCGTCAGGTTGTAGTTGTCGAAGAGTTTTACTTCACCTTTGTGATTCTTGGGGAAGGGGGAGGCGATAAGGTAAGGGTTGCCAGTACTCAGTAAAGGCAATTGTTAGCTCAGTCGACTTGCAGTCAGCGGAGTTCATTTGATGCATGCCCGCCCATCTTCCATTCACAATTACGTTTTGAAAGTGGATGAGGGTATAATTTGCAAAAGTAATTCAATCAATTTTCAACTTGTTCTCAATATCTGTCTCTCCCATTCAATTCAAACTCAGAGATGTGCTTTGACTCTGTCTCTACCAGGTTTGTTCAAATGGTTATGCTCTAGTAATTTTTGGATTTTTTTAATGATTTATGTTATTTTAATTTTTGAAAATCTACAAAACTCGTCTCCAAAGCCACTATGTAAATTGCTTCAACATTGCACAGGAACAATTCTGGAGACCTTTAGAGAATCATTTCTTCAAAAGGTGCCACTGCTACTTTTTTCTATTTTTTTTTTTTTTTTATAAATTTTTATGTGTATTCGATAGTTTCTAATTAAGTCTTACATCACGTTGTTTTCTATTCAAATCTTGGTGGAAAGGTACCTGGACTCGATCTCTACTTAGTATGTTTATCACATGGTGAAATGGGTATTTATTGATTTTTTTTTCATTGTTAATACTATTCTAATGAATTGTTTGCATTGTTACTTTTGGGATAGCAAGTACTCTATCTTTTTACTATTTTATGGTTTCTATTTCTAACATTGTAATTATTAAGTACAGAAGTTGTATTTATTTTAAAGGTTTTGAAGTTATCAAAAATCAGTTACCTGAATACTTCAAAACCTTTAAAATAAATACAACTTCTGTACTTCATAATTACAATGTTAGAAATAGAAACCGTATATTTGTAGAAAGAAGGAATCTTGTAGGGACAGAAAATTGTCTAAGACATGAAATCATAAAAACATTGAACTCAACCCCTGACTTCATAATAAGCAAGGTTCATACTCATAGCAAAAATGGTTTTGCCCTCTATATAAAAAAAAATATATTGAAAAGTATAATATTATTTGTTCTATCCCAAACTGTTATGTTTGTAACACTCCATAAGCAGCCCCCATTTGCTTTTGCTAATATGTAAGACATAATTTTTTCCCTGCTTACTGGGTAAGGTACTTGCATCTCTATTTAAAACCTTGTATTCTAAGTACAGTTTTTGTATATCTATAGTATTTTTAGGTGGCCCTTATGATAGCGGCTGTTGTGACCTTAATACGGGTCTCCTGGCTATCTATGTTACTGAAATAATATACATGTATATTCAGTCAAATAAAAGATATGTGAGTCTGAGTCTGAGTCTATCTCGGTAATGGCAAACTGTAGGCCCAGGTTTTCTATTATATGCTAATAAGAAAGAACATACAGGATTTCTTTTGGTGTCATTCATTTCGATCTTGAGGGACCTTGAAAGGTCAAACTGACATATCAATTGCCACATATCTAGGTAAAAGTGGATCCGGTTACTTTTCAATGATGACTGCAGAACTGCATGCACAATATACATTTGTGACTTCACATCGAACTTGGTGGAGATCCATCTTGGGTGAGTCTGTATTAAACTTGCTCAGATGGTTACAACCGTCAGTCAGCTAAGGTTATGTGGCAGGTCTTTTTCTGTCGTCCATTTGTCATCTGTCGTCAGTATGTCGTCCACAATTAACATTTTTGACATCTTTACCAAAACCATAGGCTGACCTCTTCAAACTTGAGTATGTACCGATAACTTAGATGGCTATCTACCTAGTTTGTTGAAATAGTCAGACTCCAATGAGTTTTGCATTTTTATATTTCTTTTTGGTCTTTTCGGGGAATCCTAAAAAAAGATTCTTCCCCAAAAGTGCTTGGCTAATTGCTTTGCAATTGCAGAGGGAAACTCTGGGCGCACCTAGAGCTTAATTTGTTCAACAGGTAGTGCTGCATGGGGGGGGGGGTATTTTTGTAAAACCGTTTTGCAGATGGTACTGAAACCTGGTGGAAATGTGCCTCGTAGGATGATCAAACAAAGGACACGCTGTTTATACAGTCCCCTTGTTTAGATTTGTTATTATTATTATTATTATTATTATTATTATTATTATTATTATTATTATTATTATTATTATTATTATTATTATTATTATTATTATTATTATTATTATAATTATTATTATTATTATTATTATTATTATTATTATTATTATTATTATCATGATCATCATCATCATCATCATCATGATTGTTATTATTGTTATTATTTTTATTATTATTATTATTATTATTATTATTATTATTATTATTATTATTATTATTATTATTATTATCTTGTTTTTTTATATTTTTTAAATATCTTTAAAGCACATCTTCAAAATCACTTGGCCAACTGCTTCGAAATTGCACAGACACTTCTGGAGGTGCTGCTATTTTTCCAGTTTTTTAATGAATTGTTGTGTTTGTTGCTATTTCGACCTCTCCTTAATTGCATACTGGATTCTCTTCAAAATTGGTAGCAATGCACATTAACTCGACTCCACTAAGTTTATTTACTAGATGGTGCTGCAGGCATTTTCTGATATCTTTAACGAATTAAGGAAATTTGCTACCTTTTAGAGAATTTTTTAGAGAATTTTTCAAGTCTTCAAAACCATCCATGTTACAAATTCGACATTTCCACAAGTATTTTTAGCCTTGTGTAATGATCAATAGCAATAGCCAAATGATGATCAACTTGCTTAAGTTTTTTGTTTTGTATGGGGTATGATTTGTTTTCAATAATTGTCTAACTTAAAATTGGACTTCCGTGAACCATAAGTATGTAACATATGGGGATTACCGCCATTATTACTAATTTGCTCATGCCATTTGATTTTCGTAACTATATAGCTTGTAAACGTATTGTACCCAGTACAAAACGTCAGTCATTCATTACACAGTGTGATCACTACATATGTAGCTACAGAATAGAATAATACTACATCATATGATAAGTTCATCACTTCAGGTATTGCAAGTTATACAGATGTGTAGAGCTATCATTACATGATTGCAGAACAAATTACATGATTAACAATGTAAGTATTCACTTTAAGATTCAATATTATCAATATTTTGAATGAAAATGCATAAAATATAAATGCATTTGCATGTCCCTCGCCCTAAAGGTGGGCAGATGACCCAGATGTACTTCCAAATACCCATTACAGCATGCACTGATCATCCAGCAATAACACAGGCTTTACCCATAGAACTGCAAATAATTAATTCAGGTAGATATGCAAATTGGTCACTCTCATATGACACAAAAAAAATACACGTTACAGAATTAATCTGTGAGCTACACAGAGAATCAATACTCTGGACAGAAACATATATTTGTTGAAATTACTTTTACATGTAATCAGTTGTGTGGCTTTAATCCCACACAAGAATGAAAGTTAAACATTATAATATATGATGAACCATTCAGACAGACAAATACACATGTATTACTCGTCTGAATCCAATTAAGTATATAAAAACACATAAATTCAATCATTCAGTATTATCCAATAGACTTGTGACTTATGTACCAATATCATTTCCTAATTTAACCTTTATATCTCACTTTAATGAATTAATCAGTTACACCACTTCAACTACAGTCACTGGAAAATATCATTAGGCAGACATGTGCATGGCAGACAAAGACCTCAATTAGGAAAAAGTTCCAAACTGCAAAACTCCGACCAATTACATTATAGAAGCACATAAAAATGATACACAGCTAATTATAAAACAACTGCATTAATATAGGAAGGACCACAAATACCAAAATTACCTTTTTGAGTCAGAGAATTTGCACAAGTCAGCACATCATGCTCCTAGCAAAATGGCGTGTCTCCAGAATGCGGTGCTCATAGAAACAGGAAGCCTGCTAGTGCTCCCCCTACAATTTGTACTGATTGTGACACACCTTGCATAACACTGTGTTTTGCTGCAAGTTGCCATATTATAGATGCATCATTGTGACACCCTGTACCTGGCAATGTACCAATCTTATCATTATGATAGAGCCACATGTTTCACCCTTGTTAAATTTAGACAGCAGTAGATACCCAAGCTCTGTATTAACAAGACCGGGTGTAATTACCACATCAGCTGTGTTTGAGGGACACCTTTAGCCAGATCAGCTGCTTTTGAAGGAATAGTCAAGGTAGATCAGCTGCTGTTTATAAGTGATCATTATAACATGTCACGTGACCATTATGCCACATAATCAACTAGGTCAAAGACCAAGTTGATTGGGATGGCATAATGGTCATTATGACATGTTATAAATGACTTCTAACAAGGGTGGTGGGAACTGACCAAAATATTCCTTGGTGCACGACATTTTTCCCCTCCCTTTTGTGCATGGTGTACTTTGCCGCTTACGTGAGTTGTCACATGCACAATCAAGTTTGACTGCTTGCTCATGTATTTTCCACTTACCAATATGGCAGTAGGAAGAGCAGGTGGTGGAAGCCAAAATGACACATTTAACTGAGTTGGGCAGTATTCCCATTCAACAGTTAATTTTTCAGAGGAGTACGTGTCACAATGACGAGAGTGTATGCTACAAGAAACCTTTTGCTGGTAAAAAAGCAATACATTTTTGGAATTTAATGCACTTATGTTTTTTCAAGGTTCATGCCTGGTATGGACACTGATTAAGTCTTGTAAATTGAGTCATGTACATCAACTTACATTATGCCGACAGTGATATGCTCGATATGACAGACGACTTGGAAAGTTCTAGGAATACACATCTGTACAATTCCAAGTCCTGTAGTCATCTGCACAGATCCTGCTGGAACAATACCTTAGTTTGGGCTGTTCAGGGGAAGGTGTCAACACCAACTGTTTCTACAACACACTGCCTGTAGGCCATGATGCACTGCACAACATTAGCAATGCTGTTGCGTGAAAAATGCTCATTATGGGATATAATCAACACTTTTTCCGGCTCCCTATTGGTCTGTTCCTACCACCCATGTTACAAACAACACTAGGGACTCTCTGACTCTGTCCTTGACAAAGCAAATGCCTTACAATGAGAAATTCATTACCAGTCTGGACCTGTGCACACAGTGGTGATGCAAAAAGAAGTCGAGGTGGTCAAGTTCACATGAGTGTAACATCAGGCCATGCCACTAATCCCCACACAAAGATATGAGACATCAGCATACATGTCTTTGCATGTACAGAGTTTAATTTATATGACACAAGTCATGACCTGCACTTTCTCTGGACAAAAGAAGGATTGAGTGACCGTCCAGCTGTTGTACCCTGTGCCATTGTGCTTTGGTAGGTCAAACTGACTTTTATTCACAAAAGATATGCTTTTGGTTCAAAATGAACCAAGCTGTATTTTCCTTACTATTGAGAGGTAACATGCTGCCCATTGTGCTGGGCATGTTCACACAGACTGTACCCCTGATGATATTCCTCTGATACAATACAATGGGCATTCCTTTTGGAATCAAAACACGTCTTTGCATGCATTAATCTTACTTAATGAACTTTTCTATTGCCTAAGACCATACCTTAACTTCCAGGAAGGACCTCCAACTGAAGTTTTCTATTGTTTCAGACCATACCTTGACTTCCACGAATATGGACCTCCTATACAAACTGATGACTTACTGTTTTGGAAGTAATACTTTTGAAGACCAGAAATAACGGCCTGAAATTAAGCAATGTTCCTTGCACTTTTATCCAAAAATTTGAAATTTACAAAAGCAAGAAGGGGATTCGAACCACTGCAGTTTTTCCTGACCTGCGTGCCTGTCGTGCGATCTCCAAGACACTAGTCTAACACGGCTGACAGGTTGAACTGGCGGTTCTGCTTGTGCTCAACATGTTAAATGCATTACAGTGGTGCTTGTAAACAGGACGATATTACACATTGCCACATGCGAGTGAATTGGCAATCAAAAATAGTTCTATGTGTCCCCTTTGTAAATTTCCATCAAAATGTTTGTATGCACAATGCAAATATGATAATAAGTCGGATGTTTAGATCAAATAATAGAAATGTTCATTAAGATTGGTAAGGAACTTGGTGCAGGTCCATAGGCATTTTACTGAACCTGCTCGATGAATCAAAAGAAAACGCAAGGCTGCGCCTCGCGTGTCCTTTGATTTATCTCGCCGGACCAGCAAAACGCATATGGACCTGCACCGCTTGCCTTACCTAACACATAACTTTCCTTGGGTTGATTCCTCACAAATCAACGATCTCAACATGTGCCAGCATATACCACTAATAATAGGGCATCTGTGGGGCATCAGAAATTAAGGTGGCAGAAGGCATCACAGAACATGATCCAACTTCAAAATCTACATGAGTATATTTTTATAAATAGTGTCCCATACAAAGAAAAACACTTATGGATAACATTTTCATAACTGTATTTTTCTCTAGAGTCCAAAGTATTTTTTATACCTATTGGGACAACCTTCTCCACTAAGCTCCATCTTTGACCCAGCGGGGGCACATTATAAACAATAATACCCTACATACACTGCATTGTTTGACGCCTATGAACATTATAAATGAAAGGTTCTGTGTAACTACTTGTAGTTTTAACACAATACATCACACTGTTATACATTGAGTGTCAAATTCTAGAACGTTTTCACCCACATCAAGGTGGAATTTATATGATACAGCTTGTCATCAAACTGAATTGAATGCACATTTGAAATCTGGAGTGGAGTGGAGTGCCGTTCAAGCCTCATTTACATATTTGAACCCGCACATGCAGGCACTTCCCAACAAAACATATGCAGCCTAGCACCTGCACTCGATAAAAGTGTGTGCACTTCTAGTGCACTTTTCCCTGTACTTATGGGGCAAGTGCAATGTGCACTTTTTTTACACTTTCTCATGGCCTGGTATTTGCTTCGTTGTTCAGTATTGGGTTTAAGGTGTTTTTTTTACCATAATACGTACTCCACCTCTGTCGTGTTTTGGAATATGCATGGATTTAATAATCTTCATTGCATGCACTCACCCCTCCTGGCGTGTATGGCAAGATATGAATACAAACTGGACACAGCTAAGGCTACATCGAAGTCCTGCCATAATCCTGCCGTGATCATAATCTTAAGGCATAACTAAGATACAAAGAAAGAAATAAAAACCACCTAACCTAGCCTTGGAGATAATGAATAATGGTCTAATTTTTATGGCACATAACATTCTTTGATCTCACTTCCATGGCACAGTTAACATATTTCAGCACCTGTTTTATCACATAATTGTCCCCATCATTGCAGGTGATGACGAAATGAAATTTAGTAGGGTCTGCTAAAGATTCAAATTTATAGTCTTTCAATGCATAGAAAGCAGAAGTCCAAAGTGGCTTGTACCTTGTGCATTTTAACATAAAGTGAAATTTATTTTCCACTTCACCGATTGGACAATAGTGGGAGTTTCTTCTATCAGCAGAAATGTCTCTATCTTTCCTGAAGCAGGAGGTTAAGGGGTGGTAGTGATCGAGGGGGACGTGGACGGGTGAATTGTGTGGAAGGGGGGGGGGGCTAGATTTGTGATATTTTATGAATATTGTGAGGTTCACAAGTAACAGGGGCAGGTACATTCATCCCTTAATCATGCCTCAAATGTGAGGGTGGTTGCCTGTCGATGATCTTCCTTCCTTTGATTAAAAAAAGTCTTCTTTGATTAATCTTAAGAAGCAGAAGCAGAAGCAGAAGCATTATATGGACGGAGGGACTGATTGGAGGTGCTAAGTACTAGTATCCAGGGAAGCTGTGGGGGAGACTATATGAGTCATTTGCGTTTGGGTGTTTAGAATATCGATCGGGACTTCGGAGACAGACTGTTTGAGGGTTGGAAAGAGAATGATGAAGCGTGTATGAACCTAGAAGAGAGACTTGATAGTTAAGCTCCTTCTGCTATTTGGCAGAGCTCTCCATTTTCTTTAGAAAGCCTTCACATTTGGTTCACCGATGGTATCTTGAGTAGCTTGTTCCAAATACTTATGACTTGGTTTGGAAAGAAGTTTCTGGCAATATCTGTCTGAAAACGGGGTTTAAAATAGTTGTTGTGAGCGTCTGCTAAGATTTCTATTGGGTGTTGAAAAGATGGTCGAAGGATCTGTCTTGTAACTATTATGCAGGTATTTATCCGTCTATATTCAGTCTTCTTTCTGCTAAAGAATTTACCTGAAGGATTCTTGTAGTACACATCTTTTTGCAACGACGCTGAACTCTCTCTCTCCTCAGCAATGGCTTCCATGTTGGTGAACGTATTCTAGAATGGGTCTTACCAAACTTGTATAAAGTGTCCTCATTTTATTTTCATTCAGGTTAGTGAAACAACGTCTTATCATTCCAAATCTCTGCATCCCTTTATTAGCAATTTAAGCTACATGATTAGCAGGTTTGAGACAGTCCAATATTATAATGCCCAAATCTTTCGGTTGATCAACTTGTTTTAAATGATGTTCATTCAATTTTTACATAAAGTCGATTGAAACGTTCACTCTAAGTGCAACACATTTTTCTTCATTAACTTTTTGCAGCCATGTACGCTACCATGCTGCTAAAGAATCAAAGTCTGACTGTAACTTGACACAGTCCTCCTTGTAGTCTCTGATTGTTGCATTTAGCTTGGTGTCATCACCGAATAGTTTGGCAGTAGATTTCACAGACTCTGCAAAATCGTTTACATATAACAAATACAACACGAGTTCAGTAGTCAATCCAGACTCTGCAAAATTGTTTACATATAACAAAAACAACACGAGTCCAGTAATCAATCCTTGAGGTACTTCGCTTGTAACATTCCTCCAATATGATGCTCCATTCCTTAACACGACTCTATGCCTATGACCTGTCAAAAAACAAAAACAAAACAAAACAAAAACAAAAACAAAAAACAAAAAAAAACTTGACCCGGCTTGGTACTCGACCTCTTATTCTAAGATGTTGGGATTTCTTAATCAGTCTCTTGTGTGGCACAGTATTATCAAAGGCCGTACTGGAATCCAGGTAGATTGCACCAGCTCCGATGCCTTGATCGAAATCTTTAACCCAGTGGGACAGACATTCTATTATCTGGGTTACACAAAAGCACCCTTCTTAGAAACCATGTTGGTCACAAGAGATAAGCTTATTTGTTTCTGTGTGTTTTCACAGGTTGTCTAAAACAATTCTTGCCATAGGTTTAACAATCTGGCTTGTTAAAGAAACTGGCCTGTAGTTATTACACACAGTTCTTAATCCTTTCTTATGTGACGGTGTAATATTTGCGTCCCGCCAATTTTGAGGTATATGCCCTTTTCGTAATGACTGAGTAAAAATATATGCAAGATGCACGTCAAAATCCAATACATTTATGAGCACATTCACATGAATAGAGTCTGAACCACTTGCTTTATTACTCTTCAACTTAGACAACTTCTTTCTCTCTTTCTCACATTCACCTGTAGAATTTCAAAATCAAATAAACCATTCCTCACTGGAGTATCTCCATAAGGGTCGGATTAGAAATCAGTAGGCTCCTTGGTAAAAACTGAAGCAGAGAACTTGTTTAACACTTCTGATTTCTCCTTATCATCTGTAACTTTAATACCATATTGTTCTAAGCAATCATCCATTGACGAAGATCTTGTAAAATGTCTACAGTAATTACAAAACTTTTTTTAGGATCCTTTGGTATTTTCTGAACAACACCCTCCTCATAATCTGTATTAGCTTTAATAATAATGTCTCTTTGACTCTTGCATTAATCTTTGTACCGTATTTATGTTTATGTGCATTCAGACTCAAAACTTGAGCTTTCATCCATTCTATTCTCTCATTCTTTTTGGCTCGTTTGACTGATCTGTACATATCGGGCCCACGGTGGTTTATGTCTTTGACCCATTTTGATCTCGTTCTTACATACATGTCTCTCCACTAATCGCACATTTGTAGCCTTAAAAATATCCCACCTGCGATGTACAGGCTTTCCGCCCTAAGTCACTTCCCAGATTATGTTTCCCACTTTTTGATTAAAACTGTCATAATATCCTTTCAAATATTAATATATAGTTATTTTAGCCAGGTTCATCCTCCGCACGGGCACTGCCATTGTAATGTCGATTCTGCAATGGTCACTGGTAGAAAAGGGTCCTCCACTTTTACTTTATCAATAATGTCAACATTTCCAGTTCACTCAAGGTCAAGAATATTTGAACCTCTTGTAGGTTCTGCTACAAGCTGAGATAAAAAGTTTTCTTCCAATGTATTGATGATGAACTTAAAAACTTCAGAAGTAGATTCATACGTATCCCATTGCATATCACGGAAATTAAAATCACCCATCATTACTACGTTTTCAGTGTTCACCGAATTAGTAGAGTCTCAAATATGTTCCAGATTGGGTAGTTCTCCTCTTTCTGGTCTGTATACAACTCCAACTAATATACCAACATTAGATACTAGCGTGATATTGATCCACATAATTTTAGCGGGAACAATTCCTTGTTTGTATAATGTAGAATTCAAGTTATTTTTAGCTATCAAAGCAACTCCCCCTCTAGTTAGCTCAGTATATGTCCCCTCTCGGTAGAATGATAAACTCCTGTCCATCCTTAAAGAAATGTAGCCATTTGGTGTGAACTCAGAATCTTTTACTGTTATTATCCAACCATGCCTCTGATATGACCACAACATCAAAGTCATTTTCATTAATAAAGTCCCTTAAATCAGCAAAATTATTGGTCAAACATTGTGCGTTGAAGTGGGTCCTTTTCAAAGGGCAATACTCCTTGCCTTTTATATGAGTTACGAAATTAACATAACTATTTACGCTATGCACATGAGGGCCAATTCCAATTGTAGCAGTTGGAAAGCACTTTCAAAGGTGTCCCCCAAGGATAGGTCTTTGGACTGTGTCTATTCATTTTTTTCATGAACGATCTCTTTGTATTCATAAAAGAAGCGCTAGCATCCGATTTTGCGGATGATAATAATTTCGCTGTTTTAGGAAATACTATTCGTGAGGCAACAACAACATTAGAAAGAGAAGCTGAAAAATCTTTTCTGAACTTCGAAAACAACTTTATGCAAGCCAACGCAAGCAAATTCAATTTCATGTTACTAAACACTGAACACTCTGCAGAGGCTTCAATCAAAGTCAGAACAAAGTGTAAAACTTCTCGGAGTGACTAATAATAGTAAATTGACCTTTGACCAACACATAGCAAATTTATGCGAAAAGCCTCTTGCCAGATGTATGTAGTTATGATATTTAAACGTATTTTGCGCAAAACTGCCAAATTAGCGATTGTCAAATGCTTTAAACTGTCAAACTTCAGATATTGTTCTGTAGTAACGCTCAACCTTGAGATTCCTAGGTAAAGGACTCCAAAATATGATAGGCGTTCACTCAGGTTTCTAATTCCGAAGTTGGGGAACAACTTGCCAAGCAAATTGAAGGCTCTGAGCACAATCAGCGAGTTTAGAGAAGCAATCAAAACTGGGACTGGGTCAAAATGTGGTTGCTGTCTGTGTATGGATAAAAATGTGACGGATTTTATGCGAGCGTGATACTTAGAACTCACTTTAAATATATGATGCAACATTGCCGATTTTAATTTTGATTTTAATTTATCGCTATATTGGTGCCATGATTGGATTTTTATATGTGATTTTATCAGATTTAAATATCATTTATCTGTCATAGTCCATTTTATTTATTGGTTGTTTAATTTTTAATTTTATTTCAGTTTTTTGTTCCTTATTTACGGGATGTATTTATATATGTATGACGGTAAAAATAGCACTTGTGCTAATGTTGTATGGTTCAGAAAACCGACTTAAAATAAAGATTGAATTGAATTGAGCTTTAAAATTGTCTATTCTGTTGTTTCTTCTTCCCTTGGTACTCATGCCCCTGGGGGAGATGGGTTTTTTTTTTCTCTCACTATCATGCCATCTCTAATTTTCCGATTAGGATCTGTCTCCCTCTTTTTATTTTAATCTTGTGTCCGTTCAATATCATCTTGCCTCTGTAACTTCGTCATATCTGGTGAGATGTAGACTGTCTGGGGATCAACAAAAAAAATCTCTAGCGTTTCTTATCTTGGGACCATTTCTCACTGCTTTATCCTTAACCTCTTTGGAAGTTTAACTCTCAACAGTCTATGTTTCCCACCGGCCTAATGGAGCCAAGTCTATCAATTTTCAGTGGCTCTTCCTGTGCATCTAAAGCAGACAGTTCTCTGACACGAGCATCATCCTGGATCTCTTCAGTTGCTGGCATTCCTCTTATAATGATACTGTCTTTCCTCTTTTCTTGTTCTATTGGTTCATGTCTAACAAGATTTATAATGTCCGACAGCTTCTTCATATCCTCATTTGCTCCTTTAGTTTGATTTTCCACTTCCACGTCTCAAGTGAGCCTACCACTGCCTTATCAAGAGATAAGAAAGCAATAATTATAATATAAGGGCTCTCAGTACTGTCTTCAGCAACACAGGCGGGTGCTGTGGGCATGCAGGGCGTGAGATGCGACTGTGAGAATTCCTGTATATTTTGGACCGCGCCACATATACATTGGCGGCATGATGTTAACCATTATAGTGCCAATCACAGCTATAGTTGCTTTCTCATTACCGTTAAACATATAATGGTTAAATTCCTCATGAAGATGCCTTTCATTCAAATGCCAGCAAGCCTGGTCCAAACCAAAAGTAGTCTTAGTCAACAGCTTTCCTCGGGGTACTTTGCGCGCAATGTGCCCTAAGGAAAGCTGTTGACTCAGTCTTAATTCAGTACTTTAAGGGTTCAACTACAACATAAGTGGTAAAAATTTTAATTTCATTGCAAATATGTACGAGGATATAAAGTTCAGTGTTATCGTCAACAGCGAAAGTTGTGATTTTTTCTTTGCCTGTAACATCGGTGTCCGTCAAGGGGAAAGTCCCTCTTCTTATTTGCTTTGTATGTAAATGACCTTGAATCTTTTATGTTAAATGAAAATGTTAAGCAAATTAATTTGAGTGATACTGGAATATTTTTAAATTATTGGTCCTTCTTTTTGCTGATGATACAGTAGTATTCTTATCGGATAGCAGTTTAGGCCTCCAGGATGCATTGAACTCTCTTGAACATTATTGCACAAAATAGAAAAGTGCAATTTAACAATAAAAAAAACGAACATAGTAATAATTATTTAGTAAAAGAAAAGTGAATGTAAGTAAATTTAAGTTCATTTATAAAGATAAACTGGTAATTGTTGATAGCTTTAAGTACCTTGGGTGTGTCTTCCAACAAAACGGTAAGTTTAGAAAAAATGAACACTTGTATGATCAGGCTAGATCAATGTTATCCTTATTGGGGAAATGTAAAGAAAACAATCTTCCACTAGATTTACAATTTGAGTTGTTTGACAGCTTGGTCAAACCATTTTTTTTTTGTACGGATGTGAAGTATGGGGTAAGGAAAAATTTATTTTATTTGAGAAGTTAAACCTCAGGTTTTGTAAATATGTAATAAAACTTAAAACAAGCACACCAGCATAGCCTATATGATATATGGCGGCACTGGTGGATATTCATTACAAGTGTCAGTTTATTTCTTGATGGTAAAATTTTGGTACAAACTATTATGTAATCAAGATAAATACTCTATTAAAATCTATACAATATGCAGGAGACTTTCTGAGGAAAGAGCCCAAGCGTTTCCTTGGCTAAATTTTGCTCGTGATATTTTGTATAAATTAGGACTCAACAACATTTAGGACCAACAAGATGTTACTTTTGTAAACATTGATTGGCTGCATAGAACAGTGGAACAAAGGCTCAAAAGATCAGTTTACTCAAGAATAGCAAACACAGATAAATGAATCAAGTAAAGCATACAATTACAATTATTATTTTTTAAAAAAGGAATGGAAGGCAGAGAACTACCTGACAAAGTTGCCACTCCACTATGCCATAAAATATTGTCAGTACATATGTAAACATGCAAATGTAACAAATTTTATGGCTTTTTAGGCCATTATTTCAGGAAAAAGTACAATTCATAATTTCGTGATCTCATAAATTTTATCACTCAGGGAAACAGGTTTCTTAAATGATCTAAGTACAGTTTTAATTTGACAGGTGCCACTATTAACAACCAGGTGAGATTTTGCATACTCACTATTCATGGTGCTCATACATGCATTTTGTAAAATGTCAGATGTGTTTAAAGTTCGAGTTCAAGTTCAAGCCACAGCACAAGTATTATAATTATTCGCCAACTTCAGAGTCTGAGTCTACAAATTTTAGTACTCAACTAATAACAAATACATGATAGCTGCTGTGAAGCTAGTGATACCCTTTTGTTCAACTGAGTTTGAAGACAGATATGTAGCTTGAATCTAACATCACGACTCACTGCAGACATTCTTTCTTTGGGCGCGAATTGATGCTGGAACAGCTCTCCGGTGCAGCGATGGCAGTGACACCAAACAGACAAAACAAGTACTTGCTCTAAGCTTCCCACCATGCACCATTCATCATGGTGATTTTTGTAAAGGTAAGTTCGTGCTGTCAGATGTATTGTCCAAAAATTAACCGGATCGGAGCTATTTAGGTGGTCATTGTACGAGTAAGATTTTAGATTATGTATCGAACTTCCCCTCTTGCAAATTTTGTAAAGTTTTGTCGTTTACTTTAGATTCATCGGGTCGTGCCACCCGGCCCCGTGCACACTCAGTGGAAACATGCAAATGACAGCATTCATTCATTCGTATTAGTGTTCAATGTCTGTCACCGCATACGTAGTTCGCTCTCTGTGTGTTTGGACGACGTAGACTTTCTGTCTCAGCTCTGAGCTGTTTCTTGTATAAAGTAATAATTCCAGACATTCAAAAATTAAATGATTAATGTCCTAAACTGGCGTGATATTTGTTGTGCAGTTTATTTTACACACGCTTGTCGGACAGATCTGATCATACTGGCTTCATTCGTGTACGTTTACACACTGTCAATGCATTCTCGATAGGTGCCTATCGCCAGTGTGGTTATGAAAAACGTGCAAATTCTTGCATTTCAAGAAATGATTTAATGCCATTGTGTGCATACCGAAGTGAAGTTTATTTTTAGCTGAAAAAAAAAATGGAAATTTTTTAACTGCATAGCAGCCACTTGAATGCCACTTGCCAGCTTAATGGCTGACTTTGTTACCTTCTGGTATAATATCACTATTTAAAAATTGATAAAGAAACATCAATGGCAGAGGTATTTTTAGTTCACTATACATTCCTTGTGTACAGTATTGTTATGGTAAAGCGGTAGTGGATTCTAAAGAATGACCCTAAATTCATATGCACTCAGTCTATATGATGAATAATTTAATCCTCAGCACCAAGACCCAAGTGATTGAGAGGATGAGTTGCATGTTGTAATCTTGTTGAGTTGTTTGACAAGTTTTTAATGGCTCAGCAAAAAAAATGGAAAACTGTTATTGAAGTCAGTTTTTCTGCAGAAACAAGATGCCTATGTAAACATTAAAAATCACAAGTGTATTACCCAAAGGACGTGGCTATACTGAACTGGGTCTGGTTTGAGTTGTTGAAGCGACTACAGAGCCGTACCCGGTACCACAGGCAATATGCACAGGAAAGCCAGATCCGGTACTTTATCCAATACTGTGAGAAATCACTGGAGTGATGGGTTCAGTATCACACCCAAATACAGTATGAGGGCCGGGTGCGGTACAGTATAGAAGAATAAAATAGAAAAATTTATTTTAGTCCTCCATAGGTACAGTAAATATACTATTAGAAAAAGCTGGATTGCTGGGTTCTGCACATGTAGAAAACAGGACCTGGCAGCATTGAGCAAGTTAATGCATGTCCTAGGGGATGGTGTAGAATACGAGCCCAAATCTGTCATTTGTGAATATGGAATAAAGCATATATCTATTAGCCTTAACCTGTGTGCTACAAAAAAAATTACATTTTGAAATGGTGCAGATGGAGTGTCAATAGAGTATCGATAGACAGTAATGACATCAAGGACAGTAGCCAATCACATTCCTTCTGGTTTTGTAGCAGGAAATTTATCCACAACCGGACCCGGCTCTGTAGACGCTTTGTCACCGAAAATAAATGTGGTTTTGGTGTACATTCTTGTTGCACAAATAAAAAAATCATAAGCAGCTGTATTTGTAATTTTTCACAGAATCATACCAAAATTAATTAATTGCCATTGCATAAAAATTTGCTCTCTAAATTCAGTACTTGCTTTATGGTATGCTCGATGATATATGAGTAGTCTTGGTTTTGAATTTTGTTCCTGACATTAACAGATCATGTAAGATTTGATATTATGGTGGTACCTGTTATTTAAGACCATTCCTTCTGTCAAAATAATGGTCAAATACTGCAAGTAATCTTACAATAAGTGTAGAGTAACAAAGAAATATAAAGATGTGTGGAAAACAACCTTTACGAAATGATGTGGTCTTCGGGGAGGAGGTCATCATATCATGTATTACTGTATGTGCCAATGAATAGCTATATAAATACAGAAGTTGTCTTTTTTGGGGAGTGGGGATGGGAAGTGTTAGCTTTTTCACTTTTCATTCATGTGTGCTGAAGTAATTTGTTGTCTCGCCAGCATAAGCTGTTGGCGAGACTAAGCAGTCACTTTCCGGATGTCTGTCCGTCAGTCAGTCCATCAACAAAAAACTTCGGAGTGGCTTGAATTACGCTGGCGAGACATTCATGCCCCCGGGCATGACTCTGGTTTGAAATTAGTTGTGATATCAGTTTCAGGCATGAGACTGTGCTGAACAGTAATAAGCATGTCCCGGTCTGAAGAGGTGTTGCTGATTGTGGGTCATGTGAAACACAAGAAATGTGAGGGGAGCTTGTACATGATGGGACAACGCCTTGCCTGGATGCAAGACAGCAAGAACTCCTTCTCCATTAGTCATAATTATGCTGATATTAAAGGTATTTAGTAAAGAAGGTATTTCAACACACTGGTTGACAAGAAAATGTTTAGGATGTACTGCATGTTGGCAGTAACTGACACTTTCTTTAAGATAAATGATGGATAAATTATCAAGTGTAGCAAAAAAGAATACTGTTTTGGAGCTTACAGATTTGGAATCAAGTCCCAGTCACTGTTTTAACATGTTTTAGCTTCATTCAGCATTGTAAAGTACAGTGACAAGCATTGTGAAAATTTGGTTTCAGATTATACAAAATACATGAGATATGTACAACAGTCAACATGACAGTTATGGCAAACCCAAGAATATAGTAAACAATGTTGCCATTATCTAGTTGCCAATGGCCTGTGCACCTGTGAAACTATACCAAGAGAAATACCTTGCATATATAGTAGTGATGTTCATTTCAACTGCAGCTTTTAGAAGTAAGCAAAATGTTGTGAAATGAGCAGCTTCATTTATAGAATTAAGAATACTTTATTTCAAGGCCTGTGGTAAATCTGATGGCCAAGAGAGATGTGGAAGTGGTTTATTGTATTTGGGCTTTAACATTATCACTCAGTGAGTAGTTATCATGTTACTGAAAATCACTGCTTACATTAAGTGTCTTTTGATGTCATTGATGAAGATAGTGCACTGTGATTTTGCAGTCCAGAAAATTTCTCCAGATAGCAAGGATAAAATACAGCTACAAGTTTTACTGCATGATGGGAGTGCCAACACTTTCCACTTTGCTAATCCTGGTGGACGGGAACAACAGAAGCAAGATCGTGAAGGAGTTAAGGAGTTACTGCAGCAATTGCTACCAAAGTTCAGGCGAAAAGTCAACAGTGAACTTGAGGAGAAAAATAGGTCAGAATTTTAAAATGAGAGTATTTATATAATGTATATACATAAAAGGGTTCCTGCAGATCTTGGGGGAAAAAAGCTTGGGGGGGCGGGGTGTTTTTGCTGCTGAAACCCTACTGTTTGTTGTGTGTGTATTAACAGTAATACCTGTTATTTAAGACTGCCCATATTATCAGCAAAATGTAGTCTTAGGTACAGGTAAATTCATTAGAGAAATAGACTGTAAGGTCATAAGAGGATGGTATTTAAAAGATATTTAATCTTCTACAAAAAGTGTTGTTTATGATTGCATATGTTGTAGACTCATACGGTCATTGTCATAATGTAAAATACACAAGAAACGATTAACTAGAGTACAACTGAATGATTCATACTAGCATCAAAATGTTGTGCACCAGCTGTACAGTGGAACATTGAAAGAAAAAAAAAAGAAAAAAAGAAAAAAAAGACTTTATATTATAGATTGAACATCTTTAATAATATGATCATAAGTATTAAGGAAGCAGGATAAATAAGTTAAGAGATTACAAGATTTTTAACAACTATAGTTCTACCTATCAGTGATAAATCTAACATTCTCCAGACCTTTAATTCATCAGGCATATACAAGGAGCTCCAAATTGTGAATTTATAAATACAAAGCAAACAAAAGAAATGAAAATAAAAGATTCTTCATGACTTTTTACAATGATAAATTCAAACAAAAGTTGTTGAGTGTAACTATTTGTTCACATTTTGTGATGCACAAATGATTCTTCAACATTCTTAATGGGGAATTAATAAATAATCAAGATTTTTGTGAGTATGGCCATCTATAGATTTATAATGAAGGAAAAAGATATTGCAGAGATATATTCATTTTTTTTGAGAGAGAGACAGAAAGTGATTATTTTACATAAGATATGTTAAGAAAGGTGGTGATTTTTTAATGTTAGGTGAAAAAAATCATATTTATGTGTTGTGCAAAAAAATAGCTTTGGTTTTACCACTGCAGGATGCTTAAGGATGACCCAGACCTATTCCAGTTGTACAAAGACCTAGTTGTTAGTCAGGTAATCACAGCAGATGAATTCTGGGCAAGCAGAGCAAATGTAAGTTTTTCTTCTTTTCTCTCTCTTTTTTTCCCCCCACATATTGATACAATGGTCCCTGTCTTAAAAGAACACCCATGGGTTCACCAAATTCTGGTGTTGCACTGCAGATGATCTGTCAAGGATTATAAATAATCATAATAAAAACATGCATGTATGTGATGTAAAGATGTCTTGTATGCAATAAAGTCTGTGTGTCTATTCAAGCCTATAATGAAAAGTAAAGTGTACTTTGTAGGTAGTCTTTTAAGGCTGACCACTGTACATGTACAAATTTATAATCTGCGTAAAACACTGTCCCATAAGCAGGTGTACTGGTACGCTTTAGAGAGGGAAAGGTGAGCACAGCAATGGTACAATTTACTGGAAAGTGTACCTTATGTCATGTAGGATAAACATTACCATAGTTTATTCCAAGACACTACAATTTTTCTCTTTCAAATAAAGTCACAACTGTTCGATTTTATAAGTGCACCTTGACTGAGGCTGCCATGAAAGTATACAGACAAATGTATTGTGGCATCAGCCATGTGAACTTAATACCTTGTTGCTAAGTCTGACACTGGATGTGTATTGAAACAAATATTACAGAATTTACTGACATTGTACTAACTTGAATGTAATGTGTTCATGAATAAATTTGCACCATTTCAGAAATCAGGGAGCAGCTCCAAGAATAATACCCAAGATGTTGGAGTGTCAGCAGGATTCTTGGTAGGAGACACTTTGGTTATCTAGGAAGTTATTTGTCATGTGTCTGTGTAGAAAAAAAAAAAAAAGATGTGTGCTGTAATGACTTTAGAAGACTGCTTTATTATTTGTTAGAGAGATTATTTAATTTCTGTGTTTACTTGATGTGTGTGTGTGTGGGAGGGGGGCTTTTTTGGTCTAAATTGTCTGTGTGTTGATGTTTCCCTGCATATATGGGACATCAGTTATTCCCCTGCAAAATTATTTGTATCAGTATTGCAAATTATGAATGATGCTTGTCAAGTCACCATTTTGATAAGGCATGGAAGCTAGTCAATCTTTGCCCGTGCAGAATCAGCTGGGTACCACAACTTGTTACTTTGATAAAATGTTGATATATTTTGGATAAATGTCTAGTCTCTAGGTTATGTATATCAATATAACATTCTCCAGGTCAACAGGTTTCTTTGGCATGTTGTGGATGCTAAGCACCCAATCCACACGAAGGAAATCTGTTGACTGTCCTAATGCAATTATTTCATTAGTTTTTCATGCAAGACGACCAAAAGCACATATTTTCTGCAAGAAAACATCTGTCTTAATTATGTCTCCCCGTGCAACGGGGGGACATATTGTTTTTTAAATTTACAATTGAATTTCAGATTTAACTGTTTCAATTATTTCCAATTCATTCTAATTAAAATTTGGAAAATTTATATGAAATAAGAAATAGCATGTTCAAAAATTAACATACATGTACAAGTTACCTTGTAATATCAAATTAAAGCTTGCACTTGTGCCTAAAATCCTGTATGTCAGATTTTTTTTAAAGGGCTTAGGTAGTCCATATTCAGGACATAGGTATTTTTTTTACAATCATTAAATTTTTATTGAAATTTAAAAAATTTTTAATAAAGTTTTTAAAAACTTTAACGTTTCAATTTTAACCTGAATGGAAAATTTGAGATACAGTTTTGTAGCCACCAGTATGCTCAGTCTATTTTGATCAAAGCCAAATGTTAATCTGGAAGTGTGTTTGAGCTATTTTTTTTGTTTTATGCCTAAAATATGAAAAATTCAATTGCAATTTAAAAACTAATTAAGATTTAATGAATGAACAGTTACTTAAGATCTGTTGCTGATTTTACACATCAAGATGTCGTCTTTCATGAAATATATAGTTTTTATGGGTTCAAAGGAAAATTTCAGTCTACACAATATTATATTCAACCAAAACTGCATTTTGTAATTTTATTGTTGTAAAGTGTACTAGCCCCTTAAGTGCAGAAATGTTAAAATTAACTCTCATTGTGCAGTAATGTTTTTTCTTCAAACAATACCACATTTTCATATTTTGTGTACATAATTCAATATGACCATGGGAAACAACCTTGGCATACTGATATATCAGCTGGTTCATGGTGCAACCCGAATTATTTAATATTGATCTATTTGTGTTTCATACTATAACTGATTTCAGGCTGATATCAAGCCACAAACTGATGGCTGTAATGGCCTGAAGTACAACCTCACAGCTGATATTATTGAGTCCATATTCAGGACATACCCTGCAGGTGAGTTTACAAGTTCATCTCATATTTGTATTTGTTATTCTAGTAAGATTATTTCAAAACATGAAAAATATATATATTGGTCAGGTTGCAATATGTGTAAGTGAGCACATGCATTAAACATTGGGGACTAGATAAAACCTGTTATGCTTTAGAATTTTGTATTTATATAAATGTTTATAGAAATGCACTTGACATTCCCATTGTGTCTGCTGAGAACATACATGTGCATGTATACAAATGACGTTTTCTGCTATTTTGAATTTTTTTGTGAAATGTTCTTGAATTTCCTTATTAAGTAAAAGTGGTATTTGCTTGGCACCAGCTCCTCTAATACAGCTTAAGATTTGTTGACATTATGATCTTCATGAATGTTATATTTCATCCTAACATCAACTGTTTTATCTTTTTCTTGCCTTTCAGTGAAAAATAAACATGCAGAATATGTCCCGGACAAATTGTCAGAAACAGAATTTTGGACCAAATTTTTCCAGTCTCATTATTTTCATCGTGATAGAATTAACTTTAGCAATAAAGATATGTTTGCGGAATGTGCCAAAACAGATGAAGACGGTGAGTCAAATGAGATGCTTCTTTTATGTTGATGTGAAATAGAATAGATTTCTGTTTGCAGATATGTCATTATTTTAGCCATTGGGCTGTAGGTGGATCTATATTAAAGATGCTGGGGTCAGGAGGGTGGTTGATGTAAATGTGATGAAGACAATATTTGGATCAATGGCTTTAGAACTATGTCAGTGAAGTATATGTGATGTGGACCCTTACTATGCACCCCAAGTGCAAGTGGGCAATGCTTATTGTGCCCAATCTGCACCCCTGCCCTTCCCTATTTTCTTCCAATTGTAACGAAAATCAAACTTGAGAGCAGAAATTCACATTGGGTGCCAATATCTCTGCGTGTTTGAAACACAGCTTCATTTTGACCAGTCTTGACAAATAGCTAAAAAATTCAAATGTGGGCCTGTATGGAGACCACTTGCTGACACCAGGATGTATATACATATACACATGTTTATTATTGTGTAAACATGCCTGTAAACTGACAAGTACCATGTCAAAACATGCTTTCATTATAATTAGTCTGTAAATATAGTGACTGCAAAAGATATGGATTTATACACATTGTTACAGCAAAATGTACAGGTGTCATTTCATAGTAAACATGGTTGTAAACAGGGAAGTAGCATGTCAAAGTTGAGCAAGTGGACTGGACCAGTTTGTAATCTCCCAGTCTCTCTTTAATTTACTTTCGTATTGATGACCTGTTAGTACTGGCCTTTTTGGCTTTATCAATAAAATTATATCTGTGTATGCAAGTCCTCACACAAATAGGAGAGGTCACATTAACAATTGTATGTGTATTTGGCTGAATACACAACCCAATACACAAAATGCTTGTGGGTTAGAGGTGTGTATTCCTACAAATTTCTATGTTAATCCTTAAAGTGCTGATTTAAGATTGAGTCAACAGCTTTCCTCGGGACACTTTGCACGCATTGCGCGTAAAGTGTCCCGAGGAAAGCTGTTAATTAAGACTACTTTTTGCTTTAGACTAGGCTTGGTGGTATTTGAATGAAAGGTATCTTTATGAGGCATTTGACTCTTTTAACCATTATATGTTTAATGGTAATGAGAAAGCAACAATAGCAGTGATTAGCACTTTAAGGGTTAAAGTAACATTAAATATGTTGAATAGTTTTGCAGTTAAAGCTTGAAATTGACAAGGGTATTTTACCTATGTACAACCAGCACAAAAAATTGGTGTTTCTAAGTAGAGTGGTTTTAAAGTTACGTAGGTGCAAATTACAATGGAAACTAATGGAAAGACACATACCTGGCCCACCTGCCCACAGTGCCCTGTGCTGAGAACACACATGAACCAGTTGATCTTGACCTTGCCTGTTTTGATAGGCTTGTACGGTATCACTGATTCTCTCAGAATCCTTGTAGCTAAATATTCTTACAGTTTATGTACGGGATGTTAAAATTCCCAGTAATTGAAACATAATTATCTTTCAAATCTTCATGACTTGACACTAGTACATACTATTATTTTAATTTATCAAGTGGAATCAGGTAATGTGCAAATACAGATGTCCATCATCTGAATGTGTACATGTATAGGCCTGTATGTGTACATGTATAGGCCTGTATGTGTACATGTATAGGCCTGTATGTGTACATGTATAGGCCTGTATGTGTACATGTATAGGCCTGTATATGTTCATGTATAGGCCTGTATGTGTACATGTATAGGCCTGTATGTGTACATGTATAGGCCTGTATGTGTACATGTATAGGCCTGTATGTGTACATGTATAGGCCTGTATGTGTACATGTATAGGCCTGTATGTGTACATGTATAGGCCTGTATATGTTCATGTATAGGCCTGTATGTGTACAGATCCAATATTTTTTTTCAAAATTGAGCAAGAATTGCTAACGTTCTCATACTTTGTATATATCCCATACTTTTATACTTTGGCAACATTTTACAGCACATGTATATCCTATATTTGAAAACATTGCACCTCTGAAAAAGAAAAAGCATATTTTCGGTGGAGCATTTTTGTCTAAAAGTACCAAAGTACCTGTGCTTTTTATTCAGTGTACGTTTTTAGGTTGAATGTCATTCAGTTAACATCTTTATGCCTGTCAGGTTATGAAAGTCATGAAAAGTCACTTTTTCACTTGACACATATACAAATGATATTGCCCATGTTAGATGCATACAAGAGCCAGTAACTTGAACATTTCATTCCTTCATTGCACATGTATCTCTTTTTTTTTTTACATTAAAATCTCTGTAACATAACCAAAAAGTGTCCATGAAGTTCCTGTCGTTTTTCAAGAGGCGCTTGGATATGTGGAATTGCTTGTAAACTTAGTGCTGTATGCTAGCACAGTGTCCATAGCATTGTTTTGTGTGTATGGAAGTAGTGCCAAATATTTGACTTGTTAATTTGAATGGTAAATGTGATGGCAGTTGTGTTCTATCAGCCCTGTCATATACATGAACTTGTTAATTTGAATGGTAAATGTGATGGCAGTTGTGTTCTATCAGCCCTGTCATATACATGAACTTGTTAATTTGAATGGTAAATGTGATGGCAGTTGTGTTCTATCAGCCCTGTCATATACATGAACTTGTTAATTTGAATGGTAAATGTGATGGCAGTTGTGTTCTATCAGCCCTGTCATATACATGAACTTGTTAATTTGAATGGTAAATGTGATGGCAGTTGTGTTCTATCAGCCCTGTCATATACATGTATACTAAAGCACTGTGTGCAGAGACTGATATCACGTCAATTGCATGGTCTTTTGTTATCCTCACTAACTGTTGCAGAGTTACAAAAACAAGTAGCGCAACCACTGAGTGACCCACTGGTGGACCTTACCTTCATGTCAGACACCACTCTGGATGAGGTCAGTTTGAATATTTACACACAGATAGGATCCAAACCGCTTGAAAGTTCTCTAATTACCCTTGGCACATAAAGTGCTAGAGAGTATTGTCGTCCCCTGCATTGACTGTCTGTCCATCCGTTGTGTCAACGTTGCAGCCAAATCTGAAAAATATTCGCCGTAGCTGTACCACATTTTTGTCAGAGATGAACCTTATAATGGAACAGGTTCCTATAGAAAACCAGTTTCCTCTTATTATTTTTACACTTTTCATGAAACTTTTAATGTATTTATTTGAAGGCTGTCTCAGTGGCATCAACCCTGATGACGTTACCTTGAATTCTCAAAAAATTATTGACTGCAGCTTTAACAAATTTTTGCCAGAGATGCATCTTGTGATGGACCAGGTCACTATTTGAAACCAGTGTCCTCTTTGTATTCATAAAATTTTTTATGAAACTTTAAAGTATTTATTTCAAGGCTGTCTGAGTGGCACACAAGGGGACAACGTTACCATAATATCTCAATCACAGCTTCACCAAATTTTTATCAGAGATGCACATTATAATGGATTATATTCTATGGAAATTTGTATGTAAGGTGTTCCACTGCAAAGTCTCAAAAAAAAATTTTTAAAATGCAGTATTGAGGAAAAAAGATTGTGATCCATTCTCTGAATGCTATTTTATTATGTTGCTTTTATGTTCAATTTTATAGATATGTCACTTTTCAGAATAATTCCTCAGCAGGGTTATTTTGTTCAAAATTTAAGCAAAGAAGTCCATTAGACATGTATGTGACAAAAACAGCACAAATCTGATCAAAAAGAATTGGGGCATGGCAAATTCCATGCAACTTTTGTAACATTTAGACCCCCATGGAAAGTCAGAGTCCTATTCTTCCATGTTATTTCACCAGACCTGATGTACACATTTTTACTGCTACTAGGGGTGGTCTTTGAAGATAGGAATAACAATGTGCTATTTTTCATTAATATTATAATTTGAAAAAGTTGGTGGCATCCTGACTTTAAATACCTGTAATATAATTCCGTTTTATCAATAGCATAGGTGCTACTTGCCACAGCTATGAAACAAAAAGAAACCCCATCTTGTTCAGGCTAAAAAAAGCTAGGGGTTTTTTGTTTTTGTTTTTTGTTTTCAACTTTTACCCCTCAGCCCTAAGGCCAAAGGGATATTGTCTTTACCTTCACCATCTGTCTGTCCATACTTTGTTACCACTCAAACTCTTGACAGATTGAAGTCTTGTTTACCAAATTTATACCAGCTATGCTCCTTATGAGCTTCAGCAACCTATTGAAAGTAAATGAATTTGACCTACTTTTGAGGATAAAGTGCAAAACACAACTTGACTGCTCTAATAACTCTTGACAGATTCAAGTCAAGTTCATCAAATTTACACCAACTGTGCTTCTTAGGAGGCTTCAGAAGCCTGAAAGTGCATGACCATGACCTCCTTTTGACCTACTTTGAAGGTTTTATATATATTGCATACTCTAGTGTGAAAAGATATTCATCACCAATATTCAAACCACTTTCACCAAATTTATACCAGCTGTGCATTTTGAAAATGTCATAAGTCTGTTGAAAGTGGATGACCTTGACCTACATGTATTTTTGACTCAATAAATCTTATTTTCCTGGTACATATATATCTTGGGTATGGTTGATCGTAGGCCCATGGTTACAGTTGAACATGAAAAGTACGTATGGGCTTTCCTTTGGTGTTTTTAAATTTGACCATGAATGACTTTGAAAGGTAAAAAAAAAGCGCATATTTGTTTCTTTTTTATTTTTTTTTCCTTTTTTTTTTTTTTTTTTTTTTTTTTACACAGTGTCTTTAAATTTTTACCTTGAGTGTCCTTCCAAGGTCAAACTTTGGTCACGGAACATACAAAACCATGTTGGCCCAGGGGTATTAGGTACTTTGCACAATATCTTGTTTTAAATATGAATAATTTTATAATTTTGTCAGTTCGTCAGTGTGATACAGTTAAGTTTCATGATGAGCAACATAGCTCAGTTTGAAGACGATAATTACTGTGCGATTATATTTGTTTCTTCTTGAATCTGTTCAGGGTTATGGAAGTAAACGGCAGGAATCTCAGCTTGGCACCAACAATGTTGTGAATGCTTCTTTGATACGGAGGTTCAACCAACATTCCTGTATGGTCATGAAGGCAGGGACCAACAGCAAAGCAACTCATACCATAACTTCAAATCACATGGCCAATGGTGGCATTGCCTCGACAACCAATGGCAGTGGGGGTGCCTCTGTGTCAGGGTCTTGTTCAGGACAACCACCTCCCAAAAAGGTGAGCACTGATACAGGCAGGGGTCTGTGATACTAAGCTTACTAACTCTTCCAACTCATGAATGCTAAACACAATATCATATTTTTTTTACCTCAGATAACTTGCCAGTCAGCTGAGGTTACAGGATGGTTGATCGTCTGTTGTCCATCCATCTGCCTGTCCACAATTTACACTTTTCAACTTTCCCAGAACTGTTAGCTAGATTCGCTTCAAACTTGGTGGCGATCTACCTTCAGTTGGGATCTACCAAGTTCATCCACCAAGTTCATCCAATTGGCCATACTCCAATACTTTTAGCTTTGGTGACTCATAGAGTCCCCAAAGCTTAATTTTCAAATGGTAGTAGCTTAGAGCTAAATTTGTGAATGGTTGTTAGCGCTTTTTTTAAGCAGGCATGTTGAGGAATATGTGGAACCTCAGGAAGACCTTGCATGACACTAGAACTTATGTTTTTCTATATTTTGGATTGAAGTAACAGGTTATTTGGTATTAATGTTTTTTTTTTTTTTTTTTTTTAAATATTTTGGCTGTTTTGATGGTTGTGCATGTACAGATATGTCTTATGCAGTTATATTTTTATTGGTGGCTTAGCTGGGCAATTGCAAGTGTGTGAAGAACTTATAAGTATTTATTTTTAAAAAAATTATGCTGGCTGAGCATGCTCCAATACCTCCTTAATATTGATTTAGGACTGGCACTGCTATTACCACTGCCCAAATTTCAACCCCAGTGCCAACACTGAATAGTTAAAAAAGTTGATGATTTAGGGTCACAAGTGTCTTTATTCAAATAAAACAAAACTTTTATTTTTGTTGCTGAAAGGAGTAGTGTGGCTCGTCATATAATACACAGCACCATGTTGTTGCTTCAAGTATTTTTTGAAAGAGGTAGTGGAACAAAAAAAAAACAATAGTGTTGGATTTGTACCTTCAGAATACGGTGACTATGATATTACATGTCCTGGGACATGTGGTTTGGTTTATGTGATAGTTTTTCCTACTATAAGCACAAGGCAGTGACATTTTTCCTTACGTTTGATTACCCTTACAGATTGCCAAAATTTGGTGCAGAATTATCATCTTGCTTTTTTTCATTGCAGGCAAAATTGTTAGCCAAGATAGAATACAGTGACCTACAGGATGACAAACCCATGGAGGGCCCAGCGTTGAGGCTGAGTCAGCCTGACCGCTACCTGCACGGCCCTACACCATTCACAGCCACCAGCTATAGGACCAGCGAGGATATGATCCATGCCTCCCATGCTGTGGCCCAGGAGCTCCAGGGTTGGATGCCCAATCTTTCTCAGGTCAGAGCTTGATGAGTCCTATTCATTTATAGGTATCGTATGGATAACAGGGTATTTTATTTTGTAGTTTTTGTAAAAGTTACATGTGCATATGGCAATAATATTCCTTAAAAGGGCATTTCCATTTTATAGTAATTTATTGAGGAAAGCTCCCCTTTTAGATTAGAGTGCCATAGGTGGGGCGGAACCCATGATGCATCCAATATACAATGACATCAAATTCAAATTATATACACGTGTTAGTAAAAACAGGTCATCTTAAACACAATAAAGTAGCTATATACATCATATGCCCAACTGCTTGGTGCTGGGGGTTAGCCCCAATGCCCCAGCGCACCATACTTTCAGAGGACAGGGTGTTAACTTGCGGTTACAAAGAAACTGTAATATATCTTACCTTAATATGTATTTGTAAGGTATTTGTGGAGAAACGGGTTCTGTTTTCTCAGTCAATGGAATATCTATTTGCTAATCAATGGGATTGTATAGCATTAGGCTTGTATAAGATCCACAGTGAAACCTGTCATAAAAGACTGTACTAGGATGACCAAATTCTGGTGTTCCAAGACAAGTGGTGTTTTTGTAGGAAGTACATGTATGAATAAGATGAAAAGTACCAAGCAAAGTATCCTGAAAAGGTGGTCTTTCAAGACAGGTGATCTCATTGGAGTAGTCACCACACCAGGGTCAGTGCATATGAAAAGTGGAATGAATGTATTTCGAAAAAGAAAAATACTCATTCAGAGAGGAGGCTCTCCACAGTGCTTGTATCTTGCTGAAGTAACCTCATTGTGTGTTAAATGTTACTTGATCTGTTCATAGGCAAATGTTTTGTTAATCAAGTATTATTTGCTTGTTGCAAAAAGCCTGCTCTCGTGTTTCCCTGTGGTTTTTTGGTCAAAGAGGATAATATATAGCAGGTACTGCAGCAGTACCAGTTGTCAACACTTATGTCTTTTTTCCACCAGTATAAAGTCAACACTTATGTCTTTTTTCCACCAGTATAAAGTTTCATGTTAATGATACAGTGTTGTATTAATTACGTATTTTGCTACATGTAGGTGTTGCCAAGCAACATGGCATCAGGTGCACTTACTGAGCTGTCTCCCAGAGGTCTGCTTATGCAGGGATATACACACCAGCAACTGCAACGTAAGCACAGCTTATTATGCTCCCCTTCGAAGAAGGTGGGGCATATAGCTTTGCTCTTGTCGATCGATCTGTCAGTAGAAAAACTTTGGTTTCTGCACCATAACTCAAGAAGTTTTTGAGGTAGGACTTTGGTAGTGCCCAGGTATATACTTCAGTATAAGGGCTAGGGGAAGTATGAAGGTGGTTCACTTTGACTTTATTTCCAAGGTCACAGAGGTACTGTAGGAAGTTTTGGTTTCCGCACAATAACTAGAAAAGTTTTTAATGATAGGACCTGTATATTGCACAGGATTATAGTCCTTCTACAGGACTAGATCAAGTTCAAAGATGGGTGACCTTGACCTAAATTCAAAGGACACAAGGTCACTTTAGTGAACTTGGTTTCTGCATTGTAACCCAGAATTTAAGTTATGACTTCAATATTGCACATGGCAATAGTCCTCGATTAGGGCTTGGTCAGCTTAGAAGATGGCTGACCTTGACCAAATTCCCAAGGTTACCAGGTTGGTAGGTCAGTCAGTAAAATGACCGTGGTTTCTGCACCATAATTCACAGTTTTTTTAGATGGGATTTTGATAGTGCCCATGTATTTACTCCAGTATAAGGGCTAGGTGAAGTATGGAGGTGGTTGACCATGACCCTATTTCTAAGATCACGGAGGTCCTGCGGTAAGTTTTGGTTGCCACACAATAACTAGAAAAGGTTTTTATGATGCTATGACCTGTATATTGGAAGTGATTGTAGTCCTTATCCAGGGCTAGGTCAAGTTCAAAGATGGGTGACCTTGACCTAAATTCAAAGGTCACAAATTCACTTTAGTAAACTTGGTTTCAGCATTGTAAGTCAGAATTTAAGTTATGATTTCAATATTGCACATGGTAATTAATGGTCCTCAATTAGGGCTTGGTCAGTTTAGGAGATAGATGACCCTGACTATATTCCCAAGGTCAATACCTAGAGTCCCATTAGTGAACATGGTTTCTGCATGATAACTAAAAATGTTTTTCACCCAGGGCTTTCATATTGCACAGCCTTGTATGAGAGCTAGTTCAAGTTTTGAAATGGGTGACCTTGAATCAATTCCCTAGGTTACAGAGCCACATTACTGAATTTGGTTTCTACTTAATTACTGCAATTTTTTTGAGCCAGAGCTTTTATTTTGTACATGTTTATAGTCTTCTACTAGGGCTAGATCAGCTTCAAAGAAGGGTGACTTTGACCTAATTTCCAAGGTCACAAGGCCGCTTTAGTGAATTTGGTTTCTACATCCACTTCCCAAGGTCATGAGTGCCCCATTTAGTACAGTGAAACCTCATTATAACAACACTCAGATGTCTGACATCTTCTTCTTCTTCTTCTTCTTCTTCTTCTTCTTCTTCTTCTTCTTCTTCTCCTTCTTCTCCTTCTTCTCCTTCTTCTCCTTCTTCTTCTTCTCCTTCTTCTCCTTCTTCTTCTTCTCCTTCTTCTCCTTCTCCTTCTTCTCCTCCTCCTCCTCCTCCTCCTCTTCTTCTTCTTCTTCTTCTTCTTCTTCCCCTTCTTCTTCTTCTTCTCCTTCTTCTTCTTCTCCTTCTTCTCCTCCTCCTCCTCCTCCTCCTCCTCCTCCTCCTCCTCCTCCTCCTCCTCCTCCTCCTCCTCCTCCTTCTCCTTCTTTCTCTTTCTCTTCCTCTTCCTATTCCTCTTCCTCTTCTTCTTCAACACATTGTTGTGTGCGTTGCGGACGCGATAACTCAAGAAAGATTTGACTTGGGAATTTGAAATTTTTTGTTAACATGTTCCCATATAAAACCTTGCTTGGGATTGCAGATAGGTGACCTTGACTTATTTTTCAAGGTCACATGGGCAGGTCATGTAAAATTGACGCGGACGCAATAACTCTGCAAGGATTTGACTTAAGAGGTTGAAATTTTGCATGTTTATGTACCAAATTATGAACTAGGTTGGGATTGTAGATGGGTGACCGTGACTTATTTCCAAGGTCAGGTGGCCACTTTTTAAAAATCATTGCAGATGCACTCGTGAAAGATTTGACTTAAAGAGGTTGACATTTTGTGTGATTATGTTTCTATGTAACACTTTTGTAAGACCTTGCTTGTAACTGCAGATGTATAGATGTATGACCTTGACATATTTTTCGAGGTCACGTTGGCATTTCGTCTAAAATCAATGTGGACGTGATAACTCAAGGAAGATTTGACTTGGGAAGTTGAAATTTTATTTGAAAATGTTCCTATTTATGATCTTGCTTGGGATTGCAGATGGGTGACCTTGACATTTTTCAAGGTCACGTTGGCATGTCATCTATTGACATGCATGCAACAGCTCTGCAAGGATTTGACGTAGGAGGTTGGAATTTTGCATGTTTATGTACCATAATAGCAACTAGGTTGGGAGAGTAGATGGGTGACCTTGACGTATTTTCAAGATCACATGGTCACTTTTTAAAAATCCTTGCAGATGCACTTAAGAAAAATTTGTGTTAAAGAGGTTGACATTTTGTGTGATTATGTTTCTATGTAAGACTTTTTTGTAAGACCTTGCTTGTAACTGCAAATGTATGACCTTGACCTATTTTTCAAGGTCACGTTGGCATTTCATCAAAAATCAACGTTTTGAAATGTCAATAAAGAGTGCACCTTCACCATATCTGTAGATCATTGGAATCGGTGTGCCTATTTATAAAAATAAGGGTGACAATAGTAAGGGCTCACGGGGGAGACATTTGATTTTCTGTTGGAAAATCAGCCTGTTCTAGTTTTCTTTGTTATTTGACTCAGTTATCTAACATATTCAGTTACCCGACACATTTCTTAGGGAACAAACAGTGTCACTATAATGAGTTTTCGCTGTACTATCAACAGGGTAATGATGGCAAACATAATGACAGTAGGGAGCATCTATGTTTTACAAACATGTCTTGTTTTATGTTAATGCTGTGGAAGGGCTCTGCTTGCATGAATAAATGGGAAGATAAAGGTGACGTTTATACTCAGAAACACAAGCTCTAATGAGCTGTCATATATGACTACAGTTAAATAGATGTAAAGGTACAAATATAATTTTTAATTTTAAACCAACACTGCTGGGATACTTCTCCAGTGGGATATGTATGTACACTGTAGACAATGGCATGAGCTGTGTGTACAGTCGGAGCAAAATTATTCTTGGTGGTGAAAGCCACAAGCCACTTGCAGCGAAAAATGGACATATTTAAAGCATGGTGTTTTGTCTTTCTGCATAAATTTAAAAGAATGGTGTACACCAATACATCTGAGCACATTCACCCGACTTGTGCATGTTGCAGCCAATTGCAGTTTCCTTACATTTTTGCAATGACAGTCAAAATTTAGCATGTAGTCAGTGTCTGCTCTAAGGAGACTGACATGTTCCTCACATGGAATGTGGATACCTCAGAAAATGAAGGAAAGTTGCATTTCAAATGTCGTCTTGCCATCTCTTAAAAGATGCAGTCTGCATAAGCTACATGTATGGTAGCTTGTCAAGGTATGACATTAAGTTTTGTGCTTGCTGTCAGAAAGCAGTCTCAATCACTATTTGTCACAGCGTGAAGGTGAAATACCCATAGAACTTCAAATTTGTAGTTGGCCTGGCTGAATATTCTGAAAGCAGTGGATTGCATGTGACACCTCAGAAAAGAAGTACATGTAATTAAAAAAAAAAAAAGTTGAAGATTACACAAAAACATAAACTTTTGTTAAATATGTTTTTTCAGAAATGGTGCCGACAGATATACAACAAGAAGTAAAGCAAATGTACAGTGCCCTATCAGAGTTACTACGACATTTCTGGTCGTGTTTTCCAGTCACATCCCAAACTTTAGAAGAGAAGGTAAGTTCATCAAATTCAGATTGTAAACTGATCTGAGGTCAATGCGTGTGAAAACAGTTTGCAGGTTCATTAGTTTATATATAGATTAACCCTTTCGGTGCCAAATTTTGGATTGAATCAACAGGTTTTCTCTGCACACATTGGGCGCAATGCGCCCAATGCGCACTGTAAAAAGGTTTGACCTGGGGTATTCTCTCTGGAACTATAAGCATACTGGTACTTGAATTGAAAGGTCTTTTTATGCAGAATATGAATCTGGGATCCCATTGATAATTCAGACTTGTCTGACTTAAGCAGATCGACTTAAGACATGATTGGCACTGAAAGAGTTTTAGTGTATAAACACGCTAGAGGTCATCCTACATTTTTATCATTTTCAAAAATGTACATCGAGTATGCCTGGTGTTAGTGGATGCAAGACTCCTGTACTATTTCCCAAAATGTAAAAAATTGATCAACAGTTGGATCTAGGTCAACATTTTAATAACAATGAATTCGAGAGACAGGGGGAGGACATGAAAGGGTACTCTGGGTACTCTGCATACTGTGGGTACACTGGTGATGACAGTCCTGAATAGCCCTCAAGTAAATCATGTCTAGAGAGACTGAGAATTTATTTGTGGTGTCTGAAAAAGAGATTTGTAGTATCTTAAGATCAAAACACTTTCTTCAGTGAAATACTTAGTACTATAATATGAACTTTCTGTAAGTTAGAAATGATGGCAGGATGTGGAAATAAATACACACTTTTTTGTGAAGTAAAATTCAAGCAGAGATTGCTTACATTGGGACATATCAGTTGTGTGTTTAGTTAATTTATTTTTTACCATATAATAGATATTTGTTCTTTCTTTTGGTTTAAAAGTATATAAAATTTCCGTATCTCCTTTCCCAGCTATATTATACTATTAGTCACACCCATTTCAGTTTCTTTGCCTTTCATTTGTTTTCTCATTGGGACCTTGATGTTGTTGCTGCTTCAACCCATTGTTTTAATGAATACAGGAGCTTTATTTTGAATAGTAGGAAAACCTGTCATGAATTCCAGTGGTGGATTATTTTCGACCTAAATGCTCAAAAATCTAAAAAGGAACAAACAGTCACAGCTTTCAGTCCTAGCTTTCAGCCTATTAAAGGGAATGGATACGTACATGTATTATACAACAAAACTGTCACCACACGGTTGACAACTGCTGGTTTATATCAAACAGAAAGGGTCTTCAAAAGGCAATACATATGTCAGAAGAACACTTTAGTATCATTTTTAATGTAGACTATTGCTATGTAAGTTGGCAATTCTTGATGGGCATTAATGTGTACATCGATGATAATAGTTTTTGGTCCTATGAGTGTCTTTGCTGTGCAACTATTGAGTAATAACTTCATTGTTTTCTGTAGGTGCTGAGAATGAAGACAACATTAGAGAGATTTCAACTTGCAAAACTGAACCCGCTCAAAGACAAATTACGTGATTATAATTACAGTGTTAATGTGAGTGTTACACGTTTCCAGAGTATGTTTCATTGTCTTTGGTATTACAGCCTGTGATAACTTAAATGTGTAGTTGAAAGCTGTTGAAATTCTATTAGGATGATTATTTATCTTTATAAGCCTGTGATTTCTGTGGGTAAAAGTTCTGTGTGTCTTGGCAGATATTTAAATTACCACATGACGTTTTCATTGTGTTGCACACACACACACCACACACACACACCACACACACACACACACACACACACACCACACACACACACACACACACACACACCACACACACACACACACACACACCACACACACACACACACACACACACCACACACACACACCACACACACACACACACACACACACACACACACACACACACCACACACACACACACACACACACCTCTACCTCTCTGTAAGGTCCCAAAGCGTTCTATTCAGATCCTCTTAAGCTTCTAGGAATTTTTGCTACTAATTGTTGTAAAATATTAAAACTCATATTAAATGTGTTCAAGCCACAGAAATGTGTGTGATGTAGTTTTTACTTTTTGAAGGATGAGGTGACTAGTTGACTGAGATTTAAAAAAAAAAAGTTTAGGAGCTGTGGTTCTTTTTATTTACTTTTAGTTTGTGGATTTTGCCATTTTTCTTTCATTATTTATATGACTGTAAAGCTATGTAGGTAAATCACTGTCTCCTTGTGGTAAGGCGTTTATTTGTTTAAACCTTACTGGCGGTGTACCCATGCACATTTATTGTATTTTACTCCAGAAAAATAAGTTTACTTGGACATAAAGCAGCTTGCATGGATAATTTTTCATTTTTAGTTTCACAACTATTTATTGTATTGCAGATGGTTGGTCACATGGAAGAATTACTTACAACAGCATTTAACAAATTTACCACTTGGCAAATGAAGAAGTTGTCAAGGAGATGATGTGAGGACTTGCTGTGTGACAGGACATTGTACTGAACCATTTTGACATCAGTTATACAGAATGCATGAAGAAGGCACTGAAGTCTTACACCAGGTGGTGTTGCTGTACGAGAGACTGGCCGCCAGCGGTAGTGCAGCATGAGCCTTTCATATCTGCAAGTGGACCATCAAATGGTATCTGCTGCAGATTACTCGAATAGGTTCACACCAGTTGAAGTGAGTGTACAGAACATTGATCACAGTATGGCACTGGGCTTGCCTCTATTTATCCTATTGTAGTGCAACAGTTCTCTCCCAAGCTACTGGCATACCGGTTGGAATCCCATTACCACATACTGTGGCTGGCTGAAGACGCTTAACCTGAGGGAAACTGGTGCTATGACACAAAGCCCTCCTGCGCAGTTACTGTGATGGACACTGGATCAAATTGGCTGTGTACAGACCTGCATTGAGAGTGAAGATGACAAGCCCTGCCTGCCTACCCCTGCAGAACTTGACTTACTTCAGCCAAATGAACCAGCTGTGCTCGACACCTGTGAGGGCCTGGCTCTTAATCTGTGACTGTAGTGTCCAGTTGGGCACAGTCATTCCATCCTGCCATTGATGTAGGGTTTCATTTGAAAGGAAAAAACACTGAGTGGCAAATTTTGATGCAAAGCTAACAAAAGTGTCAAGAACTAATACAGGTCAATTAGTTCTACAAGATTGTAACATGGAAAAGGGACACAAGTGTTAAAAAGTACTACAAAGACTGGAAGTTGTAACAGAAAGGAGTTGATTTGAATGTTGGAAAATGCACTGCAGAAAACTTTGTGACAAAGTTGCAATATTAAAGTGAGCTATTGCTACACTGCTGTTTGCTAGTGATTGTGCCTACCTTTGGCCATTGCACGGAGTTTATTTTTAGTTTTGGCTTACATGTATCTCTCAAGTTCACCATTCCTTCTATGTCAAATGCTCAATGATCACAACAGTGACAGCTTACATGTATTGTATGTGGCCAGTTATTTAGCTAAGAAAGAATGACCACCTAATGCAGGTGACCTTTAACCATAGATAAATGAACAACAAAAAATATCTGGAACAGCAGTTACCACTGTAGTACAGCTATTTCCCTGATGGTCTTCAGTGAGTGAACCCTCATTTTTTCTAACTTACACTACAGTGCTTTCTCTCTGTGACTTGTGTTGAATCCTCAATATACTGTGTGCCCTGTAAAAATTACCAGTATTAACTGGGGTACTCCCAGGAATAACAAAAGTTGTAATTGCTTGATCAAACTCAAGTTAAACCTCTTATGTAGAATTCTTCAATAAATGTCCAACATTATAAGTTAAAATCCCCCCCCCCCTCCCCATGTAACAGTTATTTTATTTAGCCAATTTGGGGAACAGATGGAAAATACCCACTGCAAAATGCTAGTTGTATTAGTATGTTGCTGACTGGTTGATAGATTGTGCCAGTCTGTAATACAGTAACTTTGAACACCAAACTAATAGGTCAAAGTACAGAAGAGGATGCCCAAGGACAATTATTTCAGGTCATAGGGATTGAATAAAGAGAAAGCACTGTACTGAAGTACACCTCATCTTCATGATTTATAAATCGTGTTAAGGAACGTGATTATTGCTTACCTTTGAAAATTGACCAGGATTTAGTGATAGTACATTTAAGAGACAGCCAAACCATCTTACCAAGTCTGTGGTCAAATTTATCTAACACCATTTATGGTGAACAGGGGAACTTCACAGATTTGTTTATGTGCAACTAGGAAAGGATTAAAGGTGAACACAAAGGGGTTCTATTGCATCTGCAGAACTCCTACCTGCCATTTTCTTCTGTGTACCATAGTTCCACCATTTCAACAACAATGGCTGTTTTATCATTTTAAAATTGATCTTTTGGGTATTCTACCTGATTATGATAATTTTTTTTAATGTGTGAGATCTTTTAGAGAAGCTGGCACATCATTTGTGGATTATCATAGTAAAACATTGGCATACCTATAAGCCACCTGCCTATGAGTGACAATCCACCACGGAATGCCAACCCATTATGCAAATTAGTAGCTGATTACTGTATTTGCCCAGAACATCGAAGAGATCATGTGACAGGTCATCAGATAAATGATGGTCAAAATTTTATGGTGAAATAGACACAGAGGAGAAACACAACATCCAGAGAAATGACTGGGAGAGATTGTTTTGAAAATGTCAGTTTGGCAGAGGGAAGTACAAAAAGTGTTTGTTAATTTTTTTATTTTTTTTATTTTTTTTTTTTTTGCATTTCCAAGGCAACAATATAAGGACGCTGAGTGGCATTATGCTTCTGTGATACTGGCAAGGTGTCCAGCTTTTGAACAAGCTTAGTGAAGGCCAGCCCAAGTGTGACATTGACATCAAGAATTGATACTATCAGTATGTTTCTTGCATTCCAGCCACTGGATAATATTGGTGAAGCATCCTAGTAGACAGCTACTATGCTTAAGGTGAGCAGTGCAGGGTGAAATATGCTTGCAACATGCCAGTGTGGGTCACTTGATATACATGTACATGCAGTAGGACTGGCTGGTTCATCTAATAGATAAAGAACATTTCTGATAGAGATTGGCACCGTGAATATGTGGAGAATATGAAAAAACTGTTTTTATTAAAGAGAAAGAAATTTGCATTTACAATATTTCAGTCAGATTCATGTTTCAGAGAGTTCTTTGACAGAGAGAGATTAATTGCTTCAATTGTAGAAGAAACATTAATTTCCATTTGTTACGAAGCATTGTTGCCTACAAAAGCAGACCCAAGCTGCATATTTTGTCTACGGGGTCTGCCCTTCTTTGACAAGGTCAGTGTTGGAAAAGTGACTCGGTTACTAATTGGCCGAGTATGGTTACTATGGTTACAGGCTTCAGTACACTAGGGACAAAAGGCTGCTACTGGTCTAAGCAATAATAATGAACTTCCTTATTGGTGTTTCAGTCTAGGGGGAAGGTCACGGTAGAGTTTTGTTTCCCTTACTATAAATAAAATCCTGTCGAAGAAGGGCAGACCAAGTGTAGTAACACAAAACTTTGTCTGCTTTGCAAGCAAGAAGTATCTGCTCCAGCTCATGAACAGAGCAATGCCTGATGTTTATAAAGTCTATGTTGAAACATAGACCACAAGGTCCCAGCCACATTTCTAAGATAAGGCTGCAATAACAAATGCTCAAGTATGACACATTGCAGAAATTATTTGACATGTGGTGCATGCATTGTCAGGCTGAGGCCAAGTGGGTTAATTTATGGGCACATCACTGTACTCTTTACAAAGCTGTCAATGTTTTACAAAAACTACTGTTCACAAGCAAATCATCAGGTTGTTGCTGCAAAATTATATTCAGGACCAGTGCCTAGCTCATAAAGACAGGAGCAGAACTTTCTTGTTTTTGTTTTTTTTATTTTTTATTTTTTTCTGGATTGTAATTTGGACAAGGTGTAGGAAAGCTGCTGACACATGGTAGTTCATGGTCCATAAAGCTGCTGACACATGGTAGTTCATGGTCCATAACTCCACAACACAACTGAATTGCACTTAAGATCATACACCACACAGAATTTGTCATCAATGCTTTTGTTATGTCATGAACTTTCAATAGTCTTGATTTTTAGTTTCAGTGGAAACCAATAATGTCACCAACTGTTTCCTGTAAAATGTGTCCAATATCTGAGTATCTCAGGAAAATAAGTCAAAGGAAAGGAGTTTAATTTGAAATCACCCAAAACTTTTGTTATTAAGCAAATGTGTTGCATATCTGAGTTGTTTTGATGAGGTTTCACTGTATGAAGGCAGATTTAGAGTGACGTTGGTAGTAATCTATTGCAGACTTTGTGGGGAATAAAAATATGTTTAAACACGCACACACACAAACCACTTGGACAGTTGCATGCAACCTTTGGACAAAGAACACTGCATTGCTCAAGACAACCTGTTAATGAAATGATGATTTCTTACATGTGAACTCAGTATTATAGGAAGGGCATTTCCAACTAAATTACACACCAAGTTGATGTTAAGAAATTTTGATGATTTTCCTGGTGAGTTTCCAACTGATTTGAAACATTTGCTTTCGGATAGATGGGGCTTTTTTGTATCAATGTTGGGACCCAGTAACACTATAATTGAATATTATATGTAATGTTACATGTAAACATGCCACAGAAGTGTGTGTATAAGTAAGGTGTCATTTCTAAAATTATTGAACATTTTTTAATCTCAGAAATGAAAGGCTTTTTGCAGCAGGTGAAAAGTTTTGTTGAGGCTACATATTATTTATACACAAATTTAAAAATGTGCAGCTGAAAGGATTTGCTGTACCCCACAAAGCAGTCAAAGTTCTGTCAGTTGTATCAGTCAGTTTTCAAGGAGCAGGACAAGGACACTCCTTCAGCTCTAATTACAACAGAAGATGTGCTCAGCTAAGTTATAGAAATTCCAAATTCAAATTACTTATGTCAGCCTTTCACTGAACTGCCAGCATACCTGTATTTAATAACTAGTTCATTAGGGCTAAGTGACAGCAAGTGACCAATGGCTTTAGTTGTGTTAATACATGCAGTTTAACAGACAGTAAGACAAGGCGACCACATTAGCTTCAGTATTTATGCCAGGCAAGAGTCAATGAATATAAGCTGGTGTACATTAATGAGTCGATAAATGGGTCTTCCATATGTTGCTTATAACACTGTTCATTGGGTAGTGAGCTGCTAAAAGTTATGTTTCTGCCACTCTGGGCCACCAAAATCAATTGCTGGTAAGTTGTATCAAAACCACAGAAAGGACCTATAGATTGCACCAGAAGTGTGGTGCAAGGCTATATAACATTTACGACAGGAAGCTGTATGAACCATTCAAGACAGAATACTGTATCAACCTGAAAGACTGATATGGCTGTATCAACACAGCAAGACTGGAGACCAGTGTGGCATTTGTAGCTGCATTGAAACTGACTGCCAATGAATGGAAGCCCCACCTGTTTGGTCCTCACATGGTCAATGTAAATTCCCAATGTATAGAAGCCACACCTGTGTGGTACTCACATGGACAATGTAAATTACCACCACAAAAGCTAAAAAAATTTCACCATAACATAGTATGTAGATGTATTTGCCATTAGTATAAATATTTACTGTCAGACTCACACTTGGGCGATGTGATCCGGGAAGGTATAGGAATCTTGATCTATCAGCAGAGTTGACGATTAACAGTAACTCCTGCATTTGTAGCAACATGTTATGTCACAATCTTCAGAGGACTTTAATCTGTAGGAAAGTTGTTTAAATGCCAAATGGCATTAATTAATGTGGTACAAATAATTTTGTAACTTTCCACACCAGAGTTAGACAGTAGCATTGTTTCTCGAGGTATGCACCTAGTGTGCATCATGAAAGGCTGTTTGCCAGGAGCAATGCCATTGTGATAAGCCTTATCTATATATCTCAGCAAAAAGAAATGTCAATTAACGTGATTTAAGTAAAAACTTAAAAGCAGATGGCAATTTACATCCAGGCCCTTGAACAGGAAGGGTTAATGTGGTCTAGACCCTGAACAATTAATGAAACAAACCTGAAACCAATACCACAAAGGAACATTCATCAATTAAAATACATTTACTCTGCCCAAATTGTTATATGAGAACAGTTTATTACATTTTTTGAACAGAAGAAACCACCACCCCCATGGTAAAGGTGTCTTGGAATATACAAATATGTTTTTTCAACATGTACAACTATATCCCGGTGTCTCAAGTAGCCTATGTTAACTGATGAATGCAATGGATTACCAATTAAATGAACAGAAAGTGACACTAAGTGGCCCATGTGGATATTACAAGACAGGCTTCAGTTGATGCCATACAGCTTTGCTGAAGGAAAAGAAAGTGAAGTTTGGCAAGTGACTGTGACAAACATATGACATGACAATGGTTGGAATCATGGATTGTTCGCTCATTGTGCTGCTTCATAACACTGTGTCTGTCATTTCTGAAATTGGAAATAAGACAGTGAAGGGTGCAGTCATCAGTGGGTACATTTTTCTTACTGTAGTCATTAGACAAAATCTGTTTGTCAGATGTCACCAATAGAAATGATCATAGCTTCAGGCTGCACGGATGCCAAAGTGTGGAGACCTTCAAAGATCACCTCAAGAAAAATATCAAAGAAAAAGTAAGTTTTTGTGCAAATGTATTTGCTGACGAGAATAGGAACTTCTGTCCATCTTGTGGGTGATGTCATTTTGGCCACTGTTTAAAATGAGAGACTGCAAAAGTGATTCCCCACAGTGTTTTAAGTATATACATGTATACTGTTTAAACTTGGTGTCTGGAAATTTTTATAAGTTGGGCATTTTGATGCAAATGTATTTTTGTCAAACTGAAAAGAATGTTTACATACTTGAAAGCATGTTTTTCTATGTCATTGTTTGCCATCGTGGAGCAAAGTAGGCCAAATATGATATGATGAGATCAGTTTTCTGATTCCCATACAATCTGTCCTGTTTAGTTTCTTCCTTGCCATAAAGCTATGTTGTTTTACATTGAAATCTGTTCTTTCAGATTGAAATGAAAGCTTGAGCATATAGTAAATAGTGTATTGATGTATCATTAGAACATTGTGTGTATGGTAACTGCCCAATGGTGATCCTCGGTTTGTCTATCTATCCACCCGTCCATTGCACATTTGTTTCCAGATGATACCTACACAACTATTTCATCTCAGAATTTTATATTGCACATGTTAATGGTCTTTTATGAAAGTTAAGTTGGCATTGATTGTATGTGGGTGACTTTGACCTATTTTGCAAGATCACTGGTCAACTAAAGAAAATTTCTTTTCAGGATGGAAACTCTTTCTGTTGAGACTTCCATATTGCCCCTGATGATGGACCAATGAGAACTAAATTTTCACTGAATATCGATGACCCTGATGTACTTCTCAAGTCACACATCAACTTTAGCAAATTTTGTTTTTAGATTAAAACTGAAGCCTTTCAGCCAGGACTGTCATATTGCACACAGTAATGTTCCTGTGTGGGGGCAAGGACTGTCATATTGCACACAGTGATGGTCCTTTATGGGGGCAAGGACTGTCATATTGCACACAGTAATGGTCCTTTATGGGGCAAGGACTGTCATATTGCACACAATGATGGTCCTTCATGGGGCAAGGACTGTCATATTGCACACAGTGATGGTCCTGTATGGGGGCAAGGACTGTCATATTGCACACAGTGATGGTTCTTTATGGGGGCAAGGACTGTCATATTGCACACAGTAATGGTCCTTTATGGGGCAAGGACTGTCATATTGCACACAGTGATGGTCCTGTATGGGGGCAAGGACTGTCATATTGCACACAGTGATGGTCCTTTATGGGGGCAAGGACTGTCATATTGCACACAGTAATGGTCCTTTATGGGGCAAGGACTGTCATATTGCACACAATGATGGTCCTTTATGGGGCAAGGACTGTCATATTGCACACAGTGATGGTCCTTTATGGGGGCAAGGACCGTCATATTGCACAGTGATGGTCCTTTATGGGGCAAGGACTGTCATATTGCACACAGTGATGGTCCTTTATGGGGCAAGGACTGTAATATTGCACACAGTGATGGTCCATTATGGGGGCAAGGACAGATTGTATGGTGTGACCTTGACCTGTTTACCAATGTCACATAGCACCTTTACTGAATTTCTTTTCTGGATGATAACTTGAGGATTCTTTCAGTTGGGATTTACATATTCACATGAGCCTCGATTTGACTAGTGGGCTAGAATGTGATTGTATATGGGTGACCTTTGCTCTAAAATCAAGGAGTTTAATGAATTCAACCAATGGTCACAGAGTGGGGTGGGAGCTTGCTTGCATCCTATTGGTTTACATTTTTTCTTGTCAAGTAAATCCTGGGAACTAGTTTGTTCATCACACTGTACCATGACTTTACAGAAAGGTCTTTATACTGACACAAATTTGTCTGTGTATTCATAGCTATTGTCTTGATACCAAACTGACTAGGAATTTTTCTCGCTGGTATTGAAAGCTTGCCCTTTGTTGTTTGAGAGAGAGTTGTTTATATGTGCTTAGCTGATGCAGTAATGAGATACACTGATATATATATATATATATATATATATATATATATATATATATATATATATATATATATATATATATATATATATATATATTATATATATATATATTATATCAAATGAATCACCATCAGATCAGTTTTGTTGTGTTCCAGGTGCAGAATCAATTTGCAAAAATTATGCTCTGAACTCATTCCATATATAATATACACAGGACAGCTAGGTCGCATAGACAAGTATGAATTACATGTTACTTGATTCAGATGGGAATTCCACATACAAGTTCATCATGAAAAATAGATCATGTAAAGACCAACATGTTTTATTCTAAGGTGATGATTTTTGCATTGTGTGGCAAGTCATGCCTTGGCTACGAATGTGGCAGCTGGTACCACAGATCAAGGTTTTCACTGGCTTAACATGGAAGGATTTAACCTTCAAAGTGTCCGTATTCACAAAGGATTTGATCTGATCTTGACTTTGATCCTAAACTTAAATTGGTGCACCTTTGAACCTGAACTACTTGATCCTTGGCCGAATGATGAATCAAAATTTCTAGGAGTAAACAATCTGTGTTCAGGGCTACAATGCTAACTCTGTTTCCAATGTTTTCATTTTATTTAATTAATCTTAGTCTAATCCAGTACTTTATCTTTTAACCTGGATTAAAATCTGGATCATATTAAGATTCCACCATAATGCTGAAATATTTATCATATGCTTTGTACAAGAGCCATAAAAGAGATTGGCTCCTACTGAAGTTGTAAGTTGTTGATGTGATTGAGGATTAAGCAATGTGGGATCAAAACAAGTTCATTTTAATTTTGATCTCAAATTTCTTATCAGATTAAAATTCTTTGTGAATATGGCCACTGGAGACCAAGTTGACAGCTTTCCAACACACATTGCTGGCATAGTGTATCCAGCATGTACGGGGCAATGTTGCTTTGTTTTGTTTTGTTTTTTGTTCAAATGGAGAAAGGAAGCAGCCAGGTGACATTTACAACATTCAGACATGGCTGGTGATTTGTAACGGCCAAAGTTGCATGCACTGGTCCCTGGGGGTTGAGCTAGTCCAGTGTCAGCAGAGGAAGAGGATCAAGGTGTTCGAGTGCTACACAAATGGTGTCTCCTGTTTATTTAACCCTTTCCTCCTTGAACTAAGACTGAGTCAACAGCTTTCCTTGGCATGGGTTGGGCACTAAGTGCCCAACCCATGCCAAGAAAAGCTGTTGACCTGGGGCATGTGATCTTGATAAGTCTCATGTATATTTCTCAGTCAAATTGTTTTTCATAACTGTTGAAATTACTTGAAAACACTGAAGCAGACGACAGTTGACCACCTGCCAGTTTTTGCCGTTTTGAGGGGGAAAGGGTTAAGAAATGTAAAATGTGAAACAGGATTCAGAAGAGCATTGACAATGAAAAAAAAAAAAGACATCTAGGTTGAATAGTGTCATGATTGAATCCACATTGCTGTACAACAGGTTGCTGTAACATTTTATTGACAATAGTAAACAAAGGTGCATCTTATACATACTGTGATAGCAACATGAAGAGACAAAGTATAAGAAAAAGTAAACAAAGATGATAGATACAGAATAATACATCATCTTTTCTGTAAATGGAACTATGAGTTAAAAGTTCACGTATTTTCTTATTGGGGGATGCATATGTATATGATGGTTGATTTGTGAAAACTTTGAGTCACAGAAAGAGCAATACATGTATGTCGTATGTATGTGATTGATCTATGGCATTCAAAGCGGCCATGCAGAATGTGTAGCAGAGTTCAAACAGGTATATATTTAAGTGTGCCTTGAAAGTGCACTCCACTATATGGATGAATTAGATGGTTACCAATGAGACATTTTCACAGAACTACCACTATGGATGCCTGTACATCATGTTCATTCCCATTATACCATTATGTTTACATCTCAATAAATAATTTGTATGAAAGACAATCTTCTTTTGTAGATGTATGCATGCATGTCAGGATGAACAGTCTCATCTTATATAATGAACAATATAATATACAACTCATAATGGAACAAATTTTGAAAAACAAAACTTGAGCAGTTTTAAACAGTTATTTTCTCAGTTGGTATATGATTTTTGTCTCTTCATCATTAGTTGTTGGCAAGACTGAGTGCTCACTTTTGAACAATGACTGTCTGTCAACAAAAAACTGCAGAGACAATATTTGACCATAAACTAGACTTGGTTGGGCTTTCATACTTGGATAGTTTGTAGTCACTATTACCAGACACATGACATCACTCAGACTTCATTGATCACTGCACTTGAATGAGCATTGGAGAAAAACTTTGGAGTGGGCTCATCTCATAAACTCGATGGGTAAGGCCATCATATGTGGTTTATAACATATAATATAGCAATAATGTTTATTTTGTAGACATTGGTATCATTTGCAATCCACAGTTCTCAATTTGCAGCCTTACTGTGGTCATTTGCACCTTCTGCTTTGCGTCGGGTGCAAATGACCACGGGAAGGACTCAAACCAAAAAACAAGGGCTGCATAATGATCCCAGTGCCTGCATCAACAAACACTATTACTATTATTAATATGTGCACGCAGGCCTACCTCAATGAACATCATCATACACTATCCTTTGGCTAGTCCTGAATAGGATTAATCTACCGACAAGGATATAATTGCCATCCCAAAAAAAGCACGGAATTTACAAAAAAAAAAAAAAAAAAGGACTCCTTAGGATTAATCTACCAATAAAGGATATAATTGCCTTAATTCCCAATAGAAGCACTGAATTTAAAAAGAAAGGACCAATGCTGTCCCTCCTTAGGATCAATCTACCAATAGGGATATAATTGCCTTCACAATAATAGACGCACTGAATTCAACCAAAAAAAAAGGACTAATGCTGTCCCTCCTAACATAGGGAACTGCCCTCTGCTTTACCAGAAGTACGAAAGTAGGTTTTCAGCTCTGCTGACCATAGGTCATAGAGCTTATAAATCACAACTCCTGAAATATCATTCCATCTGTCCATCCATAAACAATTTGTTAAAATATAGCATCAGCAATTTTAAAGTTGGCATCTTAAAATTTTTTGGACATGTTCCTTGAATTAAAATCTAGGTTCCTTTCGTTGTTGGGGGTGCCACCTACAGGATTACATAATACACTGGACAAAATGTGAAAAAATTAGCTGGTGTCCTTGATTTCTGATGGATCTTTATGAAATTTGGTGAAAACTTTGGGATGCTAATATGTGGAATCCGAGTAGTACTGGTGGTGCAGCCTACAGTTGAACAGAAAATATGAGCCAATATGTGTTCAGACCTATGAAATTCATTATCATAAAAAATAATCAGGCTAACTTAATCCAATGTCACAGCATACATGTATCATGTCTGAAAGTACGATATTACATAATATGAGTGACCTTTCTCAAGGTCATTTAGGGAATACATTTCAGGAGACGAGATTCTTGTGATGGTCATTCTTTCTTTACATGTGAACATATATGCATTTGACCATTACAAGAATATTAGAAAAATATTAATGATGTGTGGAGTCCTGTTGCTGCTTACTGGTGGTTTTCAATGGAAATAATATGAAAGGTGTAAAAAAACACATTAAATTCAGTATTAAAATCATAAATAAAGATGAATCTTTGAACCTACATCAACTATGCATTGGGTCAATGGACAAGTTTTGTGAAAATTTGGATGACCTTGACTATTATTGAAGGTCAAAAGACAAGTTGCAAATGTCATTGATAATTAGAAGTATAAATATAGATATAAGTGAGCTAGGGTTACTAAATTGATACAAAACTGCATTGTACATGAGTATTGACAATTTATTCTCAATGAATAATCTTTAACCTACTTTTTAAAGGTCACTGATGGAATAACAGTAAAACAAACTTATGGACAATGTTAGGGTCCTCAATTGGTTGTGGAATTAATACTTTGCTAGTCAATGCATTACTCATGCCGATGATGATGCACCACACCTGCCAAACTTTACGTATCGTACTGAGGCATGCATAAGTAATTTTACGCTCAATGAAGAAAGTGTCAGGAAAGCTTTACTAACATTGAGATTAACTTCTGCATCAAGCCCTGACAATATGGGCAATACTCTCCCAAGAAAATACTGCTGACTCCACCTCCAAGCCCTTGACAAAAACTTTCAACCTGTCTCTCGGTGTGTCTCCCAATTTCCAGATTCTTGGAAACACTCTAATGTCTGCCTTGTGTTTAAAAAATTGAATAAACAAATCAAGAGTAACTATCCTCCAATTTCCTTGCTGTGTAACATATCTTAAGTTTTCAAGCAACTGGTCTTTAATTTTCTTTATGAGTATCTAACAGGCAACAACCTACTAACTGATAAGAACTCTGGGTTTAAAGCTTATGATTCAACTACCAACCAACTAATAAGTATTCTCCACAATATCTACAATGGGCTTGAAAATTCCAAGGAGGCCAGAATGGTATTCTTAGATATCTCGAAAGCCTTTGACAAAGTGTGGCACGTAGGCCTCCTCTTTAAACTATGACAGCTGGGAATATCTGAAGGACTTCTTAGGTGGACAAACAGATAACTCTCAAAGGGTTTTTCAACATGGTATTATCCAAGGGCAAACCTCCTGCTGGCTTCCTGTTCAGGCCGGCGTACCTCAGGGATCAATTCTGGGTCCCTTATTATTTCTTGTGTATATAAATGACATTGTAGATGATTTGACCTGTGCATTTTCACCAACAACACTAGCATACTTGAGATAGTTCAAAACCCTACCGACTCAGCACGCCACTTGAACACAAATCTTTCAATTATCAACCACTGGGGTAAATTACTGTGCATGTTTTTTAATGCCATAAAATCCGTTTCAGTAATTTTCTTGGCCAAATCAATAAACCTCATCATCTGCCTGTCCCTCTAGGTGGTACTGCCATACCAGAGGAAGACACCCATACTCATATTGGAATTACTCTAGCCAACAATCTCTCTTGGTATGTGCATGTCACACGCATCACAAACAAAGCCGGCCAGGGTATAGGACTTCTTATGTAGATTCAAATCTAAGTTACCCCAAAAAACACTGGAAAGATTACATTTTTCAATGGTTTGGCCAATTCTTGAATATGGTTGTGTTACCTTTGATAATTGTGGGCAAGGTCTGAGTGATAGACTTGAGTCCATTCAGTACGAGGCAGCTAAAATATGCACTAGCACACTTAAGATACATGCATCTCGTAACCATCTCTTAGATCAACTTGGTTGGCCTACACTAGCCAGTAGACGCAAATATTTCAAAATTAATCATTTTCTATAAAATGCATTTTAACTTAACTCCTTCCTGTCTATCCAACTTTATACCTCACACCTCCACCATTGCTGGTCATCCGCAACCTTCGCCTCATCAAATGCTGAACCCAATGGTTTGAAAATTCCTTTCTCCCTGATGCCAAAAAACTATGAAATAATCTACCCACTGATATCTGTAACTCCCTTTCTCTTCAGATCTTTAAGTTAAAGCTCGGCCGACATTGCTCCAGATTTCTACTCCCATGGTCAGCGATTTACCAGTATCTGTCATACCCAGGTGTGATTAGGATTCTCTAGACTCAATTCCGATCTCCATAAAGTAAATATCATACTCAACAGCCCACTTATGCCTGCTCCCACCCAACTGAGGATTTTAAACACTTTTGTCTCTACTGCCCTAAACTTGTCCAGAAAAGAAAGAAGCTCCTGCTTACCATCACTCCTTTGTTAGCCCCTGGTGTTAATCCAAACCTTATCATGCATGTTGCAAGTGACAGCCTATATAGTATCTTATTACCGGTATTCGGGAGTAAAGAACTTTCAAAAGACTGCAATACATTAATTTTCAGAGCAATGCAAAATTTTATTGTTGAAACATGCTCTTTTATATTATGTAATGAACTGGGCCATGATGATTTGGGTATTCACGCAAGGTTCAGGGTGACCTTGATCTTCTGTCACAAAATTACTGAGGATCGTCTAGCTGTACCACTGCTGCACTCCCTGCAGTACTGCAGGTGACGGTAGGGTTCTGGGCATCCCCTCATGTGTGTAAGGCTGAATGATCTTTTCGTCTGCTGCTTCAGCTTTTCTTATTAATAAAGACGATGCAGAAGAATCAATTTAATTCTTCTGCATCGTCTTCAAACCACGTACATAAAAAACTCAATTCATACTCCCCGGAATCACTATGCTCTGTTGTATCTGCTATAAATCTTGGGAAACTGAAGGTACTCTGGCTTAGAACACATACACCATAGCCTATGGGTTGCGTTTGTGACGTCAGTAACACTTTCCCACATCAGGCCATGATCGGAGAAAAATTGCGCGCTTTTCTGTCGCAAATGTGATGCACTTTTGGAGCTAAAAAAAAAACACTATTCAAAAGAGAAATTTGACATTTTGGTTTTGAAACATTATTTCTAACGACCCTAAACATCAAGTTGAACTTTCTAATTTGTGGACCCATTCAATCAATAGGACCTTTAAGGGTTTACAAATTGTTGTCTTGGCACATGCAACAATATCCATCACAGGAATTGCAAATTACATGTGGAGCAAAGTGCTCACTGGTGGATAAATAAGACACTAAAATCACATAAGCTTTATATGTTCAGAAGCCACTTCAGAACTCACATCTTTGAAAAGAATATGTAGGTGCGATAAAGCCATGGTGCCAGCAGAGCATTAGGCCCATGTGCCTTGTATTTCTTAGTTTCAATTGTGAAACCTTATTAGTGTTGGGAAAATAACTTTTGATATATTGTATTCATCTGAGTTGGTTTGGTTGTACCTTTTTTCATATGAGATTGCAAAGTACACATTTATTTAATATACTTATTTACATGCTGAAGAAAGGTTGTGGAGGGAAAGTAGCTTGAGAAAGACCATATGAAGAAGCAATAAAAAGATGCTGATGTTTGAGGCCCGTTGTGATGGCTGTGCAGGGAAAGAGGCTGGAGGTAGTTTCTCACGCAAGGAAACCTTTGTGATGGTTGTGGATGATTAAGTTATTAATCATTCATACAGTATGCAAAGCATGGAGAGAATTGTGAGGTTTGAGGCCCTTTGAAATAACTGTGGGTGAATATGGGTTACAGAAATACAATATACAAGACACAGAAAGATTGATGATTCTTGAGGCCATTTGTGAGATATATGGAGGGAAAAGTGGTTGGGAAAAGACCGTGTATGTAGCAAGGGAATATAATTGTGATGTTTGAGGCCATTTGTCATGTCTATGGAGGGAAAGGGGCTGGGAAAAGACCGTACATGTACATTACACAAGGAGAGATTTGTGATGTCTGTGGAAGGAAAGGGGTTGTGAATAGAAGATATATTTAGCAAGGAAAGATTTGTGATGTTTGAGGCTTATTTTTGTTGTCTAAAGAGGGAAAGGGGGTGTGAAAAGACTGTCCATTAAGCAAGGAAAGATTGTGATGTTTCCGGCCATTTGTGATGTCTATGGAGGGAAAGGGGTGTGAAAAGACGGTATATTTAGCCAGGAAAGATTTGTGATGTTTGAGGCGATTTGTGATGTACATGGAGGGAAAGGGGCTGTAAAAAATGTTCCATTCAGCAAGGAAATATTTGTGATGTGTGACACCATTTGTGATGTCTATGGAGGGAAAGGGGTTGTGAATAGAAGGCAGTGTAACCTTTATATCTTAAGTTCACTCTGGCGGTGTAGAATTTCCTCCGTGTCCATACATTTTCACATATTACAAGTATCATGAGCATGACTGTATCTTATATTGGGAAATAAACGGGTACCTCATTAGAACAGTTCTTGTGTGCATCATGGAAAATCATGCATCATTGCACATACCCTGGCTAGCTGGTGCTTTGGTGGATTAGCATGTCTAAATAAACACTGACACGTGACTTGACTTTTGACAGATGCTTGCAGTGATGAACAATTTTAGGCTTAATTTTCTCACAAAAATAACAAGGTTACGACCAAGCCACCTGGTATGATGGAAGATCACCAATATCTTTGACCAAAAATGGCAAAAAGTCAATTTTGACGGGATGTGATTTTCAAAGCATGTTGACCTATAGCTCTGATGAGGGAATGGCTTGCGGTGATCATTACTAGAGAGATGTGTCATTACTGTCATACTTTATTGATCATGTCATGCTTTACTGGGCATTAAAAACACAAGTGGCAGCTAGGATATCCCCAGTTAGACTTGTAGGGTGTTCATTTCTGGGCTTTTGGTTTATAGTAAACATGACTGGCAATATGTAGGATCACTTTCATTCTGCATTAATCAGATCATGATTGAGCATTAAGAAAAAACTTTGAACAGGCAATATCCGCCCCCCCCCCCCCCCCAATATACTCAGTGGGGTTAACAGAGTACAGTAAAGAAGTAGGAGACAAGAGTATCTGTTACTTTTTTTTTTTTTTTTTTTGAAATGACATGACTTCTAAATCAATTATTTTGGTGCCAAATGGACCTGTACGGTATGTATTCCGAAAAAGTGTTTTGCTTTCTTCCTACCATCAATATTTTTCAAGTTATAACTAATTAAAGAATAGATTACTAAAATTTTAATTTTAAAATTTCATTACCAAATTTGAATAAACCATTTCTTTAAACATAAATATGATACACAAAAAATTAAACACCTTTTTGCAATACATACCTTACTCTTCCACTTGGCACCAAAATAACTGATTCAGCATTTCTAGTTAATACAAAGAGTCAGTTCCATTTTTTAGTTAGAATTTTAATTAAAATTTAATTGCTTATGTTATTAGTCACATCTTTTGAAATATTGTATCTAAGCAAAAATAATTGCCATTGTTGTGCTCCGCTCTGTCTCTTCTTTCAGGAAATATATAACTTCAATTGTGTTTCAATTCAATTTTGAAGAGAATACAGCAAATGAAACTACGGAACACTTGATTAGTCTTCACTAGATCACTATGTTAATTGATTCCTACCACTGGCTCAATCAGCATTTAATTTTATGGTCAATGAAAGTATATCCATATGTACAGGCAAATTCCTAATAAAACCTGACATAACATGTTATATAGTGATACTGGGCAAGTGTGAATGGCAAACTAGGATGCCTGTCTGTCACACCAACCAGAAATCGCCAGACCGGTTTCGACCTAGATGGGTATCATCAATGGCTGATCTGTAACAGATTGGGCATGCCTATTTATACCCTATGGTAATACCGGTCCTATTAACGTACGTTACGTAAAAAAAAACGACGTGAAATCGTGTTATCACGTCAAAAAACTCAACGGCCAGATTTGGTCTGTTGGGTTACGAGTCTGGCTGATGTGGGGATCCAACGTCATTCCAGACGTGAAGAGATGGTTGCTAAGGAAAGTGGGGTTTTCCCCAGATTAATGTCCTCATGAGATGAATTTCTCAACAGAGGATTTTCCATGATCATGGAGATCATGGTGTATTTGTCGAATTCATTCAAATTCATGTTTTCAAAAGTGTCTGCAGCATTATATATTAATAGATACTGACCTGGGAACTGAATTAATCCCCTATTTATTCTCCCAATCCGTTGGGAAAACATGTTGCTTTTGCTGCACAAAGCAATTTGGGCTAAATTATTACCTGTAGGCTGTACCAGCTGGCATACCGGGGTCCCCACATAGTGGGCCCATGTCATATGCCGATATGGCATCTGATTTACTGTTGCCTGGCAACATGATCTAGGACTTTGGCAGGAAATTAATATACATGTCGTATTTTTTTTTTGCAACTCATTTGTGTGTAGAGGCCTACATGCATTATTAGACATAATTGTAAAAGGGTCCAAGTGCACTGCCTTGGCTGATACCCTGGTGTGATTGTGCTTCTTATCCCTGGTTCAATTAAGTTTATGTTTTGTTTTCTGTGTAATGTGTGCAATTACTTTTTATTTGTGCCTTGTTCTTAGTGTTGAAAAAGTTTAATTTGTGTAAAGCATCTTCCATTTTGGAGTGCTTCCTCCAGTCCAAGAATCAAGACAGAATCTTGTAAGTTAACGGAGAAGACCTTGTCCAAGTTGTCGGGACTTCTTGACAATCTTGTGACTCGCGTCACTTCCATTATTAACAAAGCACACGCACTCACCCATGGCAAATAGAGTATGAAAAGATCACACATATCATGCATGTTAGGTCTTCCACTCCTGGCTTCTCCCATTCAGATCACAGCTTGAATCAGGCTGGAATCTAGTTTCTGGAACAGCCCTGAAAAGACCAAACTCAAAACGAACGCACGCAGATACACACAAAAAAAGAGAACTCTCTGCAAAAAGAGTCCAGAAAGATTTGCCGGGAAGTTTTCCAATTTTTGCCTTTTGAATCTTCTAACTTCTTGAGTTTGGTAAACTATTGCACAAAAGGGAATAGTATTTATGATAGGCACTTCCACTTGAAGTTACTAAAAAACGGTTCTGAAACTGCTTCATGCAAGTGTTATCCCCGGTGTTATCATCTCCGACCTTCACCTTTGCTGACTGCTATTTCAACATGGCGGATGCAAGTCATTCCGAGTTGATCGCTCAGTTCTCCAACGTGACAGGTGTAGATACAGAGAGGGCCACGTTCTATTTAGAGTCAGCAGCATGGAATCTTGATGTAAGGAGACAATTTAGCACTTTTGTGTATTTGTCTGAAAAGGTCGGCTTTTATTTATCTATATGCGTAGTTTTACACATGTGTTCTGTGCTCCAAAATTTTAGAGCATCAAACACATAGTTCTGTAAAACTGAATTCTAGTAAAATTGACTGAGTAAGAAATTCTTGCGTCTGCTATCTCCGCTGAAACCGTGGATTCCGGAAAGCAAATTGTATAGAGTCGTAATGGAGAGAACAACAGAAGTAGGTTATATCGTGGAGGGCGAGTATATAGGACAGACAAAAGAGGGATATAAAATCTTGGGTAAACCTCAGTCCAGATGGAATCCAAGACCTAGGCCAGGGCTAGGTGGGTTTCAACGACTTGTATATTCTCTTGACAACTCATCAACACTGACCTGTAAGATCAGTGTTGATTAACAGATGAAAAATGCACATTAGTAACACAATGTTATGTAAAAGGTATTTTTTTTAAAAGAAAAATCGATTGCTGATGTGTTACATAAGATAGATGGGTAGATAAGTTTATTGACATCATATAAGCCTTAAGCTTGGCTTAACAAGGTCAGTTCAGTCAGACCTACATGCACATGTTATCATAATACACAAACTAATAACAAGAATAATACTAACTTAAGTTGACAAAGTCAATCATAATAGACTAACTAATGACAATAATAATATAAATAAATAAATATCAGTTGATAGTTAGTATGACGGTACGATATACTAACTAGAGAAATATGTAGTATGTAAAACTGTTACTGCAGAATTTTTAGAAATCGGATGCTTAATTTAAGTGTCAAAATATGTATTTTTTCAACAGGAATGTTAAAACTATAAAACTGAATTTTTCAAACTCCACATTGAATTCTGATGAAGCTCCGAAATTTTATTGCCAGGGAGCTGAAGTTTCACATACCAAAAATGGCAAGCATAATGGCTGTAGCCTGAGAAGCGAGCAACAACGTTAATTTGGATGAAAACAAAGTCCTGGGTTCTTCTTTGGAATGTGGCCCGGGTTTTCAGCAGTAAAACCCTGCACTCAGTTGTGCAGTTGGGTGTGAAAGGGGTGAATTATTGTAAATGTGTTGTATTCTGTTCATAATGTAGCGAAACGGGTAATATTTCTAAAGGTCCTATTGATTGAATGGGTACCACGAATTAGAAAGTTGATGTTTAGGGTCGTTAGAAATGATATCTGAAGACTGAAATGTTAAATTTCATTTTTGAGTAATGTTTTTTTAGCTCTAAAAGTGCATCACATTTGCAACAGGAAAGTGCACGATTTTTCTCTAATCATGGCCCGATGTGGGAAAGTGTTAGTGTTACTGACATCACAAACACAACCTGCTGGCCATGGTGTATGTGTTCTAAGCCAGAGTACCTTCAGTTTCCCAAGATTTATGGCAGATACAACAGAGCATAGTGTTTCTGGAGAGTATGAATTGAGTTTTTTATGTAAGTGGTCTGATGACGATGGAGAAGAATTGGTAAGAAAAGCTAAGAAGCAGAGGAAAAGATCATTCAACCTTACACACATGAGGGGACACCCAGAACCCTACCGTCACCAGTACTGCAGGGAGTGCAGTCGTGGTACAGCCAGACGATCCCAACTTGCTGTCTTGGCAATCAGAAGTTGTTGCAAAAGAGATATTTGCTATCAAAACTAATACAATTCCATTTAACAAGAACAAGCATGAATGCGATAAATTGGAATTTGCATCAGGATGGGCCAGGTCTTGTAGTCTTTCAAATTCTAGCATTCACGGAAACAGCTACTGCCTATGCCTACGGTCTATAAAAGTCTAAACAAACAGTTAATTTTCCCTACCCACATGTGTGGTCTATGGATGATTAAACATAAGTTTGCATTTATGAATATAGCTTTCAAAACCAGTATAACTCCTACCCAGCAGTAACCTCACGACCCTTGGAGGGCAGTAATTTACGTTTCCGTATACATTGTCATCAGTGCAAGTGTTTATGATATCCTTTATTTCAGATCGTATCAATTATATAACAATGGTAAATATTTTCCTGTGATGGACTTACTTTCTGGTTCCATATGAACGACAAAGGTACAATGAGATGGAGTTTTGTATGGGATTAAACACCTCGCAATATACAGTAGCAATTGGACATGTATACACATAACAATGGCCAGCTAACTCAACCTGTTATAGACTGTTCAACCATAGACCTGGGTATGGAACAAGATCGGTCCTTGTTTGTCCATGTTTTCCATCAATTGAATCAAAATGGTTAAACACACTGAAGTTTTGTTTCAGTGTTACTTTGTAACAACATCCTGGAACACTTGTCACTATGACATTTATTTATATAGGCTCCGAAACATGTTGAGTAGTTACCCGCTGAAGACCCTTTAATTTATTAGGGCTGATACAGCCTATGTCAAAATTTTACAGAGGAACGTGTGCAATATGGACAATAGTAATTCCATATGTATTATAGGTTAGACAGGGACAGGTTAGCTTATGGAGAGTAAAGAGTTCGGACTGCGGAGTAGGGTAATGACTACTAGGAAGTGGTTCTGGGTAAAAAGACACAAATACAATTTGATTGATAATTGTATGGTACATTGTAACACTGAGTCGTAGAATTACTAGAGCTATACTTTGCTGTTATGCAAGCTTTGAAATCAGAATCATACTGAAGATTAACTTGTAAATACTGTAAAAATAACAAAAAAAAAAAACAAAGAAACCCCAAAACACCCCCCCCCCCCAAAAAAAAAAACAAAACAAAACAACACAAAAAAGACCAAAAAACAAAAACAGAAAAAGCAATGATTCACTAATCACTGTTCCGGATTTTATAAGTAATGCCTAATTTGGCCAGTGATAGGACCGTATTTGGCAACAGCAGCAGCTTTTTCTTGTCAAACTTGTCCTAAACATCTTCATACTTGACAAATCAAAGTCCCTTTCCACAAAGTGTTCGCTACATAGGTTAGATCGGTTCCCAGGGCCTTGCCACTTGTCCCTGTAAATCTTGACTATGCGGGTCCACGCTCTCCCTAATTTCAGGTCTTTGGCTGAATGTAAACAAGCTGTGGAACTTGTATTGCTGCAATATTAACACCAGCGCACCAACCCAGCCTGGGCGGGAAAAGGAATGAAAATGAATATTTCTACATGCATTTTTTATCATGTTGGTTTGAACATATTTTATTCAAAAAAGAAAACAATTGGGGAGAAGGGCAAGGGCCTATATTGACCCCTCTGGTCAGAAGAAGACAATCCTGTTGATAAAGGGGGAATAAAATGTATTTAAACCAAGTGACACTTGACAGCCATGGCTCGCTAGCATGGTTGGAGTCTTCCCTGTCAGCCAGCGGTGTTGCGTTTGTGACATCACAGGCCTTGGAAAGCAATGATTGAAGGCGCAGTGAGTTTTTAAAATAAAAATGTGAATAAAAGTATTATTTTCACATCCATTTTTTTTTAAATTGCACTGTATGGTGAGAACAACCAATGAGTCACCCATGTATCAAATTTGAACATGGCCAATCAAGAGGACCTTTAAGGTGGAAGATCTGAAGCAGGCACTTTTGGATAACCTCTAATCACTTTTTCATATTTTTGGATAGTCTGATACTTAAACTACATGTTCCCAAAAACTTGAATGTGTGAATATTAAACTTATATGAGATAATGGATATCAAAACTTTTGTTTACTCTGAAAAGTTTAAGCATTGCTGGGCACATGGGTTTGTTTGCGTGGCCATGATAGTGAACCATCTCATTGTTTGCACAGTCAGTAGTCCATGACCCCTGGAAACCAATTGAGCTGTTGACAAAGGTCAATCACAGGAAACCATTAGCCGTGGAGAGAAGAATGGGCCAGTTAGAACTAATCACTACCATTGTTCTGATTACTTTGAAATTCTTTATTTTTGTAAAAACAAATTAGTACAATCCACTTACTGGTCCCCAAATATGAAAAGCGGCGTGTGAACCCACACCCAGACAAGTCAAGTGTTGTGTTCCCAAGTTACAAAAAGTCTAGATTTAAGCCACAAAATATACTTTTGGTTAATGACAACATCACAGAGGTAAAGCTACAAGTTTATTTCACACAATAATTACAACACAGAACAGAAGAAATGAGTATGTGTCATATTACAGCCACAAATGTGTAAGACTTGGCAACTTTTTCTTTCAATGCGATTTTCTCGGAACTGTTTTTTGCTCAACCTCCGCAATTTGTATCTCACCTCACAAACGTACCGTACGAAGTGCCCTATCACATTAAAATCAACGGACATTAAAAGAAAAATATATCCAGGAATGATTCCCAGGATTTTTTTTTCTGACAACCCCTTCCATGACTTTTGGAGCAATTTATAGAAAAAAATTATCAACCAGTCAGGACTAAATTAAAAATTTTAACTTTTATTTATGCTATTTCAGGACTAACCATTGAATTCAATCCTGGACATGGATATATATTTATATTTCTTCTGATTTCAACTGAAAAAAAAAATGTGTGACTTCTGCGGGAAAAATGTGAAAATCCTACCAAATCAGAAAAAATGCTATAAAAAAAAAAAAAATCCAATCCTACAAAAAAAAAACTATGGATACAAATCTATGGGTATGTAATAATCAAAAAATATATAGGTTTAATGTACTTGTGAAAAAATTAAATGGGTAATTGCGATCCAAAGTTGCCATTCTCAGTGCACACTAGCTTCACAGCTTTCACCTTAAGAATCTGTCCCATAGTGGGGACCCTTTCTGTTTTCGGGTTGTCTGTCCAGATATGCACATTCTCGTTACCACGATATGTACAGAATGTCTTTATGTATTTTGCTCAAATTTGGCAATATAGTTACTTACCTGATAAGATGAACTTATTAGATTTTGGTGTCACCATGACCTAATTTGAGCAAATGGCGGACCCTTCAGTCAATGCTTGCATTGAAGGTATGTCTAGTTTTAACTATTTCAACACTGGAGGTTCGCTGTTTGGTTTTCTTTGTCTTCAGCTTGTACCACAGATTAACTTGCCAGTCAAAATGTGCTTAAGAGGCTACTGCACCACTGGGCATTCCACATGGTATATTGACCCTGGCCTAGCTGCTGGGTCATCATGGGGGCATTGATGAGGAGGGAGTAAAGTGTAAAATAAACTGAAACATTACAACTGTACACTCATGTAAAAGGCATAAGGCCTACTAATAGATATGCATGGGTCACCTAAAATATACAGATGTATATCTTTATTCGTACACAGAAGGTACAATGTTGAGTAATATAAAAAAAATCAAAAAAATAAAAAATACAACCAAGTACAAGCACAAAAGACGTTGATCGTATACTAGGCAAAAGGAAGAGCATGAGATTGCTGTCTCTTGATCTAGTATATATGCATATAATATTATATGATTATGTATTTATTGGGCATCATTCATATATCAATATACAAGCCATGATAAGTCAGAGCTAGGAAACTTACTATTTCAATAATATTATTTCATTTAGTTCTTGCCGTGGGAAGGGAGAGATAAGCTTACTATCATGGGCAAGGCAGAGCTCCTTTATAACTCTTGCTGAATCAACTTTATACCTGTCCTTGGGTCATTATACCTTGTTTCATACTTGGTCGTGCAATACATGTGGCCTCTTAAATTCTAACTGGGAGCAATTTGGATGTATCTTATTATGTCCCCCTTTGAAGAAGGCAGGACATGTAACTTTGCTCATGTTGGTCGGTAGGTCAGTCGGTCCGTCAGTCAATGGACAGACTGTGGTTTCTGCACCATAACTCAAGAAGTTTTTGAGATAGAACTTTGATAGTGCCCAGGTATATACACCTACTTAAGGTAGCGGCCATATTTCGACCGCGCGTATAGAACTAGCGACTTTAACCCCTTATAACTTATTCGTTTTTGCCATTCACCCGGAAAACTATACCTTATTTTAATGGTACAGATGTCTAGATTTGAAAGAACCAGGTTTTGTATAAATGTGACGAGTTTTGATGGTGTCCTGAGTAATTTTCCTAGGGGGTATCAGATAGCACTTTTTGCAGCGCCTACTGGAAAAATATTCGACAATTAAGTCTAAAAACTATGCAGGATTTAAGTACTGACCAATACACAGGAACCGTTTTTACCGTTCATGAAATGAATGAATATTGAAAATGTTGTTGAATTCTTTCATCGCCATCCTAAAGTCTTACAATTCTGTCACTTTTAGCACTTCAAAAGTCACGGAAGGAATAGTTAGAACGGAAAATCCCAGATACGGTTCCTAGCTTAGGTATTTACCTTCCAAAATCTGTTCATTTCGATAGGATAAACCTACTGGTTTTTTTAAAATGTTGTTTGCAAAATTGATTGATCTTGCGAAAATTGTTTTCTGAGTAAATCGCAATGAAAGGTAGAATGGCCCGTTTTCGTACATGATTGTCTGTCGCTGGAATACGGTTTGTTTTCTCCGGCTCAACTTTGTAGTACACATGGTACACATGCAAACCTCACATTTGATGTATTGCTCGTAAAACGTATTGGTGTTTTCTGTGTTAAAAAGCATGTTTTAAAACTCAAAGACTCCAAAGGCAGCCACGCTGTTGGTTTTACCTGGCTGGTTTCCCATGCGGCTGCCTGACTTCAAACGGGAATTGTAAGTGGATTAATCACGTGACCTGACGTGTGATAACCTTGACCCTAACAACCAGTGTTTAAATATGGCGGCTGTAAGTGAAGACCTCGTGTATTTCAAATGTTTGTTTTACGGAGAAGTTCACTCAGCTGGCATGTTCTGCTCACTCACTTCTCATCACGTTGGATCAAAGAGCAAAAGGCCTTTATTTACGCCATGGTTAGTGCCATGGCCATGCAGTGTTTTGGAAAGCTTACAGCAAGTACAACCTGTGCGAACTCGGAGAACTTTCAGCAGAATATTACGATAATTGGATATTGAACATAAGTAATAAAACTTTTCTTCAAAAGTCTCCGTCCTCATTGTCAAATTTCATGTGAAGTAATTTGACCTCCAGTTCTCTTCCATTGTTGAGTTGATAGATGCCGGGGGGGGGGGGGGGGGGATTTATAGACCAATTACTTTGATGTAAAAGCTGCACTGGCTATAATATTTTAGAAATGGGAAAAAGGAGACCGTTTTTCACTAAAGAATGAATAACCGTGAATATCTTGTATTTCGGTATTATAAAAAGTTTATTTACATCCAAAAGTGTTTTCATTTTTATTGTATTTGCATTCGTTTTGACTTGGGCCAATCTGCAGTATATCATTGTATATATATATATATATATATATATATATATATATATATATAAAAGATACATATATATCTCCAATGCTAATTTTCCAGGGTAGGGCCTATATGCCTTGGTTTGACCAGAGAGACACAGCATGGTCAATATTGATAAATGTCAGCATAATAGCCAGCCAATGCAAGACTTTGGATACGTCTGATTTTGGTAAATTATACGTTCTTATTGCTCACTCAATACCCCCGAAACCTACGTTTTATTTGGGTTAATGAAAATGTCCAAGCAATAAATAATTTAAATGATTGGCATTCTATAGGCTTAAAGCATGATGATGATATTCAGTTATTTATATACTTGAAAAGGAAACAAAGAATAAAGCTTGCCCGAGTTGTGTTATCTGGTTTGCAAGCTCTCTCTCTCTCCGTTACTGTTACACTCTCGGCAATCTGACGCTGGCGTCGTCCTGCTTTTGATTCTCTCTTTGTTTTTGACATAATTCTTTCCTACTTGACTCTCTAAGTCTGAAAGCAGTGACTAGAGCCTATACGGTTTCTGTGTACAGTATATGAGACGACTAAGAAAGTAAGGTCAATGCCCGCACTGTTTTACACTGATTGATGAACGTATCAGGGGCCGTTAATCCACCTATGAGGTTGCTTTCTGAGGGTAGAGTCGTATTATTGCTGAACACACAGACCCCACCCCAGTCAAAAGTTTCAAAGAAATGTCTTACAAATGCCGGGAACCCATTAGTTTCAACATAATTTGCGACAAGTGTCCATTGTAAGGTTTTGACCACCACTGCAATGTTTTCCTGGAATGTCAACACACGAACCACGCAGACAACGAAGTGCCGCCTGAGATGAAAGGATATATCATTACAGGAACTTGGGTGCAGCATTGCATTTACTGAAATTCACCGATCACCAATTGTGTTTACTCATCACGTAACAAACTGATCAGAACACCAGCAAACTTTTATTATTTTAATGCTCATAGTATTATTATTGCATGATGAATGCTGATTTTCGGGCAATCCTCCGTCGGGCCGTCTTTGCTGTAATCTTCCGTGCCCGTCGAGCGAGCCGCCATTTTGACAAAGGGCGATCGTCAAAACGGGTCATCAAGAGTTATTTTATTTCAATCATAGACCATAAGATAAACAAAAAGAACAGAGAATTTCTCGGTCGATACAGGAAGGGTTGAAATAACATCTTTTCGTCATCATATCATATGGCAGTGTCAATTCACTCAAGCGATGCCCCATTGTCTCATTAGTCATAGTCCACCGCATTTCCGCGTTGTCAGGGCCAGAGGCGGCGGCCGAGTGCTATCTAAACTTGGCGATTAATTAACAATTCAACAAACAGACCAAGCACGTGTAATTGACAGCCCAAAGTTAGTGATGTTTTTCTTCATTTTTCTCCTATAAATATTTATTTTTTTTAAAGTTAATTTTGGTGAGCACAAAGTTTAGATAATGGACTTCATGAAAATGGAAAAAAGTCATTTTATGATGAGTCACCATATTGCCGCTGTAGTCGAAATGTGGCCGCTACCTTAAGGGCCAGGTGAAGTATGAAGGTGATTGACCTTGACGGTATATCGAAGGTGACAGAAATACTATAGTAAGTTTTGGTTCCTGCAGGATAACTAGAAAAGTACTTATGATAGCACCTGTATATTGCAGAGGATGATAGTCCTTGTCCAGGGCTAGGTCAAGTGTGAACATGGGTGACCTTGATCTAAATTCAAAGGTCACAAGGTCGCTTTAGTGAACTTGGTTTCTGCATTGTAACTTAGAGTTTAATTCATGACTTCAGTATAGCACATGGTAATACATATAGTCCTCAACTAGGCCTTTGTCAGCTTAGAAGATGGATGACCTTGACAAAATTCCCCAGGTCACCACCTCTAGTTCTTTAAATGAACTTGGGTTTCTGCATGATAACTAAAGATGTTTTTCACCTAGGGCGTCATATTGCACAGGAGTATTGCCTTGTGTAAGAGCTAGATCAGGTTTTGAAATGGGTGACCTTGAGTCAATTCCCAAGGTCACAAAGCCACATTATTAAATTTGGTTTTTGCTATAATAAACGCAGAATTTTTTGAGGCAGAGTTTTTATTTTATAGATGTTTATAGTCTTCTATTATGGCTAGATCAGCTTCAAAAAAGGGTAACCATGGCCTATTTTCCAAGGTCACAAGACCACTTTAGTGAATTTGGTTTCCACATCCACTTCCCAAGGTCACGACTGCCCTATTTAGTACTATCAACAGGGTAATGAGGGTGAACATTATGGCGGTAGGGGGGCACCTATGTTGTAGAAACATGTCTTGTTTCATGTGGTGTACTATCTTTGTGATCATACAGATTGCCATGGCAAGTTTCTATGATGATGACAATGATGACATGGGTGGAAATGAGCCAGCACCACAACCACCACCTCGACAACCTAGTCCTCCCCCCGCCCCAAATAAAGCTGCCAAGTCAAAGGGATCTGCAGGTTCACGGTAAGCTTGACCAAAATACTGTAGCATGTCAGGGTAAACATCTGCAAGATACAGCTTATTTGGTACCTACTTTTACTGCTGCAATGCATCTGTCACATCCCTGCCACAATCGGTATCAAAAGTATTTTTTGTTGTTGGGTGGGTGACACCATCTCAGCTTGTATCTTGGTCGGTAGCTGGGTGTCCAGCATAAAATGTTGATGAAACCATTCACCAGTGATAGTATGCAGTGAGACTTGAATGGATTTCTCACCATACATTATTTGAAATCTCATGGTTTTTAACTGTAAATTACTTTAATTTTGCTGTGCATGTACGCTTATTTCACTGATGGCACAAAACCATGAAAAAAAAAAAGCAAAAAAACCCCCCAGAGTGAAATAGTACTTTAACATTGTTTGAATAGGCATTATGTCCATAACATTGAAATGAAAACTGCAGTGAAATTTTAAAAATACAAAAAAACGTGAAAATTTAAACACGTGAAGATAAAGCAATTTACAGTAAATACGCGGTTTGGGGTGTATCCCAACTAAAACCTGGTAGGTCTTATGTCACATGGAGCTTCTGTAAGTCACTGGCTGAGCTGTAGGATTATTGAGACTGTAACATAGATCTGTAAAATTTATGATATGCCATGCATGACAATATTTTTAAAAGAGTTTGGTAAGCATAAGAAGTACATATATACATGTACTTGAGCCTATGTCCTCTGAAGAGCTGTTTGTTTTGTGGGTACAAATACCTGACAATTGTGGACTCGTTTTGGCAGATAACCCTTAATTTCATACAACTAGACCGTGGTGTATAAATTTGCAGTTGTCATATCGTGTGCTTACTTTCTATTGCACTTTGTAGCCGTGACCAACCCGACTGCAAAGAGCAGTGGATAATGACTGTAGCACCCTGGTACCCAGGGTGGTACTATAAGTGATTTGAATGTTCTGTATTGTCAGAAAAGAGCTTCCCTGAAACAGCATGACACATTGAAGGAAGCAAATTATTAAGTTATTCTGACCTCATAATTCATTACAGCATGCATCTTAATATACCTATCCTACAACCAAATTTGCCACCCATAATGTTTAAAATGCCAGGATGGACTGTGCTCTAATTTTGCACATCAAAAGTAATTCATTAGAATTGATGAAGTGGGCAAAAAAGGGGTGTGACACCAGGAGGTGGCGCAGGCATATCCATGAATGCAAGCATTTCCATTTTTCCGTTTTTTTGAAGGGGAGTGCAAGTTGAACATACATGTCCAATAAAGCTTGTTGTCCATGTTTGGTTGCAGGTTTGCCACGTTAGCTAGTATGAAAGATGAAGAGTCAGACTCTGACGAGGAAGAAGGTCAAGCATTTTATGCGGGGGGTTCAGAAAGAGGAGGGTGAGTCTACCAATGATATGGCTTGCATGAGGTTTTCCATATGCAGGATCTCTGTATATGATGTACATAGACATTTTAACACTTTTGTATTGGTGAGATTACTTCCCGTGATGTTGTGTGACCTCTTGCCCTTTAAAACCGACTGGTGGTCAAATATCATCTACTTCAGTAATGTTGACTTTGTGAACAGTAGTGAAAAACAGTTTTTCATGAGAATGGTTGCTGTGAGACCTGTCAAGTTGCCCCAGGTCAACAGCTTTGCTTGGTATAGGCTGGGTGCTTTCTGCCCAATGATTTACAGTCAGGTTGTCTTACTGTCAACTCATCCCAGATCATTTTGTTGCAATACCACCTTGTCCTATTACCAAGTCATCCCAATATCGATGTGTCCCATTGCCAAATGGATCCATCTGCAGTTTGTCCCAATATTAGTTCCCATTGAAGGCCATATACATACCAGTAATGTACAATGGGCCATGCCTAGGCCTGGAGGATGGATGGAGGTACTGGTGTGCATGAGGGCACAACAGATGTGTGGAAGTAGGCATATGTCTGTACAGATACCACTCTTTAACTAGCCTTCTTTTTCTTTTCAGGGTGTGAATATTCCTATGATCCTATTTGTCCAGTACAAGTGAAATCCTTTGGAGGAAAAGTGACTTTCAAATTCCACTTGTCCGACAGACAAGTAATTTTTATTGGCAAAATTCATTATCTGTTAAATTTCAAATTTTGTTGGCATGACATACACATAAACTCACTGTATGACATAATGATTCCCATTAAAACATGCTTTTAAACCAAAACTTCAGTACACTTCATTATTACAAGTGATATTATGAGGGAGGCCAAGTGAAAACTTTGTGTCACGTGTTCTACAGACAAGTAGTTTCAAAACAAACCTCCTCTTGCTCCATCTCTTCATTACCTTTGTGCCCACATATTGCATATTTATGTTAAATTTATAACCAAACTACTGATTATTTCAAAAATGAAAATTTTGGTACAATGTATGCTGATGCGAAGGAAGTCTTTTAGAGTGTTCTAGCAATTTTTTTGTCTTCTAGGTGCAAGGTTATTCTGTATGTATAAGTGACTTCAGTGAATAGCTTATACCAGCTTACATTGGCCTACATCCAGCTGGATTGTAACCACTGAAAAGGATACATTAACTTGGGGCTATTGCAGATGACTAGGACCTTGCTGTGATAAGAGATACTGGAGCACATTTCATTAACTGAGGGATAACTTGCTGGATACTAAATCATATAGACAAAAATATTACTGTTGTCTTAGCTTTTTATTGAAATTATGTTCTAACTTGAACATTTTCCAAGTTATGCTTGATGCTTCCTTGATTTAGAAACAAGCTAATTGGGGACAAGTTGGCTTGGGATGACCTCATTTTAGGATGATTTGTCCTGTTACTGTGCCCACCCCATGCCTTGGAAAACTGTTGACTTAGTCTCAATTAACTGAAGGAGGTGAGGAGTGGGGTTGGGAGGTTAAGCAACAGTACCCCGTGTATACTAAGCAGGTCACACATTGTTTTGTGGTACTCCGTGGTGAGCATGGGTTTGAGGGAATGCAGTTGTTTGTTGTCAATCTGTTGGGGGGAGTCTCTGGTCTTGCTTGGAAATATTTCCTCTTGGGTTAAATTTTTGCAAAATTGGGAAATATTGTATTGTATTCCCAGGTGAGGGTAAATTTTAGTAACATGCAAAATTAGACTGATCAATATAGGCATTTAAAAGGTTGCAATGTACACTTTTGTCAGTCAAGCTATGGGCAATTTAAATTCAGAGCAGCGATTTTATGGAAATACATGTACATCAAAGTTAACCAGCAGAAGACAAAATTTAGTAACAAAATTTAACTGAAATAGATTTTGTGTTTGGGTTGAATAGGAAAAGCACTTACACAATTTTCCGAAACAATATCATTGAAAGTGGATATACAGTGGAACCTCATTAATACGGACCTCATTAATCCGTATGTCTCATTAATCTGAACACTTCTCCTGGAACAGAATTGTTCAGTTAGAGTAATCGTGATTCAGTAACCCAGATGCTTCATTAATCTGAACAGTTCACTGGGGTACAAAGGTGTTCGGATTAATGAGGTTCCACTGTATACATGTGCCAATGTTTATATACAATAAATATATACATGATCTGATCAAGGCAAACACACCCTGATGTGCATACGTGGCACTGAGTTTATATTTCAGAAACCAATTGACATTTTGTTTTCTTTTTACCAGGGGACAGCAAGTTCTAGGACCACCCAAGAAAAAGCAGACAGCTGATGAATTTGTACAAAATATGTTCAAAGCAGCAAAAGAGTAAGTTAACAGGGTGTTTAATGAGGTACATATGTGATGACCATTATGTTTAGCTCTGTTGGCTTTCAAAACCAGCACAGCTCTTGGGATAGGTTTGACTTTCTGGGAAACTATCAATTTCTTCTGCAAAACCGATATACAGAAGTGTTTATCATTTGCCATGACCATTAGTGGGGAAAAAAGCATTAAAAAAGATGATTAGTTTGGATCAACAGGACATTTTATAATTTTTTTGTGGGTAAAATTTGGTATTTTTTCAAGTAAGGAGATGCAGTATAGCATTGACAGAAAGCCAACTGTTGCAGTGCACCAAGTGAAAGTTTTGGAACTTCACCAGTTAGATTAGTGATGCATGGCCAATGTGTATCACAGGTCTGGTGTGTATCATTGAGGAACTTGGTATTAGATTGCATCATCCATTTGGATACCATCAGTGTACATTTGTCTCTATCAGAAAACTTTTTAAAAGCTTAATTTGAAAATCATTGTACAGTGAGCAGTTCACTTGGCTGCTGTAAAACAGCCCAAATCCTGGTTATGTTATATTAGATAAGCTCTTTTATAAATTTGCTGTCTTTAGTGGGCCCTGTGCATATTACATAACAGGGGCTAGATAAAAGTAATAAATACTTGAGTACAATGTATTTTATCAAATACATACACTGCAATGCAACTATTATGCAGAGTAAAAAATAAGTAAATTGATTAAATAAATAAATAAATAAATAAATAAATAAATAAATAAATAAATAAATAAATAAATAAATAAATAAACAATTGAACTAATCCACTAGAGTATGCAAACAGGCAAGGACTGGGAGCATTGTGCACTGTTAGAGATTTGTGTGTGAAAAAGTTCAGTTTCTCGGAGCCATCCATCTGTCCACAAGGTTTCTGCATTGCAGCTTCAGAACTTTTATAGAGCTTTTATATTGCACAGGAAAGTAGTCCCCTATAAGAGCTAGCTTAGGTTGAAAGATTTCATATAGCACAAGTTTCATTTGTCTGCAGCTGTCATGTTCTGGGATGAGGCGGGGTGAGGGCAGCATGGATCCAGCAATCTCTGGTTGCATTCTAATTTGCCTAGATTTTTGCTGTAGGTTCATAATTCCCGGCAAGCCAGCCAAGATGCTTTAACTTAAATTTGTGCCTGATTGTGAAAGGTAGAATGTATTACTTGGCCTTCATTTGGGAAAGGAAAGAACACTTAAGTAGCATTGTGAAATAGGAACGAAAAGAATAAACATGTTATCACAGCCCTTTGTTCGATAAAGTACATGTATGTGTATTATAGTTGCACATTAAAAGGTCTTGATGACTTAGAATTATGCAGTGCTTGCCTATATACATGTTTATGCACGTTTTGAATGCCCATATCCATTCAATTAGCTATAATATGTGTACACTAGGTGCTTGCATCAGTGTGCTAAATGTATGCTTTATATTACAAGACATGGTGCTGAGACAGTAGAGGCACCTGGTGGCAGTTCAGCTGCTCCTAAGCGAGCAGCAGCCTTCAAGGGGTCTGGCTATAGATTAGGAGACTCAGAGGGTGAAACCCCGGAAGTTATCCCTGGTGCTTCTTCTCGGGAAAGTGGGCCACGTCAGGTTGGTGAAAATCTTGGTAATTGAGCAGACTATAATCTGAGTCATCTGAGTGAATTAGTTTCATGTTAGGCACTAAATATTGGCCTTCTGTTATTCTCAAGTTACAGTTTTCTGTAATACTTCAGTTAGCCAGCATTTTTCCTTCTTTTTTCAGTAAATGATAAAAGTCAAAACAAAGATTACAGCATTATCCTGCCCCTAAAAATTGTTTTGTTGGAAAGTTATAAAATACAAATTTATATGAACCTCCTTGCCATCTGACATTCAACTGCAAAATGCCTTCAGGTGTTGTATATATCAAATAGACCAAGCTGTTGACAGTTCCAAATCTTGTTTAGTTTGTCATGCATAATTTATACACATTCTAGTATGAGATTAAGCATTGCTCGGAATTCTTTTAATATTGAACAAAAAGAAATTTTCTGTAGTCTGATCACTTCAAAAAAAACCTTTCAGGTGGATCTGGTTTTGAAATTATGGAAGAATGGTTTTAGTGTAGATGACGGGCCATTGAGAGAGTACAAAGACCCTGCAAACAAAGAATTCCTAGATTCCATCCACAAAGGGTAAGGTACTGAATGTGTTGTGTTTGTTGTTGTCTTTTTTTTTTCTTCCATTTTCAGCTTTTGAATAATTATATTGATATGAATTGTTGCTAAAATTTTTTTAAAAAATGTTAGTTTGACATTTATTTTAAAATATCTGTGGGCCTAATTACTTACTAGCTTAGTAAGATACAATTAATGATCTGGAACATTGCAAGACCTTTCATTTTGTAGGGTAAACAGGTTTGTTTGGCCTACAATCTGCACATGTGTTTCAAGTATGGCATGCATGCATTAAAAACATGAAGATAAAATGTGCAAAAAAAAAAACTGAGAAAGGAAAACTTTGTTGAAAGAAAAAGCTCCATGAACACTAAGTTCAGAACTTAATAGTGTTCAAAAAATGATGATTGTGGCATTTTGTAAATATACAAGAAAGAAAAAAGTATGCCTTCAAAGATAAAATATAGATGTGTTTTTTTCCTTTTAGTGCGGTTAGAGTTGTAGAACATTTGGCAGCAATTATGTATATTTGACGAAGGTCTAAATTGATGCAGTTATTTAATTACCCAGTCAAATTTGATGTCAGCAGAAAAGCTACATGCGTATGTCAAATGGGAATAAGGCAGGATGGGAATGTTAAACAGTCTGATACACTGGAGAAGTGTGAAATATTGAATTTGTGCGCCTTTTTACAAAAATACACTAAATGAAGTGGAACAAAAAAAAAATTGAAGTGTCAGAACTCTGAGTAGGTTTATTTAGGTTACTCACCTAGACCTGCAGTAATGTGTAGTGACCATGGAGAGTTGAAATTGAAGAATATTTTACCCTGAAAAAGATGTCAATTATATGAACATTTTGTTTGTGCTGATGCCTTTCAAAGTGTGTGGACAAGCTAAATGAATTTATTTTTATCGTCTGCAGAGAAGTACCAAGGGAGTTAATAGCCATGGCAAAAGGTGGCGAGGTTAGTCTAAACATGGAGGACCATAGGCATGAAGAATATGTCAAGCCAAAGGTACCGGTGAAAGCCTTTACCGGAGAAGGCCACACACTGGGTAGCCCAGCTCCAACACTGGTGGGCTCACAGACCACCTCACCAGAACAGAATGAAAATGCTGCAAAAACAGCAACAAAAGTTGATGAGTCACAAAAGACAACTAACATACAGATAAGGCTAGCTGATGGGTCAAGGTAGGGCATTGAAATTTATGCTTTCTTTAACATTACATGTATTTCTTTATGCAAGTTGGCCTGCCTTTTCCAGCTAATAGTTCATATTGGCAAGGATATGCAACTGTATTGATACACATAAACACCAAAAGAGAAAATCTACAGTCTTTAGTTTACAGAAGTTGGCATGGCTGGTATGCTGTACATTTCATGTCTAGACAGCAAGTCTCTCGACCATATTTTAAAAGCATGGTGATCTTATTCAAAAGCATACTACATTTCTGATATTCTGCCATCTGATGAAATGTTTGATTTGACGTTAAAAATAATGAATTCCAATCCAAGTGGTCTTCATTCTTGACTCTTGGAACATACACAGTGGTGCCAATGTTACGACTTTTTATGAGATTTACATTATTTTCAATCCATCTACGTTATATGTTATCATTTTTGAAAACCCCAAATCTTTGTAATTTCAATTTAAGTCTTATAAATCTGGTACAAAAGTCATAATTTTGGCAATATCCTCTTGTATGAACTTTTTTTTATTAGGTTGCACTAGGTCTCATCATTTAAAGTCCCAATTTTTTCAAAAAATGTCCATGGAAGGGGTATTTCTCCCTTTCCGTTTTCATTCCCCAAGTGAAGTGGGGGGGGGGGGGGGGTCGACTCAGTCACTCCTAAATTCTCAGTTATTTTTCTGAATGCTGGCAGCCCTGCATACATGTATGTGTAGGTCTCATAAAGCCAGTTCTGCGTAGGATAAAAAGTGTCTTCTAGTAACAGCAAGGCATTCAGTAATCATTCTACAGTACATGCTTCTTGGTTTTCCTTGAAGTGCACATGTTTGATAAACCAAGTCAGTGTATTCAGTCAAATTGACGACTGGTATTTTCTAATTCATTCAGAACTTGCATGTAAAGGATACAGGCATGTGTAAACTGATCTGTATAAATTTGTTGTGGCCACTCTAATTTTACATACATGTGTATTTTACTTACAGATTGGTGGCAAAGTTCAACCATACACACACAGTGGCAGATATCAAGCAGTACATTGTTACGTATCCTTATCATGGTTTTGGAGTTATCTAGACTTAATAGCCGAGTTGACAAATTTGAAAAAAAAAAAAAAAAAGAACATAGTAATTATGATGCAAATATTAAGAATAATTATTGCAACACAGAACACCTGCTACAAGGCACATTACTCTTGTGTGCACAGGATAATATGTTGTAATTTTTTTCTTTTCAAATTTGAATACAAAGAATTTTCCTCCTTTCATGTGAAAAGAAATCAAATGTTCAGGTTAATTTCACATCAAGTATGCTATATACATCAAGGAAATCTATATATAATTTTCAAGAATGGCTGATACTTGACATCAAATAGAATAAACTTGTGTTGTGATGTGCCAGTTACAATATTCGTATGTACAACTGTCCTATTTTAATTTGTATATTAAATTCAGTGCATGTCTGTGATATTGTCAGATTTGGTGAATATCAGTTCTGTCATTTGGAGAATTAAGTACATATCTATGATGTCTTAAACTTGTTTTTAATGTCAGATTTGTGTCATAGAGTTCTGTGAATATTTGTTTCAGAAATTAATGGCAAAAATTAAGTGTCAGCTTTTAATATATTGATGACAATATCCTGTAGAATCTAGTGGGTATGAGTAGTGGTCTATCTTGTGTCTCCCTTAACACATGGGTCAGTGCGCGGCCACAGTTTGCAAGTTCTCCATTCGTTCTTATGACCACATTTCCAAACAAGGAGCTTACAGATGATTCAGAGACTCTAGAAGGAGCCAAGCTGCTGAATGCTGTGATAGTACAGAGGATAAGATAACAATATTGACAAGTCATAGTGGTTGCCTGGGTTAGCCTGCCCTTCACTTGTCATCACGTGTCCTGCCTCCTGTGCGATGCAAGTTGATAGCATGGTCTTCAACGTAGCAAGCTGAATGATCTTCACAAATAAACACCATATTTTACCTGTAACTGAAAGTTTAAGAGAGACTGTGATCTGATCTAAAAAGATACTTCAGAAGAGTTTACAAACAAGGTTTCAAAATTTATGGGAAACTGCAATCAGATCCGGATCCAGAAATATAATTCAGATGAGACGGGGACAAAAGAGGGGTTTAAAGTGATGAGGGTCAAGCTCCAGACATATCAAATTGTGCTATCTTAGTCAGCCGCGTATCTTTATTTTTTCTCTTATGTATGTAAAACTACAAATCTTTTAAATCACATAGATGTGGAGAATCTCTGCATATCAATAAAACAGTAAGTTCTGATTTTTCGAAGGGGTCCGATTTTGACGTTTATCGTGGATGTATTCCAAAGTATTGTATTCACAAACTTATTTTTTTAGCCAAGAAAATTTATATACATGTAGATACTTGGGGACAGTTGTATCAGTTTTCTGTATGTAGAATTGATCATGAGATACCTAATTTCGAAGTAGCCTCTTTTCTTTCTTACTTGTTCTCTGTATTTCAAGATTAAAATCTGCAGAAACAATCATATTGTTTTTATATGTAAGAGAAAAAATAAAGATAGGAGGCTGACTTAGATAGCGCAATGTGATATGTGCAGAGCTTGACCTTTGCAACATTCATTATGTTGTAACTGTTCAAATGATGTTACTGATTTATCACCTAAAAAGTGTGGTTAGCTTAAATGGATGTTGTCAATTAGACCGTCAATGTTCAGTGTGCAGGTGCTAAAACATCATGGATGCATTTGGGTGGAGTGCTGGCAGGCAGGGACTTGTATCTGCAAGATCATCACGACATAACGATGTGCCTGATTTAGTCTTTCAAAGATGATTCTTCCAAAAGGTGTAAAGATGGGCCAGGCCAGAAGGCATCATCCCTGGCCTAATGCTGGAATGTGATGCTGATTACATGCCTCAGCTGTCAAGAATCTGGGATACACGTGCTGATATCTTGGCTGATTTCAACGCTCAGTGTGAAACCAAAATTTTGTAGGTGTCAGTGAATTAAGCAAAAGGCAGATATTCAAAGGATGCAACCCAGAGGGAAACTGTAATGTCAAGTACTGGTATATTGTTTTGTTTAAGAGTATCTTGTCTCAAATAATTTGGGCTTCTTCAAAACAAGGTACTTACTCGTCATGAGCAGATCTTACATCAAGACATGCCAATTCCATTTTCAATACATTATTAGGGCAAGTTCTGGTAAAGAGTCACTTGCAGTCATTTATAAAGCACATCCTGTTCAAGCCATATGGCACAGCAAGATTTTTGTCTTTGAAAAGTTTGCTGATCAAATGATTTAAGACATGGGAATTTGCAAGTCCTGGACTGTGAGTAAATGAACATTGAATACCAGTACCAAAGGAACCACTGTAGCTCATACACAAGAGCTTGCCATGAAGATCTGTGTGTTGGTATTAAAATATTTCAGTCATTATTTTCCAAGTTTCTGTCTTATTTGTAAAGTTAAGAACATTGAAAAGGTCTAAAATATTCTCAAAACCCCAAAATACTATTAATGCAATGAATATTAGTGTTTCTGGTGTTATTTAATTTTGTAGACCTCCTATGAGAGACCATAATTTGGTTATCCATATGGTGTAGTTGGAAGATCAGCACCATCATTTTCCTCAAGACATTTGTCCTTAAAGTATGTGCCAACAGAGCAGGATGGGAAAAATACCAGTGGTCCACTTGTCCCTGGGCCAAGTGGTTTTAAATTTTGCTTGTGTCATCAGAAATATCACTGGACTTCATGTTGAATCTGTGTCCAGGTTTTCTGTGCAAAATGTACAAGGTACGTGGAACTCCTGGTAACACATAAAGGGTAGTCTGTGTTCTTTGTAAATTTTGAAATTTCACACAGAACAAGTCGTTTGACAAGAAAGAGCATATTTAGCAGGCCAAGTTAATATATGGTCAAGGAGTGATGCATGTAGCTGCCAACGGATATAGTTCACCATACCACACCGAGGTGGATTCCTGTACAGATTTCATCGTTGCAAAACTTTTGATCACATTTACATCTGGGGCATATTTGTTGACCATTTTCCATTCTTTGGAATACATGCAGGCAGAACAGATAAGATGTCGAAGAAATGTGGAGCTTATTCAAAATAGTTTTAGTACTTAACTACTTGTTTAAAGTTCCCCTTACCTTCCCTTCCTTCCCCCCTCCCCCAAAAGGGCAATCTTTTTGCATCAGAATATATTAAATGCTTGATTTTTGCTTTCAAGCAGATTTTGTTTTTGTTCAATATCAAATTTTGTGTTCTGAATGAAACAGAACAAATCATTAAAATCAGAAATGCGTCAAACATGACTTTTCATGTCTGCTAGAACCTTCGTCATATCGAGTGAACAATATACTTGTGAAGACAAACCATGAAATATATCTGAAACAGAGTGGAGAATCTGACTTGGGGCTAGATATATCAAGTTTTTTACATACTGTCTTAATAATTCGAGCTCTTACTTGGGATGGGTGGGTGTACCTTCATTAGGGAATGTGTTGCCAAGAAATGATATTTTTGCACTAAGAGAAATAATTTATTTTAAAAAACCTAGTGTTGAGAATTTGGATGAATTCAAAATATAAATCTCAGTGACTGCAGATAAACAGCAAGTCCTTGGATCAGGAATTTGTGACTGCATATATAAACATTTGAGTACCGGTTTGCAACCTGATCCCAAAATGGTTAGAATAGCAGTGACCACATACATGTATGTGGCTAACATTGCATCTTCCAAATTTTCTGTACTATGGTACCTGCAGTTCAAGAATACCCCTTCTGTCAGCCAAAAGTGGTCACATAGGGCAGGTGGGTTTAAATGACAGGTCAGTTATAAAGAATGCAGACACCTGTGCCCTTAGAAATTTGGTTATGAAAAGCCAGTGGCCCTTCTTTGCAGGTATTACTGTAGTTAGCAAAAGTAAGGTGTACAGAGTATTTGCAAGACAGTTTTGGCCACATGTGTGGTCCATCATGCCAATAAGGTATAACTAATTTTGTGTGCACAGGTTATGACTGAATTTCTCATTGAACTGGTTGCTTTAATATTGCAATTAAGAGACTTCAAATCCAGAATTTATAACCCAAATACCGAAATACCATCTTGATCTTCCAGAGGCAATAGTAAAACCAGCCACACAGAGCAGAAGTCACCAGATTGGCCAAGTGCTTGCTTGAATGAGGCCAGCGTGCGTGACCAGTATGTTTCACATGTCTGGTTTTACTTTTATCCAGGAGCTGGTTCCTTGTCGGTTTCCAATGGTCATGCCACAGCAGCTCCAGGGGAACCAGGCTATCATTGCCTTTGACATTGGAACTAGGAAAATATGGACAACTTTATCCGTCAGTCTGTATGCTCCACTTTTTCTGTGCAATACAGCTGCAGTTAAAACAGGATAAATAGGTAGACTAGGGCTTGTAGTGGTTTACCTTCATCCAATGGATAAAAAGAGAGGTGGTCTAGTTATCAAAATGTTGTAAACTGGAGCAAAATGGGCCAAGCATATTTCACGATTTCTTCCAACTTTTGCATGGTATTTTACTAAGTCATTATTTTCATTAAGCCAAATTTTAAACCATAATTTTTGATGATGGTTTTGGTCAACATAATTAGCATTTGGCTAAAGAGCTTAATGTTGCTTCAGCCAAATTGACTATAAAGGCATCATTCCTGGTGCTTGCTGAAGTAGACTGTCTTTTTAATAAAATAAATACATATTGTAAATATGGATTCAAAATAATTTGTTCATCACTGCCTCTTTTGAGGACTCGCATTCTTTGAGAACAATGACAAAAGAAACAACAGCATAATACCAGGAGGAAAAGCTTTAATGCATTTGACCAGGTCCACAAGGCTTGCAATGTGGGATCACCACGTAGCAGCAGATGGCTGCCTGGCACCAGGTTTATGCTAACCATCTATGTGCTTCCTCTTTTTTTTTCTCCACCAGATTGGGTTGCTTGCCATCATGACAACACAGTCCACCAGAATCACAATAACAATCATGTGTTGATACACACAGTAAAACTTGTAAAAGGAAAATTTCCACCTCATGGCAAATTCTACTGTTCCTTATGCCATCACTGGCAGTACATTTGAGGGCTGGAAGGCTGGTACTGTACGAAAATTAAACTGAGTGTGTAGCACAAAAATTTGCCTTGTAGAAGTTTTACTGATGCATCAATCCCTGTACAGGTGACCTTGACCTTCATATTATACATAAAAATCATTTTTGGCAGTGGCATTACAAGTGTGCTTATCCAGCAGATGTCTTGCACATGAGTAAAACTGAATATACTACACATTTCTACATACTGGAAGTATGGAGGCCCTCAGCTGTCAATCGATAATACTTAGCAGACTATTCCTACATGTCCTAACAGTCTTGTGCAAGAGCCCATGAAATACACATACCGTAGAATACACAACATTTTAACAAAACTGAATTACCACGGCTTACAATTTTCAAACTGATTATAATATTAAACCATGACTATTCCTAACATGGCACCATTGACTTTTATCCTGTGGCATGTCCAAGCATTCTGCATTTCGATCACTACAGAGAAAACTGTCCCACAGTGTGACCAACGACCAATTACACTGTTGAAAAATGGCGACCTCAATTTTGTAGACATCTCTGGACATGATCTTATGCAGAATTGTGGACATTTAGTTGATGCTTCAAACACCTTACGATCTTCAGATCCACCATCAACCACATTTCCAAATGAAAAATTCCGCACCCTTTCTGTCACTTGGTAGTTTACAACAAACCCCTGGCTTCAATATTGTACCAAGACATGAGTATTCATGGACACTTAAGTCTTTGTGAATTCTCTACACTGCTTGCCAGTCAACATGGCTGTCAGAATTATGAATGTTTATTGCACATACAATTACCTATACTAATCATATATCAGGACACAAGAGCTGCACCAAGCACAAGTGCAAGTCATTCACCATGCTCACTCATTTTACCATGATTTTTCCCGTGGGTAAAATATTTGCACAATAGATAACATTTCCTCCCACAATCGAATGTGCACCCAGATTCACCTGTGGGTTTATAGAACTCAGGATCGCAAAAAGACACATAGACAGTTGGTGTACACTTGTATAACACGTGTATGTATTGACTGTGTGCCTATTTTGCATATTTTAACTATTATAAATTGACCCTTATCAATACATTGGCAGACCTAGCACTACATATAAAATCAATGTTGTAAACAGCAGAAAGATTGAAAAATTTTCTAAAACATTCCTTGGGATGTTTACTGGATAAATGCTGCAAATGACCCAAATATTCTCCATGGAAGCAAGGATGCCTTTATACTCTATATGGGGTATGATACATTAATATATGCTGGGTAGCAAAATTATATATATGCCATTCACAGACAGGATGGTGACCCCAAGTCCATTTTCTGTCACAATTTTCTCATAGTAATACAACTATGCTACACAATCAGCAGTAAATACATCTCTGCTAAACTTTCCATCAACCTGGCATTATGATAAATAAATAGTTACACAGCTTAGATGGATATATATATGCTACTTTGTACTTGTTGATGCAAAGGCAACTTTGTATCTGCTGAGGCAATTACATCATGAATCACAGGTCATTTTTTGGCACAGTCACAACAATCATAGGACTCCATGTGGGCAGCATGCAAAATCTGTTGTATATCATCCCTACTCTGGCTTCTCCACCTATGTACTAAGGATGGTTTTAAAAACCTGTAGTGTATTTAAATTTATATAAGAAGGAAGCAAGTGAAACTACAGAACTTCAGAAAATGCACTTGGGCCCCATTCTGACCGTGATAATTACATAGTTTATAAGCCACATGTTACATATCATACAGGCACATACATAAAGAGATTATTATAAAGCAGTACAGCAAGATCGGGACATCGGTGGTCTGCCATTTCCATGGTTATTGGAGGGAGATCCTGGCACCACATCAGCCTAGATGATGGAATCTGTTGCACCAGACCTTCAGAACACAGTAGCTACAGTATATAGAATAAAATATGTATGTCCAGTCTCTTTCACTATGAATCTAGACTGCTTTCACATATGTTCTTGAGTGGGAGTTCTGTATTTTACGATGATGATGAAAGTTCCATTTCACATGATGAAGACACCTCCCGTCTCTATGGCCCGACCAAGCATGGATTTTCTTTGTTGCTAGGCAACCATTTCCTGGGTATCTCCAGGCAACAACAAGAATGAGCCACATCCTAAACTATGCTCCTGCTTGGTATTTACTGCAATACAACAGAGAAACCATGTTTGTTAAGAATTCATCATTCAACAACAAAAGATACATTGTGATAGTGTGTTCTGATTTACTCTAAGGAACATGACTGAAACGTCTTGAGTGAAAATACAGATATTTTTGCAAAGTGTGATTGTTTTTTTGTTTTTTTGGATACAGTTTCAAGTGAGATGTGTCCTAATGAACATGTATCCAAATGTAAATATTTTTGCAAACCTGCATGAAGTGAAATTTATTGTTTGAAAATATATTTGCATGAAGTAACTACATGGGAGATCATTATATAGTGGCATGGGGTGGGGGTTTATTCTTGAGGGGAGGGCACAAAATGTTGGCATCCATTGACTGGCAGGGGATGTCACAAAGTACCACTTTCATGTGGGAGATCATGAAATAAAAAGATTTAAGCCACATGAAATTATTTAGCATGTACTAACAAAATTTATGGGGTCCCAAGTCTATATTCTTCTTGCATGTAACCCACCCACATTGTAAAATCCTGCAACTTCCTGTGATGCTCAGTGTACATTCACATGGTAAGGTAACAAGCAGATGAATATCACCTTTAAACTAGAGGATATACGGAACAATTCTGATCAATAAAATGACAAAACATATACACTGTGTTTTGTATGATATATCGCATACCCAGTACATTTGATGTACATGTATATTCCATATAAATATCCCATGTCAATTAGAAATATACACATGGAATAGTTAATAAAATGCATCAATAAAATGATTCATAATTATGTCTGTCAGTTAGATAAGAAGTTTCATTGCTCCAGAATTTTCACTTTGAATACAGTTCACAGAATACAGTTTGACTGGTTCTTTTCTTAGGGCTTTTCCAGTTGAATTTACATCGGGAATGGGGGGGGGGGGGGGGGCAGAACGCACCTATATTTTTTTTACGTTGGTGGGGGGTCATGAGCATATTTCACAGCTGTAGGCTGTGGGTGAAACTTATTTTTTTTTTTTGTAAGTGGTACCCTAAAAATTTATAGGTGTTCTGCCCCCCACCCCCACCCCGCGTGTAAATTTAACTGGGGAAGCCCGCAGTGCAAACACAAGGTCAGATACATGACTATACATGGAATCCTTTTCCCAGGCTCAGTTTAAATTTGAATTTTGCTGTTTTATCTGTATATTGATACATGTACTAACACATATACAAGTTCTCCAAGCCTTGCCATTATAAGCAAGAACTTACGACATTATTTAGTATGTATTTGCTATTATTTTATGTTCATACATTCTTTAAATTGAAACATGTTGTCTTTGTGAAATGCAATATAATGGCAAGCAGCCACCATCACAAAAAAAGTGTGTCTGGGAATTTAACGATGTGGCACATGCTTGATAGCTTCCCACTGATGACCTGTTTATAAATCCATTGGGCTGTTTAAGTCTTGAATTTAAAAAATAATAAATACATCAAACAAGATAATGATTAATTAAGGCATAGGTTTAGACATGGACAGTAACTGGATTGGCTATGGAGCATAGAGATATTGAGCTGTGCTATATGTTTTATAAGGTTCAGAACTACACAGAAGATGAGGCACTGTTGCTCCTGTTTGCATAATTTATCAGTGTGCATCATTCTGCAAAATTTATGCAGTCAGTCCTATCCATGTAACATACATTATTAGGCTCTTTTAAGCTTGTATGTCCTGTGTAACAGATAAGCATAGGGTCAATCAAACATCTTTGGCCTCTTCAAGAGGGATGGAAACAAAAATGAAACTTTAGGAGAGATGGTGGGGGGGGGGGGGGAAGGGGGGCAGGGAGAGAGAGAGGGAAATTTCCTACAAAGTACAAGACCTGTACTGGCCTTGCTCTCTATGGACATCTTAAAGAGACAACCCCCCCCCCCCCCCCCCCCCGAAACTTATGAATTGTCACTTAATCTTAAAGATTTCTTTGTTCATCTTTATTTTTTTTCACATTTTATCAATATAATCATGAACTTCAAAATGTGGCATGGAACAACTGTAAACAGGATCTGAACTGTGATAATGACCTAGCATTTAGTAATGGACATGCTCAAAATGCAACTAAAACGATACTAGTTTGAGAGGCTAAACTGTGAATCAAAATGAGGCTACAAGGGAGCGAGGTACAAAGGGGTAAACATGTAATATATATGTGGAATAGTTAATAAAATGCATCAATAAAAAGATTCATAATTATGTCTGTGAACATGGAACTGCTAGAAAGTAAAAGTGAAGTAATATGATTAATGCAAGGGTATTTATGGAGTTCTTGGACATGCAGTTATGTGAACCAGTCAAGCAAAAGAAATTACAGCTAGATTCTTGTCCATATGGAAACCCATTACATTTGTATTTTTATTTCACCTCTCGCTGCACAATGTATTGGAATGTCAACAGTTTCATCAGACTACAACATTCATTTCATGAAAGTAAACCAAAAGCAAATACAATTTCATTCTTCAGCCCTTTTGTCTCTGGTAAAGTTTGTCCAAAGTTGGGGTTTGCAGACAATAGGTGTAAAGTCGCTCCCTTTGTTCTGTATTTTTACCAGTCGGGTCTCAGTGTCATAATAGTCTGTTGTAGCAAATTAGCAAACAATACCATGGCCAAACATAGGATAGACGAAAGGTAACAGGGAAGTTTACACTGATAGAGGGAATGCCTGGTTTCAGAGTATCACTTTGGTATTGGAGTGATCGTGCCTGCTTTGAAACAACCTACATTTGATCCAAGCATGGCAAAATTTTATAGCCCAATCACTGTCAGCAGCACTTTTGTGAAGATCATGGAATACTACGTATTACCTCCAGATGTAGCCAATGAAAATCAGTTTGGTTTCAGGGAGTGTAGAAGCACAGGTTTTTGTTGTGCTTTACTTAATGATTCTTTTCGGGATTTCAGAGAACCTAAATTGCCCTTTTTGGGTTCAGTGGATGCTGAAAAATGTTATGACAGGATATTAGATGCTGGGTTGTTCTATAAGCTGTGGGGGCATATACAGCAGTCCTGCTGGCTATTTCTATGTCTATGGTATTCCAGCTTGTATGGTCTTGTTAAATGGAATAATTCTTACAATAATAAGTTTCATATCAATCGGAGTACTCAGCAAGGCAGCATCATTTCCCCATGTCTCTTTAAGAGATTCATTGATGATCTCTTAGACAAGCTGGAAAGCACAAATCATGGTATTCGCATTGAAGAGGACAAAGTTAAGTTTTGCTTATGGCAACAATGTTACGCTGGTAGCTGGCACAGCATCTGGCCTACAAACTCTGATAGAGACATGTTATGAATATTCTGTTCGATGAAGATTTAATTTTGGAGCAGCTAAGTCAAAATATATGATTACCGGCACTGGTTGTAAATATACGGTTCCGGAGGGCCAAGAACCCAGCTCGTCTTTAGATAACTAAAGTCAGATACAGTCAATTAGCTTCAAGTTCTTGGTGTCACTTATGTGACTGACTACTCTTCTGATATTGATGTACAAAATAGAATAGCTTGTTCCAGATATTCTATTTATAAGTATGCTTCTGCAGGTATGACTTACCCAGGTCTCCATTCAAATGTTAAAACTTCTCTTTGGAATCGAGTTGGCGTAGTCTATTTGTCATACAGCTTTAAATGTCTTAAGCTTACTAAAACAAACATTGCCGACCTCGAATCAGCACAAGGAGCTATTGTTAAAGATGTTTTGGTATTAGCAAGAGGTCTCATCATTCAGCTTTACTTCATGCTCCTAATATTTTCAAACTGCAACAACTTATAACGACAGCAACTTTCCAGCTTGTCAAGTTTTTGAAGTTCTTTCTAAGTATAAAAATATTTATATTCCCTTGTTAGCCTACTTTATTAGCACTGGAAAAGCTCCAGCTGGCTCCATTATTGACTAGCTGTATATTTTGGGGAGTGTTGCCTCGCGGGCCCTCTCTGAGTCACCCATCAACGTCTTGACAGATGACCCAACAGTCCGCATTGGCCACAAAGTATCCGACAGTATTACTATTACGGATCAATTCTGATGGGTATTCCAGCTAAGATTCCATGGAATATAAACTAGTTTCTCTTTTAACCAAAGCCTTTTAACCTGCATTTCGTAATATGCAATTTTCTTTGGTTAGGAGCATTTTGTAACTGTGCTCTAAGTTCCGTGTGCTTTCCTCAGGCTGGCCAGTTTTGGTGGAATCTACATTATTATTAGCTTGTCCCGTCTGAGGGAGGCCTCTGATCTTCTACATGGTGTACCAATACGTTTTCATGTTTTAAATCCCTGTCATGATTTTACAGTTGTTGATATTGTGCTATTATGGGTATTGGGTGTGGATTGTAATTATTTGATATATCAATTGTGTTGATTTATGCATATTTTAATTTTCCTCAGAAGTGGGGGCGTAATAAAGTTTCATAATCACATTGCATTGTGTTATTTGTTGGTACATATACTCTATATGATTTGTTGCCTTCTGGCTTATCATTATTATTGTTGTTATCCTCTCACAAGCCAAGCAAGTTACATACACTTCTTGTAACAGGCAGTTTTGTACAAGTGGTTGACCAATGAATCGACCAATGACTTTGTCACAGAAACATGAACATTGTGAGTAAAAAGGAGTGATTAAGTCTGTATGGATCATGAAAATGTATGAGGTAGAATGGCATGTTAATGGTAGGTGGAACTCCACTGCAGTATCATCTGGCTCTTTTTGTAGGGAAGTGTCATATTCACACATATGCTCTTTTTTTCTATAAGATAACCACCACTACAGTTTAGAACTGCTTACTTTCATTTAACACAAAAAGATATCCCAATAAGTACAACCAGAACACAATATACATACAAGCCAGCATATTGACTTTGCATTCTAACTGATGACGACAGAATTTTTCATTTTTATTGTTTATATAAAGAAAGGACCCAATGTTATTAATCCATTTAAAAACTGGCTGTGAATTTTTTTAGCAAAAATGGTGAAAACTGCTAATCACAGTAATATGTTTCCATGCAAGTGCAGGCAGGCCAGTCATGAGCCAGATGATAATGCACAGGGTGGGTGGGCTCATGCACACACCTGGTCCTGTAAGGTTTGTTCGATAACTTGCTGTACATCAACACTGGGCAGGGTGTCATCTACCTGGACTTCCAGGGTGAAGGAAGCCTTGGCTTCACCCTGATCACCATGAGCCTCCACCTCGTATGTACCAGAGTCTGTGGACAAAGCTGCTGGGATCTCAAAGACATACTGACTACCATCATCACTGAAGCTGAAGCGGTCATTGCCAGCCAAGTCTTCACCACCTTTTGTCCACCTCACTACAAGCACATAAGAACATTTAACATATGAACATGGAAGTTCCTTGCACTCTGCAAAGAGTTATCATCTAATCATGGTATGCCTGAGGTGTAAATGCCCACATTAAACTTAATGAGTGTGTGTGCAATATGACAGAGGGCCTTTCAGTGATACTCTTCAGAATTTGGGGGGGGGGGGGAGGAATTATCATAAAGTTATGTATATAATAATTACAACCAACCTTGCATTAATAGGTTTTAATGAAAATTGAGTCTTAAGACCCACCCCAACAACTTCCATTCCATCTTGGCAAACAGTACATTATATTGAGAACTGATCCATGGGTGATCAAGAAGATGGGAAACTCACACCTGTTTCTTTAATTAAAATTCAGAGATACGAATATACAAATTACCTTTTGCTGAGGCACCTCCTGCTAAGCTACAAGTAAATTTGGCTGTGGAGCCTTCCTCGATGTTGAGTGACTCGGGGAATGTGGCAAACTCAATTGCGGCTGCCCCTTCTGCTGGTACTGAACAATATTACACCAAAATTACAGGCATGTAAATATGAACAATATTGATATCTACTGCATTCCATGTTGTTTATTGTGTTTTATTCACCAAGAATAATTATTGCCTTTTTGCAACAAGTAAATACTTAAGATCAATGTATTAATGTAAAAGTATATAAATTCAAATAGCATCAATTATTTAATTTACAGAAATTTGGTACATGCACATTATGTGAAACCCAAATGCCAAGCTTAAGGTTGTGAGATGATATAACACACATTACTGACAACTGAATTGCCAAAACTTCAGGTTGTCGATATAATAAATAATCAACTTTTACCCTTGAAATCTCATTGATAGAAGAAAACTTATTTTCTGTGAAAAAGCTCCTTTTATGCAACACATATTCTAACAATGAACGTTTTCATCAGTACACTTTGAAAACGTCCACATGAGTTGTATAATTTTATCACAGTGCACATGTGAGGCCCATTGAAATTCACACAAGTTGTCAAAAAGGAAGTGCTAAAGCTTGGGATCCAGCATTTGTGCCACATTTGTTCAAGTACACACATTTTGGAAATGCACTGATTTTTCAAATATTATTTTTACACAGTAATTAAGACAAAAACATACAATCACTGGGAATGTATGTATATTTCTGACAAAAAAAAACCACACTTGACTTGGTACTTATTTGAAGCTGAAAGATCAGAAGAGTAACAAAAATGTTAGTTTCCCTTCATCATCTAGTTTACGTTCAAAAGCTTTCAAACAAGCACCAACAGAAAAAAAATTACCAGGTGTGGTTTTCCATAAATATTTGAAGAATCACCTTTTTTCATTTGTTATAACTATGCTCATATTAACCAACTTTCTGTGCCACACAAGTCGATTTACATATACAAGCTTATATCCAGACACCATTCACATAATGCACCATTATTATGTTGTATTATTATTTTTTTTTACACGGGTAGACAGTTCCACTCAAACAGGAAACATGCAAATAAAATATATGAAAGGTACTGATATTTCTTTATATTGTTTAGTTCAATCTTTGGATGTTCACTTCTTCATCTGAAAGATAGCTCCACTGAAATATCAGAATCTTGTTAGATTTCCATTTGCATGTCTCTCTGTCTCAATGTCTTCAAAATGACATTTACTTATACGAGTGCAGACACATATTACATTCCACAAGAAGCACATATTGGCATAAGGTGTACTACAACTCCCAACTCACAAGAATGCATGCTGCCATTAAAAAAAAATATGGCGAGATGCTGGCAGTCTAGAAACTGAAAAATCTGAAAGGTAAAACTGAAAACAAGTATGAAGTTATATCAATTTTGACACAAAAAACTTGAACACCAACTTATTAATATCAGGGACGTGCTATAGATGGACTGCCAGCGGGAGCGCTAATCCCTTTAGTGGTCAACTGGGCGCGACGACTACAAAGCTTGTTCAGTAGCGCCGCTCAAGTTAATCCCCCCGCTCAGTCCAATTGTTGTTCATCTATGTTTCCGCGTTCAGTTGTATCGGGTTACTTACATCGGGTGTACTATTGTACCAAGTTAAAAAACGGAGAGTTTAATGCGTGCACAACCAGTCTCAGCGTTTGAATCAGAACCATGCGAGTCCATCGATGTGTTTTTGGTTGAAATCGGCCGATAAAAGGGCTAGTTTTTGCATTTTTTCTGTCCAAAATGATGCAAAGTTAGACAACTTGCGTGCGTAATAACTCCTTACACCGTAATCAGCAAAAAAAATGTAGATTTAGATGGATAGTGTATGCCGGTAGGATCATGATGGTGGTTTCATTTCTTGTAGCTGAGTCCGGCATAACGCTAAATTTTGACTTTAAAATGTGGAACACAGTGAAAAATTTTGCACATTTCAGTCGGTGACGCAATTATTCTCGCCTTTCATCGCGTGACCTGGCCCACGAGACTGCCAGCGGCCAGCGCGGACCATGGAGTTGTGTTTGTTCAGCACTGAAGGTGCTTGCTCAAACACCCGATCACTTGAGCAGCGGCAACATAGATGGTACAAAGGGGGCCCCGCCGTTGGTAGTCCATCTATAGCATGTCCCTGTTAATATCAATTACTTAGGGTTCATTTGTGAGCCTCTACATTCCATTGTTGACACATTTAACAATTTAAATTTCAACAGTATTTTTCACTTATTCTTGTAGGCTGGAAGAACATGTAGTGACTATGCCGACACATGCATTTCTATGCAGACTTCATATTCTTCACGTTCTTAAGCATCCTACATATACATGAAAACACACCTCTTGGAGGCCAGCACTTCTGCACACTTACCTTGTATATACCATGGTCAGTCTAACTTCATGCTTCCAAATGCAACAAGTCTATTTAAAGCCAATTGCCGAAACATAACTCTGCAATCACTGATTCCCCTTTATATTACCAGCACTTATTTCTTTTTTCAATATGAAAATGAGAGAAAGTTTAAATTCTTACACCTTTTTGTCATACCAATGAACACCCATGTTGAACCTTTGCAGTATACTCACCGTGTGGCGGGCAACTGCCACATTCAGGCTTGGTGGTTCTATCATACCATGTCATGCTAGTACAAGATTAACTTCTCTTTAGCGGCTGTTCACTGCCAGTGCAATCAATCAAACAACTACTGTACAACTAAACGTTACACAGGAACAGGTTGACAGCATGTCAGGAATCCCGATGTGAAAGTAATATGTCCAGGCATTGAACCACAACCATGGAAACATAACATGCTATTATTAAAATTATGTTTGATAGATGAAATGTTAAAGGTAGAACAGTGAAGATATGTTTTGCTCAATTGTAGCAGACACTTCAACCTTGAAATTTGACATGCACAATGACAAGGTTGAGGCAGCATTGCTAACGGGGTATGACCCTTGCTGCATGAGGAAATATGTACAAATCTTGGGATGAAAGTTTGTAATCTGGTGCAATTTGAGAGCTGAACTTGGAAATCAAAGTCACAACAGCCTTTTTTTGGCACTGATACTTTGAAATAAGCATTTTATGAGACCAATTACTTATGATGGGGTTACAGGTCTATTTCTGTCCAGGAAAGCAGAAGATCTCATGCTGAAAACATGACAGTTGGAGTGTCTGTTACAATTACAGCACCCCAAATGATGGGAAAACCAAGTATAAATATAGAAAGTAAGAACAGACGCTTTTTAGTTGTTCATACAGGCATTCACTAAAGTAAAGCTGCCATTGGCCACCACCAAATTAACAAAATCATTTAAAAAATATTTTTTAAATGTAGAAAATACGACTAAAGGAACAATTTTTACGTATGACTTACTGATACAAGCATTATGCTGGCAAAGAAATGTTGACAATCACTGCCATGGCTGCATGTGTAATGAGGATATGAAGAATACTTTGTTAGGATAAGAGTAGAAGACTTCAGATTCTTACACCTCACCAAATTTAAACACCTATTGGTATACCTCCATTATGCTGGTACATTGGCTGGTATGTTTACTAGCCGGTACATCTGCATTAAGCAGTCATACTGGTTGGTCTGTAGCATAGCAAATATGAAGGTGAGTACCACATATACTTCAAGTACACTTCTCCGAATAAAATGAACATTATATCTACTTCTGAAAGTCTATAAATATCTGCATTGATCCAGCTACATAAGCATTCTAGTTCTATATGTAAATTAACTAATGATCTATCTAACAGAAAGAACAGATCCTATGAAAAAGATGGTTCAAGTGGGTGACTAACAAGACTCTAGCCATTCAACTAACAGCTCTGACCACAAAATTACATTTGACCCTACATTGGCCTACCTTTTACAAACAGAGAGCAAGTACTTGTAGCCTGTCCAACTTCGTTGGAAGCCAGGCATGTATATGAACCTTCATCTTCAGGAAAGATTTCTTCTATGACTAGTCTGTGTGTGTTGTCTTCATATTCATACTTGAATTCATCAGATGAAGTGATGACTTTACCACCATAATGCCAATTTATTGAGGGTGGGGGAACGCCTGGAGATTTAAAGTGTATGATGAACTAACATACATGTAGATGAGCATAAAATGTGAAAATGAACTTTGCAAAAGCTGCTAAATAGAACTCAATTCTTGCATAAGTAACTTTTTCTTTAAATTGCCATTGAAATATACTGACACAATTACATTACGAAAAAGGCTTATGCATTTGTATTTATTTTTTGTACACGTTCTGATATATTGCTTGTTTTTAATCATAAAAAGTTACAAAGGTTGTGAGTGCAGTTATCAAAAAATTTCCTTCTTAACTTTGTGCTCTATTCTAATTTTGTTTGCAATGCCTTTGTGTGCCTGTTCTTTACCTATCACTTCACATGATATGACGACCCTGTCCCCATCAGTGACAGCCTGGCTGCGTGGGTGCCTAAGAAACCGTGGACAGCCGTTCCAATTGGGTTTTCTGGCTGTAAGGTGGAGAGATGGCAGCATATGGCAACATAGAGCACACAAGTCATGGCACATGCAAGGGAACAGCACTTCACACAATGCTGTTGTGTATCTTAAGTGTCATGAATATGTACCCCCATTTGCATACCTGATTCATGGAAATATTCAATTGCACAACATGCAAGATTTGGGGCTAATTTTGACTTTTTATGGGGAGGTTATTTTGGCCTTTTGAAAAGCTTGGGAAAGCTAAACTTGAATAAGATACACAACAGCTGAATACTGTTACACACATCACATCAGTTATAATGCTGCAGTTTAACTGATATAAACATTGACAGATTTGAATCAATACTAATTGTTCCACACACATGGTGGCAGGTAACAAGCCTGCTCAACATCACAGTTGATTTTGCATATTAAAAGGTCATTTTCACAGCACATTTTTTGACACATCAAAATCTAGCCATGTCTCCAAAGCTGCTCAGTGACATACAAGTATTTCCACTTGTGCAAATTATGCAACAAATAGTCATTCAAGGCTGAAGCAATTTCCCTTTTCAACAGTTAAGTATATAGTATACACATTTGAAAGTCAATCAATTCTTTGAAAGCAAAAACTGTTTCATGCCAATTGCAAAGTGACACAAACCGCATTGATTCTCCTGTTGTTTTTTCAAACAATTAAAATTGTTATAATGCCACATATTGCATGTAAAACTGTCCATACTCATGTTATATGATGCATCACTCCATCAGCTCATGAATGAAGACAGACAGCGGTGCTTCTCTTGACATGTGCATGTCATTCAGTGCATATGTCATCAATCCATAGTATAATGCACATGTACACAATGTTGTCATCAAACTTCTGCAGCAATGAATAGCAGGAAGTCAGCACACAATCCTGGTTTTTCATGCTGACATCATCAGTTTTAATCTATTGTGGGGGGTCTTACATGTACATAGATCCTCCATATTAATCATAATGTACATGAAGAGCAGTTTTCAATGCAGTGAGTGTACCAGCTGGTAGGAGCTATATTACTAGTCAGTTGGGTGAAGTACATTGTGTCTGTATCAGGCTACAATGTATCACTTTGATACACTGTGTCTTTTCCACTGTGCACAATGTACATATAGCAAACGAAAGGAAACTTGGACCACACATTTGTGGACTTATGAAGCAGAGTCCTATCAGCTATGGATGCAAGAATGCAATATTTTCTCATAAACTAGCATCTCCCCTTATGGTTTTTATTTTTATTATAATTTTTCTTTTGTTTTTAAATTTGTATTTGTTTTGATATTTCGTATCTGGTTGTTTCACCAATTAAAACAGACTGCACAGTGAGGGGAATTAACAAATCCTCTGCTATCATACCAGTTGGAAGATAGGCAGTTCCTTCCTTGCATCTGTCAATTAAAGAATTTGTTTTCTGTAAAATGTGCAGATTGGGATGATACATTAAAAAAAAAAAAAAATTAGGACAAAGTGTCCCAAAAATGCATACTCTCAACTGAGAAAATGTTAAACTAATGATGACAAGTAGCTCAGTCATACCTTTTAACATTCACTCAGTCCCTTCTAATTGTTCATGTTAGTAATAACAAGTGATATCCTGGGATAGGAGCTGCTGCCTGCCTTGCAAAGGAAAAGGAAATCCAGGGCAGCATCATGTCTCAAAATGTTTATTTATCTGCTGCAATTGCTCTTTGTTCAGCACAAAGTTCCTGCACATGCCACAGGTGTAACACAAGCATGAAGTTCTCACTAGTTCCAAACAGATCTGAAGAAAAAAGGAAATGGGACACAATTCCGTGGATTATCTCTATGGATACCATTAGAGAATCCTGCATATTCCGTGTTTCACTGGCCTCTCCAAACTGCCATGAAACAATTAAATTTCAGAGCTTTCTGGGGTAGAGGACATTTAAATCTTAAATACTGCAAAACCAGGTCACTTCAAAACCTTTGTGACTGGCAGCAGTTATGAAGGTCAGACAGTGATATAATGCATATTAAAAATAGGGCTACACTCTTCATAAACCTGACCCATGTGGACAGGAATACAGCATTCTGTCAAAGCATCCATTAACTGATGAGGAATTCATTGGCAAAATTATATGCTGGCAGATTTTTCACGTACCATCTAGTTCCCATATTTCTAACACGTGAAAATGTACAAACTCAGTGTTTTATAGATATAATTATTTATACATGGGAACTGCTAATATGTGTGTTGTAACTTGCTTTTTCTTCTCTAACTGGTGTCAACTCTGTATATAAATGGGACTTGCATCACTGTTGCTAATTTACTTAATGGTGTACAAACAGAACCTGCTTATCTCCATAAGCCTCTGCTAATAATGCATTTTTTTCCTGTCATTGAAAGACCAGTTCCCCACAAGCCACATGGAAGAAATATTGGATACTAAGATGGTTCCAACAAAATGCCAGCACCAACAATGCCCCCAATAGCAGTTAGTATGCACACATCTATCACTATGCTCCAGGATTAGACTTCTCACCTGCGAATTCTGCAGACTGTTCTTCATGAGAAGCCCCCAGCATAATGGAGGCCTCTGCATCTTCTACACTAGCAGAGATATCAGTTTCACCTCCACCTAGACTTATAGAAGCCTCAGCTTCTGCACTGTCTTCACCCCTAGCTTCCTCACCACCTAAGGCGAAGGAGGCAGCTGCCTCAGCGCTCTGGTATTCCAGCTCTGGAGCATCTACACCACTACCACTGATTTCATCTACGCCCTCACCTTCTATGTCAAGTTTACCAGCAGTGGACACACTGCCAGAAGCATTGCTGGCTTTGCATCTGTATTCACCAGCATCTGCCTCAGTAGCAGCAGCAATAACCAGTGAACAAACTCCATTTCTGTAGGTGATGCTGAAGTTTCCACTGTCTATAACCTGCAAACATAATTTTCAGTTATGTTTTATGCCATTAGTGTCATTATCAATAAATATTAAAAATCTTTCAGATCATACAATCAAATGATAAAAAGGAATTTACAAATTATTAAAGTAATTTTAAAGACAAAACAACTTGGCATTTAAATGTACCTCGCCATCCTTGTACCACTTGATATCAGGATCTGGTGTGCCTGTGACCTGGCAGGAGAATTTGATGGAGTCACCCAGCTTCACCCTCTGGCCTGTCAAATTCTCCACAAACACTGGTGCACTCTCTCGTTCCCTTGATGAACCTACAATACACATATGACAAGTTTTCGAGCAAGAGCTCCTGTCTTCCATGCTTTATCAGTTTTATTTGATTTAATGCCGTATGATACTTTTCTCTAGAAATCCACATGCAGATAGCAGGGATAATTATTTCCCACGTGTACAATTGGTTACATGATAGGGTCGGTATAAATTACAGAATTTTGGTGTACACTAATATACTTAGGGGTAGGGACATAAATATCCCTTCATCTTTCTTACCACATTACAGGGAGTGCTGTTATGACCCACCAATGACAAGGCATCTATTGAATGCGGCTTTTTAAGGTAAAAATAGTACAAAGAAGACATCTACAGTGTAAAAAATGCTTCAAAAGAAGGAAAAAATGTTGTGTGTGGGACTCAAACTATGAGATTTTAGTGGAATTCTTTTTGAAAATAGGTTCCACAGTATTAGATAATCTAAGCTTTATTGATGAGACTATCCCTATAAATGACCCCACTGAAGTTTTATGTAATTAATTACTGGTACCATACATGTGTCTTATGATTTTCTTCACAACCACTAACAAGTGGTATTTTGTGGACTCCGTGATCATGTGTGATAGCATCCAGGTAAATCTTATGTTCCTACCCACATGTTGCAAAGGTATTGGCAGACCTCGTTTCCTTTTGGGCAAAAGCCTCACTGCACATTAGCCTAACTTGGTAAGTAACTCTAATATACTTTCCTGACTTTCACAAAAATTCACGTAACCAATATGTGAACTGAATGCAATTTGAAACTTTGCCCTGATAGAGGATCATCATTATGTGCTAGATCAAAGTATAACACGATGAGTACTTTCAAGTTATAATGAAATAATAAACAGGTTTTGACTGTAGGAATTTATTCAAGGTCATCTGTTTACAGTTTCCAACTAGTCTCTCTATAGAGGACTATTATTGTGCACAATATCAATTCACCAGCTCACATAGATCTTGTGAATTGCAAAAGTAATAAAACTCACCCTGTGACCATGGAAATTACATTTAGGTCAAGGTCACCTACATGTATGTAAGGCCTAAAGTTAGCCCATCTTGAGGACCATCACCATGTGCAATACAAAGCCTATCTCAAATAGCTCTTGAGATACTATTATTACGTCAGACCTAAAATCACAGAAGCATGGGCCATTGCCACTGCACTGGTACACCCACCATGTTTGACAAAGACTTGGACAACAGTTTTTGGAAATCACAGACACATGCATTTACACTTGTATCCCTGTCCCAGCTGTGCTCGCATGTACTTATAATTGTATGTCATTTAAATAATTTTTAAAACAATGTACAATATATATATATATATATATATATATATATATATATATATATATATATATATATATATATATATATATATATATATATATATATATATATCTACTACTTACTGTTTAAAAGTGCCCTCAGGAAGGCAATAATCATGATACGTGACTACAAACTGTGCAGGCTGGAAATGTTCCAACCTTCAATATATTGTTTGAAGGCAAAATATGATTATCGCATACTAAAGACATTTATTCAGGCCTTCAAGCTTGGTGGCCCGTGCTCAATATGATTAACAGGGACTTCCTATGAAATTACAGAGTAACTTGGTACCTTGAAAAGCATTGACAAACTATGCCCACACTGATGATATTCTAATAGTGCTAGCTTTCCCCACTGGCATCTGAGGCCAGCTAAAAAGTTACTCTGTCATGAAAACAAGTGACAAAAGTTAACTCACTGATATCAAAATCGTCCATTTCTGTCCTCTTTGATCGCCTGGAAGTGGATCTGGATGACGTATCTGTCGATGAGTAGCTGGAACTTTCTTCATATGCTGTCACTCGTTTCCGTCTGCCAAATGATGTAGTATCCTCCTCATGTGTATGACGTTTACTGCTGTATGAGCTGCTGGATCCAGTGTCTTGCTTGAAGCGACCAAATGCGCCACCAGACCTCCACGATCTCCTTTCTGTAACCAAGTTTGATCATATTATGTAATTTCATAATTTTCCATGACAACTGATTCAAACACTGGCCATGTCTGTGGATGTTATAGAGTAATGCTGTGGGCTTTTCCAGTTAAATTTACAAGTGCAACTTGGCTGGGGGAGGGGAGGGCAGGAGGGGAATCTTTGTTTTTTAATATGCAGGTGGCGGGTGTTGTGTTGACATGTTTGGTTGTGTCTGCAACTATGGTGTTTTTTTTTTTTTTGTTTTTTGTTTTTTTTGAGGTGAAACCCTGAACAGTAATGAGCATTCCATCCCCCCAACAATTGAATCAGCACAGCATCAAGAAGGCTGAATAGGACAAGAGAAAAGTGTAATTTAAGGTTTGAAATGATGATTATACAAAGATATTACAATACTGTTGCTTGTTCATTGGATTGTCATTGACACATTGTTTGATACAGTCCCTTAGTTCAGTTGAACGCAAAGGTGAGAAGGTGCTGATATGAGAAGACAATTGGTATGATTTGCAAGGACAGCATCTCTGACAACAACACACCATTAAGGGTTCCCCCAACATAATGTGTTGGGACTTTTTACGGACTGGAACAGTTCGCAGTTGCAGCACAAGGATTGTGATTCTGGAGATACTGTTCAAGGTGTCACAGCTTGGAATTACATGGAACTAGAAATTGTACCTTCTTTGTTTTAGTAATTGAGGTTGAAAGTCATGGTTACATTGATCTGGCTTTGACAGGTGACATGCCAATATCCCAAAACATATCCACATCCCAGCTTGGTACCTGTAGATCTTCAGAAATCCGGCCAAAGAAGCATTTTCTATGATGGAGGTCAAAGATCAAGGTCACATTGACCTAATTTTTGTATGCAACACACTGCTTTCCTAAGAAATATCCACACACCAAGTGTGATATCTATAGTTCTTACATTATAGGATATATGGCCTGCACAAGCCTTTTCTATGCCAAGGTCAAAGGTTGAGGTGGCCTAATTTTGGTATGTGAGACACCACTATCAAAGATGTATCCAAACACCAAATCTGCAAGTATCACAGTACATGTACAGGAAACATGGCCCAAACACGAGACAAGTATTTTTGGATGGAAGGACAGAGGAGGACAGATGGATAGGGTGCAAAATCTTTTATGCTCCCCCTGTGTGGTAAGAGTAATCGAAATACCATAGCAACAGGACAGTGCATCACACATCTGGTTATGGAGACCAAGCTGGTAAATGGGATGAATGAGCAGGGGACACTTATTTATATATGTTGAAAAACTTTTTATTCCTGCAAAATCTTTTAAGGTGCTACACTGTACCATTATCAAATGTTGCATTTATGCTCACAATTAACTATTTTAAGTGCGAAATTTTGGACTGAGTCAACAGCTTTTCTCGGCATGCATTGTGCCCAATGCGTGCCAAGAAAAGCTGTTGACCTGGGATATTTTCTCTAGAACTAGAGGCATGCTGGTACTTGAATGAAAGGTCTTTTAATGAGGAATACTAATCTGAGATCCTAATGGTAATTCAGACTAGCTTTACTTTAGTAGATGGACTTTAGATGTGATTGGCACATAAAGAGTTAACTATACAGCATATCCTGTTGTTTAAGGGAAGCAGACCATTAGCGTACAAAGCAAGCAAACTTAAAGTGGTCCTTTAACAAACACTTTTCGAATTAATACGTATTAGCTTAAGGGGCTTTATCATCCAAGTACACCTTACCATCTATGTCCACCTTGGCCCTGGTCTCCTCAAAGCCCTTGTAGTTCTCTGCTCGGCAGACATAGTGACCACCATCTTGTGCATTGGCAGAAATGACCTCAAGCGAACAGACACCCAAGGAGAACTGGATCTCATATCTCATGCCACTCTTCAGTTCACGCCCGTCTTTGGACCAAGTGATCTACAGTGTACATAAGAAAGTCAACATTGCAGCAGGACCAGAATATGGACAGCCTGGCCTGACTAAATGGTAATAGAGATTTTGGACATTCTCGTATATTTTGTTCAAGCAGTCCACTTGTTAAGATGTCACAACAATCATGAAAATGCTCTGTAGCAATTCCAATGTTCACAGGCCTCTCTTTGTTCTGATTTTGATCAATCACAAGAATTTCCTTAACAGCACTATGACAATTCACCAATGCTGGCAAACATTGTCGCAGTGACCAACTATTTTCCCAAACTTGGAAAGGCACTCCTCATATTTGATACACTTTAGTGCTTATTAATCTGGCATGCAATTTTGACTTTTGTATTTGCTAACTCACCCCTGAGTTCTAAATTAATTTTAGTGTGATGAACAAAATATTTCCAAATCTGATCAGAAAAAAACATTTTCCCAATTTTTCAATAAAAGATCCTTTCCCCCAAATCCTGATGTAATTATTGACTACACCCGCTATATATGCCCATATTAATGTACATGTATAACATGAAAGTCCTAACCCAATGTTGCTTCTGACATTTATATGACCTTATGATTAGCTTAAAGGTTACTCATACCACAGAAAATCATTATATTGTTCAACATCAAGGTAGCATGCTGTATTGGTTTGAGAAAGATAAAGGGGAAAAACCCTTTCGCTTGTTTTTATGGTTTGTTGAAAGTAATGACAAATCTTTGCTTGGGGTAGCAGGGAACCCAAATATACATTAATTCTATTGAAGTATGTCAGCCATTCAACCTTTAATACATTTACTAATGATAATGATGAAATGAAATGGTACTTTGGGATCTATCACCATAAGATCCACATGGGTTTCTGTACTTAATGTTAATAAGCATTTCTATTAGATCAATATTTACTAATGTGGCTCCCAAAAATGCTAACTGACACTGTACAGGCATTTTCATATATCTGCCATTTTTTAAGGATAAATACAAAGTGTAAGAAATCTATTTTTTATCTATTTAAGTTTACAGGTGGACCATGTTATACTTCATAGGATGAACATGGGTCCTTTTGAATAATATTGTATTACACGAAGTGCTCACAAACTACATTACGAGTCATAATGATACTGGCTTTCCGAGGCTAATGCCTACAGCAAGGTAAAAATCAAACTCCTCAATGTCAAAATCATTGACATCAGAACAGAATTCTGTTAAGTCTTCATCTGTGCCTCTGGCCACAAGGTAACTTTTATTCTTGACTGGAAAAGTAAGTACCCAGTATTTTACAAAGAATATTTTTGGTTTTCAAATGTTGTCCCAACCTGAGGCTGTGGCTTTCCCTCCACAGAACAAAGAAGCTTGAAACCAGAGCCCTCCTGAATGAAACGGTTCCTCAGAGGGAAAGTGAAGATAGGACCCTTGTCTGGTGGAGGCTTGTAACCCTCAATCTCCTCAAATTCTCGCAGCTTTTTCCTGCAAGCAAATGAAAATAGATAAGGATATTGCTCACACGTTATTTGTAATAGATCCCCATTGATCGTAAGTCATATGCGGTATGTACTTTACCCATTTTTTGTGCAGATACAATCATTTATTGATGATATGGAACATGCAGAAAGTACACAAAACTTGGCAATTAAAATTACAAGTTTCTAAAGTAGACTTATCCCTTGCAAAGCACAACATTCTATAGTGTGGGGTTTTTAGGCTACAAGAAGACATTCATACCTCTGGATTTAGAGATTTTTTTTTTTTTTTTAAAATTTCAAACTCTATTGTAACAAATAAAAGCAACTGACTGTCTCAATGCTACAGAAGTATGCTAGTGGCTTTAATAAGCTTTCTTCTGTAAGTAACATAATTTTATAGTATCTTGGCCATTAATCTTTAAGTATCTTTATACAATTGCTTTCTCTGTCAAATATTGCCACACATTGCCACACATTCTTAAAATGTCAGGTTCGACTATCAATTTGTCATTAATTTACCTTATCTCTTAATGTTTGACCACTGTCATGTTTTTAAAAACAATATTTTGAAAATGGGGAAAAATACCCCATAAAGCTTCTTGGTACAGATAACAAAGCAATACACAGAGCTAGTATTTGATAGCAGTGAGCCTCACTGAATAAACACAATGCAAATACAAGTATATGTACTTTGCAAATTAGCAATTTTTAAAAATGCATTGCAAAAAGAGCAATCATGCTTAATTGATATACAAACAATTTGAAACATGTTTCCATCCCTCAAAAACCAAGTCGTCACATTCTGTTTATCACTCCCTGTATTTAAAAATGATACTTTTATATGTAAATAATATGAATTTAAAACAAAGTCTGATAAAATGAGTCAAAGAACAGAAAAAAGTACAAGTGGTTTGATTCACTTACCTTTTAGGTGCCTCTGGTTCTGAGCTAACAGCTCTTTTGGGTAACTCATGACCAGCTGAAGAGAAATTTGTATCATTAATTCATATGTAGTTATATTGGCAAACTAGCCATGCCTTCAACGCAAGTACTGACTGAAGGGTCTCCCATTTCCTCAAATTAGGTCGTGGTGACACCAAAATCTAACCAGTTCATCTTGGCATGCTAGATAAATAAGCATACTGCCAGATTTGAGCAAAATACATTGGAGCATTCTAGAGATATGGCAGTAACTAGCCCTAATGATCATGTAAATTGGCTGCCATTTGCTCAAATTAGGTAATGGTTACACCAAAATCTAATCACTTCATCTTGCCAGGTAAGGTAAGCATATTGCCAAATTTGAGCAAACTACATGGAGGCATTCTGTAGATATACGGTGATGAGAATGTGCACATCCGGACAGATGGATGGACAACCTGAAAACAGAAAGGGTCCCCATATGGGACAGACCCTTGAAAATAATATATATATATATATATATATATATATATATATATATATATATATATATATATATATATATATATATATAAATTAATATACATATAAATACAAAGTCTACAACTTACTTTGTACCTTGGTATTTTATACCAACAGATTTATAACAATACTCATAACCTGTGGAATAAGGTTCAACTTGAAATTCAAATATAAATGGCTGGTATCATTACTCAATATTTTTATCAGCGATATTGCAACTATATATCATAGAAATAAAGAAATAACTCACGTTCAACCTTGAGACTTGCACTCATTTCTTTCCTTCCAAAAGAGTTCTCTGCCTTGACAGTGTATTCACCCTTATCATCCATTTTACAACGACCAATGCGCAGCTCATACATGTTTCCTGAGTATTTTGGCATGAACTTTAGGCTGGGACCAAGAGACAGATCTTTGTGATACCTGAGAAACAAACAAACAAAAAAAAAAAAAATACTGGTTTGTGGGGGAAATTCAGTAACCATCAGTGAACAGCCAGCTTTCCCAATCTCATATACATGTAATAGCTAAGTATGTAAACAGAAATGTGCTCTCCATATTTTCATTTTAAAACATCTTGTTTTTGGCGAATAATCTGAGTCCACAATTGTCAAATCATCTTCTATTACTGATATAATTTTTCATATTCTCAATATTAGACAATCATTGCTTTTTCTGAAAACTTAGACCAGTACAAATTTTCAATTAAAAGATTATATTTGACCTCCATTGAGCCTGATATTAATTACAAGATCCTTTTTGAACTATCATGCTTCACTTAATGGTGCGCACATCTCATTTTGTGAAAGCTGTGCTTGTATAATAAACATTGTACATACCATGTGACCACTGGGGGTGAAACTGCCACAATCTTGGTCTTAAATGTTGCGACCTGGTTCTCAGTTACTACCTGGTCACGAGGTTTACGCACAAAGCGAGGTGCAGCCTCTTTGCGATCTGTCAACAGTGTTAATCCATGTATTACTTTCACACGCAATATCCTGCCATATGACAATATTTGTCCTGCATCTGATTCAATGATTTGACAAGTATGAATAATGGGGAAATAAACTGCATAATATATTTATATATAAAGTGAAAGACAATGAAAGGTACACGTCTAAAGCAGAGGACAACTGACTACAGATTTGGAAAAATAAAATTTTACAAAACTGAGCCTGGGCATATCCCAAATCAGTGTCACAAAAGTAGCTTCAATCTGCTGTTCCATTGAAAAACAAGACAATAGCCATTCACTGTTTGTAAAGCTTCAAAAATGTCACACTGAAAAAAGTGACAATGCGTTAGTTTACTGTACATGTACTTTTCCAACATCAATATGAATTAAAATGCAATTAGAGATTGCTGGATCTATGCCCTCTTGGCCCCATTGATAGCCTTGGTAATCGAAGATCTCCTTTGGAATAACTAGTTATGAGCAGTGAAAAAGGTAAAAGGACGTGATTTTACCACGATATACCATTGTGACCCAGATATTTGACCTAGTGACCTCCTTTTGTTGCACAAAACACACCCTTATGTCCAGATGCATCTGTGTGTAAAGTTTAATTAATCTGAGTTGAAGGACAAGCAAATAATAGCCCAAACATGAATGACTGTATTGCAGTTTTATATAAAGACTTCACCATGACCCAGGTAATAGACCTAGTGACATACTTTTGTTCCATGGCACACCTTTGGGTCAAGATATATCTGAGTATAGAGTTTCATGAAACTTACTTAATAAGTAACGGAATAACAGTCCGGACAGGATTTTACCAGGATATACCAGTGACCCAGATCTTTGACCTAGTTTCACTTCATGACACGTCTTTGGGTCAAGATATATGCATGTGTGAAGTTTCATGATGCTAAGTTAAAGATTAAAGGAATTACAGCCCAGGCATGACTTTAAAAGGATATGTCACTGTGACTCAGATACTTGACCTAGAGATGTACTTTTATGCATGACACACCCTTGTGTCCAGATACACAGGTGTGTAAAGTTTCATGATTTTAAGTCAAAACAACAGAATTACAACCAAGACTTGAAGTATAATGTAGTTTTACATGATTGTATCACCTTGATCCAGATACTTCACCTAGCGACCTAGTTTTGTTTCATGAAACACCTTCAGGTCAAGATATATGTTTTTGTGTGAAAGTTTCATGAAACAAAGTTCAACAGTCAAAAAAATATAGCGCAGACACGATTTTACAAGGATATGTCACTGTGATCCAAACCTAGTGACGAATTATTGCTACATGACACACCCTTATGCCCAGATGCACCTGTGTGTAAAGTTTCATTATTTCAAGTTCAAGAACAAGGAAGTTATAGCCTGGACACGAATAGTGGACGGACGCACGCCGACAGAAAAAGCCATTATTATATGCCCCTTCTCTGGTAGGAGGGGGACATAGTTAGAAATCCAGTCACTTCATCTTCATCTCATTATCCAACAAACAAGATTTTGGATATTTGCTTTTACATGACCTTCAAATGTTAATGTTTAACGTTCAACATACAAGGTATAGTGAAACTGGGATTATGATTTGTGAAATATACCCACCAAATGTAGTATCATAGATTTCATAATCCTTGGGCCTCAGCTTCTTCAATGCACCAAAGTTGGCAATGCGCCCAATAGCTGGCATTGGGGGTGGCCAGTATTTCTGTATATAAAATGCAAGGAGAAAAGATTGGATGGTTTAAATGATTTGAGCTTAAACTATCTTGAAATTCTATTAACTTTTGAGAAAAACACATAGATATGAATATATTTTATGAGTGTTTCTTCATGTTTCGATTGCTTAATTTTTCATGTAATTATAAAGATAAAACTTTAGTTCATGTTGGGGTTACATCAGTCCTCATGGGAAAAAATACCATGGTCAAGTTTTCACTTCACCCTTAGAATCTTTCACCCCACACCACAAAAATTTATGCATCTGTCTATAAAAGATCTTTTATTGAATGATCAAACTCCTGTAGTGTACTAAACACTCATACATCAAAGAAAAGTTCAAAGTTATGGAGAGAAGTGTAAATGGCAGCAAAAGTTAATAAATGACAACAATTATACTAACATATTTCTCTTGGATCATCTCCCTGATCTTCTTGTATCTGCTAGCAGGGATTCTGTGTGATAGTTCATCATGGTCCTCCTTCAAATACAGAATTGGTGACACATTTAACATTGCAGTGAAACAAACATAACTCATCAAACAGTACACTGTCTTTTGTAATAGAGCATTGGTGACACACTTAACATTGCTGTAAAAGAAACATAAGTTATCAAACAGTAACCTGTCTTTTGTAGGCCTCCCACTTAATGGTTCCATGTACATAATTGTACTTTTTGTTAGTCTTTAGAAGTTGAAATGTTTCTTGCAGCATCAACTCACTTTGTCACCAAAAACAGTTTTTTTTTTTTTAAATTATGCATTTTCATTCATGCCACTAAAAAGTAATTTTCATACAGACCATGTATTTCTATGTTTTCTTGGCATGACCAAAGTTTTGACAGTTTGTGTAATTTTTCTGTATGCATGAAGTCCTACTTGAGAAATCTAACCCCAGTTTACCAATGAAAAGTGGGGATGATCATCAACACTCATTTCATATTGTTATATGACCATCATCTCTATGTAATCATGTGGTTTGCCTTTGTTATATGTCTCAAGTATATGTGTATATAAAAACACACTATCAAGAAAAGCATGAGGCGGTTGAAGTTTTGCTAATAGCTGTAGTTATCTACTTTAATATTATTCACACTTTTAAGTGATCAGTGCTTATAAAAACTTTACTAACCTCCACCCTCACCCCAGACAGGGAAAGTACAAAATGCATCTTTAAGTAAAGGCATAGCTTAGTACCATAACTTTTTAAGAAATAAATTTATTGATGTAATCATAGATGCAAACAGATCTCACTAGCAACATCCCACACATAGTACAATGACAAATTAAAAATACAATAGTGGGATCATGAGGGCAAGATCTGGGACCTATTGGCTGTGGGGAATGGCCACCAAGTCAAGCTGCAGGTTGGCCCAACCCTCCCTAATGTAGCTCCGCAAAAGGGCAGTAAGAGCTAAATCAGCCAGGGTTGATGACGGGTAGAAAAACTGAAAAATAAAAAGTTTTGGATCCTATGATCATCAACAAAACTGATACTTATGGGCACTGCCTGCAGGCAGGCTAGGTCAATCTGAGGGCTAGCCATGCAGCCAGGCCACAGGGAAACCCTTCCTGCCCCTAGGAAGTCCCTAAAACATGAGTGAGTACATTTAGTTTTGCTGAGACTAAACTATTTAGCTGACCATGTATTAATGTAAACTCATTACAACACCAACTTTCTTGTTGATGTGAGAAACAATAAATGAGCCTCATCACAAATTTTAATTCATCTTGGAGAAATAAAGCATCAAAGACAAGAAGAAAGGACCAGTATTGATTTTGATTACTGTTACGTGTACTTACTTTCAGCCATGGATGATCCAAGGCCTCATAGACAGTCATCCTGCCACTGTAAAGCATAAACAGCAATACTAAGCATTAAATTATGATGTGACTTGAAACACTTTACAATTTATATAAACAATGCCCCCAGAAATTGTACCGGATACCAAATTTAAAATTCTATCCAATTCTGCAATGTTTTGTATGACTTTCAACTCAAGTCATGTCTGTATATATTTTGCCCCAAACTGTATCCAGCTTTAGTCACAGTTTAAAAGTTTGCACTGAAATGGTAATTTTTTTTTGAGAAGTTCTGTCAGTGGCATTTGCTAATCCTGTCTGAGTTTTACAGTTACTGTAACAACTGAACACAGGATATGCATCCAGTGAAAGACTGATAGGAAAAACTTGCCTTGGCTGCTTTACCAGCAGTTTGTTGATGAAGTCCTTCGCAAGATCAGATACATTTCTGAAAGCCTCTTCATCATAGTCCCAGTTACAGCGACTGACATTGGACAGGGTCTCTAGGTTGTCATCTCCAGCGAATGGCGACAAACCACTCAACCTGTACAAGTAAAATTGATTATCGCATATTCCGATTAAACAACTGTTTAAAAGTATTGGCTTTTCTTTGATAGGTAATTTTTTAAAAAAATGTAATGAAAACTTGCTAAGCCATTTGCTCAGATCATTCACTTTAGCTGTGGTCAAGAATATAACTGGCTGTAATATTTTTTTTTTTACCTTGGCTCATTGCACAGAAAATATTATGGCGAAAATTAACATATTGCATAAGGAGTCAGTAATCATACATAATTCATGTGAGAATAAAATCTTCTTTAAGCGTTCAGCCACTTTTACCAAAATTTTCACATTAGTACATAGAGTATGCGGGGGAGAAGGGGGAGGGGGAGAGGGTCAATATCAATGTACATTTTTTGCTAATTTTGAAAATGTTGATCAATGTTTAGATCAATTTTCAGCCAAAAATCAACAGTTTTAGAGAACTCTTTCGCGGGGGGAGGGAAGGGTTTACAAGAAAAGAGTACTCTGTGTACGCTTTAAAAATGTTGATAATTTTGGCTGACCCCTAAAAATGTAACTATTTTGAATTTGATCTAAATGCATGAACTTCTGGATTTTCATTTCCTGCAGACATAAGCATGCACTTAGGACAACAGACACATATTCATAAATGTTACTCACAGGACATAAGCCATGACTCCTGCTGCCCACATATCAGTGTAGAAGCCAACAGCGTCATGGTCTGCTATTTCTGGTGCAGCAAACTCAGCTGTGGCTGTGGTAACTTTGACTGCATGTTCTGGGTTCAGCTTGGCAGCCAACCCAAAGTCAATGATTTTCACATTAGTGCTCTTGTTGTTCTCACACATCACATTCTCTGGCTGCAAGAGTTAAAAGGGATTTGTAATCAGAGCTGGTCAAAAGTCATCACATGAACACATTTCCATAACATCATATACAGAAATAGACAACGATACTTGTTTCCAGGGACCATACATATACATGGATCAGATAAAAATGACATCATTAAGCAGGTGGCTAATACCAATTATATATATATATATATATATAATTTACCACTTTGAGAACAGAAACTAGCTATTTGCAAGAGACAAGAATTTTAGTTTTATTAGTATGTATGTTGAATCTTGAAGTTTATCTTAAAAACAAAATCACAAGGGTTCAATATCATGACCAAAATTTATCTTAGTGGTTTTTGACACAGAATTGTTCATCATGACAGTTGTCTCAATATTCTGTGACACCTACTTTGAAGATAAGGTAGTTGTTGAACACACTATCTTCATCCATGCCATTCTAATTCAGTTTAGTTCTGGTTATAATAGGCTTACATTTCTTTTGAAAATGTTGAATTTACAAGAGGGTAAGACTCTGCCCTGCATGGGTAGTTTGCAACATTTTAGAAGATAAGAAAAAAAAATCAAAACCTTGACAAAACTGCTGTAATTTTGCATGCTCAAAGACATCTGCAACTACACATTTTATCAATGTGTTTCTACTTCAGAAAAAAGCAAGAACCTTAGGTACAGATTTACAGTTGTTTCTCATTGGCTAAATGTACAAGTCATTTATGGATCTGGTTGGAACAGACTCCTGCTTGTTAGCATTGGTCATATCCACCTGTATGGTAAGGGAAAAAAACATTATTTCCCCAGGATAGCTCAATCAGCCTAATTTGGTTTCCATTGGTAAGGGAAGAAGCCATTTCACCAGGATAGCTCAATTTGCCTGATTTGGTTTCCATTGGTAAAGGAAGAAGCCATTTCACCAGGATAGCTCAATCTGCCTGATTTATTTTCCATTGGGATCTAGACATTACATACACATGTACATACATGTATGTATAAAAGTGTCTGTGGGTTACTGTCATACTGACAGAATTTTTGTGCCATGAAAAAAACCCTTTGCATCCTATTTTCAAGATTGTTCCACCAGTCTTTTCCAGCGGCAGTCTATGCGGCCAGACATGTTTTCTGGACTCGATCATTCCATCAACGGAAAATTTTTCCTCCCTCCACCCCTGAAATCCGCATAATATTAGTCCGGCCATTTTAGCCCTTCCACTTGCCACGTTTACCTCTCATAAAGAGTTTTATTCTTTGACATCTTTAAACCTGTAAATATCAGTCATTAAATGGCCAGGGGCATTTAGCAAATTTCCAAAAGATCAGCCCTCGGCCCAAATCCAACCTAAATTATTGGGTTGAGTTTACTTCTTTCACCTGGCAATGAGCAAAGCTCTGATCATGTCCCTGGGGGGGATTACTGTGATCTTGGTGAGTGAAATGGAATGAAAGGTGCATAAATGATATTATGGATTTAGTCATTAATGTTCTAAATTGGTTTAGCATTTGACTTCTTCAGACGTCCCTATCTAGATTACTCTCGGCTGGAGTACCTCTGTTCAACAAGGACATAACGTGTCAGATAGTTGACTTACAAAATAATTGCATTGTACCTTAATGCATAAAACAAGCAATAAAAGTAAAATACTAGCTTTGAATTGTGCACCAAGATATGCTAGTTACCACGAAATGCATGGTATAGTTCAGTGTACATGTACATTCTGAACTGTATTTATAAAAGTATTTCAGTAATACTGTACACAACATCCATAATTAAACAAATTGAAAAGCAAATAAACTGAAGCAGATAGTTCTCCACACCACATCAGATCATCCAATTTATTATTTGAATCAACACAAAACTATCTCTAAAGGGTGTTATCTTTTTCAGCATTGCTGCAATAAAAAAAACCCCTGAATTTGAATAATGTCAGTCACAAAGGTGCATGTTGGCACACTTAAAATCTCCATTGGGATCTAGACATGTAACGTTCTATTTCATTACAGTTAAATTTGGAACACTTTTCTTAATTGCTGTGACTACCACTGTAGCTAAATGCTCTGTAAAAACTAGTGTCGAAGTGATTTACAACAATCAGCTCACCCTGAAAATCCACTTACACAACATGAAAATACTAGTCTATTGTATAACTTTCTTACCTTGACATCCAAGTGAACAATATTGTGCTCATGCATGTGCTTGATGCCCTCGCAGACTTGCCTCATATACTTGACTACTTCTCCTTCTGTCATCTTGTAGTCTTCATCAGCTATGCGATCAAATAGTTCGCCACCTGATAAGCTGGGAAAATTCAATAGACACTTAAAATGTGTGTCTGTTTTGTTATAACACAATGACCAAACAATGCAAGGATTAGCACAATGAAATGCTATATTTCTACTGATGACATTAATAAATGTTTAAAAAGAAAACAATCAGGAAACTGGACTGCTTATAAGTAAATATGCAGCGCACACACACACACACACACATATATATATACATACATACATACACATATATATAATCTTTATCTCAATGAAGTAATTAACAATATACTTCTGAAGCTGTGCTTATTTTTAATATGAATACATCCCTTTTACTTTTGGGAGGATGACTTTCTTTTCAAACTACCCCTTCTTTCATGGTGTGTGAGTATGTTTGAGTGCTTCAGCGTACATGCAATACTACATGTATAGCAATGTTACGGACTGCATAAATAGCCTGCGATGTCTCGTGAAGTGTATGAAACAGGACTATACAATTGTGTTGCACATAGCCAATTGCTACAAACTACGCGTCAGTCATTTTAACCATTTACACTACAGAGTACGCACCCATAAGATACAATTCCAGTGATGAAATGCGAAGCAAACTAAAATGACAGACTCTATACTTACAACTCTAGAATGAGGACCATTTCTTTTTTGTCTTCAAAGGCATCGTGCAAGTTGATGAGCTTTGGGTGGTGTAGATCATTCATAAGGTTGATTTCATTCTTCACTGTGGCTTTGTCTAGTGGGAAAGGTGTGTTGATGAATTTTGCAACAAAGGTCCGTCCTGTGGATTTCTCTACACAACGGTGTACCACGCCGAAAGCACCACTGCAAGTACAGAATATCTAAGTTAAACACATACACACACACACACACACAACATGCCATGATTAACTTATAGCAAGTTCATTTGGTATCACTCTCCTTCCAATTTGAGATGCTGGAAACAATTTGCATTGTCCACTATGTTTATGTGCGTGTTGGGGGAGGGGGGGTTGGATTAATTAAGGATTAATGTCACTATGCACCTGGATTTTGCATTCAACATTCCACAGAGTTAGCAATACAGCCTTTATGTCAACTTTTAATTATTAAAAATCCAATGGAGTTGTGCTAAGGATCCAGTGCCCAAATTTTGTTTAGACATCAGGTCATATTTCTCACAGCAAATGCCTGTAAAGGTGTGTCAGAAAGACCTCCATTCTCAATTCACAAAGATAAAATAAATAAGATTCATTAAAGAACAAAGATAATCATTAGGATCCTGTGCTCTGCTGACTGGAATATGCTTTTATAGTATTGCAACACATGCACTGTAGTTTTTATAGCTATATGCATGTATGCATGTAGAGTGGTAGCCAAGTTTGAAATACAATTCATAAAAAAAATAAAAAATAAAAAAAAAAAATAAAAAATTGCAGTGCCACCTGGTGGCCAAAATAAGAACTAGGTGACCCAGGTGACTCTATTGCAATATCAAATGAATTGGCCAAGAAGTTCTTGAGATGATTCCCCACCCCCCCAAAAAAAATCAATTAAAAATTTCATGAAAAATAAGGAAAATTGCTGCACCATCATCTCCTTTGCAAACTTGGTAGAGATCCACTGGGAAACATTCAATGTAAATCAAAACATTCCAAGCAATGGTTTTTGAGAAGTCGAAAATGTAAATACAATAGCCATATATACTATACAGTGGTAACACTTACTTACGGTCGCAAAGTTTGATTTCCTATTACTTAATCAAAAATTTACATATCCATATCATTTTCACAACCTTTTATTGTCTGAAGTCAAATTACATTCTGATAAAATTTTAAGCAATTCTGTTAGTCATTCTGGGGAAGAAGTCAAAAATAGCCTTAACATACAAAAATTCATAAAGCAACAAGAAAAAATTGCAGCAGCACCTGGTGGCCAACATAAGAACTAGGTGACCCCAGGTGACCTTATGTGCAATATCAAAGCAATTGGCCAAGTAGTTTTTAAGGTGAAGATTTTTTTCTTTCTTCAAAAAATTAGTTAAAAAATTCATAAAAAATAGAAAAAATTATTGCATCACCATCTCTTTCGCAAAAATGGTAGAGGTCCACCCAGTGAACCCACAAGTGCTAAGACAGATGAGTCTGAAAGTGACAAGATGGATGGATGGATGGATAAACTTTATTTTAAGAGGGTAACCTGATAAACAAATTGTTTATCTTCCTCAAGGCCCTCCAATAAATACAAATACAGTAAAATACATACAATAAAATACACACAATAAATATAAATACAATAAGATACATGCCAATAAGGATGTGGGTTTATATAGGGGGACCCCCAGGAACAGTTGGCTAAGATTGAAATGCAAATAGGCACCCGATGGTCTCTTACAATTTATACAAATTACAGTAATGACTGTTAAAAGCTAAAAACTTCATTTCCCATAAAAAGATCTCATAAAAGCAGATTTAAAGGCAAAAGGTGTTGGCTTTTCTCTGATATCACGTGAGAGTGAATTGTATACTTTGGCACCAGATACCGCTATAGAGCTGCGGTATGCTGCCTTGTTAGCGCGAGGAATTTGGAGGAGGCCACTTTCTGCGGAACGAGTTGTTCTATTGTGTGCATCCTTTACAGAAAGAAGAGACAGGAAGAAGGTACAAAACTAGAACATTTAGGTTTTAGCTCAGCTCACTTCTAAGTTATCAATCAACTGTACTTATCTCATTCATTGTCATCCCTCAATAATTTAAACTTGGTAAGGATATATATTAGGTTAGAGTCTACCAAATTTGTTCAAATAGTCATGCTTCAGTGATTTTTGGACTTGTTATGATTTTTTTATTGTTCATTTGTTTGGCCAAATCATAAAAAATCTTCTGTGAAACGGCCAAGCTAATTGCTTCAAAATTGCTTAGGGACATTTCTGGGGACCCCCAACCTTAAATTTGCTCAATGGCTGCAATTTTTTACAATTTTTTAATGAATTTTTGTGTGTTAAAGCTATTTTGACTGCTCCAAAACTGTCGCTCGGATGGTTTTGAAACTTGTTGGAAATGTAGCTTGTGGAAGGTGTAAACAAACTTTTTCATGTGCAAAATCAAAACACTCCATTCTTTGGTTTTTGGGAAGTCGAAAATGTAAAAAGTCTAACGACGGATGGGCGATGGACACAAAATGATTTTAATATCTCTGCTAACTGACAAGTCAGCAGAGATATAAACTAACAAGAATTATAGCCCCTCGCCAAATCAAATCCCATTTATTCTCCAACTATAAAAGGAGACAAGATCATATGATGGAGGAATCATTTTCACTTTTTAAACTTACCTTCCCAGCTCCTCAAATATATCATAGTAGTCATGAACATTGCCTTGCTTGACAGTAACAGGTTGAGGCTTGACCTTGTCCCACAAATTGTACCCTGCAAAGCCAAATGACAATTGTTCTCAACATGAGTCTCCTCGCAAGAAACCAACATTATGGTACATTGGTCAAATCAAATAGCATGATGCTTCAAGTGCTTCTTTCAATTTTAATTTGTTTCCAAATAGTACACTTTGGGATAAAGGCTTTTGCACAAGGGAAGGCAGCCTTAACTTATATATGAAGCTGTTGCAAGCTTTAACAAACTATAATAATAATTTCCTAAATTTGCAAGACACAGGAGTTCTGCCTCTCAAATACTGTTCCACCAACTGTTTTTTCCATGCATTTTTCAGTTATTTTACAACTACTATGGCATAGCAAAACTAACTGAGACTACAGAGAATCATTTTTCTCCTGGATATGTACATATAGATAGACAGATAAAATAAGATAAAAGGTAGGCTCTAATAGAGTGCATAGAGTGCATTGACATAATATTAACAATATGATTATATGAACATACTGATTAAGGTAGAAGTAATTAACCTGAAAGAGTTAGTAAAATTGTTGCCAAAATTAGTTCAAAATTATACTTGGTGAACAATATTTCAAGGTACATGTACTTGTCAGTTAAACACAGAACAATAATTATCCTTGCTAATGCTATGAAAACTCAACTTGACCCATCACTCAAATTGTATAAAGAGCTGGCTGAATGATTACTGGCGTAAGATGGTGTACACCCACCAAACAAGTTTTAAACTCACTTGGAAGAAGGACACTGAAAAATTGGTGGAAATAAGAAGTGCTGTTTCCTACTCAATATCCTTCACAACAAATAATCCACTTACTTGTATTGAAATTTTATTTTTGGCAATCAAAATCAGTTACTCACCACACAGAGCTACATCCCAAAGTTTGGTTCCCCCAAAAGTTAAAACAAATTCTGCCATATGCACTTTCTTGTTTGATGCTACCCAGATTTGGAACACCTTAGCTAATGAAACAAGACAGGCCACAGCAATGTTTTCTTTCAAACAACTGTGTTGGAAGGATATTGGACAGCCAGATGATACAAAACCTCACATATGTACAATGAAAATTAGCAACCTCATGGATGACTTAAATGTGTATATACTACAATTGTATTTTATGACCCATTTATCTACATATACAGTGAAAACTCATTATAATGACACCATCTGTTCCCAAAGAAATCGGTCAGATAACTGAATATGTCACATAAATAAATCAGATAACAACAAACAAAAACTTTTTCCCAGGAAAATTGGTGTCATTGTATTGAATATATCGGATATCTGAGTGTCGTTAAAATGAGGTTACACTGTATCTTTTTATTTTATTATTTTTTGAAACACTGCAGAGAACAATGGTGTGCACTAAACAAGTCCGGGGGGGGGGGGGGGGGAGAGAGAGAGAGAGAGAGAGAGAGAGAGAGAGAGAGAGAGAGAGAGAGAGAGAGAGAGAGAGAGAGAGAGAGAGAGAGAGAGAGAGAGAGAGAGAGAGAGAGAGAGAGAGAGAGAGAGAGAGAGAGAGAGAGAGAGAGAGAGAGAGAGAGAGAGAGAGAGAGAGAGAGAGAGAGAGAGAGAGCTATATGAATGTGTCAAAAAGGTGGATTCCCATACTGTATAACAGTAGATGAGATACAGATACCTAAGTATATAATATGACAAAATTAAAGGTTCTTCAGGGTTAAAATTTCTCATTTTCAGAACGATCAATATTATGGTTAGTAACGGCCTCCTCTGCTCCCCAATTGTGTTTGAAATGAAATATGCTTAAACCAAAGATCTCTACAACCTTGGTTACCTTTGAGCAACTTTTACATGAACACCTTAATTGCATGTATTTTCCACCTTTAAAATATCAATGATAACATGTCCCTCTTCATTGTACATATGATGCAAGAATTAAAAATACTCACAGAACTTGTCATAGTCTTTAATCTGAGGACCATCATATTTTCCGCGTGACCTCTTTCCCTCTGCTGCAAAGAAACAAGTTCTCAGCTAAGCACCAGTAACATAGAGCTCATGCCGCTGGCTAACAATTCTACAATACTAATGAGTATAGTAATTTATATTTTTTTCAGTGAATTTAACGAAAATCATTTTAAACTGCCACTTATAGTAAAACAAACAATAAAAAGTTAAAATATTCCACACTGAATATCAATGAAACATTCTTCATCTGAATTTGTGAATTTCTATCCAGCCGGTAAGACATATCCTTAAGTATGACATCTCTTTTGGTATCAAATTTAGGAAAACATACAATAATCTGTGCTATGGCAAAAATCACCAAAAAAAAAGGGCTGTATGCTCAGCTGACCCAGATACATTCAGCCCAAAGTCCCAATCTTAGCTGAGCTGAGCTGAGCTGAGCTGATCTTCGGCTAAGAGGAGTACAGCACAACCTGGCTTTACTTTGAGCTGTAGTATATGGATATAACCCAGATACTTAATACAATCACTGAAGCATGACTATTTGAACAAATTGGTAGACTCTAACCTAATATATATCCTTACCAAGTTTAAAGTGAGTCTGGCAAGTGATTCTGGAGAAGTTGAAAATGTGAATTGTGGATGATGGATGGACAGACGAGGGATACCTAGTCATAACATAAGCTCAGCTGACAAGTCAACTCAGTTAAAAATTGCAGTGTCACCCATTGAACAAGTTAAGGTCTAAGATATCCCGAAATGTTCATAAGGAATTTTGAAGCAGTTGGCCACATTGTTCTATAGAATCTGAATTTTTTTAGAGATTTACCCCAAAAATTAAAAAACAAAAAACAAAAAACACTGAAGCATGACCATTTGTACTAACTTGGTAGAGACCTGCCAAAGGTACATCCCCACAAAGTTTGAGGATGATTCAGCCAGTAATTTTTAAGAGGCCAACAGCCAGTAATTTTTAAGAAGCCAATAATGTCAAATTATTGAGGGATGACAATGAATGAGATAAGTTCAGTTGATGGATAACTTAGAAGTCAGCTGAGCTAAAACCTAAATGTTCTAGTTTTGTACCTTCTTCCTGTCTCTTCTTTCTGTCACTTTCAGACTCATCTGTTTTAGCACTTGTGGGTTCACTGGGTTCACTACGCCCATAGAAGTTCTCTGCCAGCACACGGAATTGGTACTCTTTCTGTGGTGACAAGCCAACCAGCCTTGCATTGCAGAACCTACAAAGTGCGAGAAAATCGAGGGCTGCTTGAAAGTCTTCCATACTTTTTCTATGCACACATTTCAGCACAAGTTACATGTCACGCCAAAAAAGGATCGCTTACCAATAATTCAAAACTAAAATGGTGTAATTGTGTGACGGTGGCAAGACAATAATACAAGTTTTATAGGTTGTTTGATTCCTAAACAAAATGTGTTCAGTTTTATATGTTTTTGAACATTGCCATGCAATAGGATAGAATGCTTCCTTTTGAAATAAACATGAAGTTTTTCAGTGTAAAACTACTATTAAGAAACAGTATTCACCATAGGTCACTTAAGCTGGTTTCTGAGCACTCAGGTGCTTTGCCAGAGTCCCCATTGAAAATTCCATGGATCCAGTGCCGTACCATGCTGCTTCATTGACCCACCCATTGACCAAAAACTCTGCACTTGAGAGCCATGGCCCCAAAAAAACATCTTGGATCCCTGGTGCACCCTCTCCAATTCTCTGGAATGAGAGGTGAGGCACACCTTAAGACCAGTTGGAAGTAGCCGTTGGGAAGCACTTGAGCGCCAATGGCTGCACCTCCACTTCCACCAAGTCGCTTCGATAGAAGGATGTAAAGGTATTATGGGAGCACCATCTAAGGGCAGCCATACTATCCTCTACTGATGTGTTGAATAATGCGTCCAAGCAGGCAGAGAACGCCTTAGTCTCATGAGCCCGAAGAGAATGAAGACGCGCCAGCTCCTCATCCTTTCCTGCCACCTGGTAGGCCAAGGAAATTATTTTCCTTATCCGTTAAGAGATGGTGTTAGGTGACAGAGTCCTGAACTCCATCTGCCTAAGAGGAAGAAACAAACGTTTCCACCCAGCTCTATGAGCTTCGGTCCTACTCATGTTGAACCGGAGCACTCTACCGGGATCAAGGGCCCGATCTGGACATTGTTGCCAAGAATGACTTGACTCAAAAGCCCATCAAGGCGGTTGAAGGATCATGTCCCACCTGTATCTTAGACACAAATCCCACACACGGCCTTAGAAAACCATCCTTCCAATCGGCAGACAACCTGATCAGGGATCTACCCAAGGTATATGTTTCTCCGAACATCTTCAAGGTGAGGATCTTGAGATTGATTGTAGCCATATCTTTCGGCTCAAACAGAGTCCCAATGAGAGCCCCAAGAACCATGGAGAGACTGCAGTGAGGCACTAGACTGCATTCCACTGAATGATCCATGTAGAAGGTGTTAACAAGTGCACAGAGAAAAGAGTCCGTCCCTATACTCTGGCCCCTGGTCTTCAGGGTAGCTGCAATAGTTAACTTGCATCCCTCTATGGTGCATGCCTTCACGTGCCCTTCCTCATACAGACTCAAAGGAAAGTCTGCAATTTGTATCACCAGTGGTTCCCAAGATGAGAAGCCATTGGAAGCACACCAGAAGCAAACTTGTTCCACCTCGAGCTTCAAATCTTCATAGAAGACTGACAAAGTTTTACCTGGGCAAGAGACACCAGACATGTAGCTTGAGAAACTGAGGTATGACGTGGAACCTGTTGGACCTTGGTTGCTTCAGCAGTTGAGGGAAAAGAGGCAGTGAATGTGGAGGCTCTATAAGCAACTCCGACAGATCCAAGTGTCATTCCCTCTTGGGCCACCATGGGCCCATGAGAAGGACTTCACACTGCTCCTCCCAAATTCTGCAAAGAACTTTCGACAAAACCAGGATTGGAGGAAAGGAAAACGCCCACATTCGCTGCCACGAGATTGACATGACGTCTGTTGCCCATGCCAGCTCGTCTGATAACGGGGACACAAAGATGGCAATCTTGTGAATATCCCTTGTGGCAAAGAGATCAAAGTGCGTTCTACCCAAAGGGCCCATATCGCTTCCACCAATTGGGGGTTTAGGGACCACTGGGTCTGAATCACCTGCCAGCGGTGCACAAGCAGGTCCGCCTTGATATTCAGGCAACCTGAAATGTGCCAACAGCAGAGCCAGATGCCATTCTGATGGCACCAGAGAAGGATAAACTTGGTCAGAGAGAACAACCTTTTTGACCCAGTGCAATTGTCGCACATTGCCCGGAAGTGTTTGTTCTACAGCTGTAACTGCAACTGACAAGGGTGCCACGGATCGTTTCCATTGGGGAGGCAATTTGCCTGAGGCTGTTAGAGTCCAAATGTGCTCCCCAGCCCTGCCGACAGGCATCAATGAACAAAGTCACCTTGCTGTTGAAGGGCACCAGGGACTGTCTCGGCATCACATTTACCTGGAAAGACCACCAACTCAAAATCAGCCAATCCTATGGCTGAATTCTGATAAACTGAGACAACAGCCATCTCTTCTGGTCCCAGCGATCTCAGAAGCTGAGCTGGATTGGCCGATGATGCAGCCTCCCCACAGGGACCTGAGAGTCCATGGACATCAGCATCCCTATTAGGTGCATCCAAAGATGTGCCGTCAGAGCCAATGCAGTTTTGAACTGTTTCTAGAGAGAAAAGAGCCTCTTCCATCTGTCCTCTGATGGCTGAGAGATGAAAGGGACTGTCAAAAACTGAATCGCCAAGAACACAAACTCCCTCGGTGGTGTCAGGCTGGACTTTGAGAGATTTACAATTAGGCCTATTTTTGCACATCCATCTGTCGTACTGGGTGTCCTTCAGAAGAAGGCCCTTGTCCTGGGACCGCAGGAGCCAATCATCCAGATAAATGTGCAACCAGATCCCCTGCCAGTGCACAAATGTAGCCACCTTGCTCATGAACCAAGCAAAGACCAGCGATGCTGGTGCTAGGCCAAATGGCAGAGCTTTGAACAGGAAGCGTTGCCATCGACCATGAAGCGCAGGAATTTCCAAGACCACTTGGCCATGCAAAATGTGGAAGTACGCGTCTTTTAGGTCAATTGAGGTGGCCCTGTCGCATTGCCACCATGATGGTGGTTGGGGTCACAATCTGTAAGTGCTGTTGGACAAAATAAGAGTTGAGGTGTGACGAGTCGATGACTGGTCTTTGTCTGCCACCAAAAAGAGATGACTGTAAAAGCTTGAGGACCCATCGTCCAACAGTGGCTTGATGGCCTGTTAGTCCACAAGCTTTTGCAAGGCCTCGTTCAAAAGTTTCCAATCCACCTTCTTGCATGGCAGATTGAAAGAAAAGGGAACTCTTGACAGAGGAGGGGAATTGCCGCCAGCAAACTCCAACGAAGAGCCGTGCTGGATAATGTCTTATAAGCATCGTCCAAGATGCAATCCCATTGGTTGGCAAATGACACTAGTCAGCTGCCAACTATTCTTGCCAGATAGGTGGATGGGGATGGCAGACCGGTGGACCGACAGAGACATTGGATGATGGGCGCGCACCACTAGGGGTGAGCTGCCGACTTCTGGCTACCCTTGGGACCAGAAGAGCCCTGCTTTGAAGGCTGGGCACCCTTCTGAACTGGCTTCTACCTTCGCCTCTGCTGCTTCTGGTCACACATGGCTGTGGTGTGCTGACGGAAGGAACCCGACCCCTTGGCCGACTTTGTATTCCCACAGCAGGGCCTCATCAAGAGACTTCTGCCGCTTCTTTTTGGCCATATTGTCAGCCTGCTCAAGGAGGGAGAAAATTCCCTGGCTGAACAGCCCTGGACTCACCATCCAGGGGCAGCTGATAAGCATCTCTGCTCACAGCTGTCGGCAGTGTGGCCACAGAGAGGAGCACATTATGCTGCTCCAACTTTACACTGGCATCCAAAGTAATGGCTTTGCACATGGCCCACAGCGTGGCCTTGAGACTACTCGAGGCCTAGCAGGGTCTCCACCAACACCTTGGTGGAGGCTGGTGCTGTTGGGTCGAGGAGTCATGTGGCCGCACACCTGGAATAGTCGAGGAAAGAGCCCACGATGGTCATTACCTGCACATCCTGCTCAAAACACAAAAGCATCAAGAGTGGCAGGGAGATGGACTCTGCCTCCTTGACTTTGAGGTCCCTCAAGGGAGTGTCAACTGTCACAGGGGCGAAGTTCAAGTTGTATAGGGACTTGCTAGTCCAGTACAGCTCCAACCCAGACTTCAGCTTAACCCGCAGGCGTCCCCAGGCAAGGCCACCCCTGGAAGACACTTCGCCTGAACCTGCTCCACCTTTGGGGCCATTTCAACTGACATGGGCACAGCCTTGGGATGTGCCGTCTTGTGGGCCAAAGCTGTGGACTGAAGAAAAGACTTAGCTTGCTCAGCTATGGCGAGAAAGGAACTTTCCGCTCCCCCACCAAAATGGGGAAAAGCGGTGCCCTTCCTCTTCCACTTCAGACTCCTCACTAGGGAAATCCAAGTAATCTGATCATCCTCACTGAGGTGCAGGTCCTCGAGGTGCTCCTCCTCAGTTCTCGCCCCTGAGACAGTCTGAGGATCTGACAACGGGGTTACCTCAGATGCCGATGTTGCTGGAGTATTAGACACAGAACCATACTGTGTCTGCAACTTCTCCCACATGTGGAGTCTCCAAAGGCAATGATGCCCAAAAGGAGCTTGCCAGCAGTGGGGACACCAGCCAGCCGGAACGCACCAGGCAAATAGGCCTAGGCCCCGCCAAAACTGGAGGAGCAATACCACATGACAAAAAAAGAGTAAACACGCCAGAAAAAAACAGAAAAAAGGAAGCTTCCAAATGGCACATGTCGACCACATTGGACACCAGAGTAGGAAACTGAATTGTGCATGCTCGCTAATATGCATTACCGCCACCAGGAGCACTGTGCCATGCCACAGAGCCTGAGGGGTTCAATGAAGCAGCATGGTACGCCACTGGATCCATAGAATTTTCAATGGGGGCTCTGGCAAAGCACGTAAGTGTGTGGAAACCAGCCCAAGTAACCAATGGTGCTGTACTGTGTCCTTAATAGTGTATTCTGGAGGAATGCAAGACAAATACACTACATCACGTTTTTTTTTCTAGCAAAATAAAGGTTTTAACACAACATATAGAAGTAATATTTTAAAGTTTTGACAGGCTTGATTTTTCAATGTAGCTCTTTAAAGTTGATACTAGTTTTGAAAGGCTCCACTGGGATGCGCTCATGTCACCTGGTGCTTGCAGCTCTCATCCAGTTGGTCACTGGGGGCTCCAACTTCTCTACTATGTATTCCGTAATAAAGCTGCCACCATCATCAACTGGGGCACTCCACATCAGGAGAGTGTTGTCTGGGTACACATTGCCCTCGATATGGACATTGGTTGGTGGATCTGGGCGATCTGAAAAGCAAAAGCACATGTGTACCAGTATCACACTTTGTTTGATATCCAATGGAACAACATTGAAATATAGAAATAGTCAACTAATGGGAAATCCAAAGTGGTATATTTTTTTCTTATTTTTGGATTTTTGTGCTGTTATCTATCCACTGTTGAATTGGTAAATGGTATGTATGAAATGCTAAACATGAACAAAATATAAAGCCAGTCTCGACGTAGTAGTGAGCAGAAGCAAATACAAAACCTAGATTCACAAAGTTATGACCAATCAGTATCTGCTCACTACTGCATCAAGACTGTGGCTATCATGAAGCCCCACATGAGGAAGCATTCACATAAGTTGCATGTTCAAATCTGAACAGGTACTGAAAATGACTGACCTCTCTGTGTGATCAATCAGTCTACAACAATACCTAAAGCAAGGAAAGTAAAAACTCTCATGATATAATCTGCTCCCAAGTATAGCTCACAATCTGAACAGGACATGGTTCCAGCCAGTGCCGGCCATCTAGTGATCAATCCATGATGTCAGTGCATAAATCACATCAGCTTCATGCTGGGTTTCACACTGAAGATGTCACAAAATCATGCTTGACAAGATATTTCCCAAACTTCCACAGAGAGAAAGAGAGAAAAAAGTAAATTGAAAGGCTGGGCAGGCCTTTAAATTTTGATTAGTTGGAATGCATCTGTGGGTGGGGAACTCAACTTGCCACAGTTATTCTATGATTTTTTTAAAGTCTCTCACTTAAATATTGGGGACTTGAGAACCAAAACATGTAAGTTTTTTGAGAGATTTCCTAGTCTGTCTTTTTTTTTCCAACTCAAAAATTGACAGCTACATCCCTGAATCAGCACTAACCATTGACTTGTACATTGATGATAGCCTGGTCATCACCAAGGTCATTCTGCAAGTATAGTCTGTATGGCCCATTATCTGTTTTCTCTCCCTTCTTCACAGTCAGGAAAGCATGTCTGTCACCAATATCAGTGTAGTATTTAGCACCCTTCAGATCCTCTCCATCCTTGGTCCACTCCACTGTTGGTTTGGGATAGCCAGTGAATGGAATCTTCAGAGCTACATTCTCTCCTTTCTCAAACACAGCACCATCCTTGAAGCGTGGCGGGACAGTAATCTTTGGAGGAGCTGCAAATAACCATGTTGTTCTGTCACATTCTGAACCATGTATTAATTTCTCGTTAAAAGAAAATACTTTTGAAATGAAATAATTATGTATCAGCTTGTTGTTCCATAGTGAAAATGCTCAATAGCATTTTGTAATTTTTTGTACTTCCGAGCGTTTTGCTATTTTGCACAATACCTACATGTACATATCCCATGTTTCATACATACATATATATATATATATATATATATATATATATATATATATATATATATATATTTTCACAAAAAAGCTGCCTGAGAGATTACATATATGGCACATCAGCAAAAATAAATCAACAACATCTTTATTTGGAGTCAACAGACTTCTTACATTTTGCAAAGGAAAGATGTACTCATTTTTTGTAACTCGTGCAACTGAATTGCCACATGAGCATGTCTCACGAAATTTGTGTGTGAATCATGATTTCATTTTGAATGTTATACCATGCATAGCAAAGTAACAGCTATTACCTGTCACCAAATAATTCATACATTACTTATACATGCATAGTGATTTCAATTCCTCTACGGCACACCATGCTTGGTGAAAAAAAAACTGTTTTCTTTTGTCCCAGTGGTATGTAGCTACCTGCTATAATAAAAGCAATTTCACTCTGCAGGTTTACAGGGAAGTAAAAATGCCAGTTTCAGTTACAGGTTTCTCTTCTCTAAAAAAATATGCCTTTATGGCTGCTAATCTGATAGCACTCTGTCTTGTATTTGGAAAATAAAATTGAACTTTGACCTATTCCCCTTGCCGCTACTCACATCTGATGATGAGCTCTGCATGGCAGCTCTTAGTGCCACCCTTGTTGCTGGCCTTGCAACTGTATGTGTCTGCATCCTCACCGAACACTTTGCGGATGACTAGTGTGTGCTTTTCTTTCTCATCCAAGATCTCATACTTGTTGCTCTCAACCAGTTCACGTGAACCCTTAAACCTGTGATACAAGTTATACACATATCAATGTTTCCCCACTCCAACCAATCTGCAGGGACAAATTGTTTCAAAGGTCACCTGTTTCATCAACAATTTCCATATAAATTATGAACTGTCACAAAACATTTTGAATGTTACTGCCTCACTAAAGGTCTACATCTGTTTGAATGTTCTAGTCAACAGCCTGTTCTGCATGCTTTTTGGTGCTCAGTATGCAGAGTAGAGCTCTCACCTCTATTTAATACCCTGACATGGAGGCAAACTAAATACCTACAGTACACCTTTCATCTGAAAATAAATTTTCATAGTTCACTACACACATGTACATTTTATAGATAATACAAAAAGTGCATGTGCAATAATTTGTCTCATAATTGTATATTTTATGATCCTGTCTTCAATCTGACAAGTTGCTTGTATAGACTCTAAAATATCTTTACACAGATATTTTAGAGTCTATGCAATATGGACAATAGTAATTCCATATGTATATAGGTTAGACAGGGACAGGTTAGCTTATGGAGAGTAAAGAGTTCGGATTTCGGAATAGGATATTGACTACTAGGAAGTGGTTCTGGGCAAAAAGACACAAATACAATAGCCAGCAGTGAGGCTTCAAAACTTCCAGCTGGGCAACATTACACTGTAACTAGGCACTTGTACTAGTTTTAACATTTTAAAAAATACATTTGACCTGTACAATTAGCCTAAATTGTCAGTACCCACCAAGCAACTTCTGGTGGTGGATTGCCCGTCACTTCAACTTCAAATTCAGCAGATTTGCCTTCTGTTGCCTGTACCTTCTTCATTGTCAATACAAATTCTGGTGGTACAGCAGCTGAGCAGATGAGAGAAAATAAATGTGATTAGTCTTTGGATCTATGCATGGAAAACAAACTAATATTGGATTAAAATATTAACACAAAAAGTAAAAATATATCCTTAGAACGGAAACTAGATGGATAATCTCTTAAACCGCTGTACTGTACCATACTTTTGTATGTAAGGAATGTGAAATTATCTAACTCAATATCTGCACACTTTTAATATTTTGAAGAATGATTTTTGATGGTTGCAGTCAACAACGTATGAAACAAACATTCTTCTTACCTTTAGGATCCTTAACCTTGACCTTTCTCGTGGCAGTGGATGGTTTGCTCTCTCCAGCCTCATTGACAGCAAAGACACGGAATTCATACTCTCGATCCTCGATGAGACCCCCGATATTGAACATGTTAGTTGCACATGGTACAGTTGGGTTCACCCTGGTCCAGTTGTCACCTGCCGGATCCTTTCTCTCCACAAAGTAACCTTTGATTTTGCCACCACCGTCAGATTGTGGTTTGTCCCATGTAAGGCTGACAAAGTCTCCTCCAACCTCAGCAACATCTGGCAAACCAGGAGCTCCTGGTGCATCTGCAAATACAAAGGCCAAACTTTAACTGTTTTGGTCCCAAGTTTTGGACTGCGTCAACAGTCAACAGCTTTCCTCGGCATACTTTGGGTGCATTGTGCCCAAAGTGCACTGAGGAAAGCTGTTGACCCAGACCATTATATTCTCAGGAACTATAGGCATGCTTGTGCTTGAATGAAAGGTCTTTTTGCAAGAAACATGAATCTAGTATTCTTACTATAATGAAGAGCATTTCATTTTAAGTCCTTCATTTTTAGTCACAGTTGGCAGTGAAAGAGTTCAGCAACATCGTGCCTTTTCTATCTAATTCCCATGTTTTTGTTTTCAACAATTTTAATATGGCACATCTTTTCTAATAATTTTGCATTTGGTATCCCTAACTATGGGCTGGTGACAACATATTTTTACAAAACATTACTTGTCAAACACAAATGATCCAAAACACCTAAATGTAAAGCAAAGGAAACTGTGCTATGCACAATTTATCATCACCAATTAGAAACAGCAGTTTCAGTTCTGTACAAGAGAAAATAATCTATCGCTTTTAAATCACATGATTACCCACTGCAGCTTAAACCAGGTGTGCATATCCCAAATTTATATGGCCAAGTACCTCATATCGATGAAATATTATTGATAAGGAGACAATTTTGTAGCAGAATATTGTTAATAAGTGTTTGTCATTTTTCTACAATTTGAAACAGTTTCCACATGGTATAAGTTAACTTTTCACAAATGGTAAGGACTTGCAATAATATCAAACATTTCCCAGTAAAAATTACCAAGTATACATACATTGTACATGAAGAGTGGTATTATGTTGAAACATGGTAAAGTATTTGTAACACAGCAATAACGTAGATGAAATATGAAGCCAATTGCATGTTGTTAAAATGTCAATTTCATTACTGCATGCAACCCTTGCCCCCTCTTCAAAAAAACACTAGCACACTATCATACACTTAAAATAACCAGGAAAGAAGGAAAGAAAGAAAGAAAGAAAGAAAGAAAGAAAGAAAGAAAGAAAGAAAGAAAGAAAGAAAGAAAGAAAGAAAGAAAGAAAGAAAGAAAGAAAGAAAGAAAGAAAGAAAGAAAGAAAGAAAGAAAGAAAGAAAGAAAGAAAGAAAGAAAGAAAGAAAGAAAGATTTTTTTTTTACAATTTAGAACATGTATCACTTTTTCTACAAACCACACTGGTACAATGCTGAAGTGTTAATTTTCAAAATACTGACTTTCCTACAGAAACTCTGATATGTACATGTATCTCTTTGTGTCTATGACACCTACCAAATGGTAACTTGGCAACAATTGGGTTTTCACCCGTAAGGAATTCTCCAGGTCCATTTTCATTGCAGGCTGCCACACGGAATTCATATTCTTTGCCTTCATATAGGCCTTGAACATCAAATGAGGGTGTCTGAAAATGAACCAATATAAATGACGTGAAAAAATTCCAGGCTAGACACTATGCATACTGGTATACTCTGCATATCATCCACAAAGATATAATAAAAGTTTTTTTTCAGAAACTCTCTCTGGGTTCCAAAGTGAATCCCTTCCACAATTTGGAAACAATTAGAGAACTAGTTGGAAATATTATACCTGCAGGGCCTACAATCTGTAATGCTATTTCAGACACCTGTGTGTCACAGCCATAAGTGGCCAAATATGGTGCAGGGATTGATCCCAAAATTCCACATCTCCAATATGGAACTTTACATGAGAACACACAATCAGCCACTGATTTTCAGTTTGGACTGTGAAACCCATCATGACAATGGCAAGGTAAATGCAAGGGCCTCATGGCGGCTGCAACACCCTCTGTCACACTACCTATATAATACAGCCTATAAGATATATTTCACGGCAATGGATGCCAATTTGAACAGCTGATCAGTTGCCACTTCTGGTCAAACAACACCTGATATCCCAAGGTGCTACCACCTACATGTTGACAGCACCATCCTAACCATATCCATGTTGTTGAGGTTGTCACCTGGAGATCACAAGCCCAAACACGTGCATCTAAAAATCCATCAGTAACTGATATCCTCAGAACTGACTTAGTAACCTACTTTTGCAACATGACACAGCTGTGAATCCTTGCACAGGTATGAGTCAAGCCTCATGTAAATGCATTTCCGTTGGGGGTTGGGGGCTGGAAAGTAAACTCCCGTCAGCTTTTAGGCCAAAAACTTTGAATAATGGAGGAATGAGTGATGCTAAAATTACCTTGTGTTTCATGTATATATATATCAATAACTACCTGTTGTAGCAACTGCAATATTTTTTAACAACATTAACTCCTAGCACGCTAGTATCCAGTGTACTTGCACAGCATGTCATTGCTTATTGCCACCAGTTTCGAGTAGACTTGCACTTTTGATCAATTTGTGACTGAGATCGATATATTCACTTTGTTAGGGTGTAGGGCACAAGTTTTTGTTTAAATTGACAAAGAAACCACATAGAAATGTGGAGAAGGTCTTACTCAACAAAAGTCATAGAGATCATTTTGCATGAATTGCAAAACTAAAAAAGCTACGACACTTTTACGCCTGCATATCGCATGTTTCGCAACAAAACAAAAAAATGCCCAGTGTTGGCTGTGCCAGATCCCCAAACTGCCCAGAGTGCTAGGAATTAAAGATAAGATAAATCTGCTAGCTAGCTGGTGCAAAAGAATGAAACATGTCCTTCTTTAAGCTGTTCAGATCAGGAATCTCAGCTGACACATAATAATAAAGAATGTCACTTTCATATGGTTGTACCTTGGCATATGATGCAACTGTGGTCCAGTATGGCTTGCCAACCTCCTTGCGTTCCACCTGGTAGTGAGTGACTTTGGAGCCACCATCATCTTTAGGAGGCTTCCAGTGTAGACTGCAGGTGTTCTTTGTGATGTCAGAAACACCAAGAGGTCCAGTGCATTGCCCTGGTACAGCTATTGAAAAAGCAATAGATCTTACGACTTACATGTGCAATTTTAATGATCACCTCATACAATTAGTTGTGTCAGTGCTCTATAATAAAATTAATGTTACTGTTACAAAAGAGAACTACTTAGATGAAAACTGTAGTTATGGCATAAAAAACTAAACTGTTGAGGTAAAAGATGGGAGTTTCAAATGTGAACGGCAAATCAAGTTTGCTCATCATTTTATCTTTATATTTAAATATGGGTCATTGATATTCTAACTTTTAATTTTTAAAGTTTGTGTCACCAATTTCTGAAACATGTTAACTGTTTGACGTACCTTTGACCTTGACACCAAAATTGCAAGCAGCTGCACCCGCAGCATTGGAAACTTCAACCTTATAGTCACCAGCATCCTCTGGTTGAGCATCTACAGCATTTAAACATCAAATAAATATTTGATTAATTAACAACAACTGAAAAAAACACAATATTAAGACAATGGCCATTTATCCTTTCAAGAAATATAAGTTACGTGACACTTTTGCAAACATGCAAAAGTGTCACGTTGTTAAAATATATAGACATTTTATCATTGTCCTTGCAATCAATCTGTAAATGTATGCCAGAACATGAATAGATCTTCCAGCTCGACTTAATACTTTTCCCCCCTTTTTTCACATATTCGAAACTACAAGGTCACTTATCTTAAATTGTTTCTTGAACATGATTTTAAATGAAACACAAACCTGTTTTCTGTATGTTCAATATCAGTTAACACTGTTTTTCCCATGGTTAGTCTGTTTTAAAATGCAGGCTCACCTTTGATTTGCAGTATCACAAAATCATCAAATGGAGTAAACTTAATTCTTTCATCATCTTCTGGAACGTCTCTACCATTCTTTTTAAGTTTATACTCAAATGGTCCCGTGCCCGAGAATGGAATTTTAACTTTGAGTGTGTCTCCTTTGTCTACAGCCTGGTTCTTTATATCACGGTCAAATGATGGGGGCGCTGCAAGGAAATAAAACCCATACAACCAATGCAAATCATAAGACTGGACATATCGGTCCATTAAACAGTCAAAATTTCCTCATGCAAATGGACAATTGAATCATACATAAAATTTTGTGAAAACTGAAAAACACAAAACTCAACAAAAAATAGAGAATATTTTAATATGTTACAAGTATAAGCACTGTGGTTGGTCCTGTTTAACAAACATGTATTTGCACTCATGTGCATGGACATTTAATAAAGTCTCTAAATTTATGCTAGCCTATACTGTCGCTCTAATTAATACTGTAAAAACTTACGCTGCACTGCAAGCTTGCATGTAGCACTTTCACGGCCCTTTTTGTTGCTCAATTCACAAGTGATCTCGCCTGCATCTTGCTCTTCCAGGTCACCCATGACAAGTTGAATCTTATCGTCGCTCTTCAACACGCGATTTTTGCCAGTTGGACGTATCTCAATGCCCTTTTTGTACCTGTGGTATAATGCACATATTTAATAAGCAATACATTCTGCACTTGAATAAATATCTAAAGATAACTCAAACTGAGGAACACTACTGTAATTAAAAGAATTCATACTACCAGTGAGGGGACTGAGCCAGTACCCTGCCTACCAGTACAACACCAGAGCCAAAAACATGGGTGCCGTGATGGCAGCGGGGTCAGAGTACAGGCACAAACCTCAAGTTGAATGTCTTAATCACTCTTCTATTATGAAAATCTTAAAAAAGTAAATTGAAAGGAAACAGAACCACAGAATTAAGGCATAATCAAGTTGACTGAACCTTCAGGCCTCACCAATTGTAGGCCTATTCGCCTGTTTGCACCTGAATTTTGGACCACAAAATGTTAAGCCATCTCTGCAACTCTCTAGATATAATCAGTAATACAATTTCCAATTTGATTTGATAGAAACTTACAGATGACATCATGGCAGAAACTTGCCTTGACACTTGAGAAACGTACGAATCTTAATATTTTATGGGAGAAAAAAGAAAGGAAAAATACGCAGCAATTTGCCTCTCAAAACTGCAACTCTGGCAAACCAAATGCAGACATATATACACAAAGTATGCACCATTTGACATCTGGTTCAGGATCACCATAGACTTGGATCTCAAATCTGGCTTCTCCCCCCTTTGGTGCTGTGACATTGGCAGGCTTCTTAATGAACTCAGGAGGTTTCCCAACTGCAAACAAAATATATCCAGGGGTTAATCTAGGATTTGGGGAAAGGGGCCTTTTTGGATAAAAATGGTGAAGACATTTTGTACATTTTGTGAGGCCTTTTCTTCAAATTGCAAAAAAAAAAAAAAAAAAAGGCCCATGAAACTATGGTAGATTAATCCCTGATATCTTTAACATTGCTAACTATTTTACACATGTAGTCGAATAGCACATTAGGAATCACCTAATGAATATAAGACATACCTATATGCTACAAATATGAACTATCATTGAATGTATTTGAAATTCATTTAATTCCTATGTGGACTAAACATAGCACTAGTAGTTCATGTACCACTACAAAATAATTTTCCATTTCAGTCCTCACAAACAGAGAGAAGACTTAGTGATTCACCTGACTTCTCCTTGATTTTAGTAGGAGCTGTGGCAAGACTGGGTTCTCCCACACCAGCAGCATTGATGGCTGAAACACGGAACTCGTACTCCTCCCCTTCATCCAGGTCTGGTACCATGCATTTGGTGTCAGTGATGGGGTAATCATTCACCTTCTCCCACTCACCGTCAGGCTTCCTCTTTTCTACCTGGTAGCCTGCAAACATTGCATTTAACATTATGAATGTGAGCAACCTCACTTGACACAGATATACATTGTAGCAATGTACCCTCACAATTTTATTTTCTCTTCCAAGAAAATGGAAAATGCATGTGTCAGTAAGCTGAATGTTTCTACTCCAAAAGTTTATCCCATTAGAGAACATAAATTTCTTTGTGTATGTTCTTCTGGATGGGCGGTCGTGGCACCCTCTACCAGTTGCCCGCACCCCCACTAGTTGATAACCAGTATTTACCAGATACTGGCAGCCTGCTAGGGGTTAATGATGCCCACTTCAAACTCCTGGAGTGACGCCTCATCCAGAACAGGTACACCAGGAACTGTAGCTGGAGGCTGGGCCTATGCTGGAGACCTGACTGTATACAGACATAAAGAGGAGCCAGCTCCATGTGCAGCTGGTGTGGATGCTGGCACTGTCATTGCTTTTGATCTGGAACCTGGCACACCGGATACTGTTCACATGGGCCTGCCAGTACCGGAGTTGGACACTAGGTCTGAGGATGAAAGACAGGCTGGGGCCTGACTCATGGCCTGCTTGAAAAGGAACCGTCTTACGGAACTGAAAAATTACTATGTCTGAAAGCGCACTAGTCCATAATCTTCAACCTAGGGTAGGTTTGGCGAAACAATAAACAGGATGAAAGTCAAAACTGCGTAAAAAGCTCTACGGACTAGAAAAAGACATGGATGCAGAAGCAGCCAAAGAGAGAGAACTGATGTGATTGGTCAAATACGGAGGTCAAGTAACAGGCACTGGGCTCAATTGTATAGGGCATCACTGGCCTCTAGTCCAGAAGAAAACATATCAAAAAATGTTTTCTGATGGGCTGAAATTTTGGAGTAGATATTATCTCAAAGAGATCATACCAAATGTTGTGGATGAGTAATGTATTATGGCACAACTATGACTGAATGATGGGATCATAAGCTCCATTTTATAGTGTTTTTATTTGCAATTGTAGGGTTATTTGGAACTGTGTACAGATAACACTGCTCTGCTATAATTTTTATTCCATGGATTTTTTTTCATGTGTATTAATTCCAATATTCCTCATGCTTGCTTACCCTTGATTTTAGCACCTCCATCATTCCTCGGCTTATTCCAGCTGAGATCAGCATGGTTCTTCCCAGTATTATCCACATTGGGTACACCTGGGGAGCCAGGAGCGGCTGTAGACATAAGACATTTGATGTATAATATACATGTACAAGCTAACTGTTCAAACTATTTTTTTCTCGATATACTGTGAGGTCAGAAAGTTTTTTAATTTTTCACTGACACACAAAGGTGAAACCAGTGAAGAAAAAAACTGTGTAAGTACTAACTTATCCAATCCAACCAAAACTTGGTTCAAAATGACAATTTACAGACCCAATCTATTTGAAATGCCAATGTTTACAAATATAAGATGCTTTGACTGCTTCGGCAATGTAAATTAAAACATAAAGAGAGAATCTGACAATTTAGCACTGGAAGTAAGTTAAAAATAAATTGCACATGGGGGGAAAAAAGACATCAACATCCCACTTACTGTACTTGGGTTTTGTAAGAATTCCTCCACTAGTGGAGCTTGGTTCACTGAGACCTGCTGCATTCTTGGCCAAGATACGGAAGTCATACTCTGTGTCCTTGTCCAGTCCATCAGCTAAAAACAAATGTTTCAGAAAGTTTCGATAAAATTCTCCATTTACCAATAATACATGAACTGTCAATATGCCAAATTTTGCTTTCCATATTCAACCCCCAAAAGTTCACTGCTGGAAAAGCAGTGTAGGACTGCTGGACTTAATATTTTGAATCTGCCACATCTATGGTCCTGTAGTTAATATTTTCAAATTTGATTCTTTGCCTTATGTTCCAGATGTCTTTGCTCAATCAGGTAAGTGAGTGGCCAGTCAGAAAAATATCTTAAAAAACCCATACCTCCAAATGAAGGAACAATGGAGGTTCAAAAAAAATGAACTGACACAAAATATGAAGGAAATATATGATAAATTTAGCTGAAACTGGGTGTTAAAATAGCTGTTCAAAATCAGCTAAATATCTGAAACCTAATATGCCTGTCAATTATGGTAAGCTGTGTGTACATTGCATCATTCAGCATTTTTCAGATGTGGCCTCCTCTGGACAGTACATACAGGTGGTCTAGCTGCAACTGTTTATTTTACAATCACTGGGACTGAATATAATGCCCTAGCTTGTTTCCACTTCAGTTAAACATTGGCGGATGGTTTAACTAGGATAAGCTGTCCAGCTAGAAAGGGTACATATTGGTTCAGGAGTAAGTCAAATTGTTCTTATCTGAACCTGTACTATGAAAATTTGGTAATTATGGTTTGTTTGACAGGTGTTCTTCTTTGATATGAAGCTCTGCATTTATAAGCAAAGCTTCACATATTTAGCTAATTCATCAATTGCCACGTTCATATTTATTCATTATTATGTGGGTTGTCTTTGCTGAATATTCAGCTTAGACAAGGAGCCGCTACTCAGAGAGACATGTACGGGTAAAAGGCTCCGAAACATGTTGAGTAGTTACCCGCTGAAGACCCTTTAATTTATTTGGGCTAATACAGCCTATGTTAAAATTTTACAGAGGAACGTGTGCAATATGGACAATAGAACTTCTATGTATATAAGTTAGACAGGGACAGGTTAGCTTATGGAGAGTAAAGAGTTCGGACTACGGAATAGGGTAATGACTACTAGGAAGTGGTTTTGGTCAAAAAGACACAAATACAATACATACATACATACATACATACATACATACATACATACATACATACATACATACATAAAAAAAATAAATGAATGAATGAATAAACAAATAAATATACAATAAAAAAACAAAAAAATAAATCAATCAACATATGTGCCTTGCTGGACATATCACTTTTTTCAGAATAATATGCAGTTATTTCTAAGACAAATCCATCAACTCAAAATGTATCTCAAATATGCATATACATGTACAATAAGTGAGCTAAATATTAAAGTTGACAAGCTCACAGATCTTATGTTGCTCGTCATTGATATTTTTCATGATGGTAGAACTGAGAACAATGCTATGCTGAATAGGAAATGTAAAATATAAAAACTGACCAGTGAACCTAGTATCTTTGCATGGATTCTTATCATTGAGAGGTCTCCACTTAGTGCTGTCCTTGGGTTTTGCTTCCACAACATAGCCCAAGATCTTGCTGCCTCCATCATTGCGTGGCTTGTCCCAGGCCAGGGTCACAGAATCCACATCAACATCTTCTGCCTCTGGCCTACCAGGTGCACCTGGGACATCTGAATCACATATACAGACAGATATAGCAAGGCTGCTTCATAGACTTTGTAATCATACACCAGCATAATATAAAATTTGCAAGCAAAAGTTTTCCTGTAATAAGAAACTCCTATTATACGCTAAAATGTCTTTTCACTATCAATTTCAGTGTAAGGATATGTTCTTTTTTTTTATTGGAATCAAGAAAGAATATGCTGTAATTTTGTATATCACATGACACTGACACTGACACAATGTGGTCAAAATTTGTGCATGGACCATGAGTAACATTCTTTAATTCAATTCAAGGGAAAGGTCTAGTGCTGTAACCACATGCAGCTGGTACCACTTCAGCTGACAATAAGTATAAATGTGCATATTAACCAATTTCCTCTCACATGTTTCAGTGAAGTCTCCCAATCTCAAATGTAACCAGTTCACCTGTGTCTTATGAAGTATTTTTGTATAAAACTTAATCAAAATCTATCAAAATGATTTTGATAATTAAATTTCAGTATCAAAGTGCTCATTGACCAATTTGGCTTCCACAGGTCTCAAAAAGTTTGTGGACCTGAAATGTAACCTGGTCATCTGTACTTAATGAGGTAATTTTATGCAAACCTTCAAACCAAAATCTATCCGCATGATTTTGAAAAATCAATGTGCAGCGAGGCCAATTTGTCACACAAGGGTCTCACTGAAATCTGTGGACCTGAAATGCAGTTCACCTTTGTCTCATTTTATCACTTAATAAAAATATACCACGTGCAAGCCTTCTATTTATCAAGGTGAAAACACTGAACAAACTAACACAGGTGAAAATAGCCAGTTTTGACCACGACAGATTAAATGTTATTGTTTGGCATAAACTGAACATACACCTCCTCTCCCCCCCCCCCCCCATATTGACAGGTATATGTACACTCAAAACTCTTATCTGTAGACTTAGAATAAGAAGTCAATCAGGAAATTATTAGCTCTTCATACCAAATGGATGTTGTGCCTTGACTGGCTTTGTTGTTTCCAGAGGTTCACTCTGCCCATGCTCATTGACAGCTGATACCCGGAACTGGTATTCATGTCCTTCTTGCAGGTCCATTACTTCACACTGTGGTTTGCGGCAGAATTTGCTGACCGGTTGCCATACTCCACTCTTTGTGTCCATCTTTTCTACCACATAGTTGGTCACTGGAGCACCACCATTGTCCTGCAGATATGTGAAAAAATTAAATCAGAAACAGGAACTAAATGCAGGTTTTAATATTGACTGGCTGACAGATTTTTCTGTCAAAATGTTTCTCCAAAAATACTCATTTATTTCTTAACATCATACATAAATAACATATGGCCTAACATAAAGACAGGCTCCACTTTGAACATGAAATTACAAAGCTGACCAGTCATTTTTTTTTTTGCACAAGTTACAAGTTGCTGCAGGGTCAGACCACTGATAGTTAGGATCAAGACACTCTGTTTGCTGTCCTACTCGCTATCATGCACGAGGTGAAAAAAAGTGAAAAGCAGCAAGAGGAAAACATTTGGTGATAACATCCAACATGGGGAGAACCGTATACAAAATGGAGAAATTACGTCTGCCAGCCAAGTGTTGGAGACGTCTATGTGAGCGATTGGCTAACCTGACTCCAAGTTACTGTGTCTGAATATTCATAGCAGGATAACATAAACTTCAATGCAAGTGATTGGTTAACCTGACTCCAAGTTACAGTATCTGAATATTCATAGCAGGATAACATATGCAACTAGGCCTTAGGTTCAATGTAAAGTTTTGCCTCCAAAGCATCCCCGACTCACTATTGTGATCATTGATGTGGGCGCTCACCAGGAGCACATCAGAAACATAGAGCCATCAAGTGGGATCCTATGGAGGCAGTGAAAAATTATAAAGCAGTTTGAAGTTTTGTATCAGAAAAACACTATTAAAAAACATAAATTGAACATAATGTAAACCAAAATGTAAATTTTACTCCAACATGCAGGTTCACACTTGTTGAGCTGCTCACACACATCAGTTAACAATGTCAGGGCCTTCGGACAAGGTTAAGTCCACCCCCATTGACGTCACACTATAGAACCACATTTTCATAAGTTGGGTTTCAATAGGAAGAGGACACGCATCTGTCAAAATTCACTTTTGATGTCATATTTACTGGTGATCTGTTCTATACAAAGGTTTGACAGTTTGCAGAGTAAACAAATACACAAAGAACTATCTATCACTAAGAAATAATTGTGTTCCCCTGCTTTAATTCTATGACTGTTTCTCCATGTTCAAAGGTCTACCCTGCCCTTTCCAGGCGGATTGCTTGGAATGATAGCAACTATGAGCTCAACTTTGCAGCAATATTACTGAAATTTTTATAGCTCAATTTTTTTCAAACAAAGACTGAGCAGAACATTAAAGTATCCACTGCAAAAACATATCAGCAATTTTTTTTATATTGATCCATAAAGTTGCTGGTTCACTAAAAGAAGATTGTTTGCTTGTACCAACATCAACAGATGAGTCAGTCGGCCACTTTGACTTTCTCTCAGAAAAGAAAGAATGCATTTAGAGCAAATCACTGAGTCTTTTTTTAAGTTTAACATGTACAGATTAAAATACTTCAAGAATACCTTTTTCATGAAGCAGCTCTCGAGAAATATTCAAAAAACATATTGTATACCCATTTCAGCATTATCTGTTTGTTTATACAACAGTTGTCACTGTATAGCCATACCTGTTGGTCGCACTGCATTCTCAAGTCACTTGTAGTTAAGCACATACATATATTCATTATGATTATCATGACTTTTGCAGAGATATCTGGTTTTGAATTTTAGACCCTGAAATGGGTTGGACATGACCTCAAGGGCATTAGAGTGGTCACAAGATTTTCACATTTTTAACCCTATATTACATAATACTGTGGGTGTCACCACCAATATTGAACTCAACCTAGATTTTTATACACTTATAAGTCCTGAAAGTTATATGCGGCTATCTTGAAACCTGTGGACTGTATCGCATCCAAAAGCAAAAGTTTACGGATGGACAGACAGATGGACGAAGAAGCGTGAGTGATCACATATGCTCTGTGACCTGTGGTCAGCAAAGCTAAAAACAGTAATATGGAACAGGGATTTTTTAATCAGTGTGCAGCAAATTTACTGAGTTCACAGGGTTATGAAAAACAAAACAATTATCTAAGGGTAGCTTTTCCACGTAAAGAACAAGTATTTGAGAATTATCTAGCAGGCAACTGAATAAGCTAGAAATTGTGACAAAGTGTGTGTTACATTGAGACAAAATGACTTACCCTGGGTGGCTTCCACTGCAATACACATGATTCTGGGGTAACACCTCCTACTTCCAGTGGTCCCTGAGGAGCATCAGGCTTACCTGCAGTAAACACATTGCAATGTTCAGTAGGTACATGTACAAACACTACTTCGATCTTCCTCAGTTCTCTTAACAATGAATGACAAGACTGCAAACACACAGGTAAACTGTTTCTGAACAGCACTTCATGTTGTAAGCATCTTTAACAATTCTCTGTAGAATGTTTTCATCCATGCAAAATTTACATATAGATCTTACTCAAGAACAACAACTTGTCAAGCATGGTCTGTACTGATAGGAGATAAAAAAAAAACTTGAATAATATCAACTGTTGAAGCTAAGCTATGCATCTTGATTTCAGATAGATTGGGCACTGTACAAGAAATACATTTATGAAAAGTCACACATAAAGCATCACGTTTTCCTAAATTTTTGACAGGATTACAGTAAGAAAAGATGATCCTGGGCTTGGTCAAATTTTGCATATAAATGGAACCCATTAATAGAACCTCCTTTCCCATATTTTAACTAGTTTCCTACTTGACATGTACATTCTGTAAATCTATACACAGTAAATATGCTCCTGCATGGTAAAGGAAAGAAGCAACTTTCACTAACTTTTACAGTTAAAAGAAAATGGAAGCCACACACAAATTCAAGCTACAGATATAATTTACAACTCACCAAGAACAGTAACATTGAAATTGGCTGTATCACTGCCCTTAGGATTTTTTAGTTGGCAGGAATATCTGCCTTGGTCAGACTTCTGGGCCTTGCTGCAGCTCAGGACAATCTCATCTGGATAGACATCACAGGTAAACCTGGTTCCATCAGTTGGGATTGGGTTGGTGCCCTGTTGGATAAAATTCAGTTGAGTAAAAAACATCTGCTGAAGCACATGACCAAATGAGCAAAGTGTAAAAATCTGGACTCATACAAAAACTGCTGCCAAAAATATTTATATACAAGTAAAGTTGGCACCAGTTTTAATCATTAGACCTGATCTTGAATATGTGGGTGCAAACTGGCAGTGTGTTCAATCAGATACTTAATGAAATAATGTCAATACATCCATATTTAAGCACAGATGTACGATATACAATATAAAACTGATATTTCTGGCAGTGTCTTGCATGCATGTAATTGCTATCATTAGTTTTTACTCTTATAAGAAGAATGCCTTTGTGAAATTTGACTAAGCCTCATAAGTAAGCACCAGTTTTAAGTGATCTTGGATTTTTATATCATTGATACAGCTTAAATACTGCTGACATCCATACATGTGTCCTATGATATGATCCTAGTAGCATTTGTTCATTTCAAGATTAGCTTGCTATTTCCTACAGAAATATTATGTTGCCTTTCACCATATCAATTAATAATAAGTAAATTATTATGCATTCACAGAAATACATTTACAATTTTTTGTTGGCACAAAGTGAAATATGCAAGCGGTGCAGGATAAATAACAGGCTCTGCGGCAAGGCTATCATACTTACATTAAACCAAGAGACTTCTGGTGGTGGGTAGCCTTTGTATGGAATCTTAATCTTGAACGGTTGGTCTTCGATGGCTTTGATATCACTTCCATGAGGATCTACACGAGCCTTAGGAGCACCTGTTAGAGGTTAATCAAACATACAATGCAAAGACAAAAACTCAAGCTTTCATACATATAAAATGGCCCAAGCTTTCATAAGCATAAAATTGCATTTAAATATGAATTAATACATATATGTGTATCTACAATCCAGCCAAAAGTAGACAAGACAGATTTTCAGGATAAAACTTTGACAGTCCATTCACTATACTGTTCATGTGAGTTGTTCAAGCATAAGTAACTGAGACATTGGTACCTCAACACATATTTTTATAACAAGAATGCAAATCACATAGCAGGTTGATTGTTAATCATCTTGGCCACTTTCTGTATGAGCTAAAATTGCTGTATGACAAGAGGATATCTTATGAAGAAGTGATAGGAAAAGTGCTTCAGTGAATGCCACAGGGTCCAACATGTTATATCTGAATCTACCTTATAATGAGGGACCTAAAAACAGGGACCACCATAATATCCATGTGAATGTATACAGTAACTCACTGCTTGACAACTTCAAAGATGAAAATTGTCCTGGATCTTAATCTTCACTTACATGCTGGTGGTTCAGGCTTAATAGGAGATGAGCAGTCACTCCAGTCCCCTGGACCAGCATCATTGACGGCAGCAACTCTGAACTCATAGGGAACACCCTCCACAAGGCCCTTGACAGTTGCCTCAGGGCTGCTCACCTCTGGGCCAGCCCTGTGAACATATATATACATTGCTTGTGTATCTGCTCAAAATAACTTGGTTAGTTGCTGAGGCTGGGTTTTATAGGCTTTGGTTTTCAACCAATGAAGATGTACATTATGAATATCAAAATCAAACAACAAGGATCATACTGCAACTGATCACGTCCAATTTTTTGCAATAATTCTAGTGTGAATATGCTATCATTAATCTAAAACCTTACATATCATGTTTTAAGCTGACTTTTAACTATGCTGTACTGGTCAAGCATTCAGTAGTCAATATAATTATCCAAAGGCTACCAGTTCCATTAATTTCAGCATTAACTTAACACATTTTAGATTGTTTCATTTGATTAGCACTTTTATTGCACCAGTGTAGATCAACAAGCACTGCATGTCAAACAACCAAAAATTGATCAGCAGTTCCTCAATTTGGGGCAGCAAATTGTTATCCAATGCCAATCAAATGATACCTCAACCAAGACAACACAGACAGCAGAAGCAATCAACGTGATAACTTTATATTACGCCATACTTCTTGTCATGCCACAACAGATGCAATCAATGTGGGAACTTTTGAAAATATTTCCAGAATAGGCAAAGAAGCCTGTTTGATTAACACCAGGGTAGCAAAACTGACACACCACAGCAGTGGAGCTCTATAACATGTCCATAGATATGTATGGTAGCAGTGCTTTCTCTTCAGGAGGCTGGCACACATATCAACCAAAGTGCACATTTTCTCTAAATATCTTAGAAGTTGCCTAAAACTGTGGACTAAGTTGGAATTATTTGGTCCTTTTCTTGCTCATTGGGTTTACCACTGAGGCAATTACTTTCTTCCAAAAAACTTCCATCAAGCAATTGTAAATTATTCTTTACTGTTAAAAAAGATCAAGTATTTCATAGCAATACAAAGTCCCAAATCAGAGAATTGTGACACACACTTATCCTATGATATGTCCATACACCAAATTTGGTAGTTGTACGTGTTATGGTACAGGAAATATAGTCCACTCAAGCTAAATATTTAGGAGGGTCAAATGTCAAGGTTACAGTGGCCCAATTTTGGTTTGGCAACACACCCCTACCCCATAAAGTATGCACCCACCAAATTTGGTTGCTGTAGATGTGCTGGTATATGAAATATGGCCCAGACAACCTAATACTTTAGGGGGGTCAAAGGTCACAGTGATCCAATTTTGGTGCACAACACACCCCTACACCATAAAGTATTCACCCACCAAATTTGGTAACTGTAGTAGCATTCTTTGTATCACCCTCATCTCAGCCTCTACATGTAACCCACTCAGTGGTCCCATGACACCACACACACTTATATAACTCATAAATGGGTGAGACTCAGACTTCTTGGCTAGTATTTTTCATTAAAATTTGAAAGCACAGTAACACACAACTGGCAAATAAATTTCAGCTTAAAGTATATGTACACATTAAAACACAAGAAATATGAGCATACAATGAGACAAAATCTGTCACCTCACACAAAATTATAAGTGTCCCATATTAGACCAGCACTCAACAAAGCACTGCAAAGCTGCCCATTTTCCAAACAATTCTCACAGAATGTAATGTCCCATCTCTTGCTCCCATGTTTGAACCACATAGGCATGCATCACCTTAATTAAGAACTAAAATAAAGTTGAAATTTTTTGGGGGGCGTTTTTTTGTTTTGTTTTGTTTTTTTTATTGAAAAATAGATAAAAATTTACTGTACTTGTCTCTCCTTATTTTGCTGGTGCTTACCAGCTATGGAAATAGGTATAGGTTTAATACGTTTTAAAGTTGATCTGAAATGAAATTTTAACTGAAGGAGATGCAATGTACCTACATCAAACACTCATTCTTAATTGATCGTTTCACTGTTCAAATTCTATGTCGATCAAGGCTGCCAATTTTCAACATCACACCTTCAGGTAATAAAAATTAGGTCATGACTTCAAAAATACCAATTCAACCCACAACATCAAGTACTGCCAAATACTTTTTCACTGACCTGCTTAAGTATGATCCTCGCAGCAGAAAAACATACAATGTGCATATATAAGATTGTATATTTTGAAAGACAATGGAGGAAGATACAGATTCTCAAGTGCTTGTGCAACCTCATATGGCCATGGATGTATCAACAGTACATGTGAGTGTGTCAGAATATAGACAGCAGATATATGAGTAATCATAGGAAGCAAAGCCAGCACCTGAGGCAGTTAAACTAATAGGAGACTAGTATACAGCCACTAGAAAGAAGCTGATGTTCTATATATATATGCCAACTTAAAAATGTTCACATCTGATCATGGGAATCAGCCAGCAAGCTCTGTCAACAATAGGCAGAATGGCTCACTGAACCTCATGTAATCTTTCCGTGAAACTCAGCTGTGCATAAGTACCCAACCAGTTATAAAAAAGTGCAACAGTTCACTCATGCTCCATTCACCTGACAAGATAGGTCAGATCCAAGCGTTTAGAACCCATATTATGTGCTGCAAAGTTTTCAATATGTTCTCAAGTACTAAAACAGAACAGTGCAACAAACATATTTAGATTCTAGTAATTAGTTATTACACGGGAACATAGAACAGAAGAATTACACTTTCTTTGCTGACAAAGCACGATTGAAACAGAGCTTACTTTGTCCACTTGTCAGAGCCTTTCTCTCGCTTCTCTACAATGTATCCATGGATGGGCCTACCACCATCCTTCCTGGGTGGTTTCCATTTGAGAGTGATGGAGTCTGGTGTGGTCTCATCAACCTCAGGAGTGCCAGGTGCACCTGGAGGATCTACACAACACCAACATTTAGTTAAACTCTTTCTTGTTCAACAATGCTAAGATGTCTCCTGCATCTGAAGCCTCTATGGTCAGATATTCTTTATTACATTATCATTATACATGAATCCTATTCATCCTTTATCTCTATACAGGAGTAGCTTCCAATATTGCAAAGTTTCCACCTTTAAAGTTGCAAGAATCAGTGTTCATGTTAATACCAATGATCTGTTGTTGAACATCTTTCATTCCCTAATTTTACATTTTTAAACAAGTATTTTGTTTAAATACTAATCTTTTGTTGTCCAATATAAATTTATCCATCCTTAATGTGGCAATAAACTGCTTTGTTAGTATTTTTTTCAATAATCTCTTCTTGAGGGGCAATTTTCAACAAATTGCCCACTCCTGCCCACAACTCTAAATGGATTAGGTACTTAAATAAATATTATGTAGGTTTGAGGGTATTGCCACACCCCAAATTTAATTCTGATGGCCATGTGCACACTTCTCAGTCTGTGTTAACACACCAGTATATGTCAGAATCCTGTGACCATACAAAAGCTTCATCTTGTAATTTTATTGAGTACTTGAAAAGTGTGAAAAAAAGAGTACTTACCATATGGGGGTTTGACAAGGACTGGGGTATCAGTCTCAAGGGGTTCACTTTCTCCATGCTCATTGACAGCCATGACTCGGAACTCATATTCTGTGCCCTCATCCAGATTGCGAGCTGTTGCTTCACAGCCTCGGATCGTACCAGGTACCTTCTGCCAGCGACCAGACCCCTTAGGTCTCTTCTCCAACACATACTTTTCCACACGAGCACCACCATCATCCTTGGGAGGTTTCCATTCAAGTGTAACAGAGTTAGCATCAACATCTACAGGTGTCAGTGGTCCCTCAGGGGCACCTGGCTTGTCTGCAAGTCAAATAAATACCAACTGCAGATTTTCCAAAAACGTCACTCCTCAATCACTAATAAACATATGGTTTTCCTACATTTTCTAAAATTTGCATAACATCATTCACAACTTAAAAGTGTTTCAAACTGGCGTTTGCACCAAAATGATTGTTACAAGGAACTGGTCACATATATAGGATGAACTACATACACAAGACTTATTTCTGGTAGCACATGCCTTCATTTTGAATAGTTATGGGTGCTATTTTTTTATTATTTAATGTTCTACCAAAGTGCATCAAAATTACCTATGTCATATTAGTAAACAACATGAAATAAATTTACAAACTGCACTTTATTGGTAACTGTTATATGTAATGATAAAATGGTTTAAAGTTTAAAGTAGTGCTACTGTTGGTCAGAACAAGTAATTCAATTATTCAGAAGATTCCATGACCATGTAGTTGCCAATTTTGTGTTTGATATTTTAATTTGAAGCAAAATTGCACAAATAAATTTCCATCCATTCTGCTCTTAATAGTTGAGCAGCTCCTTTTAAATTTAAACATACCCAGAACATTGACTTTTACAGTGCCAGAAGCAATCCCTGATGGGTTCTTCAAGGTGACCTTGTAGTCCCCACTGTCTGCTCTTTCTGCCTTGCCAGTCACGAGCAGAACCTTGTCTTCTGTTATCTGTCATGTCAGCAATACCAGGGTGATCAACATGTTAAATGACATTAGCTTTTAGAACAAATTTTCAGTCATTTTTTAAAACTCTAAAAACTATTTATTTCATACCATTAAGTGTTGACTGAACATTTGAGGAAAAAGTAGTTAGCAGGATAAATTCCCATATACTTTTTGGGTGATGCATACCAAGCATTCTGAACAAAGCTCATTGCCTTGTTGCTGCAAATTTGTATCAATATATTAAGTCTTCAGTGGACAGAGTGGACCTATTTATTATTTGATGGCCCTAAAATCTATCACGGGGGCACTCTTTTTGACAAAACCAACAAATCCATGGATATATAACAAAAAATATAGCCTAGATATTTATCATGAAATGATTTGTTAAATCTACTGAAACTCAATTTGGGGTATATATTCAAAATATTACATCAAAACTAACAAATCAGGGGATATCTAACCAAAACAATATACCTCTCGATATTCATGAAATTACTTATTAAATCTATTTGAACTCAAATCATGTTAATATTCAATGTATTACATCAGGGTGACGGCGACTATCAGCTTCCACCGGTTCTCCATTGCGCTCCCAGGTGGCAGTTGGCACTGGCCAGCCTTTGATGGGGATCTCAATCTTGAACTCCTGACCTGCTCTCACGGTTATGTCACGAATACCCTTCATGTCAAGGACTGGCTTCTCTGTTCACAAGAAGGGGAAAAAAGAAGAACATATAAATGTATTTTGAAGGTTGAATTGTAATCAAAACATGGTGAACACAAAACAGTTTTGTGTGAAAGTTTTTGCAAAATTGTAACATTTACTTAGTTATGACAGTTTATGTGTTTCATGAGAATATAACAATGGATTATTTTAAAAGGTGACCAACTTGAAATTTACATGTTGGAATTGTTCATGGAGCATACCTGCCATGTTGGGATTGAAAGACGGCCACATCTTATTTACTCTCCGGTACTTCGCATTCTAGAATAACTTTTGTATGTTGCACATATCTTTATGAGGAGCTACTCAACATCACTTCTTCCATTACAACTCACCCTGATATGCTTGTAATGCTATAAATCCAAGGTTACCGAAAACTGCCTCCAGCAGTAAGAAAAACAAGATACAATTAAGAGACGCTCCCTGCTAAATTTGTCACTTTCTGGTCACGTGATACATTGAAAGAAAGTTCTGGAATTCCCCTGATCTGACTGGCCTCTGTTTTTGATGGGTAACATGACCGTACCACAAATTTGACCACATTTTGTTTCTTGGTCCTTACAACCTTGTAAAAACAAAACGGCGGCCCACAGAAATTAACAGAGCAGGAAAAAAGGTAAAATTTCCCCAAAATAATGGGAGCTGCTAGGTCTAAATAACCTTACCTGTGACTGGAAGCCTGCTGCAGAATGCAGCACGAGACCAAAATATCAAATGATGTGACGGGTGTGCAGCCCAGTTAATGAATGGGTGAGGTGACTGAGAACTGCCTCCACTACCCTAAATATTCATCATGAAAATTTAAAACATTGTAGAGCTCTGAGCACACACTCCCAACTCTGTCTACTCAAGCCTTCTAGCTGTTATATCATTATGCCTGAGACTGGGAAAAAACGTTTCTTTTTTTTCCCCAACTCTCAGGGCATGGATACGGTGGGCACAGTTGTGAGCATGCTGCCCAGGTGGCACTGATTTAGTAATGTCTATGCTGGATTTATTTGTATGTATAGTCTGTGGCAGATTGTATATCGGCCTTATTGAACTTTAGGGGACCCGAGCCTTCATATGTAAAATTCCCTAACGATGTCCATGTTCCTACCTAAAGTGAAGATTATTGCGCCGCAGGCATTATGGTAACATTCCTATATGTTTTTCTAGTAGAATAGATGTTTGGGCCGCAGGCATAGTGTAATTAAAATATAAGAAAACTCAAATTTATTCCGTGAACTCCTGGATGGAATCGATTATAGTGCCGCCATTTGCATATGCACCGAACGACTTTTGAACTCGAATATTACCCACAATGCAATACCAGAACAAGATTTTAACCAATCGCGGTAAATCTACCAAATGAGCTTTGGGTGCATGTTTACCTACACGAGCCAGGTGCACGTGATGCCCTGGGATATTCCCGGGGATGGTCTCAGCGTTCATTCTTTCTTGTAATTTTTTTCTTCGAAATAGTCAAGCAATAATTTTATTGTTTATGATCACATTTAAAATTATATGATACGGTCCCCAATAGCACTTGCGGCATCCATCTTGGACCATCGGCAGAAACGCTGATGCTTAATTTACATGTTAGGACCGGTCGGAAGTCATCTCAGATAAGTGATTCGTGTTGCTAATGACTATTTACAACACTTCCGGAACTTTCGTGAACTTTGAACCATTATTAGTCTTATAGGGGCTTGGGTCCCCTAAAGTTCAATAAGGCCTGTATATCTGTCTATAATGTGCTTCCATGTATTTCATCGTGATGTACAAATTTTCCAAAGTAATGGGGGCTTAACGAAATAAAAATAAATAATAAATTTATATATATATATATATATATACACATACCAGGTTGTGTTTCCACTTTGACTGTCTGTGTGGGTCTACTTGGGTTGCCAGGCCCAGCCGCGTTGACAGCCTTCACACGGAATTGATATTCCTCACCCTCCTTAAGGCGTGGCACTGTGAACTTGGTGTCCTTTACTGGCGCAGTAGTAGCTTCAGTCCACTCATCAGAGTCCTTGGGCTTCATCTCAACAACATAGCCCAGAATCTTGCCACCACCATCATCTCTTGGTTTATCCCAGGACAGAGCAACAGAATCCTTAGTGATGTTGTCAATATTGGGTTGTGAGGGTGCACCAGCTTCAACTAAGGAGAGAAAAAAGGCATAAATGGTCTGATGTGTGAAATGTAGTGCCATAAAAAAAGCTTAAAATTAGCATATTACCTCTCAGGAGTGTAAAAGATCACAAGAAGACAAGTGTTATTCACAAAGCAGTCCAAAACAGTCTTCATGTACAATTGTGTGAAAAGCAACTATCAGACTTCAACAGAATGAAAATAGGATATTTTCATTTGAACAATTATTCAGGATTAAGCAGATTCACCTGGATAATGGGAAGAGAAACTTGGATAATGCCAACCTTGAAAGTTCAATGTTTGTGATAAGCTCCATTCACACTACCAAGATAAATGAAAAGTAACTTACATGGTATGAATGAACTTGTGCCTGCTGTGCTTTTTTTCTTCCACACAAAAACAGGAATTTTTGGTTGGGCAGTTCTTTAAAATTGCACAGGGACACCATCACTTTACTTACACACTTGGTCCCTAACAGTATGTGGTGCAGTAGGTTTGCTAGGTTTGCCTGGACCAGCATCATTGACAGCCATGACACGGAATTCATAGTCAGCATTCTCTTGCAGACTGATGCACTTGTGGGTAGTTTTTGGTGTAGGAGTGACATTCGCTGTTTGCCAGTCTCGATTTTTCATCCTCTTCTCAACAGTGTAACCTGAAGGTATATTTTTATACTGAATTGTATAGCCTGAAAAAGAGAATCACATCACGCTGGTTTAGTAACAAGGAAGGTAAGGGACTTCAACAAGGGTGCTCTGGATTTTATTCCATTCCTATTAAAGGTCTGCACAATCACTTTTTGTTACCGCATCTTTTTTCGATTTGTTTCCCTTTCTTTTCCAAAAGAATAAAGTAGCCCTGTGTCAATTACAAACTTATCTTGTGAATATTTTATTATCTTTTAAGTTCTTGAAGGAAGTATATTTTCTGGCACACAGGTATGGGTGCAGAACTTTTTTTTTGTTTGTTTTATTCAGAGCTGCCTTGTTGCCATGCATGTTGGGTGACACACTGTAATATTTTTTAACATAACATATCCATACAATCAAGCAAGATATATAAATAGCATGCACTGCATGGATGACCTTGGCAGCCAAGAAAGGTGTTTTGTCTAATGAAATTTAAGTACATTGTAAGATGCTTTTCTTTTAATATTTGGTGATGCTGCTGTAAATACCTCTCAAGATATATTGGTATAGTGGCCTTCTATGGGTGTATCCTCATTCAAGCATCCAAACACATAAATTAAAAAATTCATAGACTAATTTTTAAATGGTCAGAGGCAGCCAGTTTTAATGAAAAAAGTTGTATGTTTTTAAACTTTAAAGCTTAAATGTGATACTGTGACTGTTGCGGAAATAAGCTAAGCATAATTGCTGGCTTTCTTGAGCCATTCCCTCAATATAATCAGGAGTATAATGTATTTTATTTAATTTATTATATATATATATATATTGTAGGTTAGTTTACAAACTTCTATGTCTATCTACCTGATCTATGTGATTAATAAAATCAGATCAGATAAAAAATGCTTCAAATGAAAAAAGTGTTCAGTAGGGCTTTGGCCCACTAAAAGGAACATCTCTGACAAACATCAGTGAAGCTCCTATCAATTCCTGAAATGCCACAGCAACATCATGCCTTTGCCATCTCTAACCTGTCCTCCATGTATAGCTTTAAAAATTCATACAAAAATTAACAGGGCTGCGTGAACAGAGGAATATTGTTTTAGATATGGCGCCTGGTCCATAAAAAAAATGCATCAGTGACACAAATTTCTTGAACCTGCCACCAATCTTTCTATCACGGTAACGTTATACTCTTGTGACACAAGTTTTCTGAAGTTGTCATCAATAGTTATTGAGATTTGGTGGTAACACCAGAAGCCACTGACACTACCTCCAAATAAAGTTTTCAAAATTCACACAAAAATTTAAAATGCTCAGAGGAACTTGTTTTCAGTAGGTGTGTCATAGGGTTCATCTCTGATAAAAGTTTGATGCGGCTGTAGTCAATTCTTCCTGAGATACTGTTGTAATGTTATCACCTTAGGCCACCACTCCACCAGCCTCCAAATAAAGTTTTTAAAATGCATTACAAATTTTAGAAATCAAGAGATGATCCTGGTTTTTCATAGGCACCTGATCCATTCAGAGGTACACCAGGCACAAACATTTTGCACGGCTGCAGTCAACATTTTTAAATGAAGGATCAGCATCATCAGGGTGGACAGACAGATAGACAGTGATGAATGAAGAATTGACAATACCCTCCAGCACTTTATGTGCCAAGGGTAACAAGTGTGTATGATGATACTAAACACACGGAAACACAGCATCTCATGCATTCATATTCACACAGTGACTGCATGCATCTTAACCTGTATGCTCCTACTATGTCTTCCAGTGTATAGATGCAAGAAAGGAATTTTAATGGATACATATTCTGTTCCTCTTTCATTTGTAATAGGACTCGCTAAGAAACAGCCCAATACAGGGATCAATATCTGGTAACCCTAATTTAAGTAGGGTAACCACAAAATTTATGGCACTTACCTTCTTATGTAGCTAATTATGCGATATTTCCTTCATTATGATGGGTGAATTTGTAATTTTTTACAACCCTCTTTTGAAAACAATTGAAAATTAAAGACAATTAGCAACCTATACAAAGTATTTAAAGATAAACATTTGTCCACATAAAGAAACCTGAGAAGTGGTCCATCCAATAATTTCTGGTTTATCAAAATCATGAATGGGGTTATATTAACAAATTATAAATTCTTGAGTCCACTAGACTGGGCCTGTATCTGAATTTCCATGGCAAACCTGGTAAGTTATTATCTGGGGTTGGTTACTGGAGGGGGTATACCCAAAGTTTAATTTTATCCTTTGAGGCTACATATGCTGGTAGCATAAACTTGATGCAAAATTTTGCTGTTCTGTTTCTGCTGGAAATACGGCATTTTTGGGTTCTATATGAATAACAAACTGAAATTATGATTATGGAGTAACACAGGACAAACAATGTGGGAGCATAACAAGGGCTGCTGCTAGCTGTTGACAAATAACTAAAGTTAAAGCACGCAAAAAAAAAAAAAAAAAAAAAATTGTACTAGAAACCTTCCATTCCATTAAGCAAGAACTGCCCTTCCACTTTCTAGTTTATTAGTCACCAGATAAAGTGGCCATATTTGCATGTTCTTTCACACACTAGCACTAGGGGCACATCACTCTAGCAGGGCACACAAATCTGGTGAAATGATAGCATTTATATACAAAATATTAGAATGTCACACTTCCATCTACTGACGCTTTTTTTTTCTTCAAAATATCACCAGCACTTTCAGACAAGAAAGACTTGAATATTGAAATTAAAAATTTTATACCAGCATGTATTTCTTGTCTTTTTAGGGAATATTGGACACACAGCCCTGTTAATGAGCAACACATTTCTATAAAGCAACACACCTCAGGCCCAACTTGTATTTAGGGGACATTGGGAGATTTCTGCTATGCTCTCATTTTATTGTATCGGGTTAGGAGCCAAGCAGAAATCAATACTTTAATCTTGTTTAGAAAATACTATAATTTTATGGTCATAATAAATAAGAAGTTTAACAGATGCCAAACAGCTCAACACTGCAGCAAAAATTATGACCAACTGCCTACACAAATGTGAAAGTGTCTTATTTCCCTTTTATCTCTATATCTCCAAAGAAAACAATGCTGTTTGTGGAAGTAGAGTTTAGTGAGACCTGACAATGACACCAACAGGAGACACTGTTATGAACACTGCAAACCATGGTTCAGCTTATCTATTCACATGGAGGCAGGTACTTTGATGAAATTGTGAACCCACAGCCACTGTCACTTATGTAACCCCATTGTTATGCCGAGAATTGACAGGAATAATTAATATCCATAGAATAACTGATCACACACCATACTTTCATTTCTAGGTAAAGTGGTAATGTATCAAACACACTGGAATGGAAATTAATACCTTCATGATGCTGACAGAATAAAACCAGCTTACCTACTTGATGAACATCTTACACTTCTATCCATCAGACTACATGCATATGCTTCTTCTTGACAGCCAAGCACACACACGCACACACACACGCACACACACACGCACACACACACACACGCACACACACACACGCACGCACACACACTCACTCTCCCATTCTGTGTCAACCACATCAATGTAGCACATGTATGTCGATTACTTTTCAGCACATTTATGGAAAGTGCTTCTTTAAAAATCTCTCCATTTTCAATCTATAAAATTAATATCTTTCATAAACTTGTCATTCTATGATTGATAATACGTTTTTATTAGTCACACATAATTAATGAATTGAACTTTTATTGAGATTTGAAAAGTAAAGTTGTTATCAACAAACTGTTATGTTGGCTCAAATAAGTTATTGTTATCGTTATACATGTAGTTAGTACAATGTAGAAAAGAAGACCATGATGGTCATGTGCCCTGCTGACAGGTCAAAGAATACCTGTCCTACTTAAATAAGATATGGATGGACCAAGCCTAAAATGAATATAAGGAGTGCTCCAGGTCCCCTTGCAATGAGTTATTGCTCATATGTACCCTTATGTGTCTGAACCATTATATGCATACTACTGTATAACACCTTAGGTATGTTATGGCAACAAATATTATAACTTTTCACAGTGAGGGCAATTTACTGCAGCTAAATCCTGTTTTTAATTTTGTACCTTTGCAGCAAAAAGATCTGCAATTCCAAAATGTGTTGCCTCATTCTTTTTTTGGCAAAGTAGTTAACTGTTTTATCTAATCTAGTACTTTGGTTATAAAGAGATTTAATAGTGCACCCAATACCCTCCTGGTTGATTTTTGTCTCAGAGTCTCTAAATCAACTCTCATAAGTAACTGACACCTACTGAGTATTTTGAAGGCAACAGCAGCTGAGTGGCCCATTTGCCAGTTTAGGTATTAACCTGCACCAAATACTTTCAGAAAAATAGTGCATGAATATTCCCTGCATTTACTGCTCATCATAGTATTGAATTTCAACTTTAAAAGGAAAACACTGAACTCTTTTCTTCAAAATTGTGATGAAAAAGCATTCCAAATGATAGCATGACTGGTAACTAATGGAGACCCTAACCCAGAAATTGAAACTTGAAAAAATGAAGTAGCACAAATTCAAATATTCTAGAAGTCCCTAGATCTTTGCAACAAATTATAAATACCTGGGCAACCATCACCCACTGTTGTTAAAATACCAATATAATTCTGACATGAACAACCTTATGAAAAAAATGATGTCATCTGATCTGCTGACATAAAAATAGGCAGAGCAAAATATTTCTAGGATAGCATGAACTATTTACTTTTATAGAATTCAAAGAATATTACCAGTATTTTTAAGTGGTCACAATTAAGTGTTAAATTACATTTTACAACCACATCTCAAATTTTCTTTATAAGTGCAAGCTCACCTTGGATTGGGTTGCCACCATCATCAATTGGCGGCTTCCATTCCAATGTAACAGAACTGCGGTCATAGTTGACAATTTTCAGATCACGAGGTTCAGAGGGTGGATCTGTACAAAAGCAATATTGTTAATCACAAATATTTTGTACATTCTTCTGATAAATCTGACAGTAAAAACACATTAACTGATCACATGGAAGCTATTAAACTAGTATCATGTGTGCTTGTACTAAACCAAGTGGAAAAAAAATCTATGCATAATTTTATATAATATACACATTTAAAACTCCATGTGTACCAAATTTACAAATAAAAATGGACAGATTGCTAATTTGGGTGGTAATATAAATGTCATTTGCACTTGCAACTCTTGAAACTGAATCAGGAATCGGGGGAGGGGGTGATATATAGATTGGCACAGAAGTTTAGGGAAGTTATTCTTGCAAAATATATGGTGGGTCCTTAGTATGTCTCTCACAGAAACTTTTTTCTTTTTTTTCCAAAAAATAAACCCTAATGTAAATAGCACAAGACTTTATCAAAATTGTACCTGACAAAATTAATAACAGCTCATGAAACAGATACTAGACCCAAAGATTCATATAATGGAATAGTCCAAGCTTTTTCCCTCAAGGCAATGCAGCATGGCATGTGAAAACAGTCTGGTTTTCTGAGTATTTGTGGTGCAAATAAATACCAGACATGCTTATCATGCAAGCTACAGTACATGTACCTTTCAGACGTCAGAAAAGTATAAATAGCAAACTGACTCACCATATGGGTTTTTGGCCAGCACAGTGTTGGTTGTGGCAGGTTCACCAGCACCAAATTGGTTCTCTGCCTTAACCCTGAACTTGTATCTCTTTCCTGGTTCCAGATTCTTTACTTGGGCTTTGTTGCCAGTGGTCATGCAAGGAACCGGTTCCCAGAAGTCTGAGCCCTCCTCACACTTTTCAACCACATAACCTATAATCAAATTTTAATGTTTATCTACCTATAACAATCAAATGGAACTTAATATTTACCTATAATGATGAAAACTGTCCTGTAAAGAAAAATTTTGCTATCCACAATTTGATTCTAATACCCCAAAATATTGCAGGTGGGCATATACAGTTTTGATTAAGACAAGTTGCTGCTGTAAAATTTCCTTGCCACAGTGTTGCGCAATTTTCTGTTGGGATTTTTAATTATGTTGTATTTCTTTAAATTTGTAACAATATGCTCCGTTGCAGTTTTGAACTGTCTTACATTTTTTTAAATTTATACCAAAATGCCTCAAAGCAGTTTTGAACTGTGTTATATTCTCCGGGTAGATTTGCAACAACCTGCAAAGTCTTTCTTCATGCCAATCTGAACCAGTAATTTCCTCCAAAATAATATATTAGCCTCAAATCTTGGGAATTTACAGTATCTTTAATGCATAAATCTGCTTGGTGGTCCTGTATTCTCAAATTTGTCAAAATACATTTCCCAAAATTGGATATAATATATATTGAAGTTCCCATTTTTGCTATAATCTTAGAATTCAAGGTGCACATACATCTAAAGATATGATATAGTTATTGCTTCTCCATGGAAGTAAATACAATACTTAAATAACAGTTTGTCAAGTAAAATGCAAACTTTCCCTGAATTGGTCTTTAATAGGAGGCATATTACTCAATTGTGATGAAAATGGTATCTTTTCTAAAAACAAAATATTGGCTGCTGCAGATGCAAATAAACAACCTCTACTTGTTCACTGAAAATGTGGACATAATTTAATCACTTAAGTTAGCAAGGACTGAGCAAGCATCACAATGAATAATAATCTGTTTGACCAGTTTTGTCGGGATTCATTAGAACTGTTGGGGAACCAGCATTATGCCTCTTACATGTGCCAAAGGACAACTTTTCTGTTGCAATGTAAAGCATATGATCGTGTTTACCACACACAGAGTTCAGCTTTACCAAGACAGTAGTTGTCATGGTAAAATTTCATTTGATCGTACTGTAGCATATGCAGTAAACAGTGCAATTTGTGATTTTCACACTTCTTATTTTGCATGTTTTCAAGCAGAGAATAATCAGTACATTTTGGCCTATATTGAAGTTTTACAACTATTTTTGTTAATAAATATCTAAATTTTCCATGGTGTACGGTTCACTTTCACCATCAAACATAACCGTGCATTCATACTCCATAAGGTCTCTTGTCTCTCTCTGTATGGCAAACTCTACATATACATTGAAGATGTTTGTATAATTCGAACTGATCCCACAATTGGTTTCACAAGCAGAACATGCCAGAATGTAAATAAAGAAATTCTGCATAGAAATGATTAGCCGCAGACATAAAATACTGATTAAATGATCATTCTGACCTGTTAGATCCACACCACCATCATCTGCAGGGGGTTTCCAGGACAGCTTCACATTGTCAGCTGCTACATCATCTACCTTAAGGTCCTCAGGGGCAGATGGTTTGTCTGTGGATAAATTACAGCCATTCTTCAGTATTTTAGCTTAACTACACATGTGGAACGGTCTGATCAAACACCAATAATTTCAAGCCTGAAGAAAGTCATTATTATTACTTTATCAAATGTGTCATGGCACAATATGCAAATCCTGCTGATGTAGTTGAAAATTAAGGAAAGCATGCAAGCTATATTCACGGCAATATACAGAATATATATGCAGCAATCGCACATGGTAAAATGCAATAAATAAATCCTACTCATCTCTATCTCATTTGCTGGAACAGATTTGAATCTCTAAAAATGAGTATTTTTGTATGTCACTGCTTTTAAACCTTTTTTTTTTTGGGGGGGGGGGGGCAAGAAAGTGTTACAGTTAAAAAATTTGTTTTTATTATCATGTTACCAACAATATGTGCAAATAGAAGAAAACAAGCTATCAATTCCCCCCAATAGCACTTCCACATGCAAAGGAAACCTCCATAATTAGTTCAACAGAAGTGAAATAATTCTTATCCACCTTTCAACTAATCAGAATAAAGAATTCTCTTCCCTGTAGATTTATAAAAGTATTTAGGTGCATCATGATATACAATGTTCATACATTGTCACTCTTTTTTTTTTTTTTTGGGGGGGGGGGGGGGGGGGGGAGCTCACATATGCCATGAAAAATAAACTTACCCAGCACAGTAACCTTGATCTCGCCTGTGTCTTCTCCATTGGGGTTGGACACAGTAATGCCATATTTGCCACTGTCCTCCCGCTTAGCCACTGGCACGATAAGCTGAGCCTCATCCTCTCCACTAGAGGTTTCCAGCTGAACAGAAGCATTTCAGTCTCAGAAAACTATTATATTCTAGTGTACACATTCCACTCTTGGCAAAATGCATCGAGATGAATCTTTACCTTTTCAAGCTGGCATACAGCACTTGGATTAGACATTTAAACACCATACATTTTCTATCACTTCCAATATATTTGCTTTGGGTCGAGAGAATATTTGTACCAGTTACAGTTACAAAACTTGTGCAAGTAAAATACAATGTTGTGATATTCAAAGTTTGAATGTCCTATTCACACAAAACTGATCCTATCCTATTCTCAGCACACACACACACACACACACACACACAAACAGAAATATATACAAAAAAAGAAAAAAGAAAGAAAAAAATACAAGAAACTAATGAAACTGACCACAATATACATATATCTGCAAACTACAGGTGGTGCTGTGACGAGATTGTGTCATAACTGACAAGTTGTCTAAACTAATATATATTTCTACCCACAAAAATTTATTTTCAACTAAAATATCTAAATTGCCTTAGTAGCAGTCATATATAGGGAAACAAAAGTGCCAAGCAAAGGCTATCCTTCTAGAAATGTAGGAGGCCTTTCACATCACACTGGGGTATACATGTAGATTCACACACACCACAGGATTGTCTACAATATCATATTCGGTGACACTAAGGTGGGCATTTATAAATACAAGGTTATTTTGGCAACCCCAGTGTGACCCACAGGGTATACCCAACATTGACATGGTTAGTATCTTAGACTGCTACAGAAAGTATGGATATTTATTCTCGAGAAAATGCCTTGATGGCCATGTCAACCACATGAAGAGTACAAACCACACATATGCATACACTCAAATCAGGAATATTTCTTCACTTGTGGTACCAAAAAGAAAAAAAGGACTGAAGTCCCCCTAACCAGTGGTATACAGTAAAAAGAATTTCAGCAATAATGATATTACTGTGACAAAGGTCCTTATTGCCATATTCCTTCTTTGAAAAAGTCTACAAATAATCCAGACAGGTACATGTTTATTTCTCAGGGGCTTTGAAAAGGATACACTGGTATTTCATAACCTTTGCAACTATAAAATATGTTGCAAAGATGCAACAACTTTTGGAAATCACAAAGAGCACTGAACCTTTTTTAGGCAATTTCATGTTATATTTGGTTGGTAAATAAGGTACTGTAACTCTGATATGCCTTAGCATACGAGGACCTATCTTTTTCCCTCTTCACTGTAGTAAAGTATCAGTTTCTTTTTAAAGTAAACATTTCATAGAAAAGGGTTTCAATTTTTGAAATGTCATATTTCTGCAGATTTGCAATAGTTTTCCCACCCCTGCCTAAGGAGCAAACACAGACTGGGCAACTCCACTTCTACCAAACCTTGGTAATCAAAATAAAATACCACCGTACATGGTGGGAAAGTCTACTGGTGAAACTAGCCTTCTCCGATGCTACATGTAGGATTTGAATTATCTGAAATACAAAATTTGTCATGCTTTAAACATAACCTATGATATTGATTGCAACAGGTAGTTAGTATAAACTGAACAAGTCCTAGATCATAATAGATTAATAATAACAAGGTGATCTATGTTATACTGCTGACATTAAAAAAAAAATCACTGCTGCTTGCAGCATTTAAATGAACTTGGGCAGCAGGGAGAACAAACCGAACAAATTATACTTCTGAAAACATTAATAATAACAAGGTACTGGCAATATTATATGGCTGACAAAAAACATCTTTTCTGCTTGAAGTACTTCAAATTATTGAAATTAAATGAGGAAATAAAATAGGGTGCATCAATTAGATAAGATATAACATAAAGTTATTTGATGAGCATAGAGACAAAATTATATTAAAAGATCGAGAAAAAAATCCACGCATATGAAAGAAATGACATGCATAAGCAGTTATTTTTTTAGAAAGGCGTAGTAAAGCTCCTATCGGTATAATAAGGATTAAACAAATTAATCTTGTTGATTAATATCATGAATTTGACCACACTGTCATGTAGAACATGGAGATCTAATTGTCAGATATCATATGCACTATGCACAGCCAAATCTAATCATTATGGCTTTCTCGGGTTATGGGTTCAGGGACCAAATTGTCAACATAAAGAACAACTCACAAAAATGGACTAAAACAGATGGTGTAATACACTTATTTATTGGGAATTACACCATGTCAGTTTCAGTTTGACATACCAGACCATTTTCAATCTTAAATTATTTGCCGTATATTTTCATAATTTGAAAGATTATGTATTCTGTACATCACATTTAGATGTTGCTGCTTTCAATTCTGTAAAAAGAAATTTTCATCCAACTACCAAATTTAGTGTCCTGACACTATCTTTACCTATGCATCCTTTTTGTAAACTGTATGGTGTAATTGTGATGGAGGCCCACACAGAAGAAAGGAAAATAGTGTGGCCTAAGTGTGGATTAGATATTATGGAAATGTCACTCTTACTCTGTTGGATGGCACAATGTCCTTTCCATCTTTCTTCCAAGCAACTGTAGGTGTTGGAGCACCACTAATGGGGACATCAATCTTGAGCGGCTCGCCAGCACGGACTTTGATCTCTCGGCCCCCAATCAGGCCTGACAAGTCCACTTTGGGTGCCTCTGGTAAAGTGAATAAAAACATAAAACTACCATGCGAGCAAAGCTGTGTGTTTGAAGCTTAAAAACAATAATGCACTTACACATGCATTGTCTTTGAATTCCATGCAATTCTTCTGCTGTCAACATTTAATGGATTTCCATATCTGTAGAGGTCTGATTGTTATATATTATGCATATAGGGCAGATAGTATATGCAAAATACATAAAGAAAACAAACAACATGGAATGGCAATATTCACACAAGGAGCAAGTAGTGCTGTACACAACTATCCTTGTTACAAAGTTTAAACACCTGATCTTTTAAAACACACCGGTTTTTAGACTCTGAGTCAGATGAAATATCTTTCAAATTATAAAATTTCATGTAAAAAAAAACAAACAAACAAAAAAAAAACAAACAAAAAAAAAACAAGACAAGACAAACAAACAAAATGTGACTGTTCGATGAAAGAAGGAAAGTAAAAAGTACCTTTCAGGGGTTTTGCTTTGATAGGTTTAGAGGTTTTACTGGGATCTGATTCTCCACCATCATTGAGCGCAGTCACACGGTATTCGTACTCCTTGTTTGGCTGCACTTTCTCATCTGTGAACTCAGGCTCCTGCATCAATTGCATACAAGATGTGACTTTTGTACTAATTATATCTTGTCACACATTTCATTATACATTAACATTCCACTTCCAGTAAATTGTGTTATTTGCAAATATTTTGTACTACAAAGTGATACATATTCACCAAAGTACATAGTTATAAACCTGTGGTATTTACATACCTTTTCCTTATTGATCTGAAGCACTTTTATGACAAGTAGCTGCTGATGCTAGCCATACCCCCCACCCACAATGATCATGGTGATAAATACACATGATGTACATTTGTACATTATAGTAAGTAAAGTGTGAAAAGGTACAGAGTACATAGTCTAAATTGGCCTATATTGACCTTGACATTTGACCTCAAGGTCACTCTTGAGAATGCCAAGTGAAGTCCTACCTGGATATATTTACTAAGTTTAATGAAATTCTATGAAATAATGCTGGAGATATTGCACAGAAACAAATTTTCTTTGTGGGGCTCAGTGACCTTGACCTTTAATCTGAAGGTTACCTATAGGGATTCCAAAGTGACTTTCTACCTTGAAACATGTTGTGACCATGTTTAATGAGCTTCCATTACACCCTTCTGTAGATGTTGCATAGAACAGAATTTCATTTGAAAGGCCCTGTGATCTTGAAGCATATTGATCTTTGGTAATTAATTAATCATGGAGGATAAATAGCCATAAGAGACTATGTTTATGCACTTCCTCAATATAAGAAGTACCCACATTGCACACTTTGAAGGATCATTTATTATACTTTCCAAGAAAATACATGGACAAACTATGCAGGTGATTTTGAGCTGCTTGATGATCAGTGTTAATTAATCAATTAGTAAAAGAAAGTAATAAGCCCAACAAATTCATGTTTATGCACGCCTCTTACCTGAAATCTGCCAAGCATGAAAATTTCAAAGAACTAGCATTTATAATTACAAAGATATGGCCTGGACAAAATAATTTCAGATTTGGAGGCTGCTCCATGAACTTTGCTGATTAAAGGAAGGCTCTCATGAATTATCAAGATTGGTGTAAAACAATTTCATTCTAACATTTATGAAAATGCAAAAATGATGTTTCAAACTGTTTGCCTAATTTCTTAGACTAGAGGGAAATCCATTAATTTGTCTTAATCACAGGAAATACAGGGAGTATGGAACTTCAAAGGGATCTTCAGGCATCATGGGTAAATCTTAAAGGATCATGGGAAAATCAGCATTCTTATCAAAGACTAGGCTCTGAAAGTGTTAACACATTAATTCCAGGAAACACAATGGGTCAATTAATTGCTAATTTACATGCCTGAGTGCTAATCTGACAGGCTAGAGTAGCTGTAACACTTTGCTGTGTGGTGTGCTGCAGCTTGTTTATGTTGCAATTTCTGCTGAGCACATGAGAGCCTTCCTTCAATTAATGAAAGTAATTGGGCACACAAAACAATGTCTATGCACATGTACTACCTTAGATGTACCATCCCTATAAATTTCAAAGGGCTAGCATTTATAGTTTAGAAGATACCACCAGGACAAAATTATGCAGATGATTTGGAGGTGCTTAACCATCTTTGTTAATTAATTGATTAATAAAAGAAAGTAATCAGCTAAATAAATTTAATCCTGTGCCCACCTATTACCTATGATCTACCAACTTTATAAATTTCAAAGAGCCAGCATTTGTAGTTAAGAAGATATGGTCTCGACAAAACTTGTATCCGATGCAGGTGATTTTGAGGTGCAGGTCCTTGTCAATTAATTAGTAACAGAAAGTAATCAGCCAATTAAAATTTTTTTCTTATGCACACTTCTTACCTAAGATCTACCAACCCCAAAAATTTCAAAGGTCTAGCATTTATAGCTCCAAATATATGGCCCCGACAAAATCAGATCAGATCTGGAGGTTGCCTTATGAACTTTTGTTTATCAATTAATGTAAGCAATTGGGCACACAAAGCAGTGCCTATGCACACCTACTACCTATGATCTACCAACTCTATAAATTTCAAAGGGCTAGTATTTATAGTTTAGAAGATATGGCCCGGGCAAAATTGGTTTTGGACGGACAGTACCCATTACCATACCCCCCCCCCCCCGCCCCACTTCGTGGGCAGGGGATAATAAAAGTAGGAAATGTACTCACAGGCAAAGGTGCCTTGTTCAGTTTGTTCCAGCGACCAGTCCTAGGGTCTTTCCTCTCCACATTGTACCCTTCAATGGGAGCACCTCCATCATTTTCAGGCTCGTCCCACTTGATAGTGATAAAGTCACGGTCACTGTCCACAACTTTTGGTTGGCCTGGCTCTCCAGGGCGATCTGCACATGCAAATGATCAAACAGTCAGTACAAAACATTGATCAATATGGACATGAACTAAAGGCATATATGGTACCATAATAAGGAACCAAGGATATTTAAAATTTGCAATCTCTTTTTCTGATCATCACAAAAACAACCAATATATATCTGGAACTTTTTTTTTTTTTTTAAGCAAATACCTAACTAATATGACTCTTGCCACCATTACTCATCTCGGCTGCAGTGTTATAAGCTAGAGTGTCCTGAGACTAATTTACTTTCAAGAGCAGCGTTGTGCATAAATTTTGCTGCAATTAACCCTTTAAGTGGAAATCCTGTTTAAATATCATTTTGCAGGAAACTAAAGTGCTCTTCAAATAATTTATCCACAGGCAGCTTGCAACACTATAAGCACTGCCAAAAGGTTTACTGAATTACTTGGTGATGTCCTCAGAATGAATGGAGTAGATAAGTTGTGGCTTTCAATTTACTATTGACTTAATGCAAAAATTGGCACAGTTGAAGTGACAAAGCTAAGTATTTGGGATCTTACAAAATGTATTGAATACAAGAGCTAACAAGAGGCCCATGGGCTTAATGCTCTACTAAGAACCATATGCATCTTTAAAAAAAAACACATTTCCTGAAATGTATTCCCTCCACAACCTTTAGAAATTGATCAAGTTCATCCAAATTATGCAATTTCAAACTTCCACATGACACACATTTGTGGTAAATTTGGTATCATTCACCTTACTCTTTATTAAGATACTGAATTGAATGTCCTTTTCTCAAGTGTTTGATGACCTTGAAAAATGTCAAGGTTACACTATCATTGTGACCCAAAAAGTAGGTCACCAATTAGATGTTTATATACAGTGTACTCAAGTTGAATTTTGATCCGGAAGCTCTGATTCTCTTTGCCACTGATGTCCAAACTAAACCCTACCATTACAAAGTCACCTCTTCCAACTGAACAGGTCTGGTGACCTCACAGAAATAGGTCAAGGTCATGGATATTACATAACATATTACCATTGGACAAGATATATATATATATATATATATATATATATATATATATATATATATATATATATATATATCCTATAAATTTGGCACATCTAATTCAATCATTTTCCAAGATATGGAATTTCGTATCTTTTCAAAATATTTTACCTTATAATTTCCATGAAATTATAGGTGGGGGCACTGGTATCACGGTCTATATATCCTATAAATTTGGCGAGTGTAATCCAAATTCTTTTTTTCTCTAGCAATATGGAAGTTCATGTCTTTAAAGACATTTTGGCTATTAATTTCCATTAAATTATAGGTGGCACCACCAGTATCATAAGCAACCGAGACTTTGACCTCCTCCGCAATCCCACTCAATTTCATGAAGATCTATAACACATCAAGGATGCTAGAGCGCTCACAAGATTTTCACATTTTGACCCACATATCACATAATACTGCAGGTGGTGCCACCAATACCAACCTCGACCTAGACTTTTTCTAACACTTGATAAGTCTTGAAAGTTGTATGGGGCTATCTTAAGAACTGTGGACTGTATCGCGCTCACAAGCAAAAAAGTTTATGGATGGATGGACGGAATGATGGACGGACATGAGTTATTGCATAAGCTCTGCGACCTTTGGTCATCAGATCTAAAACACAAAACCACAACTCTACCCCAAAAGCAACACATAAAAGTATATGCTCAGACAAATTCTTTAATTGCAAAGTTGTAATAAAAAGTTACCCCGCTCTCTATGAGAAAATAATGAATGAAAAAAAATGTAAAATAGGAGTACATACCATATGGATTTTTGGCAATGATTTCTTTCTCTGTTTCAAGAGGCTCACTGAGACCATTCACATTCTCAGCCATGAGGCGGAACTTGTAAGGCTCTCCCTCCTTCAACTTAGGCACCACAAAGTTTGTGGCATCCTTTGGCACAAAGCCACTCACTTTCTCCCAGAACCCATTTTTGGGGTTGTACTTTTCAACGGTGTAGCCCCTGCAGCACACAGTGAGGAACAGATTAAGGTGACAGGAAACAAATCCAACACACAGATAAAAAAAGAGGGTTGTGAGAACAGCCTGTCATCAGCTCACATTCCCTTGACAAGCACAAAAGTTTCCATTAAGTGCGGAGACAACCAGTATAAGTGATAGTTCTGTTTTAAGTATGTGTGAATGGAGAACTGACATTGACTTTAACCATCTTGTGTTTAAATATCCTTGTAATCAATTGTAGTAAAAAGATTTATTTCCCTCTTTCTCTGCAGGATATGTATTGAGCAAGAAGGTAAACAGCTGATTCAAATTCATCAAAATTACCTTTTCACCTTTGGAATTAAGTTACGGTTATTTGTGAACAATTGAGCAAAGCATTTACAGTTAACCATCAAGTATGATATCCAAATACTGGCTCAAACAGTTCTCTGTTATTATCTATAATTTAATTCAAATAAATTGACTCATGACCTGAAGAATTTAAGTCAAGGTCACCCAACTGCTATCGCTGTTAGCCCTTACAAAGGATTATTCACATGCATAATATCAAAGTCCTAGTTCAAATAATCTTATGTTAACAAATCAACAGTAAAATTCATTGAAGTTGCTTTAAGTTGCCTGGAGCCCAAGGTTACATGTAACCAGTTGAAAATTTTCCCTTCCAAAGGGCTAAATCATGGTTGATATCAAAGCCCAAGTTTCAGTAGGTTTTCAGTTATCACCTAAGTGCTATATCTGCAAGTTGACCTCTGACCCAAGGGAATAGGTCAATATCAACGAAAAGCACTCTCAAACTGAACATTATAAGAAGACCATCATCATGTGCAATATTAATATCAAAATCCTAGCTCAAATGCTTTTTCCATCACTGAAATTTAATTCATTCAAATTATGCTGTAAACTTGAAAATAAAGTTGAGGTCACAAAAATGCAAATCCTAGCCTGACTCTTCATCACTATGCCTGATTCAAAGGTCCTAACTCAATAGTTTTAGTTATCCAAAGATCACTGAAGCATGACCTATTGAACAAACTTGGTAGAGACCCACCTTGTTATCACTTTTAATTCTGACAAGGACATGGCCAATGGTTTTCAGAATTAAAGAAAACATAACTGTGTCCACAGGTGAACATGTATACTGAGCCATGCTGCAGATAAGGTTGGCTGAGGTAAAAGGCCTCATTGAAGAACTGGAATTTTAATGCTTTCTTTACAACTCTCTAAATAAATTTTTATTTTCCAACACACTTCAACATTTTTCTGTGCTGAACACCCTTTGCGAAAAAAAAAAAGCAAAAACTTCAAAACAGTATCAACTTGTATTCTTGAAAGCTTACAAGACTTCAAGCTACTAATCTAAAAAGAAAAGTATTAAATATTAAGTGCTCACGAGATAGGCTGGCCGCCATCATCCTCTGGCTTAGTCCACTGTAGCTTGCAGCTGTCCTTTTTAACGTCCTTCACTTCAAGTGGGCCGCCTGGGCGAGATGGTGGCCCTGTGAATAAGATCAGCACAGCAAAAAATCAATCATGCCCACACATTTATCAATTTGCTTTGATATAACTATTACAGTTGCTGTCCATATTCCTAAGCTGCTGGTACTGTGCTCAAACTAACTGGGATCACATGACAATTTGCTCCACAGCTGACCATTTGCTCCACATTGCCCTTTTAATGCGATGGATTTAAATCTCCTCTGTGAAAGCCTGATCCTTTCCGTAAACTGTTCTTCAATCTGAAAATGTCATTTGAGCACTGCAGTATGATGCTATACTTGCATGTACCTCTTCATTTATTTTTCATAGCCGGTTGCAGTCACCTTTGTCAAACTTTGATGTGAAAGTTCATATATTTATCATTGTGCAAAAAACACATCTTCGAGTATACTGAATATTTTACCAGTCTTAAACAGTAAGTTTCAACATTAAATGAAAACCAAAATGCCTGGCAGCTGTGAATCAAATTAATAAGATGTGCTTTCAATGTTTCATGTTGGTAAAGAGGAAAACATCAGGAATGACCATAAAGTAAAGCTAAAGTTAGGAGTCACTGGTCTGGTGCTGTATGCTATAGTATACATATAGGACACCCATATACACATGTATGCACATATGTGGTGCTACATAAATGTTCTATGAAGTTTGGTACTTTAATACAAAACAACATATTAGTATGGCCTGCATAACAGAGTAGAATAAAAGCACCAGGATGTAAAAGAGACAGAAACATAAACACTGTTTCCTTTCCTTCAGAAGGTGATATGATATGATACATGTACAATATGATATGACATCACTTATGGCTATATATAGGACAATAACAGATATCACAGTCATACATATAGAGGTACATGCAGCAACACTTACCCAAAACCACAACATCTATTTCTGCACTGTCACTGCCATGAGCATTTTCAACAGTGATGGTGTAAACGCCAGTGTCTTTTCTGATAGCTTTGGTGTTGGTGAATGTAGCCAGAAATTCAGGGTTGGTCACAATAACATTTTCAGCTGGCTGCACAGGCTACAAAATCAACAGCACAGTGTCATAACAACTTAATGGGTAGAGTTGTACTTTACATGGGTAAACTCCTCGTTTGTAATTATAAAATGACCTACATGTCTAGAATACATCCTCTATTCACCCTCTGCAGCTTTCCCAAATTAATTTGACAATCATCCCTTGCTCAACATGATGTAAGAAAATGTAATTTCATTATCCCACTAAAATCAGTTGATCAATGATGATGAACCTTTGTTGCTTCTTTTTCTGTATGAACAAGTATAGGATCACATTTTGCTTGAACCCCTTACCTTTGCTGTTCACACACTTCACAGGGAGACACCCCCTGTCTGTGGGTCAGATATCAAGTGTGTGGTCACTTGTATAGGTCTTAACCCGACTAGCACACAGGTGGCATCTCCTTGTTTTACAACCTCAATTCTGTATATTGTGAATAAAGCTTGGTCAGGGAGTGGTTAACTCCTTGCCATTATCAATCTACAATGTCATCTGTGTGTGAATTGGCAAACCAAAGCTGGTTCAGGCTTTGAATCACCTAACTACAATTTTAACCTTATGAAAGTCATAAATAGAACATTTCTTGTAACACTTGACTGTACAATAATGTAAAAGGCATTGCATTGTATGAATTGAAGACAAGGCATGTGCCGCATATGAACTGGCAAGGAGAAAAGGAAAGAAACAGGTCATGTTTAGTTTAGCATGTTGTTGAACAAAAAAAAAAAAACAATGTTACAAGTGGTCACAGAAATGATGTACATGATACAATGTAACAAATCAACATTCAACCTAGATGGCATATCTGCATTCTCTGTTTTAGCATCTGTAGGGAGGCTTTCATATAGACTAGCAATGAAAATACAACTCAAAACATCTATTTACATTTGACTGATGTGATCATTTGATAACTGAATGTACCATGGCTATCCTTCCTGGACCACAATGAAATTGTAAGAGTAAATGAAGGCTGAAGAAAATAAATAGCTGTTGGTTCTCTCATGTGATTTTATGTACATCATCAGACATTTGTCTCAGCTACTGTTTTTAATTGTAACACAAGAACCATTGCTCTATCAATTGAACCTGGATAGAAGTTAAGTCCCCATGATATTTGGCCACTTTATCTTCACACACATTAAAAATACCTCAATTTCTTCATCAAGCATTCAATTCAATTAATTGTATAATACATTGTGTTTGCATGAAGTTTTACTCCAAGCCTGGTATGTCCTTTGCTGTGAAATGATGCCCTTGACATGATAGAGGGCATTTATAATGAAATATAGATAACCAACACATTTATTTTGGTCAGCCAACTTGTAGAATAAAGAACATGAGTACCCAATGAACAAGACAACAGACACTAACAATGAATGGCATGTCTATGAAGACAGTGAATGATACTACCAAGTCTCTGCACAAAATTATATCTGTACAAGTAGAGACCTCATCCTGCTTGGTGCCAGACTGAATACCCTAACAAGTTTTAATTATAAAATATAGCTTTCAATTTTGAATTTAATTAAAGTTGATGTTGTTAAGGTCATCTTGTAATTTCTAAACCTACTTCTACATTCATCCTACAAAGTCGAATGACCTGTGACTTCCATCTAATAGAGAAATTCATACCCAAAGTTCTATAGTTCCCCAGGCCATTCCTGTACATTTTGAATGCTGACTATATAAGCCCAAACAAATTATATTGAATCTTCAGCAGGTATTTATACTATCAGAACATGCTTCAGCCCTTCAAATACCCAGACATGCATCAATGATTGAAGCTCCTTTGTCAGATTGATATTCAGCATTATAAATTAAGGAATGGGAAAATGCTGAATAAGTTTAAAGTATACTGTATACACTGGTTCTTGCTTGTAAATGCAAGACCTGTAAAATAGATTATGTATGTCTAATATATATACACACACACACACACATATATATATATATAAAGGGTATACTGAGTAAGAAGTACATGAATTATTGTATAAATTTCATGATTTTACACTGTTCATGTCGTCCTGGGTAAGTTTGGGCAAGATCACATGATCATGGATAGAAGTTTGCTAGTACCAGATATACATATACAATAACTGATCTAATTTTAATTTTATTTTGTTATGATATTCACCTTATCCATAGTTCTGTACAACTTTTGAATCTGAGGGCTTATAGTGCAGAGGTACTCCACAACAGACGTGATACATACATGTATGTTACAGATTAGTTTTAACTGTATGAACATGTGTTTAACATGGGTGTGAAAGGGTGAAGTTGGTGAAACACCTACATAGATATGAGTGCGTGAAAAATAGCAAAATTTTAATATTTGACATTGTAATAAAAAAGCAGACACAGATACATGGACCACTTGGTTATTGTCTGATCAAATATAAGCCCTCCACACAATTCTGTATTTATTATCATATGCATGTTTGCTTTCTTTTCACAGTACAGTGGTCCTCCTCTTACAAGGCCACCCCAACTGCACCAGAATTGTGGCCTTTTAAGATAGATGGCCTCTCTTGGGGGTGGGTAAAAATAATGATAATGCGGTCAATGGTGCGCAGAGAAGTGGCCTTTCTAGAGGGGGTGGCCTTAGAGGGGCCTTACAAGAAGGGGACCACTGTACCACATCCCTAGTTTGTCAAAAGCTTCAATTTCATCAGACAATAAATGGCCAGCAATGTACTAACAGAATAGAAAATCAGAAAATTAATGGTGAATATGAATGGTAGTTAAAGTGTGAACTAGTCACTACTGGACAGAACTACAATACTCCTGTTTCTATACGCCCACCTTTCCAGGGCCAGATAAGGCCTCAAATCTGCCTGGTTCTCCACTGAAAGGCTGCAATGGCAAACATCAGACACACCAATATGACTGGTTGTGATCAAGATGTCTAGTGATTAACATTGATAATGACATGAGAGTGAATGGGAATACACAAGTAAAATGTCACAATTAATAGATGAATACAACTGTGATGTCAAGCTGTAACATGGTATGTAAGCTAGCATAGTATGGTACTGAGGTGCACTGACAAGGCTGGGTACAAGTAACAACAAGAGTCCCACCAAGTGTGCTCTGAACGAAGTGTTATGACAAGAAATGTATTTTGAAAGAATGGCAAAAACATATTTACCAGTAGTAAAGTGAAATAAAAAGATAATGGATTCACTGGTAATTATCTACCAAAATGTACTCTGCATGAGGTACAAGAAACACATTTTCAAAGAATATTTGAAGTTATAAATAATAATAATAATAATAATAATAATAATAATAATAATAATAATAATGGATTCCTTTGCAATTATCACTGATCAAATGATGGAACTGAATACTAGGTAGTATTTGATTAAACTATTTTATCATATGTACCAAGTATACACGGTACATCTACACCACAAAAAAACTTTAAAAATTTACATTTCACAGAAACCTTAAGCTGTGTAAAGGGATTGTCTACAGTATAAAATACATAGAAAAGCTTCTAAAGAACAACAATGAAAGTTAGACAGCAGGTGGTTGTTGGTCATGTGAATAGATACAGGTTTTCAAGCTCCACATACAACCATGTGGTATCTAGAGTAAAAAGCAAGTTGTCAGATTACTGTATAACCATAAATTTTACCACAGGACAAACATTCCCAATTTTTTTTTCTGAGGAGGTCCATTCAGGAATATTTGACTCAAAAATTTGTTCATATATGTGCAAAATCCAATTCAGGATCAATGTGAGAAAGTAAACCTCACAAAATTCTCTTTTGGGGTCAAATAGGGAAATCAAATGCTCAGGAATATAAATGATTACACCATATGTCACACATAGCACTTAAGTATTTAAACAAAAATAAGAGCGCACACTAGTGTAATGTAAATGCTGCACACCACAGTAATAAACATTAGTTATAATGCTCTAACTTTCTAACACACTTATCCCACAGTACAGAAACAAGACACCAAAGAAAACTTTGCAACTCTTGTATTACGCATAAACAAAAAGAAACGAAACATAAACCATAAAAATACAAAATATATCTATCTATGACCTGATGCTGCCAAGGTCAAATCTATTTTTTCCCCATTGAAAGTAAATTTTGCAGTTAAATCTTAATAGGTAACGATATGTGTCTATCTGGACTGACTCAACTGTTTGATCAAAAGCAACTGTAGAAACTCTTGGGGGTGCATAAAAATGTAAAATGCATTAAAGTAAACACATACAAAATTTCTTTTGGCAAAGAGGTCTTCACTGTGCACTTTTTCAATATTGCAACTTTATAGCAATATATAATGCTCCAATTTTCCACACCAAACTCATTTTGGGGTGAATTTTCATTTATCTAATTGTTCCATTTTGACAGTAGCATAATTTGCAGCATGAAATGTCTGGCCATTGGTTCTTTAACTACTTCCTCAAGATTTTATGTTTGTAAGAAACAAAAAATTTCTGACAAGTACCACCCTTCAATACAACATCAAATATCAAGAAAGGACACTGGTTTGTACTTTATTTAAAGCAACAACACTGACATCCTTCTTTGATGAGAGATCTTAGAAACAGCACTGCATACATATTCCCTTTGAATGATTCACCTGATGAAACATTTACATTGTCCTCAGCCAAAATATATTTCTCTAAATTATTTTTGTGCTCGTCAAGTAAAACCAGATTGTAAATATCAATCTCATTCAAAATTGTAGCAACATGATAATTCCCTGACAGCCTTTACAAGACTAATAGTTATTTAATATATTAATAGGATACGGATTTCAAACAGTCATGCCACACATTCAGGGGACATCTTAACTTGTATGACAGTGCACTGCTCCTTGACCAGGACAATTTGCACACTTAAGACTGATAAAAGCTCAACAGATCATATTGTTAACTTGCCTTGAGCTGTTTAATACTGTGCTTGGAAACATTTTGAACAACATTTACTTTTGTCTTCATATCATCCTCTGGCTACTCATATGCTGTGAGTACAGTACTGAGGGTGACAAGAAGGAAAATTCAGCTGAGACAGATTAGAAACACATATGTTACTGCATACTATTACTATGGTGCAAAACAGAATCTAGCACAATTTATTAATCAGCCTTTTATTTAAGTGACATGATGCAGACCAAGGCACTGTACCACTGCATCGTCAATCTTCACTAATATATATGAACTCCAGCTACCAACCTTGCCTCCTTTGGTCCAGGTGGCTGTCGGAGGAGGTTCACCAATGTACTTAATTTCCAAGTTGAATGACTGTCCAACCTTCAATTTGTTGTTGGGCGTGAAACTATTTCTGTCAATGCGTGGCTTCACTGAAATATCAGAAACAAATTATTGGATGAATAGTAATTCATCGGTATGTGTTTCTTCTTAGAGTTCATCAAGTTTGATGTTAGGCACCACATATTGTGGCTTACAATGTTAGAATTATTTGTTCAAATTTGATAATTTTTACTAATGAATTCCATTTCATAAAAATTATTTGACCACAAGCAGCAAACTATAACATATTAAAATCTGTTGACAAAAGTAATTTGTGCACATTGCACAAATGTATTTATGCAGCACCGCACTTGTAATTAATGACAAAAGTTATCGATAATTATGACAAAATTGAATTAGTTTCAACAAAGATGCAATTTCATTGAAGAAAACATTGCTGCTATATAAGCAGTTGCCATTGCAAAAGGCTCCTGATCAGCCCTCCTACATGAATCACACAGTTTATGTTTAGTCAAGTAATGTGATTATGCATAAGCTGTAGTGATTATGAGCTTGTGTTTTATTGACCATGTTCATACTTGTAAATATCCAGCTGTACTTCATAAATGCACCTATATCACTCAATTGAGCAGAAAATGTGTGACTATAAAATGATGCAACAAAATTGCATGAACATGTGTAACTTGGATGCTATTTACCATAGTAACAGTAACTAAAAACGTGTCCACAGGACACAGATGTTCCCACCTGTCGTTCTTCATGTGACCAAACAGAAAACAGTAAGAGATGTCATTTTTGACTGAAATTTTTAAAAAACTTAACTGGGTCTCTCACTGCATTGTGGTTAGGCCAATGTAACCCCTTTTTGCTTTACCACTGACGATGCTGTTTCTCACTTTTTTATTAACTGTCTGTAATTTACCGTTTCACGAGCAGTGGACGTGGGGCGTACAATGGTCATTTCCACTAAATCAAGGGTGTTGTACAGACACACAAAACATCAGGTGCACATCTTCATGTACTGATTTATACTCCTGTAAAGTTTCATAACTGCATGCCAAACAGTTTTGGAGATATGCATGACATAAGTTTCATGTTAAACATGGAACCGACCAGTCATTGTCAGTAAATCAAGGATGTCATACAGACACACAGGCAAAAACACCGGGTGCACATCTTCATATGCTGATTAATCATACTCTTGTAAAGTTTCATGACTGTGGGTCAAATAGTTTTGGAGGTATTCAAGACAAAAGTTTCATGTTGGACATGGGTGGACAATGAACACTTCCACCAAATTAAAGGTGCTGCACAGACACACAAAGGTGCAGTTAAACAAAACCCCAGGTGCACATCTTCATTTACTGATTGATAACCCTTTTAAGTTTCATACATGTAGGCCATATAGTTTTGCAGACACAAGTTTGAAACTGGATGCAGGATGAACAAACAAACAGATGGACTAACAAGGACAAATCTGTCCCCCACCAAACTGGTGGAGGCCAAAAAACCAACCCCACCCCCCCCACCCCCCAAAAAAAAACAAATGAAGACATTAAATATGAAGATGCAATGACCGATAACATAACCGTCTCACTCCTTCGCAAACAAACATGTAGCAAAATTTTTAAAACAGAAGAATACAATTAGCACCATTTGGTATACATACATTTCCTTGGCTTGGTTACAACTGGTTTGCTGGCAACACTTGATTCACCAGGACCGGCCTCATTGACTGGGGTAACACGGAACTCATATTCTTTGCCTTCATCCAAACCAGTCACTTCTGCTTCATTCTCATCGCCTGGTACTTCCAAAGCCTAGAGCAACAATGCCAGTCAAAATGTGAAATCACAGTCAATGCAGTTGCATGGGCAAGGTTGATGCAAAATGATAAAAAATGTTAAGGAAGCACGCTTAAGCATCTGATTTGATATTTCCACTGCGTGAAAAAGCTTGTTTTAGCACATGAAGATGTGAACTATCTCTCAAAGCTCTCCAATAGATGAAATTTCAGGAGCACAAAGCATCTATAATTGTTATATAACAGACAGGGGATAACTGAATAAAATCATGAAATCCAGTTGTGACAGATACAGGACCAACATGTTGGAAAAACATTTATTGGTCCATATATTTGTCACAATAGTTTTACATACTGTACACATTGAGTTGTTAACATAGGTGGGACAGTCGTCATTTTACATGAGGTAGTATACAGATTCATATGTGTCATAGCTGGAAGGGTGTTAAGTTATATTTGACAGGCAACTGTGGAACTATTAGCTGCTGTTAGGCATTTTGTTTTCTTTTACAATTTATTTTTTTAAAACAATACAGCACATTTTAAGATACATGTATACTAAGTTATCACAACTATTCAAGTTGTTATGTAAGTTACCAAAGGTACATGTACATACAGGGATAGGAAGTGTACAATGTTTGGTGGTATATAATACAGGGAATAATTTAATCATCATTGCAATGCAATTTGCTGATCAAAACATTGGGCATTGCAACCCAAAATTGAAGTATGTAGCACATTTAACATTGCTTTGTTGTCACTCTGTGAACCTTTCTTAGAACTTCAAAAAGTGCAAGTTCAAAATATTAAATCAAACCCTGTATTAACATTGTACATAGTACTCACAGAAGACAGCACAAACAAAAATGATAAACTGCCATTTTCTGGCAGTAAATGATGCAGGCTCACACAAAAGACATTGCACAAAGTGAACAGGTTTGCCTTGGAACACAAAAAGCAATGTCTCCCAAACACACTACCCACGTTACTGATATGATCAAGTTTTGACTTTGACTTTCTGAGAATGTTTGTTTAAGGGTCTCCATAGAATGGTGAACACAAGTTAAATGACAGACTGGCCCAGACATGTATTAAGATGATGCATAGTTGAACAAGTTTTCTGATTGAAAAACTGTGACACTACTCCCTGAACTTTTGATTTGAAAACTTTACCTGGTCAGGCAATTAAAGGAAAGTTCCTTTGTTTCAGATTTCATGCAATATTTCACAGCAATCTTCCAGGACAGAGAGTCATTTAGCTTTTCTATGACCCAAAGATGTGGTTAAGCTCATTCAAAACCTGCCAATTAAGTGTCTTCTATGCATCACAGTCTGCAGTATCAATTTGAAACTTCAAATGTTGTATTTGTATGGTACAAAACTGACCAATCTAGAAAGGTAACAAGGTTTGTGAATGCTAGCCAAAACAATTCAAATTCTGTACAAAATCAAGTCAAAGAGTACAGCTTTAATATTCCTATAATAAACTGCAAACAAAATTTTAAGCCGAGACTCTCATTCTTCAAAAATTTAGACTTTTAACTCCAACAATAAATTCACAAGACAAAACCAAAAAAACTAAAAAAAAACAAACAAAAAAAGATAAACAAAACAAAACAAAAAGAAAAAAAAAAACAAAAAAACCCCCAAAACACAACAACAACAAAAAAAAAACAACAAAACAAAACAAAGAAAAACAAAAAAAAACAAAAAACAACAAAAAAAAAAAAAAAAAAAAAAAAAAAAAAAAAAAAAAAAAAAAAAAGAAACTCTAAACATATCAGCACAGTTTAATTTCAAATATTTTCATCAAACCTAGCCTAAGGCAACACAGTTTACAACTTTTTTTAGATAAGAAAATAAAAATCTTTACCCAAAACTATTTGCCACTTGGATAACATGGGGCAGAAATTTTCACTTGAATTCCACTAATATGGATTTTATATGACCTAAAGGTCATATAAAATCCGAAATACCAAATGTTGTTATTTATAAGATTTCTTATGAATTTGATAAAAAGCTGTCTAATGTCAGAAAGTCAAATTTCCTGTGACACTTCCATATCACAAATAGAAGAAATCCATTAACCAAGTTGTATATTTTCCATCTGCATTCCTGCCATTACCTATTTCTAATATATTTAGACATTGATGAATTTCATTATCAATTTACCAAAACATGTTCAACAATTTATTCTTGAGAAAGAGTATATCAGCCTTATATAGATAATACCAGGACTTTAGCATTATCCATCATTTGTCAAAATTTGGATGTTCTATTCCAAATACAAATGGTCAATATTGACATATGTTCAAAGTGAATATGTAGCAACCAACAGATCATTTTGAGCCGTGAATTCTAACAGCTGATTATGGTGAGGTACCACAACTTCCCAACTTAATATAGATGCATGTCTGAAACTGATTGTCACATTTTGGGCATACAAGGACTACTGTAATCATGAATCTGCTGAGGTTAAAAATGATTCAGTGAAATCTTTATAAATAGACTCAGATGGAAGATACAGGAATGTAAAAATGGAGAAGATTGCAGCATTATCATTATCATTACTTTTTAATTTTTATTTTTACCCCTTATATAGATGCATGTCTGAAACTAATGGTCACAATTTGGGCATACAAGGACTACAGCAATCATAGTCTAGTGAGGTAAAAAATGTCTCAGATACAGGGATGCAAAAATGGAGAAGATAGCATTTTTATTACAATTTTTCAAAAAAAACATATTTTATCCTTTTTTTTTTAACAGCATTGAAACAAGGGGCAATTTACAACCTTGTCCCACTGTGGCTGGAAAACAAAATTTCAAATGCATGTATTCCTTGAAATACTCTTTAATTTCAGTAATATACAACCCCAAAAATTTTGATTCTGTAATTAATTTTTCACTTATATCTAAAACTCGGTGACTGCAATTATTTCTACATCTCATGATGTGTCCACAATTGACACAGAAGTTTATTTCTATTTATTAATAGATTCTTAATATTCTTGTGGTCACATTGATACAATTTATATATATATATATATATATATATATATATATATATATATATACACACACATATGCAGGATCTTGAAAAGGTATATGATATTGAACAGATGTTACTTTTATATAGTTTACCTTACCTGAAGTTGTTAAGTCCGACCAAAAGACTTTTTTTTTTAAACATTGTTTAACTTTTGAACATTGTTAGTTAACTTGTTAGGACTCTTCCTCATTAATATTTCAATGAAACTTCCAACTATTGTGTCCAAAGTCTTGAGTAATTCACAAAATTGTGATGCTTATGTATTTTATTTCAGCTGCATCATTATCTTTGGGGTGGCGTTAAGGGAGGGGTACAGGTAGGAGTAGGTGTAGGAGACATCGAATCACAGCAAAGCATGCAGGTCACACTGTCATTGTATTCTATGTAGAACAGCACAGAAATTAAGTGTTCAGAAAGCCAAGAAAACAAATGAAGCTCATCAGACTTGAACTTATTTCCTCAAAAAGAGCAGCTTCTTCATAGTTGCAAATTACTGAACACCACCAATGACAAGGACCTACATTGAAACAACCACAGGGAACATTAATACCCTCACTCCACAATGCTGTGCAGCTGACATGCAAACACATACAAAGGAGCATTTAAGGTACTTTGGCAAAAAGAATCAAATAAATGCATATGTCTGACATGACCAGGCCTAATTAAATTGGCCAAGTATGTTGTTGCAGAAAACGATTAAATCATACATAATAATCATATTTGGAAATGTATGCCCAAGCAATATGCACAGGAATGAGCCTCATAAAATACTACAATGTTTCATGATTTAACCACTGGATTCCATGCCAAAACAGGAACAAGTAAATGCTCTTGACGTTTCGTATCTGCATACCATTCAACAACACACATTTATTGTGCCAGATAGATTGATTTACACACATCCTGGATGTGTACTTTGAATGGAGAACGTGTATGGCCTAGGTGTGATAATTCTGCTTCTTAACTTTTCATTGATCATTGTTATGGTTTCAAAATTTAGATATTAATTAAGCATCATCTTAATGAAATCAATGCTATGTATCATGAAATAGTGAAATACATCCCAGAGACAGTAAAACTGCCATACTACATTAATATTAATGGGCAAAATATCTACACAAAAAATGAACTTAAACCTTAATGTGCTTTGTGGAAGCAAGCAATGTGTGATCATCTAAACAGGGAGGGAAAACACCACCCATCCTATCATATTCACGCAAGTATCTCAGACTACTTGACACAATCACCACTGGAACTATTCACAGTTCATAAATACCTTGCCACCAGATTCCTGAAGAAATTATGAAATTAACTCAGTAAAACTAACTATGTATGTATTGACTCAACTCTTTCCCTACCATGTAAGAAAAGTTCTAATTTTACCCTTAACTTGCATGGGTTTACTGCATGACATAAAGCAAACCAGATGCAAGGCTTAGAATAGAATGAAAAAAAAAATCAATGCAAAAAATTCAAATGTGTTTATATATCTGAGAGAAATTCAGAAAACATTTAATTCAGAATGCATCAATCAACATAATTTGTCAGAAACTTTTTTTTTTCTTTTTCTTTTTTCTTTTTTTTTGAGAAATTTACAGGCAATATAATTTTGGATTTGATTATAATCAGTTAGAGAGAAAGAGTTGATAACAGGAGTCGTAAAAACTTTCAATGACCTGATAACTTGAAACAAGGAGTCCACAAGACTCAGAATGCATAAACTAATGCATTATACACCAGGTCCCCAACAAAATATTCCTGTAAATGCTGCAAAGCTCATAATGCATAAACTGATGCATTATATACCATGTCCCCAAGAGAATAGTCCTGTAGATGCTGCATGCCAATGGCACATACTGGAGTCATTCATTTTCTTACCAATTTAAAGATATCTTCGGCAGCTTTGGCCTTAACCTGACGCTGTAAGTTATAATATGTATCATCTACATGTCTACAACTTTTTGCGGTACACTTTTAGTCTGAAAGTCAATCTAAATGCCATGTCTTGTACGAAAATTTAAATAGAATATCTGCATTCCCTCTGAAGTTAGTATTTTCTTATATGGTATTTTTTTTAATAAGCTTCCTATGTCAGATAATTATTAAAGTAGTCTTGGACTTTAAAGTTAAATAAAATGTAATTACCCTCCACCTAGAAAAGCTGAATTTATATACATGTATCAATTTATATGTTACCAAGACTGAAATATAAAAAAGCCATTTTGGTCCATTTACTTTAAGCATAAGTGACCAGTTAACTCAAAAGACATGCACCTCTGCAAAAAAAGGAGAAGCTGGATATCTATAAAATGATTAGCACTTTTTTGAAAGTGTTATCTTGACAAATCTCCATTTAAAGAGAAACTCATATAAAATTTCAATGAAGGTTTTACTATTATTGTTACTGTATACAAATACATGTACCACACATGCAATTATTGCTCTGTATAGACTTTACACATCTTTTTTGTTGTTTCTTCAGTTAACCTTTGTCAGCCAAACTGCGTCTAATTGAACATCAGTATGTGACGGTGCTATTGTATACTTTCAATTAAATAAAATACGTCCACAAATAATACTGTAACTTTGTGTGGCAAAGTTGTAAGGATAATCAAATACTTTTTCCACAAACAAATACAGTGAGACCTCACTAATCCGAACACTTTTGTCCCCCTTCTGTAGCTTCAAGATTAATGACGTATTCAAATTGTTAAGACTGGAATCAAAGTTCCTAACAGGGTTGGCTTGTCATCAGAGATGGCATTATCTGACTGCAAGCACTGTAACTTTACATCCCTAAAACCACAGCTAAAACAGCACTGACAGGAGGCTAGCCGGTAGCCCCTCACCTTTAAAGGGGCCAGGGAGGCTGCTTAAATCTTTCATTACTCCATCTTTGAATTGTGGTTATCATTCATGAATACTTCTGTAACTTAATACTTAGAAGACTGGATTTTGTCTACCTAGTTGTTTGTTGGATTCAAACCTTGCATCTTCACAGATCCAACTGGAGGACTTTAATACCAAACCCTGCTGACTGTGTTGTTGGGTCCAGATTAATAAAAACTTCCATGATGTATTGTCACAATTTGTGAATGCATGTCACCCACCCACACCTGAAAGGCTTTCTCTACTTGATCACACTTACCAATGTCAGGCATATGTTAAATATTTGCACACTTGCCAATGTTAATTTACTTATCCTATACTTGAAGAATGTCCATTAAGGGTTGACTTGCTAATTTCAATGTAGCTGAGAAATCCAGATTGTTGAGATCCAGAAAAATGAGTTCTCACTGTCTTTGACTTCAGAGTATTCAATGCACCCACACACTTAACACAGGAAGATCGATTTTGATGTTTGTAAAGTAAACAGTTCTTACAATATATATGCATTTCCAAGTGATGATACTAAATCCTGGCATAACAGTGTCTGTGCCATTTTCTGTCAGATAAGTTTTCACACTAAATAACGCTTACTCTATCAATTTGTACCAATCTTGCAAAGCCGACTGTTCTTAAAAATGGATAAATGGTAAGATAGCAGTTATCATAACATGCATTTTCCTAAAATAGCTCACATAAACTATAGTATGTATGAATATTTTAGCTTACCACTCTTTTTTCCATCCAGGGGATGGTGCATCATAAATCTTTGCAAACTAAGAGGCCTTCTTTCTAGGAAAATGTTTGTTTTTGCTACATTGCAACTTCACAAAAAATGCAGATGCTGTCATAATGTCTACATCTATGTACCTACTGTTTCATTGGCAACAGTTTGCTCAACCCTGATAATTTTCTTTATTTCTTTGTTAAAATGGCCACTGAAGTTTTGGCAACATATGACGATCATTCTTATTATGATGTACAGGTAGTACCTTCCTATCCTATGCATGCCTGTGCTTTTTGTGGAGCTGTCCTTCAAAACTGTCATTTTTTTGTTCAAAATGATCTCTCTTTTGAACGAGGAAGTTTCGGTAAAGAAACTTTTACACAACATGTTTTCTAGTCATTGTCAAACTAAGCTGCTTATGACCATTCTACTTTATTAATTAAACTGGTGTAATATCTGCAGCAAAACAAATTGCTATAGAAATTACTAAAATTACCATATTTCTTAGGTGAAGTTAGTTAGTGGTCTGCCAATAACAAAATTTCAAAGATGCCTTACCTTTTCCCATGCTCCATTCTTTGGTCTCTTCTCAATGATGTACTTCTTTATGGGATTTCCTCCATCATCTTTGGGTGGCTTCCATGCCAGAACAACACGGTCTTTGTCCCAGTCTGTTACTTCAGGCTTTTCAGGTGCACCAGGAGCATCTAAACAGATACAAAACTCTTCTGAGCAGTAGTAACATATGTGTGTGTGTGTGTGTGTGTGTGTGTGTGTGTGTGTGTGTGTGTGTGTGTGTGTGTGTGAGAGAGAGAGAGAGAGAGAGAGAGAGAGAGAGAGAGAGAGAGAGAGAGAGAGAGAGAGAGAGAGAGAGAGAGAGAGAGAGAGAGAGAGAGAGAGAGACTGTTCAAGCAAAGTACATCACCTGATTTATCCTCGTTATACACTGTGTTTCAAATAGAAACTTAAACAATTCAGGTGTCCGGATTTGAAAAAAAAAAAAAAATGAAGCCCCTGGGCCTAATGCTCTGCTGGCACTATGCCTATATTGCACCTGCATCTTCATTTCAAAGTTATGAGTCCTTAAGTGGCTTCTGAACATATAAAGCTTATGTACATTTAGTGTATAAACTGTCCACAATCAGTGAGTCCTTCATGTTATGTCCTCAGTGACTTTGGGACAGAAGATCGAGGTCACCCCGATTATGTAATACAAGAGGCCCATGGCCCTGATGCTGTGTTGACATTGTCATTGCCATTGATGTCCAAGCTACACCCCGTCATTACAAAACCCCCTCTTTCAACTTTACAGGCATGGTGACCTCACAAAAATAGGTCAAGGTCACTCAATTTAACTAACATTCTAGCATTGGACATTGTCTATGTACCCTATAAATTTGGCAAGTCTAATCCAATTACTTTTCCAGATATGGAATAATATATCTTAAAACACATTTTGGCTCATAATTTCCATCAAATTATAGGTGGTGCCACTAGTATCATTAGTAACTTAGACTTTGACCTCCCCCACAATCCCACCAAATTCCGTGCAAGATCCACCAAAAAGTTAAAGAGGCTAGCGAGTTCACAAGATTTTCACATTTTGACCTCTATATTATATTGTATTGCAGGTGGGGCCACCATTATCGGAAGGATCCTAGATTTTAAGTACATCCGATAAGTACTGAGAGTTATATTGGTCTTACATCAACACTTTTAAAGTTATCGCGCTCACACCCAAAAGTTTACGGGAGGACGGGCGGATATGAGTGATGCTACAAAACTCTGCGACCTTAGGCTAGCACAGCTAAAACATAACAGAGAGAAAAACCCAGAAGAGCTGTGAGAAGACTATGTTTTCACCTGTCCATGGTAAATCACCACCAAAAATCTTCTTATGTAATTTTGAAGTAGGTAGTCAAATGATTTCAGAGAAACCTTTTAAACATTTCCATGATACAACCCTGACAGGAATCCCATGGGCCTAATGCTCTGCTGACCACCATCACCAAAAAATAATTTCCTGAAATGTATTCCTTCCACAACCTTGGAAAATTGATCAAAGTCATCCATATTATACAATATCAAACTTCCACATAATACATATTTGAGGTACATTTGGAGTCATTCCATTATTCTTTATCAAGATATTGAATTAAATGTCCTTTTCTTAAGTGCCTAATGACCTAGAAAAATAGGTCAAGGTCACACAGTCATTGGGTCATGGTGATCCAAAAAGTAAGTCACCAAGTAGAATTTTATGTACAATGTATTCAAAGGCAATTTTGAACTGGAAGCTTCATTCTCTTTGCCATAGATGTCCAAAGTACATCCTACATGTACCATTACAAAATCACCTCTTCCAACTTAACAGGTCTAGTGACATCCTAGAAATGTGGCAATGTCACTGATATTGAATAGCTTCTTAGCACTGGACATGATCTATAAATCCTATAAATTTGGCATGCCTAATTCAATCATTTTTAAAGATATGCATTTTTTATCTTTGAGACACTTTAACTCATAATTTCCATCAAGTTATAGGTGGTGGTACTAGTATATATAGCAACCTAGATTTTGACCTCCTCTACAATCCCACATTTCACGAAGATGCATAAAAAATTAAGGATGCTGGACTTGTGACAAGATTTTCACATTAGGACCTGTATATTACATGATACTACAGTTGGTGCCACTAACATTCACATTGGCATAGATTTTTATACACTTAATTAGGCCTAAAAGTTTTATAAGCCTAAGTCCAAAACTGCAAGGTGCAGAGCATTTACAAGATAATCCCTATATTCCAACTGGCTATTAGACCCAGATCTTCAACTCATGTTAAAAAGTTGTTCAGTTCAAAATGTGTCTGGCATCCAGCTTTCCATATAGTCTGTTTGTTTAAGCCATGTAATAACTTTTTGAGTTATGAAGAAAAACAATTGGACAAGTGCCAAAATCCATAATCAGTGGGTCAAGGTCACCCAAAAGTAGGTCACTAAGAATAATTCTACGTACAATGTAACCAAGTGCAACTTTATTCTAGAGGCTCAAGTCCCTTTGTCATTGATGTCCAAGCTACACTCTGCCATTACAAAAATCACATCTTTGAACTTAAAAGGCCTGGTGATCTCACAAAAATAGGTCATGGTCACTGATATTACATGGCAAGCAAGCATCGTGCATGGTCTAAATATCATAAATTTGGCAGGTCTAATAAATTACTTCTTGAGACGTGGAATTTTATGTCTTTAAACACATTTTGCCTATTAACTTCTGTCAAATTATAGGTGGCGCCACTAGTTTCATAAGCAGCTGAGACTTGGGCCTCCTCCACAATTCCACCACATTTCATGAAGATCTATCAAACATTAGGGATACTAGAGCACTCACAAGATATTCACATTTTTGACCAATATACTACATAATGCTGCAGGTGGCACCACCAATATTGAACTCGACCAAGATTTTCATACACTTTATAGGTCCTGAAAGTTATATGGGAATATCTTAAAAACTGTGAACTGTATTGCGCTCACATGCCAAAAGTTTACGGACGGACGCACAGACAGACATGAGTGATCACATAAGCTCTGCGACCTTTGGTCAGCTACAGCTAAAAAAACACTGAATAATCTCAAAATCATTTCAGCAACTGTACATCACAAACATCCAGCCAATGTTTTTGGAGAAAACTACATACAGCTGTATACATATATATATCCACACCCATAACCCTACAGTAACAATAGGGCCTATTTTTCATTGTGTTTATCAATAAATTCTTTAAAAATTAGAAAATAACAGCAATGCCATCTGGTGAGCAACTTCACTAGAAACCAAGTCAAGGTCTTTAATTTGAAGAGAATCCAGCAGCTAGTTTTCGAGAGGTAAATACTTACAAAAGCACACAAACCAGAAAATGTAGTTTCACCTCATAAACAAATTATGGTCTATGGGCATCCAGAAGAGTTGCTGTGATTTCAGAGCAACTGGCCAAATTATTTCATAAAAGAAGCCTTTCTCAGATTTTCCACCAAAAAAAATGAATCAACAAATCATAAATAATCCTTGAATTGATGACACAGGACCTTCAGAACAATTTGGTAAAGACCCATCCAACATACACCCCCAACAAATTTAAACAGAATCTGACGATCAGTTTTTGAGAAATTGAAAATGAAATTGTGCACAGTTGAATGATGAATAACCACCCATATAGACTCAACTGATTGAAAAGTGAGCTGAGTTAAAATTATTTAGTGCAAACCAGTCTTCCAAATAGCTTACCCCAAGGATCCTTGGCCTCAGTTTCCTTGTCTGTGGTGCAAGGTTCACTTTCTCCCTCTGAATTGACTGCTCTGACACGAAATTTGTACTTTTTGCCAGGGGTTAAATCAGGAACACTAGCCTGTGTATCATCTTTGACAGTGCCAACCTCTGTCCAAGTGCCACGGCTGGTATCACATTTCTCAATAATGTATTTTTCAATAGGGAGGCCTCCGTCATCCTTAGGTGGATTCCAACGTAACCTGCAGCGATCCTTGTAGACATCAAGAACTTCTAAGTCCTCAGGTGCTTCAGGTTTATCTATATGAAATGTATGTATCACATAAATGAACAGCGTATGATATATTTTGAAAAGTTTGTTCACGTTACACAATAAGGTCAATTATTTTTATTTTGTGACTGTGCCAAATTAAAGCTCTGTGGATTCTCCAATTAATGGTCTTTACAAACAACAACTGATTTTATTTTCTTACAAGGCTCACAGCTGATAAAGAAGATACAACATTGTATATTAATATTACGAAGAATTAGTATCTCAAAGTTCTGGGATTGGATCTTGCACAAATTAACAAATATGTGTATTGTGACAAACAGAGTTTAAAATGTGAAGAATCTTATGGTACAAACTTGTAATAAAAGTACCAGTAGAAGTGCCTCCAGCTGTGCCCAGGTAACAAATTAAACTGACCTCAAAGCAGGTAATGTGCAAAAGGGGAAAGAACATCCATTTTACATGTATTTTAACAAATGTCCAAGCTACTTAAGGTAAAAAAATATATGTGTGGTTCCGGTAACCCAACCGACCTTACTGAAAAGGCCTGACCATAAATAAATTTCATGAAACATAAAAAAAAAAGTTTCAAGCCGCCATTCCCTGAAAAAAATTTATTCACCCTGGCTGAAAGATTTTATCGAGACAGTGGTTGTTATGTGCGGTTATTTTGCAGTAAAGTCAACTCAAACACAGCATTTAATTTCAACTTGTCTGGTGGGTTAACTTGGACTGGGGAAGCAGCATAGCTGAATAGCCATGGTTGTCTGGTGAAACAGCATGGCTCCGTTTGAAAGATTTTATTGAGAAAGTGCCCGTCGTGTGCTGTTATGTTGCAGTGAAGTCAACTCAAACACAGCATTTTATGTCAACTTGTCTGGAGGGTTAACTTGGGCAGGGGAAACAGCATGGCCCTGGTTGTTCGGTGATTGTTGTCATAATAATTCGCTACGTTCCAAGTGTCCATTCTCCCGAGTTACCAGCCCAAATGGTCGCTAAAGTACTTTTATAACATGACTTACTATCTTAATCCTTTCCCCTTAAACCGGCCAAAACCGGCTGGAGGTCAAATGTCGTCTGCTTCAGCGTTTTCAACTAATTTCAAAAGCAATGAAAAACAATTTTGACTGAGAATTGTAGATGAGCCCTATCAAGATCACATGCTCCAGGTCAACAACTTTCCATGGCATGAGTCGGGCACTTACAACTCATGCCAAGGAAAGTTACTAACTCAAGTGTCAATTCAAGGGGGAAAGGGTTAACTTTAATCTTCCCTCTCGATTGTGTCATCTTTAGTTACAAATCCAAATGTGACACGATACTTTCAGCTGGCAATTCATGCACCTTGGTGAGTGCAACTCAGAATATTGTGCGATGAATTGCGGGACAGTGGCACAAAAAAACATTTGATTTGGATATCAAAGTGATGCGCGGCCACAGCATATATCATATCATTATTGATGCTTTGAAACATTTGCAAAAGATGTACTTTTGGCTTCATATATTATACACCCCCCAAGACCGTTCTAATACTATCTTCATTTACAAACCAACAGGTACGGAATCCACAATTTTCAAAATGGCAGCCAAGTCCATGGGTTAGTCCTGATTGGATATTTTGAAGAGGTAGTATCCAAAACATATGTGTGATTAATGTTAATGGAAGGTTAAATTATCGAATGAACGTAATGTAAAATATATAATGGGACTTTTTCAGTGAGCAATACCAAAAAATGTAAATAGAATGCACTGAAATTACCAGTTGTTGGCGGCAGTAGCCCCAGAATAGGAATATTGTATCAGACAATGAAGTCACCCCCTGGCTATGAATTAAGTAGCAGCACTGGGCACAGGAGCCAAGACCCCCACTGAGTCAAAGTTGGAGCTTAGTAGAGAAGGTTGTCCCAATAGTGGGTACAGGTCCAAAAGTACTGAAGGGTTTTATATAATTGGTAATAAAAGACTTCAGTGCTGCCACAGTTCTACATCCATATAACAAATACAATTACAACCAAAAAGTAATTCCTATCAAAATTACTTACCAATGACTTTGATGCTAATGGGCACCTTTTCTGTGCCACTGTCATTTTCCAGCACCAGTTCATAATCACCGCTGTCTCCACGCTTGGCATCATCAACACTCAATTTCACCAACTCTGGGGACTGCTCAGTCTTAGCATGCGACTCTAATGGCTTTCCATCCTTGGTCCAGGACATACGTGGCATGGGTGTACCTTCATAAGAAAAATCAAAACATTCTATTGAAGCAATTCTCACAAATAATGGGTTAAAAGTGGACTCAATGTTGAGACCATGTTTAAAAGACTCAAAAATGAATAATCTACATAAGCAATTGCACATTACCTGTAGACATATACATGTATTAAGCATGTAGTAATCTGTTAATAATAAATAACTAAGGATGCTTTACAAGCATACTAAGACATACCAAGCAACTGAAAATTTACTGCCATGCATGTGAAATTGCAATATTGTAAGACTTTTCCTGAAGCAAAAGGTACTGGCCAGAGGACTTTCAAAATACAGAACACTCATATTCTGGCCTCCTCTTTGATGTGGACAATCTTTTTATTGAATTTATCGTGCATATTATGACCACACATAAATACTTAGCTGACCGAGTACTGTAATGGGGGACGCCAAATATATGGACACAGTCAAATGTGCCTGGGCGGGAGAAATGTGAGTGACCCAATAGGTTTCCTCTATTTCATTATGCAATTACTGACGGAATAGTGATGTTTTACTGGTGGGTCACATTTGGCTTTGTCCGTATATTAGGGTATCCCCTAAAATGCATGAGAATTTACAAACATTTGACTGACTATGTAGTGTGTTAGGATTTATGCATTCAGCTGTAAGTAATAGACGGTACTGAAATACCAGTGTCTGGCAATTCGGAGCATGATTTCAGTCAGATGTTAACATTTTCGTGTACCCACATACAGGAAAATTTGTACAGTTCTATTCAAAGCCAAACAACAGAAGCGAAGATACAGCAGTCTCATACTAATAAAATCTATGCTAATTCAAGTTTGTTAAAGGTGTTTTAATCTGAATGGAACATGATGCAATAAATGAAAATGTATATAAATTTAAACTGTTTATTGAAATAGCTAGTTATCACGCAAAGCATAATCCCGAGTACATAATCGTTTACAGTTAACATGGAAAATGTGTTTATATTTCAGTTGCCGTAAAGCAAGTCACAATTTTTACAGGCTGGCAAACTAAAGACGAACATTGTCCTCTACTATCCCAATAACCATGGTCTCACTAGACAAACCCAGATTATGCCAAATTCACAAAGGAATATACACTACTTACAACTCCAGTGAAAAAGTAGCATTTATAACTCCAGTAAAAACTAGCTTTTACATTAGTATTCTGATCATTCTAATATAAAGTAATGCTTCTCCAGAAACTGACCAGCATTTATACATGTACCTTTCTAGCTGGCATAGGCACTCTAAATAAGGTGCAGTGTCAACTACATTCTCTCTCAGCACAATGATCTCTAACGTTTATAGACCAACTGAAATTTATTCAAACTTTATGAGATGCATAAATTTTATGCAAATGATAAATGTACATTTTTAATTACAATAACAAATTATCAGATGGCTATTTTCCATAAATAACTATAAGCTGGCAAGATCAGTGGCAACAAACGCAAAACTGAGATGAGAGCCTGGGCAGTTTCATTTTAGATGAGAATTTCCTTAAGGCCAAGCATACAAATTGCACTGCACCAAATTGTAACACAACTACAGCTCATGTAGAAGCTACGTGGTAAAATTATTTTGGTCTTTGGTATTGGTATTTTAAAAGTACATAAATTCCATCTAAATATACCACAATAGTAAAAACACCATATAATTATATTGCAAAAGTATTACAGAAATAACTTTTGCAACATATGTCTATATCATTGTATGACAACATTTGGAAATTTTGAGGATATTAACACAAGTTATATATTTCAACTGTTAGTTGATTAGGCGGTGTACTTCTAAATAACATATTTCGTGTTAATATATATTTGCACTGAGCTAGAGAGCTATCTAATATAACAAGGGTATAACAGTAAACAATCATAACATAGAATGCTGTGCTGTAAGGAACTTGGACAGCTGGATATTCAATACAGAAACAGATATAGTCCCGACTGTTGCCTGTTACATAGTTCAGGGTTGGAGAACATGGTTAGTGAAGGCATAGAATTGTAGTTTTCTACAATCATATGCTGAGAACGATCTTGGTGTTTGACAAAGTCCTGCAAACACACTTTCTAGTATTCCTCATTCTGCAACAGCTTTCACCTCAGCCGTGCCCTGACAAAAATTCTACAAAATGTTTTTGTATCACGTGAAAAAGTAGTACATATGTCAGTAATTGTTTGCATACTTTTAGTCACAGAATGACCTACCAATATCTAAAAACTGTTGGAAAAAAAGTCTTGCTCATATACCATAAATATTTCAAAATTATGTTGGAGCTGTCTTTTCAACTATCCATAGACATAACACCACAGTTTCTTTTTTCTTTATTTCGTATCTAGAAGGTTTTGGTACAACATTGCTTTTATTTACAGTGTAACAAACTTTGGTAATTCAGATGATTGCTTTGTGAATTCCCAGTAAAGCAAAATCCTGGTAGCAGGATGCATGATATCACTGCACTTTGATAATGAAAGCTATTGCAAAATGAGGCATGTTTAGGTCTGCAGTACTCTGTGTTACCCGGAAGTTGGCTGCTGGCTTCCCTCCAAGGGCGAACACGGGGGATATGGGTACCTGTTTTCAGGTAAAAACAATTCACAAAAATATGATACATGTGGTGACGTCACAAAAACATGGGACACATGTAAAAGCCTGAGGCAAACACCAATGGCACAATGTAGCATAAAGAAATGAGCTGTGAGACTCCTTAATATGTTTTCAGACATATGTACTATCCCGGCTATACCTGTACAGTAGTCCCTCCTTTGAGAGACTGCTCCTAGTGCCACCCAAAAGGTGGTCACATAAAGCAGGTGGTCCCTCAAAGGAGGTATAAATAACATTAAAAGTACTATAGAAAGATCTGACAACTGTGGTCTCTCAAAGGAGGTGGTCTCCCAAAGGAGTGGTCTTTCAAAGGAGGGACTACTGTATTATCTAATATGCCACCCAAATCCCAAATAAACTCATCATAACTTGAATTAATTCAGGATGTATCTATTCTAAAAGGATACAGTTCTGTTACTTTGTAACAAGAACCAATGTTATTCAAGTGCCATTGCCTTTTCCTCACCAGCATGTAATCCTAGACTATGTTACATCTACATGTACATCTGTACATCAAATATGAATTTAAAATGATGGTCTCAATGACTGCAATTAAAGAAAAACCTACAGCCACACGCAGTGGTTGGTTGCAGACTCTGTTCTCACCTTTATCAAGAACATACAGTGCAAACCAACAGGACCAGTTTCAACATGGGCCATTTAACATGGTCTGTATAACCCACACTAAATGGTGCCCATGTTTTGATGCATTTTGACAATACACAGACACACACAATTATATGAACCATAGACATTTATGACTTAAAAATAAGGGCCACTGAAATGGAATTCACATTAGAATCAAAACTCCTCTGCCAAATGTAACCATAATAAATTTAGTAGGATTACAACACAGTAACAGTACCAAATGAACTTAACAGCATTACTTTTTCTGGTGTTTGCATATTCAGATTTATTCCAGAGATAATGTGGTCAAGCAATTTCCAAAATGTGTTGCTTTTACATCAAACTGAGTCGAACAAAATTATGAAAAATGAATGAATTCATGTTTGCTGCTGTTGAGAAAAAAAATCAGCTCTAAATCTACTTTCCATCTTAAGCTATGTTAGCCAAAGCTGTTTATGTAGATGAGTTATCAATATTATGGCAACTGATCCAAATCACTTTCACACCTCTAAGAAATAAGTACATCATAAAATATTTATTTTCCAGGCTGCTCATGGAGTTTGTTTTACACTTCTGGTACAGGATGTCCATGTTACAGTACTTGATATGAATTCCTGAGGTTTATACACTAGTCAGGTGTCTAGCTGTAACTGTTTATTTTAAAATCACTTGACTGAATATACAGACCCAGTGTTTCTACCTGAGTTATACACTGGCAGGTACTTGGACTAATGCATCTTAGGAAATGCAAGTGGTATTTTTGTGCATTTAAAAATCTAAACTTTTCAGTCCTTTTCTACTTGGCTGGGTTGTGGCCATTCTTGCAGCAGTACCAAAAATTGTGGTTGATATACACACAGCAATCAGTGAGTCATCACACAGTCAAAGTAAAATTTTCACAAAACATTTGGATTGATAAGTTCTCACAAGAAGTAAACCAGCTATACCTGCACATAAATATGAAACACAATCAAATTGACAACCTGTATGTTCAGAGCCAGATAAATTATGCTTAAATCATATTCGATAGCCACTTTGTTTCCACAATATGTGGTCATGTGGAAATTTTTTTTCATAATGAAAATAATAATATGGAATATTGCGTTGCTGCAATGAGGAAATTATGTACTAGACACAAATTTACTGTACATGTACATCCTTTTCTATTTTTCAATATATCGTGATGAATCTGGTTCAATTATTTTGAATTATTTGTATTATATGTTAATTGGTCATTTTGGGCCACTTCTGGAACAGTTACTGTGCTGCAACCAAGTAATAAATTCTATTTTTTCCAAGAATAAACATAATTTTCCTTTGTGTCATACTGGAGATAAATTTTATGTTAATAATTCAAATTTTGTGGTCATATAAGCCAATATGTATATGTATTTGTAATACCAGTAATAATATCACCAGAAAAGCTGTGATTTTTATTCTTGAAACAATTTTGATGTAACTTTAATCTTCCTTAAATGCTGAAGTATCACCAAATAGAAATGATAGTAACATTCTAATCATAATATAAGTTGACTCGGCAATGACATACTGACTCACCTGTATATGGGATCTCCACTTCAGCTTTCTGTCCTGCACGAATAGTGATCTCCCTGGGAATAGAATCTTGGTCCACAACAGGTGGTTTCTCAGCTGTAACCAGCAAGTGTGTAATGACATATCAAAAATACATGTACACTAATTTAACTGTTTCACAAGCTGCACTAAATCCTTCTTAGAAAACAACAGGTCCATGTGCCTAACACCCTGCTGATATGTATTGGATGACCATTGGAAAAAAAAAAAATCAAGGAATGCAATCCCTCTGTGAGTATTTCATGGTCATACACATTATCTAATAACAAACATTCACACATTATACATTCATGGTATATTTAATACCATGAGTATATTCAATACCATGAGCCTTATTCTTTTTGATTGTCATCCAAAAATTAACAAAATTTGACCATTGGCATAAATCATATTTGGCTTACATTCTGTAGTTTCCTCTCACTTGATTGCCACAATAATCAATGCAATGTGTTTTTGAGGGAAGTATCCATTAAAAATCTCAATCTGAAGTATTTAATACTAGGTACACCTGTCCATATACATAAAAGAGAGGTTTAACAACCTGTTTGATGGATTTCTATCATCACCTCTCCAAACCTCTGGCTTTGATTACGCATATCCCTTAAGTTATTAGTGACTTTTACAAATTGCTACACATAACCCCATCTTCAGATTTTATGTGTGATAACATATACATTTTCTCAAACCTAACAAACTGGAGATTTTGTTTACAACAAATTTTATCACGTTTGATGGTTGCAATGCTTGCATAATGATTGCACAAAAGATCATCACAATTCACCACAACTATCAATTCAGCTCATTTTTTTCCATTAAGTCTTTGCTGACTAGCATCAGATCGAGTCAGTAGCTGTCCTTGGCACAGGTTGGGCACAATGTGCCCAACCTGTGCCAAGGACAGCTACTGACATGGGGCATGTCATCATGGTATGCCTTATCTACAATTCTCAATAAAAATGTTTTTATTGACATGGAATTCAAGTAAAATATCAAAGCAGATGACAATTCAAATCCTGAAGCTTTTGTCAATTTGAGCAGGAAGGTGAAATACTAAGTTCACAAACATTCTGTTACAGTGACAACTTGACTAACATATTTTGGGTATTGATGGTATGGAAGTGTTGCAGGTCATTTGACTTTTCAAAACAAATATCTAATCGAACCTTACCATCACTCCCCCATCCCCTTTACAACAATGGCATAATAAGATATCAATGTGTACATTCCTAGTATTCCACAATCCATATCTGCCACCATTTGCAAAACCTAAAGAGATAGGATTCAACAATTTATAGCTATTGCAAAGCACAGTTTATGCAAGACAAAGTATTATGTTCAACATGAATGTAGCAACCTAGCTCTGATCACCTATGGTTATTATGGAACCATCAGATAACAATATATGACAAAAATACTTGCCTTCATCTACAATGAGCTCTGCCTTGGTGTCTCTGTTCTTGCACTTACAGCTGTACACACCTTCATCTGTCATTTCGAGATCTTTGATTATGAGCGTTTCCTTGCCGTCTTCCTTTGTAATTTCAAATCTATGCAGACCACACAATTATGATTTAGTACAAGTTTAGCTTGCATCTTTTGTTTCAATGAAACCTCTACTCTGAACTGCTGTTTCAGCAACATTGTAAATCAACTGCAAAAATAGGATTACCAAACCTGAATTGCATTTTGCTGTTACAGAAAGTACTGTTAAAATAGAGTGCATCGAAGGCATTGAATGACATTACATTGAAACCTCTATTATAAAATATTGCCCTTTCATCTGCTCACATAAGTCTTCTTTCTTCAAAGTTTGGACACAACTGGAAATTATTCAAATACATGTATAATCCTTTATAAAAATGTCGTCCAAATTATCACTTGTGCCCATGTAAATAAATTTAATCAGACAGAAAACAAGAGGACTGTTTTATTATCTGACCTTGTATGCAGACTTTAGTGACCTCATAATCTTAGGAACAAGGTCATAGTCACCTGTGTGCAGATCTATCCATCATTTACTGAGGACTATGTGTGCAATATGCCAAAAGACTATGTGTGCAATATGAAAGCCCTGTGCTCAAACAGTTCTTGAGTTACCAAGTGCAAGGTATAATTTACTAATGTTGCTCACTGACATTGGGAGTCAGGTCAAGATCATCTATGTGCAGTTTTAATGTAGCTCTTAAACAGGACTAGCATTTGCAATATCAAAATATTAACTCTAACATTTGTTATCACCCTGACAGTAATTTCACTTAAGTCAACATATGACCTTGGGGATTAGGTCAAGGCAACTTACATATGGTCTCCACTTGGCCCTAACAGAGAACTTTCATCATGCACAATAGCAAAGCCCGAGCATAAATAACTAAAATTATCATCCTCAAGTGAAAATCATCTCTACGACCTTAAGGATTACATCAAGGCCACCAAAATGCACTCCCAAGATAGTCCTTACAGAATACCACCATAGCACACCTTCAACATCTTAGCTCAAATAGTTCTTGGGTTCAAAACTATATTTAGTAAAATTGTGCTGTAACCTCAGAGATAAGGTCAAGGTCATCCTATAATTATAAACAAATTTAGTACCAGGGGACCTCTGGCTATGTTCTGGGGGTATTTTGAAAGCACTTGACATTATGCTTTCCAAGATGCCTTTTGAAGATTCAGAAAATAAAATGTATCCTAAAAAATACAATTAACAAGAGGGCTGCCAAATAGCCCATCTTCTGCTCACCTTTCAACCAAAAATAAGTCTTACTCTAATCTATGGGTACCCAAAGCTATCTGTGTGCAATTTCAAACCAACTGACCAAGTGGCTTTACAGAAGAAAATTTCTAAGCCCTGCCCCCCCCCCCCCCCAAAAAAATACAAATGCAAAAATCACTGGCACATGACCACTTGATGGAACTTAATTGACTCACCAAAGGCATGTCTTCACCAAGCGCAAGTCAATCTGGCTGACGATTTTGGAGAAGAAATTGAAAATGTAAATTTTAAGACAAAAAAGTTGACAAAAAGATAGAAAAATACTAGAAGTGTCCCTGTGCAATTTTGAAGCTTGGCAGTTTCAGAAATTTCCTAAGGTTTTGCCAAAAAATTAACCAAAAAATCACACCACAAATAAAACAAAAGGACTGTGACAGTACTGTGCTCAGCTGGCATGTACATATATATATATATATATATATATATATATATATATATATATATATACCCTTGCAATTTATTAAGATTTGCCCCCTCCCCCCCCCCAAAAAAAAAACAAAAACAAAAACAAAAACAAAACAAAAAATCATAAAAAAATCCAAAAATCCCTGGAGCATGACCACTTGAACAAACCTGGCAGAGACCCACCCAAGATACATGTACATTGCCACCAAGTTTGAAGTAAATCTGGTTGAAAGTTTTGGAGAAGGAGTCAAAATGTGAATTAGCATTAGAATGCCCATTGACTCACACAGTAATCAATAGGAAAGGTGCATTTACTAAGTACCTGAATTGAAAAAAATGTTAAAAATCAGGAATCTGCAGCATTGCCTTCTCGTGAACAACTTTCTTTGGCCCTTCCACGAGGAACATATTTGCCAAGTTTCAACTTAATCTGAGTGAAGGTTCTGGAGAAGAAGTTGAAAATAGCCATAACACGCTAAAAACCAAAAAAAATCATAAAAGATTAGCAGCAGCACCTGGTGAAAAATTCAGAACTAGGAGTCCCTAGGAGTGTCCCTGTGTGATATCAAAGCAATTGGGTGAGTGGTTTCAGAGAAGATTTTTTAAGATTTGCCCCCAAAAAAGGGAAAAAAATCATAAAAAATCCAAAAAATCACTGGAGCTTGACCAATTGAACAAACCTGGTAGAGACCCACCCAAGGTATATTGCCACCAAGTTTGAAGTGAATCTGGCTGACGGTTTTGGAGAAGTGTTGACGATGGGATGAAAGACCATAAGATAAGCTCAGCTACTAACAAGTCAGCAGTACTAAAAATTAGAAATGTAGATGGATGACAGATGTAGCACCATAGCTCAGCAGACCTAAAAGAACATGCGAGATCCTACCTGGGATCATCCTTGGGGATTTCTTGGTCACCCTTGTACCACTTGATTGGGGCCTTTTTGGGGTTGTCAATCTTGCATTGAAGCTTAGCAGTCTGCTTTTCCAAGAGCTTGAGATCTTCGAGCTTCTCCTTGATGGTCACCTCAGCTACAAACAATCATTATACATCAGAGATCATCCAATTAGTTCAATAAAATAACATGACTCAACCAAAATTGCACACTTCTCAGGGGGTGAGAGCTGTTCTGCTGGATCACAATTGAACTGTATCTCAGTAATGCAGCAATTACTCCAAAATGTGCTTCAAAGACGAAACTGGGAAATACGTTTTAATTTCCATATTTGTTACTAAAACTTACCTCACCACTACATTTGGTATATGGTTTCTGTGATCATATCCACGGCAACATTTTAATCGTACATGTATACATGCACTTTCTAGCCTTCAGTCATAAGGCACATTCAAGCATAATTTAAACCTTGATGCAACCCACACAATTGATTCTGCTATGATAAAACAAAGACAACTGAATGAGAACCTGGTATTTTAAGGATGATGCTGGGCCTCCTGAATATAATTATGATTACACTGTAATAAAAATGTATATTCTGGGAACTACAGATCTAAAGCTCACAACTGTACTCGAAACATGGTTGCATGTATTGATGAAGTTTACCGTTATTCATTCCACACAAGTATTATTACAAATTTTGAAATGACCTTTCTTTATTAATCCCACCTTTATGGGACCAATGTACATTTGAAATCTTATGAGACAAGTGAGAATACTTACGAGCAACATAAAGCTTAGCCTTCGTTAGTTTTTCCTGTACTTTAGCAGAATATTCGCCTTCATCCTTTGCACCAACTTGCTTGACCTTCAGGATACGATTCTTGCCGTCCTTGATAATTTCATACTTAGGATCTTTGGTATCAATTGGCTGTGAAAAGAATGATGAAGGAAATTTATGCAGATTTTAGGGTTTACATTTAAATCTTATGCATAGGTCTGTATTTGAATGATGCACGCACGCACGCACGCACGCACGCACGCACGCACACACACACACACACACAAAAGAGCTGGTGTTTAAAACCCTACAGACACTCATAATTCATAGACAGTGCACCGACTGTTCAGCCCCGTGGCATACAATGGTGCTGTGTCAAAGGCACAGTTACAGCCAACTGACAAGACATCATCCGAGCTCGAGCTTTCAATCAAATTTTTTTATTCATTTATAGGGCACCACCTACACATTAACACCATAACACAGGGCATAAATGGCAAGGTTGTGGGCTGCAAATGACATTAGTTCCCATTTTGCAGGCTGCTCATGACATTTCACAGTAATTGACACCTAATGTGGCCTTCCATTTAAAAACATTATTGCAGGAAACTGCCCTATTAAACTTCAACAGGCATACTTTTAAGTTAACATATATTATAATTTGAAAAATATAAAGTTACTTACATATTTACTTTCCACTGATCTATATTGTGGTCTATTTCTTTCAGCTATTCGACTAAGGCCTATATTTACATTGTAATATGCATTAAATGATTATCAGTTTTGAGAATACTACAAATGAATAATAGTAATAATGTTTGTTTTATGTCATTGAGACCATTGTACGGCCCTTGGTATTTTATTTCGTGTCAGGCGCAATTGACCACTGTCGGGCTGCAAATCAAATACTGCAGCCACAAATGATCCCAATGCCTGCAAAACAAACATTATTGTTATATCTAAACAAAAGGACTCTCATGCGCCTTGCTCAGCTGACTTATGTTGAACAGAGCAAATTGAAATAGGCCCACCTTGATTGGGTATAAGATAGCAACAATCCCCTTTGACCTACACAGTTATCAAAAGGAATGCATGCACTAAATGAAAGAGACCAAATTTGGCAAAATTTAAGAATTTATTAAAGGTCAGCAATCCAAAGTATAACCACCTAGTGAACATATTTGTTTATCCCCCCCCCCCCCCAGCAGCAGCTATATTTACACCAAGTGTTAGAACAATTTGAGTCACAATTTTGAAATTGACAGCAGTGAAAACACATACAAAAATAGAAAAAAAAATGCAGCATCACCTCTTGAACAAATTAAGAAGTGTCCCTGTGCAATTTTAAAGCAATTGGCTCAGCCGTTTTGGAGAAGAAGTAGAGAGCCACCAAGTTTGAAAAGAATCAGGTTGACAGTTTTGGAGAAGTAAAAAATGTGAATTTCCATTGTATTGTCATTGACTTACACAGTGATCAAAAGGAACGCACGCATTAACTGACACATACCCAAATTGAAAAATTCATTAAAAATCAAATATCCATAGTATCACCACCTAATGAATAAAGTTGTTTACGCCTTCCGCAAGCCACATTTCTTCCAAGTTTTAGCACAATGTCAGTGACAGTTTTGGAGAAGAAGTCAAAAATTACTTTAACACAAAAATACATCAAAAAATACACACAAAAAATGGAGTGCTACCTCTTGAACAAATTAAGGTCCGGGATCCCAAGAAGTGTCCCAATGCAATTATGAAGCTATTGGCTTGTCAGTTTTGGAGATTTTTTAAGATTTGATCCAAAAAATCATTAAAAATCCAAAAATCACTGGAGCATGACAATTTGAATGAACTTGGTAGAGACCCACCCAAGGCAAATTCCCACCAACTTTGAGGTGAATCTGGGCAGTGATTTTGGAGAAGTCAAAAATGGACAATGGATGACAGCACAGCCAAAACAAAATCAATTAAACCTGCGGAATAATTAAAAACAAACAAACAAGGGGCCCCCTGCCTAATGCTCTGCTGACATATAATCTGCTGACCATTACCAAAAAGTTCTCTTTCCCACTGATGTCCAAGCTACACCCTACCATTACAAAATCACCTCTTTCAACTTTACATGCCTGTTGACCTGTGACCAATATGTCAAGGTCACTGATATAACATAAATATTAGCATTGGACATGATCTATATATCCTATAAATTTGGCATATCTAATTCCATTACTTTTCAAGACATGGAATTTTATATCTTTTAAGACATTTTAACAGATAATTTACGTCAAAGATATAGGTGATGACCCCATGTATCAAATGCAATCAAGATTTTGACCTCCTCCACATTCCCACTAAATTTCATGAACATCTGTCACAAATTAAGGTAAAGTCCAACCTATTTTGGCTATTTTTCAGGCATTTTTTTTTTTTTTTTTTACTTTTGACAAGATTATATGCATAGTCTTTCATGAAGATCCATAAAAAATTAAGGATGCTGAACTGGTCACAAGATTCTCACATTTTAACCTATATGTTACATAATCATGTAGGTGGTGCCACCAACATTAAAGTGCATGTAGATTTTCACACACTTTATTATAAGTGCTGATTAATAATAATTATGTGGGCCTAAGTCAAAAACTGTGGGGTGCAGAGCATTTACAAGGTGACCCCAACATCTGGTACATCTTCAGGTACATCTCCAACAAAAAATTTGGTAGCTCCACTCAATACTTTTAATAATGTTGCAGTGACATTACAAATGATGAATGGACAGGCACACAAACATCTCGATACAAAAAGTTTCATAATACCAGGTTGGGCAAAAATAGAGTAGAGAAAAGTATTGTGTATCCAATTAGCTTGAGATCAAGTAAAGTTCCTTTTGCTTCATTTTTATTTTCCCGATTTAAAATTAGTTCTTTTACGTTGATCTTTTTCCAGCCATTGTTTTTCTTGATTCCATCATTATTATTCAATCATCAATGAATATTGTGTGCATGTGAGTAGAATGTCTTTCTGTTGTAAAATTATTTTTGCCAATTACTAATTGGACTCATTGGTGGACAGATGGATGACACAGTGGATGACAGCACCCTCTGGTCTTTAACCTTAGTGCTGTAGGGCTTGAAAACACAGGTTAAAAAAAAAATAAATCAGCAGTACTAGGGTTAAGTGCTGAGAGTAAAAGTGGTCTGTCATGACACATATTTTTCTTTTGTGCAACAAAAAAAGGCATTTTCTTACCTCTCCTTCCTTCAACCAAGTTACGTCAGCATCTTTATCATTGACTGTGCACTCAAACACACCAGTCTCCTTCTCCAGGGCATCTGCATCTGTGATGCCTTTCTCAAACTCCCAGTCTGGTTCTGCAGTACAAAATGAATGATGACTGTGACTGTATACTCTCTCTAAATGATTCCTTATAATCATGTACAGTGAGCTTGAGTCCCTAACCCATGGCTGCAAAATCTTATGGCAAATCAGCCTCCGGCCAAATTGTATTTAGTTTCAATTCAGTTATCACCAGCAACATAAATAAAAATACTCACAGTGTAACCTGCAGGAGCACTACCCATTTCATGCAGCGTGGAGACATATTGCACGTCACACCACAATGATATTTTGTGCCTGATGCCTCACATCAGGATGAAGGGGCAGCCATGATGGCTTGGCGGTAATGCATCCAGACAGATATTTGTAACTGTATCCCACTGTCTGGTCAATCACATTATTCTATGTGCTGCTGGACAAGGAATCTGACTGTTGTAATAATATGGACCTCTACTGTAAGTGGGAACTTATTGATTTTGCTCACGAGTGCCAAGATGCACAGCACCAGGCATTTCAGTATAATTAAAATGGTTGCCTAGCAACTGACAAATTGACTTGATAGGTCGTGCATTGCCACTAGAGGGCACTAATATTTGAGGAAAACATATTAAGAAAGAAATATTTTACAACAAAAAACTGTGCAATTTCTGACACTGCCACAGTAAGGCATGCACTTATGAAATCTACACAAAAAGCATTCAACTTCATAAATCCAAGTGAATCTTAAATTATCCATTTTTCAACATGAAGAAACCTCTGTAAAATACCATCTTTTCAGATATGCTTTACAGTTTTTCACTCATTTAGTAAACTATGTTATATTGTGCTTAGTCAACTTGACAACACAACATTTGAATGCTTGCATCATAACAACTGATAAAACATGATGCCTACAAAAATTCAAAGCTCAGGCAGACAAAAGTGCATCATGATAATATTGGCATTTTAGCAATATCCTAACAATACCTTCGGAGGGGATGATAGGGTACCAAAATAGAAACAAGAGAAAATGCTGGATTTAATGTGAGGCAGGGGTCAGCAAAATTCTTTGCATTTTCAGGGAGTGTACTTGATGATGAGGGACAGTTGGCAGCTCTGTTCTACCATATGTCTATAAATCACTACATGCCATACTACCGGACTATAAGCAAAACATGTTTCAGTTTGTGACTGATGTACACAATATTAATTTGAGATCTGCTGCCAATAATGTCCTCTATCTCCAGACACCAAATTCAAGTTATGTGAAAAATACTTTCAGATACTCTGGATCCATTATATCGAATACACTCCCAAAAGAGACAAAGGAAGCAAAGACTGTACTACAATTCAAAAGATTGTGTATAAAGTATATTTAAGTTTAAGGTCCACATGATCTGAGTGGCAGCTTTTTACTATGCATTACCTATAGCTACATCTTATAATTTTCTGCTTTTGTAACCCATGATTGTGCCTGAAATATTGGTGCACATCTCTTATATCGACACTCTGTGTACTGATTTTTACCAGAGGGCCCTGGGGGTAGATTCTGGGTAACCCTCTTTAAAAAAAGTTATATAATATATATATATATATATATATATATATATATATATATATATATATATATATATATATATATATATGTATATGTATATGTATATGTGTATGTGTATGTGTATGTGTATGTATATGTGTATATGTGTGTGTGTGTATATATATATATATATATATATATATATATATATATATATATATGTATGATCCATTATTCCCTCCAAGTTATACAGGTTACACAGGTATAGAGTCTACCCACTATTATGCCATATGGTTTTGAATACAAAGTTTTCAACCCGCAGGCAGAACAGAGCCCACACTTCTAAATATCAATACATGATTTGCTCATTTCAGGATAAATCAATTCCATGCTAATCATAGACGCAATTTGTCTGCACTTTATTGATCAAGAAGTGATTGTTAACTGAAGCGTATAATATTCTACCCCAGAGACTGCAATTGTTGAGCTGCATGTTCATACAGATGGATTCAAAAGCTCAAGTCTACTGAGTATTAATTAAATGAAATGAGAGGTGGGGTCCAATTACTGAGTATTGATTTCCACAGATTAACCATTAACAGTGTGCCCCAAGTTAGTGAATATGCCTGGCAACAAACAAATTATAAACAAAAGCTAAGTGCAGCAGACAACCTCAGATTTGCAGTGAGTTGCCCAAGTGCTACAGTGTTCTTGCCATTCTTGGGTTTTTCTATTCAACTGGAACAAGGAATATCATGTGACAGTAACTAAATTCCATGACAACAGTGTTTCAGGTACGGTCTGACTTCATTGTAAACTATCAGCAGTTTGACTGAGTAGCATGGGTTACTCTTGCATTTAAGCTTTCCAATCATTAAATTTGTTATGTTGATTTTAAAAAGTTAATGTTTCTCTGCAATCTAAAAATTGGAGTAAAAGCAGGATAAAAATTGAAGCTTCCAACAATAAATATCCATATGATTAGCTAATATACATGTTTTTCAAATTCATATTTTGCCAAATATAAACTTAAAGACAGCATCTGCTAATTCAGTTTAGATTCCTTCACTGAAACTCATATACAGTGTACACAATATATACACATCTAACTTACCTTCAACATAAAGATCACATGATGTTCTATCACCGTCCACTTCACAGGCATACTCAGCCTCATCTTCCGGGCGAGCTTTCCTGATTTTCAGCAGACAACGGTTTTCACGGCGAGATATTTCAAACTTTCCAGGTGAGTACTACAAAGACAAATCTTTAGTGAGTATGGCGGATTTTCTCGTGTATGTAAATGCATCATATAAACATTTTCATGGAACTCATTGGTTGACTTGTTAAACATCATGAAAGAAAGTTCAGATCCATGAGGTGTTTATAGTTATCAAATGACTAACACTGTAGAAGCTATTTTTCCGACTGAAAATGAGCTTTGGCTACTCACTGTTTTTGATGAGATGGTTTTAATGCAAGTATACTGATTTCTGACATAAATGTAACATTCCACTGATCTTGAGAAATACTGAAATATTTTGAATTAGTCTGAAAATGAAAATTTATGTACATTTTGTTTTTGCCCCAAAACTAAAAGTTTACTGTGGGGACAGCTAATAAGTGACAGTTCTTTCTTTCTCCATCCATCCCTCCTTTCCTTTTCTTTTTCCTTTTTTTTTTTTTTTTTGTATTTTATGCTCTTATGTGTGAGAAGAATGGTGAGCATAATTCCATACATCACTAACTGTAAAGGCACACTTTAAAACACACAATTTGTGAATATTTTCTGCTGGGATACCAAATTTGAAGAACAGAATATTCATCGTCAAGCGACTCCAACCTGCCTATTTTGATAAGTTTCATGGGTGAACAGTTGGAGTTATTCATTTCATTTAACTTTTTTGAGTCAATATAAGAGTCCTATTCACACTGCTCAAATTGGTGTCAAAAATAGATTCAATAATCTAAGAAATGTGCACAATATAAACAAAGCTGAATAGAATACTGTATTATAGAAAAGTTCCATTCAATTATCAATATCTCATTTAGTGAGCTTATGCTGATCTCTGTCTAGCTATTGACACTTAATGTACCACGTACTTTCAAATTCTAAAAAGTTTAATTATTACTCATAGATTTATGTGTATTACAATTAGGACATTACAATGACATTTATTTCATTCAAATAATTTTTCAGTTTATTATCACTCAGTTTTTAAATGGGCATATATATTTATCAGACAGCACTACCTGCACTTTGTGGAAAAATGAGGAAAACAGAATGCTACCAACCAAAACAGTGGTGAACATTCAAGAGCATATACATGGTATCTTATGGGTTAACTACTCCCTTTTGCCTCTTATTGACTGTATGTCACAAAAGGTTGATCCTACATTGTTCTTGAATGTTGAAACAGAACAGGAAAGTCCAAAACTTAGCAACCCAAGAGTGTTGTGGAATGACGCTTATCAGGTCGCATGAGTAGACGCACCTTGCTGTTTTTACAGGATCAAGAATCAACTTTTCAGGTTTGTTGTGATTATTTTTACTAGTTTCGATATTGTATGATACAAATGCGGGTCAAATTCTGTCTTACACAGGTGTGTATTCTTTATAATGTACTAAATTACATATTAACTTTTCCACATCAATGTTTCCTCTTATCACGTACTAGACCAGCTACATGTACATGCAAGTGGTATGTACAATGTCAAATTCTCTCACTCTTAATATCAGGTTACCAATCCAATTGAAATTTATGAGCCTGACATTACCCTGATGCATAAAATTTATATACGAACTTGTGCAAAATGTGTGTCTATCTGCCCATGGTTGAAAATTAAAAAGCAAAAGTGAAAAAAAGATGATGTGTATTTGAGGTATTAAGATGGTATAGTTTTACCTGGCTCATTTTAAATTCAAATTGGATATCTTTAAACATATATTTTATTCCATTAGAAAAAATTAATGGAGAACAAGCAACATAATGATAATATTAAATTTGTGAACTGTGGAATGTGCACAGATAGGTCATGCTCATCGCTATGTATTACAAAGGCCAAAAAGTAGCACCAACTATTTGTTATAGACCTTTCAATGCTGCGCAAAGATACTGATTTTTAAACTCACACTAGAAATTTGTACATCTTTTAAAATAAAAAAAAAAAACTTGGTACAATTTAAGAAGCAATTGTCTGTATAAATAATTTACAAAATTTATGTCAGTTGGCTTTATGGTAGTACCTGGTATATGTGGCCACATTTCTGGAGATGCAAGAGTCAATTTTGGCCACTTCTCCACGAAAGAAGATACTTACTACATTTGAAGATTTATCTGATTTACACTAGTTCCATGAAATTTGTAACATACTGTCATAATCAGGAACAGGACCAATAGACAATAATATTCAATGAAGTAATCTGAACCAGGAATACAATAACCTGGATAAATTTATAGTTGTGACTATCAAATACAAAAGTTCATTAGGATTTTTTTTTTTTTTTCTGCATGGAATAGAATGAGAACAAAAATAAACGCAATCTTGGATTTCTCAAGGCACGTTATCATCTGGAAATTAATGTTTTCAACAGACGGACAATGTGACTACTTTGTATTCAAGCATGATGTTGACCATTCCAAGTAGTCGCGCATGACCTACATTACAGATCTGGTCAGTTGTTCTTGCACCATTTGACTGTCTATTAGATCTACAATAGCAATATCAATACAGATATATAGCAGGTGTGAATCATAACGTCCATGAAGACTTTTTTTAAAATGGTATTTTAACACTCCCCCTCCATACCTATGGAATTTAAAATCAGTTTAGCTTTCAGGAAAACATACATTTATACAACACTGACTTTCTTTCTTTTCCCTTTTCCCCCCAGATGAACCACCAGTGTACTATGCCTTTTATATAATGAACATGACTTCTGAGAAGGAGATAATACCCCAGGAGAAAAACAGTGCCACTGAACAGGTTAACCCTACAAGTTATCAAGTCCACTGGTGCAACACTAACCGGATTCATAGACGAAAACGCTCCAAGTTACGTTCAGTATATACTGTGATATGGGTGCATGCTGAATCAAGTAAGATATTTCTCACAAAAGTACTGGTCAGGCAAGCAACTGAACAAATTCATGAGTTTATCCAGCAAACACTTGGGATAAGGCCTATGAGTTATAGCCTCAGTGCCTTGCCTTTGGATGTAACAAGCCCACTGCCATTGAGCAACTACTATGGCAGTCTGGATAACTGTATTGTGTTATGCCTTCCTAACAAGAAAATTTGTTTATCAATTCAATCAAAGGGAATCCCACCTTTCTGCATTGCTGCAGATATACTTCAAACTGTTGGTGAACTAAAAGAAAAGATACAAGAACAGAAAGGGTTTCCACATACTCATCAAGATCTCTTATTCAAAAATGAGGTCTTATGTAACAGAAAACGACTAATCGATCATGACATTCAATCCAACTCCTGGCTTCACTTGGAGGTTCAGCCCCATGCTCCAATTGCATTATGTGTGGACAGTTTGTGGGGAACAACATATGTCACCCAAACAAGTCCATGCACCCTGGCAGGTGAAGTAATTACAGATGTGTTAAGACAAACAGTTGTAGCACCCCATGCTTTTGACTGTATAGTTAAAGATCCAAGCACATATAGACATCTGCTACTACTGGAGGGCAACCGGACAATTATGCAGACCAATGACTGTGTCAGTCTCTGTGGCATCACCCATGGCAGCTTTCTGAATATTATCTCAACGGGGCAAGTGAATGGTGACAATGACATTGAGATAGAAGTTGAACTGCAGAATGGAGACACCAGTTCCATCAAAGCTGCGCCATATGATAACTGGTTTTTTGTTGCCTTACACCTGCATGGAATAACACATAATTATGTTGACTGCATGAAGCTGTACGTAGATGACATCCAAATGGCACTGACCGCAAATATCAGTACAGCTTTAAATGAAAAACGGCCAACTAAAGTTTACGCACGTTTAGTGACTTCAATTCCTGGCAGAATTTCAACACCTGGAAGCATGCTATTCAACATAAGATTGCCCACCGGGATATCTGTCCCTGTACAGTGTACCAAATGGAACAGAGTAAGTGACATCAAGCATCAGCTAGCACTGAAAAACATATCCAACATGGAACACTTTGACATACTATACAAGAAACTTAAAGTACCCCCTGGCTCAAAAGTAGGGGCCTACCATCTCTCAGACAGACAGAACATGGAGGTAAAACTACACAGGTTCCCCATATATTTAGGACTATCAGCCACCAGAAGCGTTCACCTTGATGTCCATGTTGATGACACTTTGGCAAAGTTCATCCAAATGATGAAAGACAAGACCTCAAGTATCATGGGAACACCACACTGGAATTTTATTTTTAGTGGTGATCCACTCAACGATCTTGAGAACACATTATTAGGATTAACAAATTTGTACATTAACTCTCGAATCTTTCTGGATCCCAAATCTAATGATAAAATCTTGCAGCTAGTGACACCACAAGGTACTATTCCCATAAAGGCAAATGCTGGCCCAGATGTGGTTCAGTACCATGAATTTCAAGCAATACATCCAAAGGCAGACATGTTTTTGGAACTTGTCCTGTGGTTTATAAATTGGCGTTTCCCACAGCACATGGATGGTCAAGTATTTACAAGGGTCCAAAGACTCTGCTCAAACAGACCTTCTTCCAAAAGTGCCATAACTCGTCCACCATCTTCCAGAAAAGACCATGCTTGCTCCCAGTCATTTGAGACTCAGAAAAAATTACCCACTCTGTACATTCCAAACATTCCCAGCATGCAAACAAGATTTAGTTCACTGAAACTTCGCAGCTCCTTCTTTCAGATGATGCAAGCACGCTTTCGAGGGCCAAAACCAGCAATGGTTACCTGTGAAAGTCCCCATGATGTGCAGAAAGTACAAAATAAAGCTATTGAATCAGATGGTGGACCAAGTGAAAAGCAAAACAGCTGTCTGATGCTTTCCACAAGTATCAGACAAACATGTCCACTACCACAGAAAGAACCCTCAACCAAACAAAAAGTAGGCATTCAGTTTGAAATTGGCAAAGCTGATTTAATTAGGCAAAATGGTCTCTCTTGTTCAAACAAGATCATCACTGCACAAGCAACACCAGGCCATTTCATACCCATTTACAAACATCAACCATCTAAAATTAAATGGAGCAATGACAACAGGGTTTCACATTTACCATCCAGATGCAGTGCCCCTATCCATGGAAGCAATTTTCACTTATACAAGGTACAGGCTGGTTCTAGACCAGATCAACATGTATACACAGCCATCAGACATGATCAAGTACATCCCTGTCTGACCAACAGTTGTCAAAGAACAAAATCAGTACTGTGAGAGAAAATGGTGCCCACCATGGCTGTGCAAGTCATGAGTGGAAAGTCTTTATTCACACAACATGACCAGTGTACCCCATCAACTTAAATATACTGTGAGTGAAAATGGTGCCCACCATGGCTGTGCAAGTCATGTGTGAAAAGTCTTTATTCACACAACATGACCAGTGTACCCCATACACTTAAATATGTTGAAGCTTAGAGCTACTGAAGGAGCCCACATATATGCTGATTTTGCTCTTAGACCTGACATGGATTGGCACATCCAAACCCTGTTGCAAAAGAAGCCTACATAGCTATAAAATACATATTACCTGCTTCAATGTTGCCATATTGTGTACTAAATATTCTGTTGCCATTTGTAGCATCAATCATTTTTTTTGCCACATTTGCACGTTTAACACCCCCCCCCCCCCAAACCAGGAATCAGTAAATATGTAGAGGTCAACCTTATTCATGAAATATATCAAAAGGACAGGAAAGAGATAAATTACAATTAATATACTAATGTATTCAGTTTCTTAACTTAGTGTACACATTTAAAAACCAATACTCAGCACTCAGCACTCAGTATTGGCCATCTGGTAGGCTAAGGAAATCGGTTTCCTTATCCATCCCCAGATGGTGTCAGGCAAGAGAATCCCAGATTCCCTTTGCTAAAGAGGAAGAAGCAAAGGTTTCTGCCCAACTCTGTGAGGGTCAATCCAATCCTGCTCATGTAGAACCAGAGCACTCCGACAGGACAAAGGGCTCGATCTCGTCACCGGACGTTCACTTCCACCACCGAATCCATTCCAAAATAAAGTCAGTGATAGGACCAGGTACAGGAGCACCTATCAACTACCACACAACAAGAAGTCGAGTTGGAAAGATGCCTGAAAAGGGGAACTACCAAATGCACGTCCACAGTAATGGACACCAGAGCAGGAAACTAAATTGCATATGGTTTCCAGTTTGCATTGTCGCCACCAGGAGCACTGTGCCACACCACAGTGCCTGGGAGATCAATGCAGCAGCATAGTACAGCACTGGATGCAAGGAAATTTTCAAGTGGGGGCTCTGCAAAGCACCAAAGTGTGTGGAAACCGGCAAAAGTGACTTATGCTGTTGTATTGTGTTTATAATATACACAAATGATCTACATGTAAGCTACATTCTTTCTCACATGAAAAGGACAATGAAAATCAATGTTTCAGGCTGACATGGCCTTTAAAAATATCTGGTGAACATCCCTTGGTAAGAATAAAAAAAAAAAGATGTTTTCAGTGTTTAAATTTTATATTTTAAAGGCAGGCAGTGACAGAAGCTGTCTTGGTGAGTTTAGAACTTGGCTGACAGATTTGGGGTATTGATGACATGGAAGTGTTGCAGGACAGTTGACTGAGTTGAAAAGAAAGCATGATACAAACCTCCAAGGTTTCACCCATCTTTGTCCATTTGACTTTTGGTCTTGAGTCATTGAGCATGCACTCCAGGATGATTTCCTTCTTTTGTTTGACTTTGGCAGTTTGTGGCAACTTCTGGGTGAAGAAATACTGTTGTTTCTTCTCTGAAAACAGGATATCAGTAATTCATAATACACTTGCTTAACAACCTTCCTGTTCAAATCAGCTAAAAGCCCCCAGATGTAAATTGTGATGTGCTTTAATTGGTGCTTTTACATACATTTCATGTTTATATAAACATTTCTATTAATAACTGTTGATAAGAAACATGATGGCTTCTCCCAGATTGATAGCTTTCTTTGGCATGAATTTGGCACAATGCACCAAACTTGCACCAAGGAGAGTTTTTGATCCAGTCTTTTTCTGACCAGAAGTATGCCATAAGAATTGAGACACGTAAACTCAAAAAAACAGTACAGTGAAAGCTCATTACAATAACATCATCTTTTCCCCCAAAAAGGTGCAAGATAACTGAATCAAACTAGACAAGTTTTTCGCTGTGCGAAAACAAATATGCATCCCCCACACATGACAGAGTGTTCCCTATTTATGTTCAATAGTAACCATGGTCTTGCAATCAACCGTAACAAAGATATGTAAGGAAAATAAAATTTTGACCTCAGTTTGACCTTTCAAGGTCACTCGAGGTCAAATTTAACAACACCAAAAGAAAGCCCATAAGTGATTTCCTATTAATGTTCAATAGTAACCATGGGCCTTTGATCAACCATAAGCAAGCTATATATATATATGGAAAAAACAATTTTGCCTGATTTTGCTGAGTCAGCAAAAAACGAAAAACCTTAATAAAAAATCCAAAAATCAATGGATTTTGACAAACAGTATATCAGAAGAATTCCCCAGACCTGTAAAATATTTGTACCAAAATAAAATGTAATTCGTAAATATGCTTTAGAGTTACAGCAGAAATAAAAATCCGGCGGTGGTGGCAGCGGCTCTCGAATTCTACTAAAACACTATATGCATCCCCCAGTGGGGGATGCATAATAAGGAAGGAAGTGTATTTATTGTCCCTCAAAACTTGTTTTGTTAAGTGAATATGTTGGATATTTGAGCATCATTATAATAAGGTTTCACTGTACATACATTTTAAACAATGCTCTCCACAGGAAAGGGTCATATTAAATCAAGAAAAATGTGCTCCCTATTACAGCACAGCTAAATCTGCAGTTTTATTTCTATAGTAACACTGCAGCATTGTGTCTGTTGTGAATTTACACTAGCTTCTGACAAGGAGATAAGTTAATGCACGAACTGACTGATTTTGTCCCCATGGCCTAAGTGAGGTCATATTAACTCAGATTATCCATCTGATTAGTTCAACAAATTATTTATACTTGTGCAAAACTTTGAGCACCTGCTATCAAAAAAATTTGAAGTGTATATTGTTGTATCAGTAGCAGCAAACCTGAAGGACCAGAAAATAATTATACGTAAAGGGAGGCATAAGGTTGAAATCACTAGTTGCAGTCTAAACTTTCTCAGTATTGATGTAAAATTTAAATGCAATCAGAGATTGCTGGATTCATGCATCCTTTACCTCATTTATAACCCGACTAATCACAGGTCTTATTTTGGAACGACTGTAGTCCATAAAATTAGGTTATCATCGTGACCCAGATAATTGACCTAGTGACCTACTTTTACACATGACTCATCCTTGTGTCCAGATACACAAGTGTGTAAAGTTCACAATTCCAAATCAAAAGGCAACAGAATTACAGCCTGGACATGAAGTGTAATGTAGTTTTACATAAATGTATCACTGTGACCCAGATACTTGACCTAGTGACCTCATTTTGTTTCATGACAAATCTTTAGGTCAAGATATGTGTGTGTGAAGTTAAGCTAAATAGTAAACGAAGTATAGCCCAGACACTATAATGTCACCGTGACCAGGGACGTGCTATAGATGGACTGCCAACGGGAGCGCTAATCCCTTTAGTGGTCAACTGGGCGCGACGACTACAAAGCGTGTTCAGTAGCGCCGCTCAAGTTAATCCCCCCTGCTCAGTCCGATTGTTGTTCCATCTATGTTTCCGCCTTCGGTTGTATCGGGTTACTTACATCGGTCGTGCTATTGTACCAAGTTCAAAAACGGAGAGTTTTATGCATGCGCAACCAGTCTCATCGTTTGAATCAGAACTGTGCGAGTCCATCGATGTGTTTTTCGTTGAAATCGGCCGATAAAAGGGCTAGTTTTTGCATTTTTTCTGTCCAAAATGATGCACAGTTAGACAACTTGCGTGCGTAATAACTCCTTACGCCGTAATCAGCAATAAAAAATGTAGTTTTAGATGGATAGTGTATGCCGGTATAATCATGATGGTGGTTTCATTTCTTTTAGCTGAGTCCGGCGTAACGCTAAATTTTGACTTTAAAATGTGGAACACGGTGAAAAATTTTGCACATTTCAGTCAGTGACGCGATTATTCTAGCCTTTCATCGCGTGACCTGGCCCACGAGACTGCCAGCAGCCAGCTGGGACCGTGGAGTTGTGTTTGTTCAGCACTGATGGTGCTCGCTCAAACACCCGATCACTTGAGCAGCGGCAACATAGATGGTACAAAGGGGGCCCCGCCGTTGGTAGTCCATCTGTAGCACGTCCCTGCAGTGACCTAGACACTTGATCGAGTGACCTGACATGACAGACTCTTATGTCCAGATGCACTGTGTGTAAAGTTTCATTAACCTAAGTTGACGGGCAAGAGAATTATAGCCCGGACAAGAAGTGTAATGTAAATGATATGCCCCTCCTCTGGTAGGAGGGGGGCATAAATATCAGAACAGAACCATATATGAGACAAGCCTTACCTTCAACATAGAGCCAAGCCTCACTCTTAATGTCATCACATTGACAGGTGTATTTGGCATTATCCTCCAGGCCTACACGGTGCACCGTGATCACATGTTCACCACCCTCACCACTGAAGTGGTACTTGTTACCATGGAAAATCTCCACTTTGTTCTTGTACCAGCGCAGCTTGGCATTGGGCTTTGAGTATTTGCATTTAAGTGTTGCTTGGGCATCTTTTTCCTTGCATTTCACGTCTTCTAATTCTTCTATGAAGTAGTCCGGGGGCTGTTCATTGAGAGACAAACTTCAACTGTGGTGTGTCTTTCATTTGCAAATAAACAAACTCACACACACAAAAAAAAATTCCAAAACTCAGCCAGAAATATAAATTTCACTGAAAACTGAACTTCAGCCAGCCCATTATCACATCACTGTTTGAAAGTACCCATAACAAAAATTTTGTTTGTTCTATTTGATTCAAATGTTGGAGCAACAAAAGTTATATTCAGGAAGAAAAAGGTTTGTTTATTAATGAACTGCATGAATTATTGTCGTTGATCACAATGGTACAAATATCATAGGAAATGTACCATATAATCCCAATTTGGCACCCCTGCCCCTTCAACCATCCCTTCCCACTCTGTGACTCAGAAAATGCACAACTGATGTAAACATTTTACACTTTAACAATTAATTGTGCAAAAAAGTGTCATAGTATAGTACTTTATATATATCATATAAAATACTTAGGTCTGACCTTGAAGCTTATATTTTAAAAATTTCTAAGTGGCTTAAGTGCTTAATAGGAATAAAGGAATAATGTGTACAGGAGACACTTCACAGCATCTTACATGGTTCTTCTCCAAAGTTCAACTTTTCTTGCTTTTCATTACAGAAATGCAAGGCAAATTTTGCTGTATTCTCAAATATAAATAACTGCATTATCACTGTAAGTATGCAGTTATACATATACATACCTCTAACACTTAAGACACAAACCAACATTTTTGACAAAGATTCTAAATGAGGCCAACAGACAAGACATGCAATTTGGTGGAATACTGTTCCTTAGATTTGAACATAGTATCAAGTGGGTACTATGGACAATAGCCGCTCATCTACTGAAGTTGGCACACTTCGTCACTGTACAATGTAGGGTATGCTAGCTGGTCCATGCCAACAAAGCAGTATGACAAAAGTACAATATGACTTGCAGTTGGGTCTATACTTCTCATTCATAATTCTGGGCTGGGGGCCAAACCAAACATGTACATCCAGTTTCAGACCTCAAATATTCACTAATATATTAATATTCACTTATACGTCAAAGCAATCAAATACATTGTATGATACATAGACACCGCATGCCTTCTCTCTCCACATTTACGCAGGTGTTGGTCTGCAAAGTTTTCTTTGTGCACTTAAAAAGTCCAAAATTCAAACTTCTTTAAAAGACAATAATGGACATACTTGTCGGCCTATTGAAATCTGACCAAATAAATATATAACTGCGAACAGCTTTGTTATCACACTCCCCTCACCCCGATCAAACTTTAAAACTTATCTTTACATCTGTTTTCTTTAGAAATGGTCAAACAAAATTGAAATTTTTTACTCTGCTTAGAATATAGTTAAATGGGCAGACCTATGATCACATTGTATGTGCTTAATTTTCTTTTCAAATTTTGTGAGGGAATAAAAGTAAAATACAAGGTCAACAGGGCTCAAAAGGTACCCACAGCAAAACACACATGAAGAAGCACTGCAATGCCTTGGCAAAGCACTGTTACCTGTCATCAGTTCTGGAGCAAGCATATTCAACTTAACTAAAGTCTATCTGTACCTATACATACCAAGGCACTGCACTAAACACATGATATGGAACATATTTTATCACAATACCATTGCACTACACATACAAGTAACACACCACATGCACTCATGTCTTTGAATTACACAGCATGTTCAATCTGCAATGTGAAAATAAACCATAGATCACTAAATGCAAAACAAATGCCCCCATCAAAGGGCCAGGAGCTGAATGCACACCATTGCACCGCGTGTCCTCAAAGCTGAGCTGACTGGCACATGTCCACTGATGTCCAGTGAGTACATGCCAGTACCTCCAAGTCAAGTTGTTATATACAGTATGTATATAGCTAGTACAACATGTACAATGTGGTATGCGCAGGACAGTATACAGAACACATGAACAGCTTCCACTCAGTCAAGGCCATAACCCCAGACTGGTCACTTATAATTACTTATATATACACATACATTGACATTAAATTTTGTATTAACATCCATAGAAACATTATACACCAAACAATGTTTTTTTTTCTGATCATGTCTGATGTATTCAAAATGCACTGGTTGGATGAATATTGCGAGACAACAATCAGGTAATATTTCCCAGATTTTGCCCCAAACATTTAGAATCAGGACTGCTAAGAAGCGCAATATTGTGATTTTAAAAGTGTTAATTGTGACCTCTGAGATTAAAGCCAAATTTATGAACATTCCAGAGCATTCATCCCACAAACTGTTGGAGCATATCTTTTGTGTGCACATTTGAAACATAATGTCATAAACTTGAAAAAGTATTGAAGAAGAAAAAAGTTATGTGGATGTGAAGACTGACAAGAACTAAGAATTCTGAATCACACACAGCCAACATAAATATGAACACGTTACAACTTTTGAAGGAAGGTATGTAAACCCATATAAAACAGGGTCTTGTATGTGGTGCAGTTTATACTGTAGAAGTTATTGGCTCAGTTGCTGATGTAAAAGTTCATATTCCAGAGCAACATGGTTACATGCTTGCCTTCCAGTTAAACTCCTTGGTGATGCTGTTAATTTTATGATCAATTGGGACATTGTTGTTATCATCAAACAAGGTTTAGACACTGCTTGTAGCACTCACTTGTGCTTTCCAACAGTTAACATGAAGACTGTGGAAACACAAATAACTGAAATAAATGACACTGCTTTCTTCAGCAGCAAATAATTAAGTCTGACATTGACTAAATAGTAGTACAAAATGCTTTCTTTTCAACTTTCAAATAATTTTGAGCTTCGAGTCATGGATACAAAAATTACTGGTGCCAAATATTGTTGTCATAGTAACATCAAATGTCATGCACAGTTCTGAAAGACAACAATATGGCCAACGTCATTAATTTATTCACTTTTTCAGGGGAAAAAGATAATCACCCAAGGTTTTTTTCTGATGAGACATAATTTGGCACCAACACACAAGTTGTGACATTTAAAAGATTTACATGGACACAATAGAAAAAATTATATGCAAACACTGGTAACATAAGGAAACAAAACAAATGTGAGAGGGCTCGTTCCCTGTCAATAGTTCAAGAAACACAACTCTGTTCTTTTCATACATGAAAAAAATGGCTGCAGCCCTCCTTTGCACCATTCTGGCTGCTACCAGGCCACAGGCTGGGGGAGAGGTGCAACCATTTCCATCACAGTTAAATCTGAAACATGGGTAAAACAACCAAAACTTGTTTTAAATCTACAAATATGTACATTTGGGTCACTCATAAATAATGAAAATCCACAATGAAGTCCTATGTCTTACCACCACTACAGGCCTGTGCCTGTCTCAGTTGAAGGCTTTGTGGCCACAGTTTGACAATGACATGATTCCAATACAAAAACTCCATCATACATATGTACACAATTTTTTCTTCAGTATAACAATTTTTACAATGTTTTGATATTCATGAATAAATGTCAACTTTAGACCAAGTGGTACACAATTCCTTCAATATTTGGGCTGTAGTGTTGTAAGAAACAACCAAAGGGCACAGTGTTGTCCAAATCTAGATGAAGCCAAGATAGGAAGTCAGGTTTAACAAAGTAATTAATAAGTATAGGATAAATTCTAACAAGTTTCTGCAAAACAATATTGGGGGTTCAGAAAGGGGCTGATAAAAGGCAGCAGAAGTGTACCCAGGAGCCACAGAGATAGGCAGTTCCAACAGTGAATAACCAGCTATAAGAAGGACACAAGAAAACCAGTGCTTCATGACAGAAGAAAGCTGTCCCAGCATGCACGAGGCTAGAATTGTGCTCAAGCTCGCTGGCTAGCTGAGGCAGACACAGACTCTAAGCCCTATCTATCCTACCTTTGGAGTGCTGGCTAGAAGCTTCTTCATTATTTCTATTCAAATGCTACTCTAAACAATTCCAAACTTGTGAAAGAAAGCATAACAAAACATACTATTGTACCCAAGAAAGTTTGAACACCTACTCTTCACAATGAATGAAACACCACCTTAAATAGCTGAGTCTATTCTATTCCTTTTTATCTGCTTGCAATAGAAATGCAAGCATATTACCTTGATGTGCATAAAACAGAGAATATTTATTATTGTGCTCAAACAACGCATGTTCTGAGATGGTAATGTTCTTTTATTTGTTATAAAAACTGCATCTAAAATTGAAATGTACTGATTTTTTTTTTCATCTAATAAATCATCATTGCATTTCATGCCATTGAAACATTTTTATTAATTACTCCACAAAGAACACTCATCAACTTTTGCACCTATACAAAATCATTGTTACTTTACTGTTCATGATAAACATCAAATCATTTTTCTTCAGTAGTTTTTTTTTCTGACGGACACTTTCATGTTTATTCTAGCAACAAATGCTTTACTATTGTCAAAAGTATAGGCTTCCATCCTATTCTAACATGCACGAAGCATTTTAATCTTTGATTACATTCTCACAAGTAAAAGCAAACAAATTTGCCTGAATTGTTTAGCAGCGTCTGCATCCGCCAGCCAGAGGAAGAGTGGAGCCAGTAACTGTAGCAGTGCTTGAAAAGAAGTAAATGCATACTGCCTGCACTGAAAGAAATAAAGTCTATTGATAAAGGACAGATTCCAGGAGAGCCATGGAATGGTACACACATGCCTGTTCCCATGGTAACTAGGCCTTGGCAACTACAAACCTAACTTTCTGCTCCTCTAAAAATTGATTTTATAATTGCAACACTCTTGTGTCTTACTCCACTTATATTTTCAAAGTCCTTTTTTCAGAGGGGCAGAAAGTTAAGGTTTCAATATATTTTCTCGGGTCTGGTTCTGAGCCTATCAGAAGTATGTGGCTACACAGGAGAAACAGGAGGCAAGAAAGAGTGCTGTATTTAGTTAGTTATATTTTGGAGTCACTATTCAAAGCAATTCAACAAGCCAATACACACTTATCCAAATGAAGATAACTATGGAAATAAACAAAATGGGAGAAAAGTAAGATTTTTACCATGATGTCCAAACCATGTAGACTTTTTTAGGTCACAAAATTAATTTTGACACATGGCATGTACAAGAGAGATGGTGCTTTTTGGTCCTTAAATTTTGTCATCACTGCAGATCTACACTAAATGTATTACTTTAATATTTGCATATGCTTGTCCACAATTGTCAACATTTCAAAGTTTAAGCTGCCTAGTGCTGCACTGTTCAATGTAGAATTCTCTTAAATAAATGTTAAGCCCAGCTCGATAACAAGCATATGCAGGCATGTGTTTTAATGTGAGGATTCAAATGGCATACTGATCCAATAATGTGAAGTTGTTTAAATACGTAACATTTTGAATATCCAGAGTTAAGCATGATTAGTCTGATAATATTTTGAAGTATTTTACTTTTTTTCCCTAAAATATGTTCATTACTTCCTTTGTGGTCAAAGTGAATATGTGTTTACGTGTCGATGTATTTCATTCTGATGAGCTATTAATACTACAACAGGGTTTCCAACAAGAGGTTCTCAACAAGTGACTTACAAATACATTAATCTCTTGAACCAAACATGTTTCAACTGTTGATAACAGGAAACAGAAATCAGTTTTGCTAAGTAAATTGAAATTTTACTTTGACAAATGATTTACATTACAGGTGCACATTGTAATGAATTGCAGGAATCTTTGCACAAAGTTAGTTAAGGTCGAAATACATTTCCTTTGAGTGCATTTTAATCGCATAATAAATTCTTGAATTTACACAGTGTCTCATGAAAATAAGTATGCTGTGATTCATTACAATTGCACAAAGGTAAACATAGGTCTACAAATACCTTGTTACTGTCTGACTGACAAGATTTTCTTTAAGTTTTCATGGCTGCGACTGAATTTTGCAGTCAATGTAGTACCAAAGAAAAACTTTTTTCAAACATTGAACATATGAGGATTGCATTCCACTTCCAGCACTTGGAGTATCATTCCAAATTATGTTATTTGTTACATCTGTTCATGGCCATATGTTTCACTTTGGGTTAAAGCAATAGCTTAGTCACTTCTTTAATCCTCATTATTTCCTGATAAATTATTGTAACCTGCAATTTCATATATATATATATATATATATATATATATATATATATATATATATATATTATACTATGTTGATTTAAAAAAGAGAATTGTTTTGTTCAAACAGAACATATAACATGTTCATTCCAGAAGTAGCACGCCATGCTAAATGCAAAGATTTCATGGAGCAGACATGGTTTTCACGGAATTTTGTGACAATGATATTTCTTAATTTACAATATCACAAGCAATTAAACTTATTACAGAATCCCTATAGCATAAAATAACAACAATGAACTCTTTCACCAGAAGCAGTTAATTTTTTTAAATACTGACAAATACTGAATTTTTAATAAAACCCCCAAGATTAAAAAGTACGGGGTGTGCTTCTATTAGGGCATGTGCTACAATTGGAATGATTAGGATATATTTCAAGATAAGCTATGTCACTTTAGCCATCTGAGTATTAAACAAGGAAGACAAATTTTTGAATTTATGAAAAGACTACACTTTGGCAAAATCAATGCTTTAGCCATCCAGAGAACTCTGTTATTTCCAGGAAATGGTCCAACTTAAAGGACACATAAGAACTCCTGTTTTTACATTGACTAGGCCATACAACATAAGGTTCTGTGAAAGCATTACTTCAAAACTTCGTGGCATTGTTCTATCTTTATTTTTGTGCATATTTGCGTAACCTGTATAAGCTACAAAAGCCCATGTTTTTTGTGTATTTTTCATGCCGACAAATACATAACCAAAGTTAATACGCAACCCTTTTTTTTGTCTTTTTTTTTCTGTTCAAAATGTTATGTAATTTTCAAATTTTATGCCCAGCTCAAAATTTTGTTTGGTTGTTTTCATGGTCTGTACAAGAAACCATTGGAAAATCAAAATAAGGGTTTCATGCTCTCTACTGTCTTTAGCTTGAGGATCTTTATTTAAGTAAGTTATACAACTGTCAGTAACATGCTTTCAGTGATACTTAAGCTGTAAACAACAAATTTGCCTGAGATGACACAAAACCATTTTATTCAGAATTGGAGAACAGATTGCATTTGTTCAAAGTTTATCCACCTTCCTAGCCATTTTGTTTATTTCCACTTCCAAACTTTCCAGAAATCTCTCTACATGGTTAGTTTAGCACTGTGCACGAAAAGCATATATATGAACAGAAACTTCATCCTGCAAGACATCAGCCATGTCCTGGATATATGATTCACAATTTTGTGTACAACGTGCGCAATATTAAAATTTTATAAATATTTGTTTTATTCTGTTTATGTGACGGGTGTCATTGGTTGAAGCTATTACTGACCTATCGGTGGGACATACTTGAAATTTAATTCTGTATGTTGCACATGCTAGAGATTTATGTGTCAACGTACAGATTCATTTTGGGAACATCAGTGTGTACCTTCTCTGGTAGTTTCCTTTTCTGTAATAAGGGCCAATCAGGGATTATATCAGCAAGGGAAGTTCTTCTCATCTGTTGGGAATTCCGTCGTTGTACTTCTAGTTGTTCTACATCAACCTTTTTGAGCGACGGCATATCAATATTGTCCTCTGATGGACGGCGCTCTGTGGCCTGCTTTTTAAAGCAAAATAGAAAATAGTAAAGTAAATACTAAGCACACAAAATGGGCCAACACGTAGTAGTCGTTTTGTACAGCAGGACTCACCAACTGGACAGACATCAGGATATGCCCTATCTCCGCATAAACCATAGGGCCTCCTGTACACAGTACAAAAGTGGCTAGCTTACCCTACCCCCAAGCAACAGAGCAAATCAATGACAAGGTAGTATTACCTTCTCTACGTTCTGCAGCTCTGGAAAATGACCCTTGCCACGTCCACTTTCGATCTGTAAAGGCAACTTTCCCAATAACATTGGTTCCCCAGTTACCAACTCCCCACAAGCTACAGGTAAAAGCTATACCATTGAATAATATATGTTAATACTCTTTAATATACAGTATATCTATAAAAAATATGGCTTTCCACTCAGAACAAAACAGAAAAAAAATTCAAGCTGGTGGATCCTTAACACATTTGTACTAAATTTATGCTTTTCAATTAACTTTTAAACTTCAAATCAGTATTTAATATCAACTTTTGCAAAAGTTGAAAAATCATGCTGAAGATAACTTATTCTGGAATGTTATGGATGCACCAGCAACTGTTCCACAGTAGAAACCCATGTACAATAACAATGTTTTCATATGTATCAGCAAGAATTCTAGGCACACCATCCTCATATCAATTTCAAAAAGCAAAAAAAGTGCAGTACATATGTATCCAGTAAATAACCCGAGCAAATAAAAAACAAGTTTGTCTGGATAATAACAAGTTGAATCTGACAAGAAATTCTCATAATAAAATAAAGAGAATTTGCAGATCCAGCATTAAAAAAGGGGATGGGCATCAAATACATGATAAACAATCTGTATGAATTAATACATAACATTCTGTGATGTAAAGTCAAAGCTGTGCCCATGTCCACTTCTACCTTGTGCCTTCCATAAGGTACCCTAAAACATTCATTTTTGCAAAAGACAAAAGCATCTATTTTTACCTGGACAGGCATCTCAAATTCTGACTCATTCATTCTATATTATTACGTAACAAATGTCACTACTTCAAAGTTACCTGACACCAATAAACAAGTTTGTCTACTTTTTCGTGTAAAGGGAAGTAAGGTAATTATGTTCCCATAAAAGTATACAAACATTCACGTATAAGAATGCCATAAGTAAAACACTATGAGAACTCAAATTGTGATGTCCTCATTTGACAATAGTTCAAACTGTATTTGATATAATATTTATTTGTACAAAAATTCAAAATGTGATATATATAATGCATACAACATATTTCTGAGTAGCAGTTTGAAGCTGAGCATGTCCGTGACATTCACTGTGTCAGATTTGAGGATAACATACATTTTGTAACACATAAAAATGGGGCAATCAATAATACATTTTGGGGAATTTTAGTGGATATTTTGCATCGAGACTGCTAAAATAAAATGACGCACAGTTGCAATACTTGTGTGGAACACAAAGATGTAGGAAAATCATTCAGACCAATAAATCTTATATTTTCAATACATTTCTCCAATGAAGGGCATGTCCTTAAAACATACAAGAACAAACTTATTAGGTGGATGACATTTAGAAAATAGTAAATGTAGATATGTAATTAAATACAATAGCAGTAAAATTGTTAAGTTTTAATCATAAATTTTCCACATCATTGTATCCTTATGACAGCATTGGAAATGTGCGACATTTCATTTTAGAAATTTAAGTGGTTTTTCAACTGAATAACCTGACACAGTGTACTGAAAATTAACAATACATGTATGTGTATGTACATAATATAGAACATGCATATTATATGCACATATATTTATGATACATTTGTGAAATACAAACAAATCAATGCCAAAACAATTCAGACTGGAAAAAATATTTTCTGACCTCACTAATACATGTACCCATATAATGACTCATGGTACCATACCCAGCCTAAGCTGCCACAAATATCAGTCACCCAGTGAATGGCACTGGGATAATTTTCTTTGTCATCATGGATGCTGCCTGAAAATTAACATGTGGTTGACATTGGTGACATCTGTGACCCTGACACAACTGCAGAACAGAAATGGCCAATGAATATATGCTACCAAAAAATACACAGAAAACATGCCTATTCCTTAATTATCTGCTTCTTGTAATTTTTGTTAGCGGTGGATATTATGATGCCACCAGGTCACTGAAATGTTCCCACAAACATTGAAGCCAACACTTCTGTGCCTGAAGTTTTTATATTCATTGCTAATATATATATATAACTTTCTGTCAAATACCAAGTTCACATCAAATTTTGTTGCTCTAAATCTGTAATAAGTTTATTTACTAACCCGTGTTTATCCATTAGCTTTTACTAGCTTAAGGATGCTATTTCTTCCAGTAGTATCGCACTTCTATGTATGTACTAGTGTAACTATCGAGGGAAATTACAGATAAAATAAAGCATCATCATTTTACATAAAAAGTATACTCTCTACAACCTTGTCTTGTAGACCCACTAAATGGTCCCGATTAAGAACGGTGCAAACTTACTCCAGCTATCCAATTAGATAACAATATTGCCATGAATATGTCATAAACAAATTGGATCATCATCCAGACATGGTTGATATTTAATTAGGGACTTTCTTTTCCCAGCAGTTACACACAGTAACATGCTTAAATGGCCTTATGTGCAGGCAGGAGAACAGAGTGAAAAGAAAAAGCACAAAAAAGTAGTTTGAAAGCCTAAAACTTTGCATTTTTAAAAAGAAATACACTTGGTTTAGTTTGGTAAAAAAGCCTGAATTCTGGCTTTTGCCTGTAGATTCTCATGCCTCTATGTGGTACATCAAACAACCGTGTCACATACTTTTGACAGCTGGCATTATTCAATTCAGCCCCACTGTCCAGTACACTCTGCCAATATGCGTTTGGCATTAGAAAAACCAAGTCAAAATAGAGTTGGGTTGTCTATACTGGTAGCAATGTTATCCTGCCCTTTAAAAGGCTGACATATCTATTGCAGCATTCACTTTCTGTGGAATCAGTGAGCAGAGAGGTGAAACAGAGGCCAACTCCCTGTAAATAGTAAGCCTAAATATTTATGTTTATTCTGGGGTTGAACAGAACTGGCTGCCTCAGATGAGCCCAGCAAAAGAGATAACTGGTCATGCAATCTGGCACATTGTGTGTCTTTTCTCATTGCTTGTGTCATCATTGTGTTGATATTCTTGAGAGTGCTATAGGTTAGACTTTATGCTTTTATAGCAGATTGCACAACTTTGAGATGAATTTCACCTGTATTTCAAGAGTATTGTAGAACAAATGCCAAAATATGCCCCCAAAGTTGACATATACAATGCAGATAAATTAAGAATAGTGAACAGATATTTTTGAATAATGCAAAATGATCCAACAGTGTGTAGTAGTATCCAACCATCTTTCTCCAAAAAAAAAAAAAATATAAAGCTTTATAAACTGCATGAGCTTCTAAAATGGATGATGCAGTACATTGTATTCATATTCTGAATTATCTGCAAAGCGGACCCTATCTGCTTAGAGGGAAATACAAACAGTTTAAATCATGGTGTGGGAAAAGCTGGAATGCAGGTCTTAACACAGAAAAAGAATGCAACATCTGAGTCCATTTGTATTCTTACAATTTTTCAAACTTGTATGTCAGCAAACTAGGTTACAGAACATTAACCTAAGGGTAAGTGAATTTTGTCTGTGAGCATGTACCTTAAGAGTCAAGAAAGATTAAAGAATTATTCTTGAAGTTACAATGTATTCTGCAACTACTTCAAAGTACATAAAGCATTTCCAAATTTCTATCATAGGAATGTCAAAAAGTATAATATTTAACTGAATCATTACATGCTAATTAGAATTAATATGTTTATTTCTTTTTTTCTTAAATATGAACCCTGTCATCAATGCTCTCCTGCACTGACTTGTCTACAAAGTAGCATAGCTCTTGTTTATTCCTGCCACTTTAACCTCAATGAGATGCAAATAATTATTATAATAAAACATAACAAAAATATATAAAAGTAAACAAATAAATAATAATAAATATTAAAATACAATCAGAGATTGCTGATTCCATGCCCCCCCCCCCCCCATTTATATAACCTTGCTAATTACAGGTCTCATTTTGGAACAACTGTTGTCATGAATGAAAAGCCAAAAAAAAATGAACATGAAAATTACAGCCTGGTCATGATTAGCAGACAGACAGATGCAAAAACACATTATACTTGACCTAATGACCTACTTTTGTCACGACACACCATTAATATGTGTGTATGAAGTTCCATGAAACTAACTTAATAAGTAAAGGATTTAGTCTTGGCATGATTTTACCAGGATATACCATTGACCCAGATATTTGACCCAGTGACCCGCTTTTGTTGCATGACACACCCTTATTCCAGATGCACCTGTGTGTAAAGTTTCATTAATCTGAGTTGAAGGACAAGCAAACTATTGCCCAGACATGAGCGACTGTACTAGAGTTTTATATAAAGGCCTCACCATGACCCAGATACGGTACTAGATCTAGTGCCCTAATTTTGTTCTATTACACACCTCTGGGTTAAGATATGTGTGCGTATGAGTTTCATGAAACTAACTTAATGGTAAAGGAATTACAGTCCAGATACCTCATTACCAGGATATACCAGCGAGCTAGACATTTCTAGTCTTACTTCATGACACACTTTTAGGTCAAGATATATGCATGTATGAAGGTTCATGAAACTAAGTTTAGGATTAAAGGAATTACAGCCCGGACATGATTTTACAAGGATATATCACTATGACCCATATATTTGACCCAGAAACACACTTTTATGCATGACACATTCTTGTGTCCAGATACACATGTGTATTAATTTTCATGATTTTAAGTCAAAGGACAACAGAATTACAGCCCGGACATGAAGTACATTATCGTATCACTGTGACCCAGATACTTGACTTAGTGACCTAGCTTTGCTTCATAACACACCTTTAGGTCAAGATATATATATGTGTTTGAAGTTCCATGAAGTTAAGTTAAATAGTAAAGGAATTATAGCCCGGACATGATTTTACAAGGATATGTCACGGTGACCCAGACACTTGACCTAGAGACCTACTTTTGGTACATGATGCAAGTCCCCTTAATCTAAGTTGATGGAAAAGCGAATTTAGTCCAGACACAAAAAGCGGATGCACACGCAGATGGAAAAAATGATTACTATATGCCCCTCCTCCAGTGGGAGGGGGGGGGGGGGGGGCCTTATGATAACAATGAAAATTTCACTTTGGCAGGACTTTTACCAGTTTTTTTTTACCTGAAAAACCAAGCAAGAAAAAAAAAGTTTTGTCATTGATCATAACTAACCATCTGTACCAAATTTAATATGCATAAAAATATATCTAAATGCTTGTTGTTTGTATCAAATATATTTATTATACAATCAACTTCTTTGCATATTAATTTCATTAAAATGATTTTTGTGAGCTGTTGTGCCTTAGGCATACCCACTTCAACACTGCACTTGGCTCGCCACAGAACAGTAAGTTTCAAATTCTCTATATCATGAAAATTGCAAATTTAAAAACATCATGGCCTTCCAGGATTACAGTATTTTCAAAAGTGTCAAATGGTAACTAAATTTGATCAAGCGTGATCAAATCTTATTTTATGTGACTTCAGTAAGCCTATTTTTAATGCATTTTTGGGGTCCTTTAAATGTCGGGTCAAGTAATTCATGTAGCATTTCAAGGAAATAAAAAAGCACATAAACTCTGGGAACAGTTTCAAAAGTCCACCTGCTCTGCTTTCACTTTTGCATAACCATGACAAAATCAATACACTCTATCCTGTTGCTAATTTGATTTAAAGTCAAGAAGCATTTAAAATGATAACAGAAAATATATCTTCGAGGAATTATGAGCTCATCCAGACAAGATGAAAGATTACCAAATAAAGTACACTAATTAGGGTGAAATGCAACCAAACAGGGGTTACCATTCCCACTTGAATTGTATGAACATGACATTCATTTGTCAACATTCAATTCTTAGCAACAGGGCAGTCTGCATACCTCTAGAAAAAACAAAAGGCCATATCAAATAAGTTTTAAACAGTAACCTCCATGATGAAAGGTTTTTGATTGTGTTTGGTAGTCTTTTTTCCCAACAAACGGTGACAATAAAAGCACCAATGATAGCAAATGTTTCACTTTTGGTAACCATTCTCTTCAGTCAATAGTTTACATACAAATTGCAAAACTCTTCATAAGAAAAGTATATTTAAAAGCAGAAATCTACTCAGAGTAAAAGTGGAATATGTTTTTTTTTTTCTAAAGTTATGCAGGACCAAAGAAGAAGCATATGAAGCTAGAACAATGGGAAGAACTCCACGGTGCATTCAGTCATCAGTGGAAGATCGTGTACACTCCTTTCCCCTTATGTACAAAAAATTATTGCAAAGGTGTTTTCATGGCAATATTCCACATAATTTTGTTCAAATTGCAGAACCATAAGGCAAACTATCACCAGTTTTAAATCACAGAATATTTGAATTTAAAGGCATAATTATAAAACATTTCAGAATCCTAATTTCCATGACAGTGTTCACATCACAACATGCCCTCAGCTTGACAATAGAATTATTCTTGACAATTTTAAACCAGGTGTCACAAGTAAAAATAAATTATATCCACCTCTATCCCTAGTGACATGTACTTCAAAACTTGTAAAGTGATTCAAATTTCTTACATATCCCCTCTGTCAGGAAAAGGATGTGTACATAACAAGAAACAAGTCCGTCATCCTCCCTAGGGATGGGCCATGTCCAAAGTTTTCAGAATTAAACAAACTACATTTTCAAAAGAAATATAAAATAATACACTAAAAATGAGGATGATACAGAGAAAAGTATAATTGTCAAACAAAAAGATCCTCCAATACAAATCATTGTATGGTATACAAAACAAATTAGTATGAGTATTAAATCCACTATGAAAACACAGCCTTGTACGATGAAAGTCGCGCCAGTTTTGTTATCTGATGTTCCATAAGGAAAAAACAAAAAGCACAATGATTTTAAATGATATATCATTCCTTCCTTTCATACCTATTAAGACACTTTGAACACATTTTGTCTAATTCAGACTGCATCTCGTAAATCTCATCTTACTTAAGCATGCCTGTCAATATCCCCTGACAAAATACAAGATTTTTGCTCCCATGAGTGCAGTTTTGTATTCATTGAAAAGAATAAAGAAGTAAATGGACTTTCATGGGAGGAGATTGCACAAATTAGGTAAAATTTCTGTTGGAAAGACCAGAAGTTCAGGCCAAAAAGACCAAAAGTTTAGGCCAAAGAGTGGGAGACTCCTGCCAAATGGAGACAACTTGACAGGTATGATTTAGTCCTGGTTGTCAAATAGTGTGCAGTCTTGGCAACTTGCTGCATCATATTTCTGAGGAAAAGTCAATCTGTTCTCAAATGAACGAAACCCTAGACAAAGGATCTGGTTTTTCCAGAGTAAAGCTGGTATATGCAGCTGTTGCTTGGTGGAAAGCCCTGCCAAATAACAGAGTTTTCAATTTAATGTTGCACATGGAGCATTAGCTGAACAAATGTCCATAACTTTAGAACATGCTTGGTACATTTCAGGATGCCCTTGCTAAAATCTCTAAAAAACCTTCTTGCAAGAATTTTGGGTATTAGTCTTTTTTTTTTCAAAAAAGTTTCAACACCCTGGTAAGTATACAGCTTTAGTTACTCTGCATATTAAATCAGATTTTGAAAGTGCATTTACACTGGATCACATTGAGCTTTTCCGAACTGACTGACAGCATACTGAAAAATCTCTTATTAACTTGAATTAACTGGACCAAAGATACATATAAAGTTAAAGAACAGTGCAATGACAGTATAAAATGATGAATGTAATGAAACCCATGAATAAAATTATAAATAATAATAAGGAGGCATTGAATGAAAAAAGAAAAAGAAATAGCAGCAGGAGTTACACTAAGAGTACTCAAAAAACTACACTTGAAACCATATTCTATTCATTCCTGTGCTATATCAACCACACATCTCTATGGAGATCAACATTCTGGAGGAAAACAAATTACACCCAACTAAAGTTAGCTTTATTTTCAAAGTAACATTGCTCAAAGTTTTGCCCGACATCAAGCCAAGGAATCTGATAGGGTTTATGAACACTAACTATAAACCAAGGGATTGTTTCATGTGAAAACTTTGGACACCACCCATCAATGATGAAATGGAGAAGGTCTTCAAGTTCAGGCAGCCTTGCTCACACTTGGCAATCTAGAAGGCACTTGCATTGTACACTGTATATGAGGATGAGGCTGTCTTCACAACCCTAGTATTGGCCACACCCTGCCACCCAAAACTCAAACATTTCCCCAATTTCTTCCCAGTCAAATTGTTTTTCATGTGTTGATATATGTGTTGAACACTCAAACATATATTAATGAAAATTTATATTCAATAGAAACTATACTTGCATTTTCATTTTTTGTTATTCCCAAACCTCATACATAAACAGATTTAAATTCTGTGCTCACAGATTTGGTCCACTTGTGAAAGTGAAAAAATACATGTGATATGATTGCTTGTTTCCTGGTCTGAAAAATATGAATGCTGACTGAGAAAATTATTGGAAGAAATGAATGGACCAATAGAGAACTCATTTGCTTGGTTGCTTGCTAGAGAATCCTGAAATATGTGAAGTTTTCCAATTCTTCCAATCCAGAACTGAAATAGGGCTGTCCAACAAGCAACCAAGGCTTGTCCATATAATTCATAATAACCAGTACTGAGACAAAACAGCCTTCATACTGTAAGGATGTTAATAGACCAGATAATCACAAACCCCCATCTTTTACTCTGAATTACAACTAGAATTGATGAATTTACACTGCCTGTCCAACAGTGGTGATGGTGACTGGCTAGCAGTGTATACTCAACAACACCAGATGTCAAAGGAAAGGAGAAATGACCAATGCTAGGGTTGTAAACACATCTTCATTCTTTGTTTCTGCTTCTGGATGTGACCTAAAAAGAATTCAACTGTGCAATTGAATGTTGACTCAGAACATCTCCACATGCTGACCAAAACTTGGCAAAATTAATACTCAAACCATTTCAAACCATGAAAAGTTCATTTATTGAATCATAAGAACCTAAAATTTTGGACAATCTTCAGCACGTTTAATCTTACACAAACTGTGTATCTGACATGTAATATTTTACATTTGCATCTAGGGACATTTTAAGCTAACATTAAAGAAGCACCGAAAAACCCTGTCACATCTGTGTTCTAATTGTACAAAGTTTGATGTACTGAAACCTGTAAGGAGCAGGTACCACAGGGACTGACCAAAAGGATCCACTGTATGGAATGTTCAGTCTTACATGTAGTATTACTAAATTATCTTTTAAGATATAATAAAGCTTTGTGACTGAATATGTTCTAAGCAAATGATCTGCACTGGATCAACTGCCCAAATGGCAATTTTTTGTGTGCATAAACATTATTTCAACAAAGCTGTATTTACATTTTTGTAAGTGCCATGCTCCTCCCAAGAAGCACCATGTGTTCCTTGAAAAGAAAAAATCAGGTTTTATGCAAAATGGGTGTGAATTTGACACTTTTTGTTTCCTTGAAAATAATCAGGTTTTATGTAAAGTGATTGTGAATTTGATACTTATTTTTTTACAGTGTGCAAGAACAACAATACAGCTTTTAAGATTTTAGCTCTTTCATTGCCATTTAAAAGTTGGCAGCACTTACAGCATGGGGTGTCAATTGGGAGGAGTATGTTACTTACAAAGTGAGATAAAAAATGCTGGATTTTACTTGCTTATCATAACAAATTTACAAAGCTGGTACCTACTGTTTTTTTTTTACATAATTTACACAGGGACTACATACTATCAAACTGGTTGAGAAAAAGTGTACATTGTGCAGGGGTGCGCACTTACACCTTTTAATCTGGACTATACTGTAAGCATCTGATGAATGTCTCACAATGTAAAATGTTTCAAATAAACTGCATTGTCTTCAAAAGCCAAATCTTTGTCACCATATGGAGTCAACATTCAACCAAGAAACTCATGCCACCTGGTTTTAACCAAGTTTTCATCAAAAGAAACATAAACTTCAAATTTGCCAGCTAGCATACTGTTATCAAGCTCTTGCCTGGAAAATGTATTAAAATTACACCATCAAACAGTGTGTTTTATACTCTACATATCTCCAGATTTGACATTAAAGAACTTGACAACAGCATTTGATAAAATTTTAATCAAAAATTCTGTACTCAAAACTAGGTTTTCTTGAGAAAGAAAACCAAAAAAAAAAAACAAAAAAAAAACACCACTAATTGTAAAGGTAACAACAGATTATTCATAAGAAAAGCATTGCAAAATATATTAGTTATAGCTCCACAATCTCCCAACGGGATTGAATTTTCTCCCATGCCCTAGTGCTGTCCTGTTCATTTCATCTTTTACATAGATTGAGGGTAGCACTTTTTAAATTGTGATTTGCAATTAGACAAGGTCCAAAGGTGTTTTTCCTCTGGTAGTGTCACATTTCAAAGATGTCAAAATATTGTCAGGCCATAGATAGTATCCACCATTTGCTATTTTACATCAATGTGGCATAAAAATTCATTTCATCATCTGTACAAAAGACAATTTTGGCTAGAATCTTCATTATGTTTTGTCAGCTATGGGCCTGGGAGAAACAATATCCATCAAAAGTGGGATTTACGATAAGGATTTGCCATTCTTTGCCAGCTTTGGTTGTTTTTGGCTCAACAGAGCTTTGTAAAGACAACAGAAGCTTCTAGCACATGGAAATACCCTTATAATAGACACAACCAGTAATGGATTCTACACATCACTTCACGAAGACACAGGTATTCAGAGTACAGAATTTTTAGAGCTTTCTTTTTCTAGCAAAAAGAAGACACATCTAAATAAATTCCATAAAATCATGCAAAAACACCAAGAATTGTAAAACCATGCACCAGTAACACAGTACATGTATATTACTGAGAATGAGTGTTATCCACATAAATGTTCAGAATGACAGAATCACATAAGTTACATATATTGATCTAAATAAAATGCTTCCATATAAAACATAAGAAAGTAAAATTGTACAATTGTGTAATGATAATTTGTGTCTAATATAAAGAGAAACTTCGCCCAAATCTGTAAGCCGAAGTGTGTGTGCGTGTGGGTGTGTGTGCAAAAACTCTAATTGTCCATTACCCCACATTTAAAGGGGCAGCTTCACCAAATTATAAAACGTCACCATTAATACCTCAAAATATAATTTCTATGATTCTGCCACCAAAAAAAAAGAACATTCAAAACAGGATATTAGGCATGCAGATTACAATGGGCAAGTGCATAATACCAGAAAGGTGACAAACATATCTGGCAATTTAAGGTGACTGTATAGCAAAAATATATTAAATTGGTTGATAACAAAGTGATCAGCATTGATCAAAATTATGATGAATCTCCAGATATAAAATGGGTATGCTACAAGGTCAGTAAGCAGCATTTAGTTCCTATGTATATCTAATATTGGGATTTAACTGCTTGGAACCTTAGATGGAATAGCAGAAGATTTCAAAAGTGCGATGTACTCTAAACACTTTTAGAAGAGAACTAATGACTACAATTTTTAAGTTTACAAGCGCTGGCATATTTGTATCAAGCCAGCCACAGCAAAAAAAATTATTTGGAACCCAAACTGGTGAAAACTGAAATGTTTAAAAGCACATGTATGAATACTTGCCAACATATTTTTAGAAAATAAGAAAACCCAGATATGCATCACATTTGTCACTGAAATGGTTGAATTTATACACAGAACTTTTCTCTTTTCAATTCCACTTCTGCACACATGGTTCTGGTGATTAAAATGGCAACCTGTCCAAGTCCAGATCTATCCATTCAAATATACAGGCCATAGAGGTTTGGTCTAGTCCATACATGCATTCAGTCAGGGGAGTAAGTGAGATAGCTAGCAAAGCAACAATGAAGAGAAAGAGTTATGATTCACCTAGTTGTGTTGTGAGGGATAAGGCACTGCTAAGCACTGCAATGCCTATCCTGGCTCATCCGTTGTTATGTGGTCCAGTAAAGGATCAGCGCTCAATGCTGCATGCAAGTGTTATTCACCGTTAGCAGACCTATCAAACCCATGTTGGTGCAAGTGCCGTTCCCAGATGCTGCAAAATGGGCAAAGGCTGTCAAGTAATAGCAGAGCAAGACAAGGCAGGTCTACAGAAGCAGATACTAAGAACTTCATAAAAAGTGTAAAAAAAAAATAAAATAAATTCTTGAAATGTCATCAAAGCACTTTCACTGTACTACATCAACAAATGCTATAATTTTTTTCAATCCTGGCTTTTAATCTCAGTTGCACTTTCAAATTTTGCTGCTAATGTGCAAGGTTGCCCACTTGAACTAAATGAGGATGATACTAGATAAGAATGATGCATGAACCAAGGATGACACAGGGATCCAGCGAACATGAGGATGATAATATGAACCATACTAAATGCCACACCTGATCAGTGTTTCTACAAAGTTAAGCTCTACAGTCCAAGGTCTCTAGCAGTGCAACTTTTCCCCCAAAGGACGGTGCAGAGCTTACCGTCCGACCACTCAACGGATCAGCCAGGACAGAAGTAGGGTCACAGGTCACGCAATGCCAACCATAATTTAAATTTCATGGCCAACATCACCTCTTTAATACGAAATTCCGGCATCTCCTGGTGTTCCAATTGAGGCCAATCAGCTCCCATTATGTCTGCCAGGGATGTTCGACGCTGTTGTTTTTGGAAGGACCCACGACGCTCCCGCATACGAATCATATCTGGGTCCCTCCGTATTACTGGCATTTCCTTTGGTGGGTCTTCCGGGGATGCAGACTGTGATTGAGGCATTTTAGACAATAAAGTTCCAGTTAGGCCATACAGTTATGACAGGCCATACAGCAATAATAACTCGACACACAGATGACCACACATGATGATGCTGCCTTGTACACACACAAGTCTGACAACAACTGCCAGCAGATGGAATGCTGGTGAGGACAATTTTATTTCAGCATTTACATATGTATACACTTAACTTTCTTATGAGAATTATTCCTATGTTGGGTACAACACATTGTGACAAAGATACAGGTAATAGAAGTATTCGAAAGGTACAAGTTCTATGATTGAGATGTTGCAAACAGACAAAACTGTCCAGGTACATGTACATGCACTGCAGTGATAACTATGCACACAAACTCAAGCATGAAATATCAAAAATACTTGTAAAACTTATTTACTGCATGTAGGCTTGCAGTACTTAGTATATTGTCGAACTACCTTTACATTGTTCAGACAGTACATGATTTTAATACACCTCCTTTCCTTAATTGCAACTTATATTCATTTGTGTTCTTAAAGGCTGAATTATAGCAACAGTATGTGAAGAAATATATTCACGGAAAATCTTAAGTATATGCCTGTGGTACCTTATTAGGCTCTGATACATTCCATTAACTCGCCTGTAATGGATCCTTGGGCCGCTTTGCCAGGCGAGTCAAGCCAAACACTTACAGAGCCTATGCAACTTAAAGATGGATTAAATTGATGTTCTGAGAAAACCCACAGGACACAGGCAACCCATGCAAATTCCTGCAATCACACCAGTTCCTGGAACTTGAATAATAAAAGGATTAGTATCTGGGATTAGATGGATTTTGCATAAAATGTTGAAGGGATGATATTTTTGTGTAAATCTTACTGGTCATCACATCACACAGACATATACCATGACAATCTTACATGTAAGCAGCTTTTCTAAACTGCCTGTACTTTTATTCTACATTCAATAGCTTTGTGGTGTGATTGATTCTTGAAAACTCCATAACACTACTTAACTTTAATGTTTACAGAGTAGCATTTCTAGGATTATCTATGTAATATAAGATTTGCTCTTTAATAACTGCAGTTCATTGTCCACAAGGAATTTATCAAGGATCACATCACACCACCCCTAGTTTGGCTCACTAATATGAAGGACATATCAAACTGGCCATGAGAACAAGTGTATACTTATCATACAGGCAGCTGTCACACATATATGCAGCACATTGTAGGACGTACATGTATCCAATGCAGTTATTGGCTTGTGAAAGGGTTTCCAGGCATGATGGGCTTACATCTCACTTTTGACGCTCCATGCCCACTGTCTAACCGGTCCCTTGACATAAACTTGAGGAACTCTCACTCATGATGTGTCACAAGTGAAAGACAGTGTAACAGAGAAGTATGAAGTGTGGCCAGTTGACGTAATATTTACCATGTAAAGAGACATATGACCTCCATCAATGAACATGCTGGGGCTTCGAAAAATATATTGGAACAATAATTGAGATATGCAGCAAAGTTTCTCCAGCAAACTGAGGGTTGTGCTTGGGAGATATATGATCAGATAATGTGCATGTTGTGTCAAAAGTTGAAGACAAGCTGCCAAGCAAGTAACATATTATTAAAAAAAAAAAAAAACTTAGAGGAATGCTACCCAAACAAGATTCAGTGTTTTCCTCAATATGCTTGTCCACAGACTCTGATTGGCTGAAACTGGCCAATATATTTCAGACATGTATATGTTCATCCTGTTGCAGATGATCATATGCTGCACCAAATAAGTACCTTATCTTCCTCTTCGGTCTTTTTCAGTGCCATCTTCTGAAGTTCAATGGCAGAAAGACGACGGCCACCAGCACCAGTACCATCTCTTTCATCTGTTGGAACAGCAGGGTGATTTTATAATGACAGCAACTTTGCTGACCTTCAATCAAAATAAGTCACTTCCACATTATGATTACAATTCCTGAGTTATATATATTTCTTAAGGCTGCTAAAGCATACATTTCCCAATGGACCAGACTGTCTGCAGGTGTTTGATAATTATGCATCATTAGTATTGTAAACATACTTACTTATCCTGGATAGCCCTATAGTACAATGGATGGCTAATATAATGGGTTCTCCAGACCACAATTATTAGTTTTATCTTAATTTTCCATAACGCACCAGTTCATTTCAAAGGAAGTGTTCAGGCACACGGGCTGATAGCATAACAGGGTCACTTGGCTGGCTTTCATCAGCTGAATTAGTATCTCATGGGATGAAACTCAGTGGGAGCTGAACATTAGCGGACAGCTGCTGGGTTTGAAAATGGGAAGTTCACTGATATACCCATTAACCGGAGATGTAATCATAACATAGTATATCCCATGAATAATATCTTTGAAGCCATATGTTGAAGTTATCACTTATATTTGATACTTTTTTCTAATATCTATTTTACCTGTCAACATACTGTGACATACTTTACGGAGATTCTGAATGTGGAAAGATATTAACTTTCACCCAGGATAAAGCTTTTGGGGTATTTTGAAAGACAGGATGTCTTAAGCCAATCAAAACAAAAGAAAAAAAAAAAGCAAGCTCAACTGCTCAAATTTTTTCAGACTATTAAAAGAGATCCTGGAATTACCCATGTGCAATTCTAGCATGCCCTTTATATGAGACCATCATCATGTGCAATGTCAAAGTAATTCCCTCATTTACATGTACCTACCTATCTTACCACACAGATCATCTCCTACTGAAATCAACTCTGTCATCCAAAAATACGTAAAAACAGTTCCTGGATTATGTTTCCAGCTATGCACAACATGGATCAAGGTATTCACAATTCCAGCTTCTCTCATGTACAACAAAAAGTGGTATTGAGAGTTGGAAACTGACCTACATGTAATTGTTTGGTGGAGGAAACCAAAAGACTCAGAGAAAGCCACCGTGCACTGCGAGAGTGGTAGGAGGACCGCTCTTTCCACTTGCTTCCCATATTGTGAATGGAACTCAGGTTGCACATATATACCCATATGCTAAGAGACTGGGGATGACTACCGCTGCATTGAAAATATCATTAATGAAGACCCTACAAAACAAGCCTACCAGCTGGAATGGAGACTTCTGGAGATGCAAACAACACTCATGGCTCCTACTCTTCATATCAGACAAACATGTAGCTACATGCTTCAAAGCCAGCGACCCTAATTCAACAGAGACATCCCATAATTAGAAAGTGAATAAGTATTGCACAACTTCCAATAACAAGCAGCCATGATGTCCCTGAAGGGCACCTCCCTCACCTGCCAGTTTGGAAAATAAAACCAAGGATCTGGTGCCAGGGTCAAGACAAAAACTGTTTTGTAAATGACCATATCAATGTGGACCTATGACATATCTTTTCTTCTCAAAGGGCCAAAACACAAGACAAGAAAGAACATGGATAAGTCCTAATGCTGGAAAATATTCCTCCATGTCCCAAACAGTTGGTCTTTCTTAAGTGCAAAATGTGGGGTTGTATCATCTCAATACCCTGCCCATAAGATTTGAGCTTGAAGTAATCACCTGGCTTAAGATTGTCCTCCACATCTTGTTTTGTCCCTCGTCTCTTTCTTTTGTCACTGTAAACCAAAATAATTGAACAAATATATCACTTGAGAAATTCTGCATGTTCTGGTAGTCCATATAACATTTCTAAACGGCTAGAAATCCATGCAAATACCAGTCTTAACCAAAGCTGAATACATTTGTAATGTAGGTCAGCATTGGTCAATCCTAAAAGGAAATTTAGTTGCAGTACCAATCATTATACTGTCTAAAGTAGATGTAAACGCTGCAGCATTTATCAAACTACTGCAAAAACCACTGACAATGTGATTCACGAGCACTGTATGAAATCAACATAAGATAATAAAAAAAAAAAAAAAAAGACACCAAATATAAGGTATATCTCTGATAAAAATTTGGTGAAACTGCAGTCAATACTTCTTGAGATATGATAATATTGTCCCTGGCATGTCCATCACCTGACCTCCAATTGTTATTTTTTGACTAATCAAAACTTTTTTGTACATGATCAGAGGCAACTAGACTGTTTCTGATAGTGGTCTGTAAAAAATTTTGTCAATCTGTGGTCAATCCTTTTTTATGATATTGGGGTACACAGTGTCATCCTTGAGCAAATGGCCTCTAATAAATGTATATAATTCAAACACTTGTTTTTTTTTCTTTTTTCTTTTTTTCTTTTTAATGATCTTTGGAAACTGGTTTTTGATAGGGTTGATTCCTCATAATGTACATGTGCTGACAAAAATTTAGATTTTTTTGGTTAAATATTGCAGAAACAAAGTCAAGGAAGGACACACAACGCAGGGAACAGCAGTACTCTTCTACACTACATGTGCTGAGGGGAAAAAGGTAGTATCAGACCTGCCAACCTTGAAGACCAAAAAATTGCAAAATATGATCCCAAATATGTACAATTGGCTAAGAAAGTGTACAATAAGTGTACAATATTCATTTTACGCTTTATGACACTTATTTCCAACTGACGATGAGTTTTTCTTGGACATTTTTTCTGTGTCCTAAATCACATTTGTTGAAAAATGTTTTGAAATGTATCCACAGGATTTTTGCTTAATGAATACTTGGTACATCAAAATGGAAACCATTGAAAGAAATTTCATTGTGAATTTCTATAGGTGTCACAAAACTGTATTATAAGTAAGCATTTTGCTCTAGTTTGTTCATTTTATTGCACTATACCTATACATGTATTTAGTGCTTGAAAGCATACATGTATATATTGTTGAGAAGAAAAAAATTACAAATTTAGCATTGAAACTTACAGGTGTAGAATAGAGCTGAAAAGTGAACATTATAAGACTAAATCTTTAAAGTTAGCAGGTCTGTGGTCTGATTGTGATGCATGAGCCTACATTAGTAGACTCAGGTATCCTCCACCACTTTCTGTAATGATTTGTGCTGACAACTTGATTTCATATATTTTTTTATGATTTTGAATTGCAGGTACTGCACAACTACTAATCACTTTCTATCAATATTCATGCATTTGCTCCCACATTTAACCTTTTCTTGCTCAAAGTGCATTGATGTGAATTGTCAATTGCTTTTACTTTTTTCACTAAAATTTCATTTTAATAGAAAACACTTTTGCTGAGAATTGTGGATAAGCCCCTATCATGAATGCATGCCCCATACCTGCACCAAGGAGAGCTATTCATTAGGGTCTTACTATGACCAGGAGAGGATCAAAAGTTTAATTGTTCATGAAGAAATATAACCAGGTCTTCCTTGCAGCTATGGACACCTTTATGTATGGAAGCATACAACCTGTAAATTAATGTGACGATAACAAAACTAACCTGTGCTTCAAAAGGGATCGGAAGTCCATGGTACTGTCCTTGGGATCTGAATGAAAAATAGTAATACAAATAAAGTGTGCAGCTTAGTTTACTCCACATACACAAAAGAGAATTTTACTGGTCTTTTATTCGGCTTTTTTTTTTTTTGTTCAGTAAATTATACTGACAGCACAAATATTTAGTAACAATTAATTTGAAAAATTTTGCAAGTTTAAGCACATGTGTATGGATGTACATGTGTCAAGCCACAGTCACATAGTTATCAGATGTAATAATATTTCGTGCAGTAACAATTATTTTACTGCTTCAAGAACAGAGGAGACACAAAAAATTGTACTGCCATCTGCCACCTTTTGAACGCAATAAGGTCCAGAGGTGTCCTGAAGTGTCCCTGCGCCACTTCAAAAACAAGAGACCCATGGGCCTAATGCTCTGCTGACACATAATCTGATGACCATCACCAAAAAATCATTTCCTAAAAAGCATTACCTCCATAACCTAGAGAAATTAAGATTATCCATATTATGCAATATCAAACCTCCACATGATACACATTTGTGGTACATTTGGCATCATTCGCCTTATTCTTTATTAAGATATTGAATTACATGTCCTTGTCATAATACTTAATGACCTTGAAAAATAGGTCAAGGTCACACAAACATTGGTTCACGGTGACCAAAAAAAATAGGTCACCAAGTCAAGTTTTATGTACAATGTGCTCAAGTGCAATTTTAATATAGAGGCTCAATAGTAGAGGTCACAATTACCAATTATCTGTATATTCAACTGAATACACAATCCAGTACACAGAATTCTTCAGGGCTATAGATGTGTATTCCCATTGGTTTGCATGTTAAATTAACCTCAAATTAAAAAGACTAATTTTAAAGCTGCAAAAATAAAATTTATGTGAACATTTCAGGTATGTACATAACTTTACCACACAAATTTTGCTGTTTCTGCAACAAGTGGTTTTAAAGCTATTAAACTGTAAATTACAACAAAAAGTAATGGGAACACACAACTCTAGCCCTGAATGACTGAAATTCCCTCTACTTAAGAGCAACAGAAGCTTCTGTTCTTGTACTCCCCTATTCACTTTGCCATAGATGTCCAAACACACCATGCCATTACAAAATCATCTCTTCCAACTTTACAGGTCTGGTGACCTCACAAAATTAGGTCAAGGCCACTGATATTATATGTCATATTAGTAGTATTGGACATGATTTATATATCCTATACATGTCGCATGTCGAGTTAAACTACTTTTACAAACATGGAACTTTATGCGTATCTTTCAAGACGTTTTAAATCATAATTTTCGTCAATGTACATGTGGCGCCACTAGTATCATACGCTGACATTTTGACCTCTTGTCCACTAAATTTTATGAACATTCATGAAAAATTAAGGATGTTGGATTGGTCATAAGATTTTCACATTTTGGCCCATACATTGCTGAATACTATAGCTGGCGTCATCAACATCAAGTCGACATAGATTTTCACACAATTTATAAGTCCTAGAAGTAATATAGGCCTAACTCAAAAGGTGTGGGGTGCAGACCATTTACAAATATCCACATTGTGACCCTTACATTCCAAGTGGCCATTTGACCTTGACCTTGACCTAGGATTAAAATATTGTAACTGTTCAAAATATGCACCCGGCATCCAGCTTCCCATAGATGGTCTGTTTCTTTAAAACAGGCAATCATATTTTGAGCTGAAGAAAAACAACAAACTTGAACAAATGCTAACCTCTATAATCAGTGGGTCAGGTGACCCAAAAATTAAGTCATAAAGTAGAGTTTTGTGTACAATTTCCTCAAGTGTAATTTTTGTAGATGATCTAGAGGGCTCAATTTCTCTGCGATTGATGTCCAAGATACACCCTGTCATTACAAAATCACCTTTCAGCTTTACAGGACTGATCACCCAACAAAAATAGGTCAAGGTCACTGCTTTTATGCAACATGTTAGCATTGAAATTATCCATATATGTCCCATAATTTTGCAGGTCTACTTTAGTTTGTTTTTGGTCAGCAGAGATAACCATTAGCCTAGTAGTTTTTGAGATGTTTGAAGATTTTACCAGAACTTGGTAGACCCAGCTGACGTATATCCCCACCAAGTTTGAAGAAAATCTGGCAAAAGGTTTAGGAGATGAAAATGTGAATCTGAATGGAAGACGGTTGCCAGATGCAAGACCATCCTATCACTTCAGCTTACCAACAAGTCAGCTTAGATTATAAATTGGATTTCAAATTAAAACCCTCAGGGTCACTTTTCAGAATGTTCCAGACACTACTGCAGTTTTGTCCTATTTTGACTTGCTGCTGTCTATGACCATTCTGAAATGTATGCAGCAAAAATTAATCAAATGTGCATAATATTATCTATAGTGATATACTAACCCTTGATGAATACAGAGAAGCCAGCAGAATCCAGCTCTTCACCACTGTCATCCAGTGCAACACATTGGAAGGTGGCTTCATCCTCAGGCTTGCACCTCTTCAATGTCAATGATATCTTGCCAGTAGCTGGATCATACGTGATTTTGGTGCGGGAGTCATTTTTAAGTTCACGTGTGCCACGCTTGAAGAGAATTTTAGGAGGTGATCCCGTCACAACACAGGTGACTTTCATGTCATCCCCTGCAGATGAAAAAATACGAAAAATTTGTGTTATTAAGTGCCTCACTACCTTAGAATTGTATGCATCTTTCTTTGATTCATTACAGTTAATTAATTAGATCATGTGTTATGTTTCAGTGTACACAATGAAAAGATAAATTAAGTTTTCCCAAATAAATATGCCACCATAGGCATTCACCCAAATGCTAACAATACTTCTATTTGGCTATGGAAGTTTATTTTACTATCAAGTCCAAAGGACCATAGCTGAATTTTTCAAAATTTTGCCTTTAAATTTTACTTTGGCTCATGATTTTTCACGTGAAGATCAGTCCCTGCTAATTTCATGCAGTGCCTGAAAGTATTATGACAAAAACATACATGGGTGTAATATCAGTGTTTCAAGTAAAAGTTTTATTGGCTAACTAGAACAGTTCAGAAATAAAAATGAACCCCTTACCCCCATCCCCCAAAATACAACACAGCAATATCAGTTGTTTTTTGACTGAATCAACCCTCTGGGCCCAAAAGGTCGATATAATGGCTCTATAATACACAAGTTACAAAATGCTCAGGGTCTTAAGTGTAAAACAAGAAACACGAGGTTGAGACACATGGTCTTAAAAGTTATGGAGAACAAGCCTGTATACACAGCTTAAAAAGACTGGCTCAGCACTGCAGTTTGTAATTAAAATAGATCAGTAACTAATAAACTGCATGATTATAAAATAATGGTTAATAAGAGGTCATTCACTAGTGTCATCATTATGATGGGTGTACAAAAAACACATTATTGGATGACCACCACCACCCCCCAAAAAAAGTGTACATTAAAAATGATGACAATATGTGTGGTCATTTGTTTGACATGATTTGATTTTACCTAGGCGGCAGCAATAAATACAAACAATTAATATCACACCATAAAAATCAGTGAGTAATGTAAAAGTATATAAAGTTTGTGTTATCTACCTGGGATGACCCTTGAAGGACAATATAAGACCTGTTTCCAAAGGGATTCCAAATTAACAATTCATTTATAAATATGTTTTTTTCTAATGTGTGAAATGTGATGATGGAAATGTGATCTGACATGCACTCAATCCAAATTAAATAGAAATTTATAAAACACACATAAATTACAAGAGAAATAGGATCTAAAAATCGTTATTAGTGCAGGAGAACTTGGCTGGTTAGAACCTGCCTGTTACAGGGAAAACTACCTCCCATATCCATCCCATTCCATCCCTACAATTCAAATTAAGCTTTCTTGTGATATCTCGAAGTTGGGTACAGGGGCTCCTTAATTTGGGAGAGAAGCAGGCCAACCAGTCAAGGATTTCATCTTGAGACAGTAAATATTGGCAGCAAACTAGTTTCCCTATGTGCATATACATACCTGCATATAGCTCAGCCTGCCTTGGGCGTGAAGCAGTTGTTCTAAACCCCCTTATTTTGCATGACCGAGAAAGTGCACACTGATGCTGACACCACCACTACCCCAAGCATACTGTTTATACGCTCATCGCTCATCACTATGACAATTGTGAAGGACTCCTGATCAACCTACACTAGTGTATGAAGAGTTCCACTCACCATTTCAAATCAAATTCATGCACTGATTTGTATTTAGTATTGGAAATAATTGTGCCAAAGGTTTGATAATGTTGAAGAGATTTGTAAAAAAGGTCTTTTTGTCAACAGGTACAACACCAACCTTCTGTAATAACCTGGTTTTTCGGTTTACTCTTGAATAATTTTGGGAGCTCATCATCATCTGCAATCATCCCACTTGCCTTCCTTTGCTGAAAATTAAGAAAACAATTTCTGTAAGCAAAAAGATATCACTATATGTGTTGATCAGCCTATTTACTGTAGACGGTTTGATAACCTGAATTTTCTAATATCACTTAGCTCTGACATAGATATTTTCAAGACTAATCTTTAACAGGCTATGTTTGCAAATATCTCTGTGCACAGAAAGCTGTGAAAACATGCATGTATATCACAGCCTCCAATTGTGTGCAAGCTTCCATCAAACAAAAAAGAGACAGTCTCTTCTGATACCAAAGCTGCATTCACTTCACTGTCAGCTGTTAATCTACATAATCATCATTTAAGTCTATAACAAAAACATTAAACAGTGTATTCAACCTGCATCATCAGGTGCATTAACATGAATTTACTAACCAAGAACCTTTTAAAAAATCATCATGTACAAAATTTCACAAAGGTCCCAAATTAGCATGTACAATGTACATTCTACAGTAAAATGCAGTTTTTATTAATTATTTTGCATTTATTTCAAAGCAGAGTACCTAAACTATATGTTTGATACATACCTGATCAGAACTGGGCTTTGCTGATAAAAGCAAAATGAATAAAAATTAGTCTACAGCTAAAAACTAAAGACTGGTTTCTCTGGCTGGCACATACAACTGTGCAAGCAGAAGTTTCAATGAATGTCCATAACACTCATGTGGCTTGGAGGCTTGGTGCAACTGTGGTCATATTTTTCAGTTACCATGTGAAAGCACAAATGATAGTTCTTCTGATTTAACAATCAGAGCATTGTCTGATGCAGATTTTGTGACATTGGTAAATATACCCAGAATAGTTACATTTACACAGATGGAGAAGATTTACTCTGATAAGAAATCAATGGTAAAATTTTTATTGCTGGTATCCAAATATAATAATTTGAAGGTTTTATGTCATCATCTGACAAACTAACAAGTACAATGGAAGGGTAAATGTTATCAAATCTTTCAAACCTTTTTCATATTAAGTTATTCACAAACTTCTAAAACTAATACTATTCTACATATTCTAAGCTCTCATAAGCAGGACACTTATCTCTACAATAAAATTGTTTAATTAAACACTGAAAGAGTTAAAATGATCAAAATATACTGTCATACAAGAGTAACATAGAAGGCACACAAACATTGAAACAATTATAGTCCTGAAAAGAATACAAACAAAAACAAGCTGGAAAGAAAAACATAGATTTAGCTACATGTATAACATATATGGTGCTCATCCAAATATACATATATACATGCTGTTATCTCAAAACTTTCAATTCATAAATGTAAGAACACAAAAAAGAATAACCTTTATAAAATCAGTTTTAATGCAACTCCAATTGTTTGCTTTCAATTTTAACAAAGTAAATCATGCCAAAACAAGACGATGCATATCATTAAGACTGCAATTCCCTTAACCTGGTAGGAAAAATCTGCCAAACTCTGTTTGGTGCTCATATATACTAAATTTACATCAAAATTTCCATTTATTTTTCCATCTTTTTTCTTGTACAAAATTTCTAAATTTGGAGAAGCACTGAAACAAATTATGACACATACATTTAAATACATGTATCAGAAAACCAACTTCAAGAAATACAAGTTCAAGAAGTTTGTGTGACAATACACATAAGCACACATATATATGTACTATAAATCCACAACAGTATCTCCATGTGCACACATATGAAGTACAACAGTGTTCCATAAGAATAACACTAGTTATGTTGTACTTTTCTGAGGCTTCTCTGCACATGACACTGACAGGCTGCTGGAGAAATCCAGTGGTAGTTTCTAGGAGGCACAAAACATGTTCAGGAAACCTTTAAACCTGAAAGTGCTGTCTTAGTTCACCTAACTTGTTATACCAATTTACATGTACGCTTGTAAACCCAAATAATGCCATATGAATATACCATCAAATTATGTTTGAAAATCCAACTACATGTACATGTACACAAGGATCATACACACAGTGCTCCTTGTATAAATTCATGACCATATTCCATCCCCGTTCACCTCTAATGTTAACATATGACCAGTCATGAGGTATAACCAACGCTCAAACATAGGCACAACCAAAACATCTACTGCAACAGTAACAGACATTGCAGTATCACCCAATCCAACACTTCAGCAAAAGGTACCACCGCATTTTAAGAAAGTGGACAAACTGTGTGTTTTTTACTTCCCAAAGACGAAACAAACTTTCAGTTTAAACAAAAAAGAAAATGAAAAAAAAACACCTTTGCCATTTCGTCTTGTGACATCTAAAGTTGAAAATAAACTACACGTAGGAAGGTTTTGTTTGCATTGTCCAGCAGATTCTTCAGGTTTTCTTTTGTTTTTTCTTTTAAATTTCCCAAAAATAATTTAACCAAGGAATTACTTGTATAATATACATCATGAAATGGATTGTTATTTTGCATTTCAACATGTCCGACAAATTTAGTGACAATGTAAACCAGCCAACCTAGCTATCCCCCATCTCCCCACTCCCCAACAACAATAAAGGAGCATCTAAAATCTTGTTTTTAAGCTGAAAATTTACATTTGTGAAGCCATTTATTTTGATAATTAATATGGACATACAGCTAATCAATTTTTACTTTAAGTAGGTAAATGGCTGATCCACTTGGTCACAGAATTTTGTACCAAGAGCGTTGGCACCCACACATCAGTCTTCAACTGACACTCAACAAATGGATAAATTTTAACACGCAAAAAACATTTGAAAGATAGACATACAGGGCAGCAACTAGTATATATATATATATATATATATATATATATATATATATATATATATATATATATATATATATATATATATATATATATATAAACTTTATTTAACGAGGGTACGACTTGGTTAGGAAAATACATAGGTATATTCCTAATCTTCCCCAAGGCCCTCAAAATTGAAATACATAGAGAGTGAAAATTTACAAAACAATACACAGATGGTAACTTTCACTAAGTACACACTAGTGAGACTACTGTAATACCATTCGACACAGAAACATAGTAGGTACATAAAAATTACTTGGTTGTGGAACTTCATGTAAACATTGCAGCATTCCTCTTAGTCATTATGTGCTTTATACATTCATCTTTCTTCAGAGATGGAGCCTTTCTTGTATAGCACATTAAAATATGATATTATCCACATACAATGTTCTGTGAGTGTATTGGCATCCACATTTGCCACTAAATATTTTGCTTTTCCAATCTTCTCATTACAAACTGTCTGTACGAAATAGAATCTACTTTTACACTGAACCTAAAAAATATCAGTGTTTACAAAGCAACATGTGGTAGATGGAACATCTCTCCCTCTCTCTTTCTCTGAGCTTTTGAGCAAGAATTTCCTGAAGACTATATAGTCAAACATTGAAGTCTAATTAACCAACACTTAAGTCCACTAAAACAATTTAAAACAAACACAAAATCTTGGTACAGTATGGTAGAATGAAGAATATTAATTACAAATTCAACACTCAAGACATAAGAATGCTGATAAAACGGGGTAAACTAATACTTAATTAAAATATAGAACATAATTTAGTGACTATGGAAACAATTTTGTCATTTGATCATACAAATTAAATAACTGTCTGCAGCAATTTAATATGTGAATTAAGCACCCCTTTAATTTAAAATGTACAAATACCACTGGCAGTTTACAAGAAATTCAAATGTGGACACAAAGAGTAATTATTGAATTGAACGTTGTGTGTAAAGCCAAAAATACATGCGATTTTCTTGAGCATTGCCATGTCACTTCAAAAGCAGAACCTTACTGAATTTATTTATCCAAGAGTAAAAAATGTGTCATTTCCTGTTCATGGTTAATAGTATCACGGTCCCAAAATGCATTGTTTTCCAGATACATGTTATAGAAGCCAATATTCAGCCATATGATCTTGATTTGGCCTTTTCATGTCCCTCAAAGTTAAATGTAACAGCCCCAAATAAAACCACATCATTTCTTATTAATGCTTAGTTGTAATCATGGTCTTAAAAATACACCATTTTCCGTATGTATGCCAGTATTACTTTTATAAATATGATCAGTGACCTTTGAATTCTGAAAAATGACTTAGATATAGAGATATGACCTTGACCTTCAACAGGACTCTAAAACACACCACCAACACACTTGGCTCATGCAAGATTCAGGTGGCTGTTTAACAGTTATCAGAGAAATGTCATTGATCTGTGAAATTTGACCTGTGAAACATGGATGAAATATACAGATATGACCATGACCTTCAACAGACTTAGAATACTCCAAGATGTTGGGTTCAAGCAAAATTTAGATAACTGCCTGTTGAGCAGTAAAATTTTAGGTTGGTGACCTTTTACTGCTAAAAATGCAGGGTGTGAAAATTCATACGATCCTATTGTCTGGGACAAGTACAATCTTTTTGAGAATTAGGTGACTTTTAAATTTCCCTTGTCCCATGAGACAAGTAGTTTTTATTGTCAAAATTCATAATCTGTTATATTTCAGATTTTTTTGGCATAACAGACACATAAACTCACCTCATGACATGATTTCCATTAAAATATGCATTTTTAAACCAAAACTTAGGTACACTTCATTAGCTCAAGTTCTATTATAAGGGAGGACAAGTGAAGATTTTGTGTCACTTGTCCTACAAACAAGTAGTTTTAAAATAAATTTTCTCATCCCGAAACGGTTCAAATGTAAGATATGACCTTAACCTTCTATAGGCTTCTGAAACACACCTAGATGCTTCAGTGAACTTAAAGCAACTCAGATGACCAGCTGAATTTGTTCAAGAGTTACTGTGGTAACACTATTTTGCAAGTTAACCTCTGGAAACTGGGTCCAACATAGATATAACCTTGATCTTCAATAATCTTCTGAAACACTATAAGATGTTTGGCTCGTGAAAGAAAGAAGAGCAATAGCTTCTGTTCAAGAGTCTGTGGTAACAAGTAACAGAGGAACAAACAGATGGTCAATGGAGATAACACAAGTACCCTGCAGCCTCATAGCCTGAGGGGTAAAAGGAATTCAAATTTCTCAGTTGGACCATCTCACGACAATACAAGAATTTAACTTTGTGTTGATAAATATTTATAATTTTTAACAGTTCATAGTCAGCAAATGGTGCACAATGTCATAAATCTAACTTTAAAATGTGTTAAAGGAAATAAACGTCAACAATCAATCAAGAACACAGCACAATGTAATCATAATTTGATAAAGGCCCACAGTGAACTCATATATGTAAACATACTTTCAATACCATAAAATTATAATTGCAAGAAACTACAGTGGTACCTGCTGTATGTAACCACTGCCGTGAGCAGCTGCATTTTTGTGGCCACTAGGATAGGACTTAGGAGTCACTTTCTTTGTAAATTTACCTGCAGTGACAGGTCACCTGCTGTGTGTGGCCATTTTTTCTTGGCGGAAGGGGTGGCCACATACAGGAGGTACCACTGTATAACTACATGTAGCTGTAAAACAAAAACTCTGCACATGGCAGAGCAAAAATAAGGAATACTCTGCAGCAGGCATACGCCTATAATACAGTGTCTACTGACATACTAAGGGTCAGACTCTATGTCTGGACAAATGCCACTGTACTATGCATGGTAAAGCTCTTTTCTATTTATTTCCTTTTCTGTTTTTGCTCTCTTCATTACCTTACATTTCATATTTAGACCACTTCTGACAACTCCCACTTAAGGGCTCTATGTACTAAATCTACACAATAACCTCATTTCATACAAGACATTTAAAAAATATTTGAAACTTAGGAATATTTTTTGTATTTCTTTATATAAATCCCCTTGTATGGCAAAACGACCAATAAAGAGGAAACATGGGTTCAAACAAACACAAATTTCTCCTAATGCAAAAATTTCAAACATTTGCAACAAAGATATGATTCAAAGTTAAAACTGTGTATGCATTTTACAAGTGGCTCTATCCATCACAAAGTAACCTATACTTGAATTACCTGCCTCAGCCGGTTTCTCTACGGTGATAGCCGGTAGCTCAGTGACTGCATCATCATCATCAACATCTTGTAACAGGTTAAACCAATAGGATGTGAGGCCAGCATTGGTATTCAGTGGTCAATGGAGACAAAGAGGACTCTTATCATGGAGGCTGGTGCTAGGGCCTCATGCTAGCACCGGATGCTCCAAGACTTGTCAAAAGTCAACACTTCCACAGCTGTCCAACATATAATAAACATCCAGCAAACCTGCTATTTCAGTGAAGTAAATGAACCAAGCACATTACTTTCCAGATCATTTTTAGTTAAAACAAGCAGGGGGAAATCTGATCTGTAGTGCTTGTATCATTTACTTCTATATGTGGAGGCTGTGGTATGACAATTGTCCTCTTCTTTCCGCCTAAAACACCATAATTATTTTTTCTCTCTTCCTTAATTTTTTGTTTTTGTCATGTTAACACTGATCATTTCTCCTTTTGCTTGAATATTTTTGTAGAGTGTAAAAACCCAAAGAGTTTTTAAAAATGAAATTTGGCTCAATCTAACAATGATTCAATTTGAATAATTATTTGTTATAAAACTTGTTAAAAAGGGTCATGCTCACAATGAAAATAAAATACTAGCAAAAGCAGTTTAAGAAGCAGATATATGAATGTCTATAACATTGGTATCGTTTAAACGAATAAGTACAACATATTTAATTCAAATATTCTGCATATGCTACCATAAGGTATTTAAAAAAAATATACATGTACTTTTTCCTTTTCCATTTTCTTATATAGAAGTTTGACTAAGCAAAAACTCAAAAAAAAGCAAAGCTGTTAACTAAGTAATGTATGTGAAAGACCAGAAAAAAAGGAATAGTATGTTGGAGTACTGTGTCTACAAAAGATTCACCCCCATAAAACAGAGAAGCTTTTGACAGGTTTTGCAAAAATATTTAAAATAAAATAATATGGTGGCCATGACCCTTTGTTGTAAGTTAATAGACTATTCAAATGATTCCAGTACAGGGTTTATGCTCCATTTTAACTAAACAATGGTGACAACAAATCAAAACCACAGAAAACAAGGACTCGACATATAAATACATGCATACATATGTACATATATATGCACACATAAGTGACAGACATTAAATTAACATAATCACACTTTTGAACATGGTTATGTGAGTCTGTAACTTGTAATGGCTTGAGGAATAGTGCTCAAGAAGAGACATAAACCCTGCACTGTTGATTTACAGCATTTTAATACTATAAAACTGTAGAATTAGTGTGGTCGAACCCTACGTCTGCTCCTGGTTTGATTTCTTGGCCATATGCATGAAGCCATGATATGGTTAATGTAACTTACCACATGTATAAATTTGACATATGTACATACACTGTACATACATTTGCAAGGACATGATAACCAAATGTCCTTTTTCCCCACCAACAGATACTTAAACAACCATATGCTTGCTGTCTTCATGCACATTGCTGATTAATTAGGAGGCAGGTTAACATAACTGAATGCACTACTTGTACAGAGTCTAAAAGCACTGGAATCTAAAAAATGAACCCTGTAATCCTAGAATCTGGTCATGGAGAAGCATGGGCTGAACTAGAAGCCTTAATAAAGGCAAATATGCACACCCCATGCTACCATCTGCTCATCTTAATCACTCTAATCACGAAAAAATATATTGCTTATTTACTACACATAATACATTTTAATGTACAGAAAGACACAATTATATTATGTAGTTGCATACTCTATACAATATTTAGTTACGATTATATTATGGGGTAGAATCTACCTGACAGAAAATTGCAAACATCACAAATTGATAATGCTAATTTAGAAAAAAATCACATACACATATAATCTGATTCTTTATCAAGGCTTGGTATTCGATTGCTTGTAAAAGCTGCAGCAAATTAGGTTTCAATCCCATTATTCTACTTTTCTTGTAATCTACATGTATTTACATGATTCATGCAATGGATGTGTAGCATAGGTTTGAAGCTCTACATGTTTACATAAGAGCTGTCTGTGCTTTATGATAACCATATCAGTTATCCTTCACACAAAAGATAAGTGTGCATGTTTCACTGTACATGTATATGGTTATGTTGAATGAAAGACATGGAACATTACAGCAGATGGCAGCACTGGATGTAACCTAAGTGATATGAAATCTACATGAACCACTCTGTAACAGTACAAGTGGACAATGCAAGCTGCACATTTACACCCAAATATACTGTACTTTTCATCAGCTAACAACTGGATATGAAAGCCTTATAGCAACATGAACCAGATTTTCTTTAAAGCAAACTTTAATACAAACAGTACCTGACGTTGTAAGAAGTTTCTTATAAAAATGCAAATGAGCACTTTGGTACTGGCATTCTGGGAGCATTTAAGTAAGATCATATCAAAAGGACAAAGAGTTGTGTTGGATTTCTCCCATCAATGATTTCAGTAAATAATCTAGCAATTTAAACAATACATTCTGTACATAGTGAAGGTCATTATATCCGTCCTACTGGTGGCAAATTTTTGACAATTTGGGGAAAAAAAGTCTTCCAAATACAAAGAACAACATCTAAGGGCATGCCAGAATTGATATATGACAAATCACTTTTTCCCAACTGTTGTCAATGTCTTGTTTAATTGTATATTTCATCAATGTAATTTTATTAAACAAAACATTTTAAACCAACATATATGCCAAAATATAAACATGTACATTTTCATTATATGTGTATGCCTTCCATGCTTCCAAATCTGTTAGACAGACCCAAAAGTTTTGTCATTAAAGGACTGTATATTTGGTCCAATCATGCATATCCACCACAGTATACAGAGCACAGAAATGAAGCCACTCAACTAGAATTTCTCCACCTCATGGATACTGTGATGTGTAAGCATCTTTGTGCATAACTGTACATTGTCCACAAGTGCCATATGAATAAGTATTGTACACAATGGCACTTCTGACTGAAATCTTCTTGGAAAGATATATCATTTTCCCAAAATAATAATCATGTTCAGACCTTTACAAATAATGCAAGTGAAAGTCCAAACTTTTGTGGGTAAGAATCCAGGACAGCAAATTTACATCTGCTTAGGAAACATATGCCACTGTGTACAATATCTCACTGCAAAATACAACTTGTCTGTGTACCTTCTTCACCTTCTTGGATAGTGCTAGGTTTACGGTCTGAAGTTTTGGGCCCTTTGGTTTTATCCTCCGACTTTCTTGCAGGTTTCTTAACAGTGTTTGTTGGTTTCTTAATTGGTTCTTCATTTTTTTCATCTGGTTCATCCTGTTTCTCTGGAGGCTCTCTTGGTTTCTTAGCTGGTTCTTTCTTAGCAGGAACCTTGGCAGGCACCTTTTTGTCAGGTTCCTTTTTATCAGCAGTGCCTGAGTATACAGTGCAGACATAGACATCACAACACCAGCAATAACAGTACTGGCTGATACACAACAATGGTCCACTGCAGACATTTCATATGATAGATGCTCCCTGGCATCCATCGAGTGGACCAACCAGACACCACCTGTTGAGATTCCATGCAATTAATGCATGATGGCAAGACAGAAACAGATCAGCGATACGATGTCTACAATTAAAATATACAAGGGTTATTACATGAAGCTGATGAAGCACACTTGTGCATTGCATATGTGATTCACGTGAAAAGACGAGGGTTCTTGTGTCTGACATAATGCTGATAAACTGCCACAAACTAGGGGACTAATGATATGATGGTACATTTTTACCTTCATCATCATCATCATCATCATCATCAATATCATCATCTTCTGCAAAACAAACCACCCAATTATCAATGTAGGAATGAATCACATGATGAGAAAAAAAGACATATAATGGTATTAAATATACACTATTATGAACAAGGGGAATCAGTGCAGGGATGAAATAGTATAGAAACTAAATTAATATGTGAATGAAAAGTCAATTTAGACCTGTTGGTTTAGATGAGCCTGTATCATTCAATGCATCAACCTCACAAAGATAAATCTTTTAAACATTATTTTTTGCCAGTGTTTTCACCAATATACAATATATGGAAATCTACTTGCTATGAGCTCCTACCTGAATGCACGTATACTTTTAAAATTAGATTGAAAATCAATTATGCAATGTTGGATATGGGAAATAAACTTTATGAACCATGTGAAAATCTATAATAAACTAAACTACATACCTAGGAAATTTAGTAAAACTGTCTATGCTAAGTAAAGTGTAAGTTGTGCTAAAAATATAATTGAAGTTAAAACATAAATGCTGGATGCTTATAAAATGTTACTACATACATAGAGGGGAAAGACCCTGTGTCAATTAACTTGCAGAAATTGAGTGTGCACCAGCTGTCTTGAGTATTTCTGTTCAAGACTTGCTATCAAAATAGAAATGCATGGTGTGATCTACTATGTGTAATGCTGCTGGACACCTCAATCTATATAATGTCCACAGCAAGGTCATCTCAATGTACATTCTAAGACTATTTGTACATGATGTAAGTTATCTGTATTTTTGTTGCAATTTTATTTGTTTAGTTAATTAAGGAATGCCCATCAAAGCAATCTGGGTATCCCACTCAAAAAGATTACAAGAAATGTCAGATAAAAGTTGCAAAAGGTACAGCAATGCAAGAGGGACTGTTACAGTCATCTGCTCAGCTGACCTGCATTACACAGACTGGAATTGCCAGTACAAATGATAGGATGGTGCGCGTGTGTTGTTAACATTGACCTTAGCCATTTTGGGTTGAAATATCAAATGCAATAATGAAAAGAAAACTGATATGCCGGATGTGTACTATTGTGTCGGGGGGTGGACAATGGTTGATTCAAACTTACTACAGTTGCTCTGTGGCCTTCAAAACAAGATGAAGGTCACTGGTCTTCAATTGTCGCTTAGCCTTTACAAAGAACCCTGCTCAAACATTTGAGCTAAAATCCAACTGTGAAATTTAACAGTATCTCCTTGACCTTAGGAATCAGGCAACAGTCACCAAATACAATCAAGCCCTATTTTTTTCAGAACTGCATTATCGTTAGTACAATCACATCCTAGCCTTTACACTGGGGAGGCCTCGTTTGCTGGAAATTTTTGCTTTGCAAATCCTGTTTTTAATAATAGATTGAGGGAGAAACGTGCACAGGCAATGGACTTGTGAAGCAAACGAGGTCTAGGCATAGCCGAAAGGTTCAGACAGTGGTCCGAAGAGGGTGCTGTCTATACTAAGGAAAACTCTGCCGATTAGGTTATCAGAGCCATCTGAATTGAGATGTTTTGTTTGTTCCTCCATTAAGGCCACGAGTGGCCAGGTGACAATTATTACCCAACTTTTCAGCTTTTACACCTCCTCCTGCTAAATGGAACTTGAAACAGAGCTGACTGAACAATTGGTGTACATGCAGCAGTTTTAGAAAAGCTTTCAGAAGATTTTGCCTAGAGTGAACAAAAACAAAATTTATAAAATCTCCGAAATTACTGACACATGATGTACTGAAAAAAATTGATAGAGACCATCCACAGTGCATCCCCACCAATTTGGATGATCATACTGTCAACGCTTTTTAAGAAAACAATATGCACATTTATTTACCCAAGCATCTCTATACTAATCATGGCAATATACACCATCGCTGCCTTTTATTTTGAATTCTTTAAAAATCAAGAACTAATAAGTGTCATCTAGTGAACATTTTTTATATAGACCGAGTTAAAATACATTTCAACTAAGTTTGAACACAATCTAACAGCAATTTTGAAGAGGCCGAATACAAAAAATGTCATCTAGTGAACATTGTTTGATATGGACAGAGCTGAAATACATCTCAACCAAGTTTCAACAAAATCTAACCAGCAGTTTTGCAGAGGCTCAATACAAAAATGCACAAAATTCATAAAAGGTATAAAGAAGTGGCAGCACCACCTGTTGAACAAATTTTAGTCTCAACACAACTGCAAGCATTCCCGGGCAATTTACAAGCAATTGGCCAAGCACGTTTTGAGAAGTCTTTTCAAGATTTCCCATCAAAAGTTAACAAAAAACTTTTAAAAACCTGCAAAAAATCACTGCAGGGTGACAACTTGAACAAGGCACATATAGGCCCACCCAAGGTACATCCCTACCAAGTTTGTAGATGATCTTGGCTGAGAGTTGTTCATAAGAAGCTGAAAATGCGAGTGCCTGACAGATGATGTACAACAAAGGGACCAACTTCCTACATGCTCAGGCAACAAACAAGTCGATTGAGCTAAAAATGTTGAAGCTTCTGGAATCTGTAAATGATGAACAGAGCCACCTTAGCATCGATGAAGATCTTTCTAATATATCAGATTCTTAAGATGAACAGCCATTGGGAAGTTTAAATACTGTAACACATTGATTAGAGTGACAAATGGAAATATGATTAACCAGTTGCATACAAGCATATCATACATGAATACATGGTGTTACTTTACAATGTACATCATAAACCCTTCGTTCCTGAAAAGCACAAACACATTCATTATTATTGTGTTCTCATGCACGTTCATCTGTCTTCACAATGGACAACCACTGTAACAAAGACAATCACAGGACAATACTAGCCGATGAGAATCAGCTGAGACACAAACAGGTCCACCCTAGATAGATCAAAACTTGGACTGGATCCAAGTTCCTTTATTCAGGGGCCGGACCAATAAACAATCACCTTCTGGCCCTCCATGCAAATAAAGACCAGACTATTTCATGTCCAGACTATTAACAACTTGTATCAAGACCATTCAAAGTTATTACCACAAACCTTAGTACATGTGAACTAACTATTTCCTTTAAATGATGATGGGCTACTCTTGTCGATTGGTCTCAAGTATGAATGTCAATGATTGATGTCAACCTGTGAGTCACTGGATCACATGATGTGTCAGCCTAAATGGCTGGATGTGTACTGTCAAAGCCATTCTATTATTTCTGCCAGTTTTATATCAAGATACCTTATTATTTTCAGAATTTAGGATATTGCTATAGTTTACCTTCAGGTTCATCTTCTGCAAATGCAAAAAGTTTACATTATGATGACACAAGTGGATCAATTCAGTGCTTATGAAACGTTCATAATTCTCATCTTACAGTCTTTTTTTTTTTAGAAATAATGGGATTTTTTCTAATAAACACCACAATATTCAATACAACTGAAATGTTCAGTAAAGACAGAACTGACATGCACCTGAAAAGATTATATTAACATGAAATACTTTGGTCCATTGTAATCATGGTCTATTTTAAACATGAAAACCAAAACCAAATGAAACTTCACTATTTACTCGAAAAAATATTCGCAGAAAATTCAGATTTATTTACCATTAATATGGTTACTTTAACACATTATACTAGAGTTGTTTGGGACTTGCCTCTGGGGGGTCAAAACAATTTTAATTTTACATGCAATACTTGCACAAACCCTTACCTTTCTTTTTTGGCTCAACAATCTCTGGTACAGCAGCTGAAACAAATAGAACATTGATTAGCTATATTCTGTGAAAGTGCATGCAACTCTAATGACAATTTTCATTACCCTAATGACTTCTTTATGTTAAATCAATCTAGTCTGGATGAAAATACATTGTCCCTGACATGAACCAAGTTTACCGCTATGTACAGTGGTGCCTGCTCTAAAGACCATCTCTCATGAATGACCAGACACAGTGCATCATTGATAGGGCCACCCTATCATGACACTGGACTTCATAAAGAAATTTACTGGTGTTTTAAGACCAACTGCACTATGAGACCATTTTTTTTCTGGAAATGCAGGTGGCCCTGAATAGCAGGTACCACTGTATAGAAACAATACATGGTCAGATTACACCATAAATTTTCAACAGCTTCATAGATGCACAGGTTTGAAAACAAAAAACAAAAAAATGTGTTAAAAATTAAACCATTTATCTGGAAATCCAACAGAAAGATAAGCACATTATATAGAGGAACCAAACCCCCCTGTCCATAATCATCCAAATTTGTGGTATCAGAATAAAAACAAGGTGGAACTTAAAGGTAAGATTATTGTACAGAGGAACCAAACCCTGTCCATAATCATCAAAATCTACAGTATCAGAATAAAAGCAAGGTGGAACTAAAAGCATACTTTTTCTTTCCACTATAACTGTCCACATGAGCAAAACATTTATCATTTAATCCTTTTGATAAAATGACTGCAGACCAAGTTTAGGTTTAAATTCCAATTTCTAATCACTGGTTCTCATAACCACCTCTTTAAAGAATAAAAAGCAAGCGATGATCCATTTATGTAGTACACAATTAATATTGTCAAAAATTACCATCAGTTATTTAAACTTAATCTTGCCACTTTTAGAAAAATACACATGAGGAACCTTGCACTGATAATACCAACACAATACTATCTTTTACTCGAGAGGAAGTTCATTGAGGCTTAATAAGCTGTTGACTGAATCAAAATATAAGCTTAATAATACAACTGATAGAACCAAAAATGTACTGTACTCACGTTTCTGTAAACACATCACAGGAGCAGCAGATGATTGATTGAAAACAGGGGAAAAAATTTTTACTATCATGTAAGTACACATATAGCATGAACATCTGGATCCGAGATTTTAAACACTGATTATGAGATCTTAAATATTGCTATCCCATTCATTACAAGGCAACAATAATTATATTTGACTTTGCACCAGATTATTGACATTATATTTCCTATCCATGAATTTACAGACAATGTCAGTTTCTTTACTAGTAAGACACAAAGAGCAAATATTTGTTATTTAAAAGACTACACAAAGATTTAAGAAGCAAAAATCAACCACAAGATACTGTTTGACTGCCTTGGGATAATCTTAAATATGTATTTTATAGTGTTTGCTGCTTTCAAGCAAAAGACGTTGACCCGTAATGGCAGGTTCCAACATTTCATTCTGTATTCAGTACACTTTTGAAGGCACTGAATATTATCAAATACTTACCTCATCTTTTTTGGCTGTGAAAGAAGAAAAGCAAAAGTATAAATACACATTCATGTCAATTCACAATGTGAGCCTAAGCATAAACTTCATGCCAATTAAAGTAACTTTATGATGTACCACTATCATCACCACCAACTTGAAGCCAAACAAAAAATTGATTTTGTTCAACTGAATCTGCCAAGTCTGAAATTTGGCAAGTAAAAGGCATTAAAAGTTAAGAAAAAACTGGCAAAGCCAGATTCACTCTATTATTTTTTTCTTATTGTATTTCAAAAAAAGGGGGAGATAGGAAACAAGGTTAAATGTGTTTTCCAGTACCATTATTCATATTTCCAACAACCCATACATGTATGTAGTTATGACTGCTTTCTTAATTAAAATGGAATCGCATATTCCTTGACATATGCCCCCCCCCCCCCCCACTTGCCATATCATTGTGACCCAGATACTGGACCGAGTGACCTTTTTGCCGAGGAAACATCCTTGAGTTGAGTCCAGATACATGTGTGTAAAGTTTCATGATTCTAAGTCAAAGGATAACAGAGTTACAGGCTAGACAGAAAGTGTCATGGGCGCACGTATGCACACACACACACACACACGGAAATAATTTTTACTATACAGCCCTCCTCCAGGGGGTGAGAGGGTCTAATTATGCAATGTAAAAACCTGGCGTGTGTTTGACAGCTTGGGAGCCACAACAGAAAAAAAAATTCATTGGGGGAGGGGGGGGGGAGGGAAATAAAGTTTGATGTGTTTTGCCTCATACTGGGCAAATCAGGAATGAAAAACGGCAGCCAGAAATGCATGTTTCTGTACGCAACATTCTAAGAAACATACAATTATGTCATGGACATCAGATAGTGTCCAAGATGATGTGGTGCAGTCCTTTAGTACATGTACTACGTATGGTCACTGACCAGTACATGTGGTGTTTTCCACAAGCATTTTGATGTGTTTTACATGTTTGGAGAGAAAAAGAAAAGAATGAGTGAGTGGGGGATAGTGAAGGAGCATTGCCCCTGGGCCAAAATAATGGACCACGGACCTATCCATTACAGATTGGTCCACGTCATGTGCATGTCATTCTTAATTATGCACATTTCTAATATTGGCTCTTAACCAGAGATAATTTTTACTCAGAAATGTATCGGTCAACCCCAATACATGTAATATGTATTGTAATACAAAGATTTTATCTTGGTAAGTACTTTAGCAAGCGTTTATCAATTATAAAATTGACAGAGGAGAGCTGCAATGCTTTTAGTGTAAAGTGGATCTCCTTACCTTCCACATTAAGAGAAGCCATCGAGCTGGCCTCACCAAAATCATTGACAATATTAACTGTGTATTCGCCAGCATCCTCAGGCTTCACAGACTTGAAAGTAAGTTTGGCCACTCCAGCATCGTATGCTGGTGTAACACCTGCAGACTTCTTGAGCTTCTTCTTGTTCTTCAACCAGATTGTATCAACTGGCTCTGACCCTCTGATCTTTGCTACCAATTCCAGTGCATCTCCTTCCTTTGCAGACTGAAATTGATAATAAAAAAATAGTGTTCAGAGAATGGATTACCCTTGGCGCCCACAATCTTTTTTTTTTGGCAAACAAAGAACAAAGCTGGGACTTTTAACAGTGAATATTTTCTACTATAATACATAGAGCAATTTGTGAGTAACTTCTATTTATGACAGGTGCCATAATACAGTGTAACTGCACCAAAAATTTCATGAAGCTATGATGAATCCTTCTTGAGATGTTAAGGCAACATTGTCCTTTTGTGTGCCACTCACACAGCCTTCAAATAAATCTTCAAAAGTTTCATAACATAATTGAGATAATAAGAGGAAGCTGGTTTTCATGAGGAACATGGTTCCTTATAATGTGCATCTGTGACAAAAATTTGGTAAAGCTGACATGGATCCTTGTTGAGATATGGTAGTGTTGTCCCTTTTGCGTCCCTCAGACGGTCTTCAAATAAGTACTTTAAAGTTTCATAAAAAGTTAATAAGTACATAAGAGAAGCTGGTTTTAAAGAGGAACCTGATATAAGTTGTATCTCCAACAACAATTTGGTAAAGCCGCAGTCAAAATTTTTTTAGATATCACGGAAGGTCGTCAGGGTTGACTCCACTCAGAACTGTGGAGGGGTTTTGGTTCACCATCTTCTCAACCCTGGCAAATGTCCTAGACATTCGCAAAGGTGCAATCCTTATCTCTAGGCCCTCGTAGTCTCCTTTTACACGGACAGACCAGCTGATAGGCAGGTCCTACCATGGTCGCACATCCTGCTGGTCTTAGTCATGCTGAAGAGGTGGCCTTTTGACATCCAAGAGGACCTCCACAGGGTGGACCTCAAGTACTGGACGTGGAAAACTTGTTTTCTGTTAATACTGGCTCCAGATCCATCTGCGACCTTTAGGGGTTTTACCATTCGTGCCATGGATGTGGCTCTACCTGCTGAGGAAAGAGCCTTTTGTCTGGTGAGAGCTCTGTATTGGTATCTTTCCCACACGGATGGTGCCAGAGGTCAGAGGTCAGCTCTTTTTGCCCCTGGCAAGTCCCAAAAGGAACAGGTTTGCCGAAATACAATCTCACTGTGGATTTGGCAGACCATAATGAAGACCTATATGAATGCTTTAGGAAAGCCTTCAGGCCTGAAATAGGTCTCAGCTAGAGTTCACGAGGTGCACCCCTTTAATGCCTCCTGACAAGCCCTAAGGAATGTTGCTGTTATCGATATCCTCCGGGCTTGCCACTGGGGATCATCTATGGCTTTTGCCAAGTACTACCTGTGCGAGTTCATCATGCTGGAGGAGGGCATCTATGCCTTTGTTGGTATAGAAGGTTCCTCTGCATAGGTTCCTGATACTTATCCGTTGGATTAACCTTGTTCCCTCATGGCAGCAATCGAGTTCCAGTTTTTGGCACCCTCGGGCTTACACTCAGATGCAGTCTATAGTTCGGCCTACCTTGAGTAGGCCTAAAGCTTGTCTCGGACTTGTACCAGGCAGATGTACCCGGGGTCCGCGAGACAGAGAGCCGGCAGAACCAGTCAACAGGACACTGCCTTACAGAACCATACATGACTTCCTCACCCCCAATCCCCTGGGCACCCGCCATGTTTTTCATGGTCTCCTGGTCTTGTGAGATCTCCAGGACCCGAAGAGTGAAAATAGACAGCAGCTCCCTTATGGCAGACTGCTCTAAAGAGGCTCCCTTACAGCCGACTGCTCTCAGGTAAGCGGGCATCCCCCAGGGGGCCATTGGCGGTCCCATACTGGTCAGTAAGGAGAGTTTCCCGGCTAAGGCTAGGATTATGCGGTTGGCAGCCTCACGTCCTCGAACCTCTCAGGTTTTCCCAACAGACGTCGCCTCCTCACTCAGACCGATAGTTCCCCCAGGCTGTCAGTCCCAGTGGTTGTTGTGTCAGTATACGTGTTTCACTACTCCCTCCTATCAATCTGTTTGTATATTGGCAATGGTGGTCAAGAGGCAAGGTTACGCAACTAATACATGAAGATTTCAGTAATTTTGGTATTAGTGAGTATACTTACTTCTCAACCACCAGAGTGACCCACCTGACCTCCCCACTTCCACTCCACATGCGATGTCCACTGACCAATCACGAGGAAGAAAGAAGAATAAGGGCACATGCGCACTGGGAGTCACCCCCCACCCCTCGGATCCACAGGAACCGAGTGGACGCGCCACCAGGACTGCCAGGTCTCTTCCAGAACAATTGAGTCCCAACTCAATTGTGTCAGGCATTGTTGGCCAGTCACAGAGGTCCAGGCAATGGTGGTTGAGAGGTAAATGTACTCACTAATACCAAAATTACTAAAAAAAATTCATGTATTATACATTAATAATCAAAATTAACATAATTTATAACTGATCAAACAGAAACTTTTGATAGGCTTTTTATAATATTACTGGTCTCATGCAGTCTTATGACTGAACACAGAATCTCAAGACAGCAAGCAAGTAGATGTCTGCATACCTGTGGCTTTAGCTTTTCTGCAAATGTTGGAGCTTCTCCTGCAGGCTTTGTTTCTAAACAGAGAAATTAACCATTAAAGATGCAAACATACGAAACATTCATCACCATCAATCAACAGAGACTTTAAGTCGGTGTTGATACAAATCATTATAGTCAATGCACATCACTCATTTGAAAATTAATACTAGGAACAGGTTGCCAAAAAAGAAAGGTTTTTCATCTCAACAGGTTTCCTGGTCATTTTGGAATTCACTGGTGTCATGTTTCATAATAGGTTGATAAACAAAAAAATGATCATTACATGATTAACTAACATTTGCATCATGGTGAAGCAACATCCATCTGAATGCTTTATCTTAATCTGAATACTTTACTTTGATACTACAGTGAACTACCATAATACATTTAATCAGTGAAAGTAATTCTTATTTCCCTTTAGTTTTCATTTTAAAGGAATTAAAATAATGTAGGTATGTTGGAGCCTGCACCTTACCTTCAACTTTGACAGGAATAGTGGCAACAGCTTTCCCACCTTCATTTGTGACAGTGACCTTGTACTCTCCAGAATCTTTGGGTGACACCTATTAAGAAAGATTCAATTCATATGAATATAATGCATTAAGCAAATATATTTTTAACATTCAGCTTTGTCACATCACAATAATCGTTTGAAATCTCCAGATAGGGGCAACAACAAATATTAGTTAACCTTCTTTTCAATGACTACATTCATGACAGCTTTTTTTTATTAGATAACATGTAATGAATTTGTCTTAAAAATTCAGAACTCCAGGATTAAACCCACATTAAGTCAACTGTAAAATCAATTCAGTGCAAATACCATTCACTTTATCAACTGCTTCACATTCTACTTGAAATCCTATTAAAATATCAAAGTCCTTGATCAATAAAAAATGAAAGGCCATCAATCCATTTCAATTTGTTATGGAAGCCCAAGATTCTATTTAAGCAGATAGCACATTTATCAGTGTAAAGAGTATCACTTGAAAAGAAAATAGACTGCTGATTCTGAAATAATGATCAAAGTCAGAACTTCAGTGTTGCATTAATAATGTATTGGAACAAACTAAGCACAATGAAGATCTGTTCCCATCGTTACTTCAGAGGAACATTAATATTTTGTGTTATAACAAATGTAAAGATGACCTACCATCTTCCTGTGCTTGACACTTTGACTTTTCATTACTTGCCTATGTGGAATTTTTCAACAAATCCAGGAAAGTCCAAGGCTAATAATAATTTTGGCCTCAGTTACTTGTCTTGCCTAAGGCAATCACTATTTTTATGTCAAGCCACGTTTTCTTCTCTTAACTTACAAACACTAAAATTTCCATAACAAGTCAACAATGTTTTGGTCAGATTTTATATGATCACTAAAATTTGGATAAAGGCTATGATGTTGTAATGGTTTAGGTTTTCTGTATGAAAGGTACAGCCCAAAGGAAAACGGAATGATCCAAATAGTTACATGCACACCTATAACACTGATTTCAAGTACTCACATCTTCAACTTCAAGCACAAGGACAAAGCTGTCTCCATCACGAGCAATGTCAATGAAGTATCGTGCTCCAGCCTTGATTGCCTTGTTATTTATTGCCCAAGCAGCTTTTGGCTTGTCTTCTGAGTCTACTTTCACTTCAATAACCAAAGTGCGTCCTTCATTTTCATAACGAAGTGTTGGCTTGTGAACAATTGGTGGCTTCTTTGGAAAAAGCCTGCATCATAAGCATGAAAGACAAAACAAATCACAATTAATTATGTTCCATACATGGTTCTTGTGAGAAAGAACAATTACTTAATTAATTAGAAAAGATTTGCTTCAAAGCAAATCTGTCTGTGTGCCTCCAAGACTTGCATAAATTTAATGCTGCAACTTTTGTTTCTGGTTTATTGTACGTGCCTTCAGCACAAACTTTATAATAGGAAAGAAACCAAGAATCGTACCTCTATCTATCTTAGCTTTAAAGCTATTCACCATTGAATTTCTCAAGTGCCCCAGATAGCATAAATTCAAATTTAACTTAAAACTTTTGATTGTGGTTCATTGGATTCACCGATGGCAGAAACCTACAAATTGAGACAGGAATAGCACTTCTGCCTACAGTAGTTTTGAAGATATTCAACATTTAAATTTTTTCAAGTGCCCTAACTAGTACAAATTAAAATTCTAAAACTTTATAGTTTGTGGTTCATTGGATATGCCTACAGCACAAGCATATAAATTGAAGTTGGAAAAGCATCTATACCTGTAACAATTTTGAAGAAACAATTTAACTTTTCAAGTTCTCCTAGTTAGCATAAATTATAAGTTTGTAACTTTTGTTTGTGTTTCATTAGATTTGCCTACGGCACAAACCTACAAATTGAAGTTGAAATGGAATCTCTGCCTATAATAGTTTTAAAGATATTTAACACTTAAACTTTTCAAGTGACCTGAATTAGCATAAATTGAAATTCAACAACTTCAGTTTGTGGTTCATTGGATGCAACAAGTGCACAAACCTACAAATTGAAGTATGAATAGCATCTCTACATATATAATAGTTTTGACATTATTCAAAATTTATATTTTCAAATGGCCCTAATCTGCATAATTTTCAAAACGTTGACTCCTCTTAATAAAAAGGCAAGACTCTATGTATGCAGGTATAACCATGCCAAGTTTGGTGTTTCTATGTATAATAGTTTCCAGAGGAAAAGTCAGACAAATTGCTCGTAACAAAAGAAGACTGAAACTAGAACATAAGATTTGCTCAAAAGCAAACCTGTTTATGTGCTTCCAAAACTTACACAAATTTGAATGCTACAACTTTCGTTTTTAGTTTAACAGATGTGCCTTCAGCATAAACATGTAATTTAAATTGGGAATGGCACCTCAGCCTATAACAGCTTTGAAGATATTCACCATTAAAACTTAAACAAGTGGCCTAATTAGAATAAATTAAAATTTTCAATACATTTGTTTGTGGTTCATTGGATGTGCGTACAGCACAAACTTAAATATAGAAGTTGGAATGGTATTTCTATCTATAACAGTTTTGAAAATTTTCAACATTAAAAGTTTTAAATGCCCCTAATTGGCATAAATTAAAATTCTACAATTTTTGTTTCTGATTCATTGGATACACCTACAGCATAACCCTATAAACAGATGTTAGAATGGAATCTCTTCTTGTAATTGTTTTGAAGATATTCAAGATTTAAATTTTTAAATGCCCTTAATTTGCACAACTTTACATGCACTCAACTGTCTTTGTAAAGCAGCACAACTTGTATGGATGTATAATCACACCAAGCTTGCAGTTTCTAAGTGTAACAGTGTTGGACAAAATTGCTGGAAAAGAAGAAGAAAGACAGACAGAAAAAAATTAAGAAACCCAACAAAAACAGAATGTTTGTGTTGGCACACAGACATAATAAAGAATTCCAGGAAAAACAGAATGCCTGTGTTAGTACACAGGCATAAAATAAGTTTTTTGACAGAGATATCCTGTTTCAACTTATGAAATAGTTTTAAAACATTTAATTCATTTATACTGACAAAAGTCATACATGACAATCAGGATTAAGATCAACATTTATAACTTTTCTCATGATAAAGAAATTCTTCTGTTATCCAATAGGTATAAGATGTTGCAGTAGACAGCAATACAAGGGCTGACCAAAGGAGAGAGAACCATAAGTGTAAATCTACATGTCCATGTACCAGTATGTATTCACGAGGGCAACGACTGGCCCACGTGATGCATACATATCTGCAACTGGTCTCAGCATGACATAACTAAAAACCATGTGCCCCATTTTCCAGGCAAGACCACCAACTGCCACTGTGATACAGTATGACCACATGCAGTGCACTGGCCTCTTGCCTTTGAGCCTCTTTAGTAAAATTTGTCCCAGGTGCACTTGCAAATGCTTGTTTTGTGAGGTTTTTTGCTGCTTTTATAAAAGGTTATGCTTTCGTTATTCATATTGTTTGTGTGCATACTTTTACTATCCTACACCTTACACTTTCCACAAGAACTTGAGAAAATATGCCAGCCACACACAATTATACTGGCACTATGAAAATGATGCTGCTCCTTCATTCTGGAAAATAAAGTCTAAGTATAAGAAACCACATCTTGACTTGCAGATGTAGTATGGATGGCAACAAATTGTTGAATGTGGTACTATAATTTCTCGTGACAACAGTTCTCATTATAATCATTACTGCATGGAATTTGTTGTCAAATGTAAATTCTAGCTTTATCCCATTAAACATGTCATTTACAGTATTTCAACTCCCATCTATTTCAGTTGATAGGACCTTTCAATCCATCTCAACCAGACAGCTCCTGATTTGCCTCCGTTGCAATGTTTTTTCTTTTACAGGTATACTCTGAAAATCATCCAGGACATGGCAGGGAGTGATTCTAGATAAGCAGTGCAGCTGTGAGGAGCAACACAGGTAGTGTTGACAGAGAGATGTTTGTGTAAGGTGGGAGAGGATGCGGTAACCCTACACTAGACTGGCTGGGGCCTACTGCAAGCAGAATATGGGCACACGTCAGGCAGCAAGACTGCACTACACCCAAACCATATTGGTATACCAGACTGGTCCCAGACACCAGGCTGTTGCTGGCACCCCTAATTAGACCAGTAGACTAGTCCTATATCAAATGAGCTCCCCTTGCCGATCACTGTCTCACCTCCCAGCACAGCTATGAAACTGTACACTTGCATCTGAGGGTTCCCTAATGCAAGGCACACACCACAGGCAACCAGTAACACCAGAACACTAATATCCTCTTTCAATAAATCACTTTCTTATCTTATCAATTTATGTGGGCATGTGGAGGTTAATGGAAAGATCAAAATATACATTATGTAACCAAAAATATTTTACTGGAGTTCCCTAAAACTGCCAAGCACATATATACTTTTGGTGTTCAATTCACATGCAAACAGAAGACTTTCAATCTTGGCAGATAAGCAATTGCCAAAAATTTAATATGAATTTCAGCCTGGTATAAAGATTTGTAATACTGCAATCTCTAATTTTGGATTGCTAATGGACAATAATTATTTTCACATGACACGCTCAATATTTTTACTGCGATAGCTATTCCCATAATACCCTGTAAGCTAATAGGTTCCCATTTTATATTTGACAAACTGCCACTGAAGGTGGCTATACCCTTGCCTACCACACAATACCATTCCACAACCAGTATATCAGTTCCAGCTGTCCCACAAACAAACAAACAAACACACACAAAAAAAAAAAAAAAAACTGGCTGGCTAGCTGTTAAAAGTTTCTAAGCACTAGCACAAAGCCTTTTATGACAGACAGATGCCACCCATACAGCTATAATTATATCCCTAGGCCTCACAAATTTATGGAGGGGGGTTGAAACAAGCCGATAGAAACCATGCAGGCATGTGAGTGGACAGATAGAAAAATATCGGAAAATTTCTCAAATCAATCTGAAATATCTCCAAATCAAGGAAAAATAAAATAGAGGTTCAAAACAGCTGAACTAATATGACATATGAAGGAAAAATATGATGAATTTAGCTGAAATCAGGTGTTCAAGTAGCAGAAATCTGCTAAATATCTAAAATATGGCATGCCTGAGAAACACCCATTTCCCACAATAAAGGTTGTGAAAGAAGTTGTGACAAATCTGCACGACAAATCTCTTTAATTTTAACCCTTTCTTCTACTTTCTGTTTCTAACTTTCTCTTTAAACTAGTTAAGGCATATTATTAGCTTTTGATTTTAAGTTTCTTTCCTGTAAAACATGCAGCGGGGAAATAACCTCTTTCAATCAATATATAAAGGATGTTTTAATTTTATATTTTGCATGCTTTTTTAATTCCTGGTTTATCATTGGCTTGTAGTGTTTTGCGCCATAATTATTCACATCCACAGCTGTTACAGCTTGATTTTCAGGCATTTTTTACTGGTATGCCCTAAGATGAATTCATCAGTGGAAGTTACCTCCTCTTTATGGAAAATCTCTAACCTGCCCCCAATTACCATCACCAGAGTGTATTTCTATTTCTATCCCACTCATATGCGTGTGCAAGGTAAATTTGCCCTTCTGTACAGTCTAGAATGTAACAAGCCTTATAGTCATATGATTGAAACTCAACGAACACAGGGACTACTTTTATGCAACAGAGGCCATAGATTTTAATTTGTTAATGCATATTTGTTGGTTCTAGAATACAATGGGGGTTTAACTGTATTTTGTGAAGCTTTGCTAGCTAACAGAGCCCAGCTGTGAAGGCACAGCAAACTAGTTCCTGGCTGACAATAGGGAAGTGAGAGACGTTTGCTGTGCCCTCACAGCCGGGGTTTGTTAACTTATAAAACTTCCCCAATTATACAAGTAGTTAAACTCCTAATACTATCCCAGTAACATGCAGGCAAGCTAAATAATTATTTGCCTTTCTGTGCAGTCTAGAACTTGTAACAAATACCTAGGGTCATGTGATGAAATTCAACAAAGCCCAGTGACTACTTTCAGCCAAAACAAGCCCCAGATAATGTTAATTTGTTGATGCATATCTATGTCTTTCTTTCTTTCTTTCTTTCTTTCTTTCTTTCTTTCTTTCTTTCTTTCTTTCTTTCTTTCCTTCCTTCCTTCCTTCCTTCCTCCCTCCCTCCCTCCCTCCCTCCCTCCCTCCCTCCCTCCCTTCCTTCTTTCTTTCTTTCTTTCTTTCTTTCTTTCTTTCTTTCTTTCTTTCTTTCTTTCTTCTTTATGACCAAATTTGTCCACAGTTTTTCTGAGACACTATTATTTTGAAAACCACCAAACTTACCATGTTGACTGACCTAGCAGTGAAAATGTGCACCTGGTTTGGTATAGTCATGATGTTTAAAATTATGCAAATTAGGGGCAATTAAAATTTTAAAAGCTCCATATCTTCAAAGCTATTTCAAATAGACTCAAAATTTCAATGTGCATGTATAGGTTTGTGACACCTGCCAATAAAATGGATATTAAATGAAAGTTGTAGAATTTCAAATTATACTAATTAGACGCATTGAAAAATTTAAAAGTTGAATATCTCCAAAACTTTCATAGATAGAGATGCTGTTCCAACTTGAAATTATAGGTTTGTGGTAAAGCCAAATCCAACGAACCATAAACCAAAGTTGTAGGATGTTTATTTATGCAAATTAGGTGAATATGCAAAATTTAAATCTGAAATAGCTTGAAAACTATTATAGATAGAGGTGTCATTCCAACTTCCAATTTAAAGGTTTGTATAAAAGCTGCATCCAATGAACCATAAACCAAAGTTGTACAATTCTAATCTATGCAAATAAGGCTAACACAAAATTTAAATCTGTTTGAATAACTTCAAAACTATTATAGATAGAGGTACCATCCCAACTTTCAATTTAAAGGTTTGTAACATAGACACATCCAATGAAACAAAACCATAAAATATTAATTTATGCAAATTAGGTCAATGCACAAAACTTAAATCTTAAACAACATCAAAACTATTATACATAGCGGCGCCATTCAAACTTCAATTTGTAAGTTTGTGACATAGCCGCATCTAATGAACCATGAACCACAGTTGTAGAATTTTAAATTCAGCACATTAGGTGAATACACAAAATATAAATCTTGAATAGTTTCAAAACTATTATAGACAGAAATGCCATTTTAACTTCACTCTATCTGTTTGTGACACAGGTACATCCAATGACCCATGAGCCAAAGTTGTTGAATTTTAATTTATGGGAATAAGGCGAATACACAAAATGTAAATCTTGAATAACCGCAAAACTATTTTACATAGAGGTAACATCGCAACTTCAATTTGTAAATTTTATGACATAGCCACATCCAATAAACCAAGAACCAAAGTTGTAGTATTTCAATTTATACAAATTAGGCTGATACACAAAATTTAAATTATGTTAAACAATGGCAAAGTGCAGCATTTCAAACTGTTCTCACTTTGAAGGCACCCAGACAGATTTGCTGTGAAGCAAATCTTTTCTAGTAATTTTATTGTTTCTGGGATAGAACGGGGTTTAATTATATTTGGGGAGGCCAGCTCTGAGAGCACAGCAAATATGCCTGACCAATCCCAGGGAGGTCAGGGACTATTTGGCTGTGTCTTCACATACAGAACCAGGCTTTGTTAACTTGCAAAGCCTCCCAAAATATAGTTAAACCCCTAGACAAAGACTATTAGCTTACAGATTATGTCACACAATGCACATTTTAGCAAAACCATTCATGATACTGACAAGTTCCAACTTCATTAAAAATACACTGTTTTTCTTCTCTCTTTTTTTTTTTTTTTTTTCTTCCCTTTTACACCACAGAACAGCTGGGTCTCAATGTATGATAAGGAAAATATTTTCAGTGACCTGAACTTGCAACTTTTTGTGCTTTTTCATTTCTACCAAGGTAATGCAGATGTGGTCAACAGCTGGAGAAGAAGCCTGATAGATGTAGTTTACCTGCAGTTCTGTCAGCTGGTATAAATCCATCATATCATGCTGATGGTTACTTTTTTATGTATACATGTATGCTAATTCCTTATTACATGAGGCCCAAAAATTAATCTTCAGTAATTCATCTGTTGCTGCAGTCACAAATGAATTATATCTGTAATTCTAGTAAAGATTCTGTGAAAATGAATTCAAAAAGTCCACAAAAACGTGTACCTATACCGCAGATGACTTACTTTCAGTTTCAGCTGGTGTTACTTAGTAAGTAAGTTAACCTTTTATCTTAGAGAATATGCTGTACTAAAATACTTTGGCTCAAGTAACTGTAATATATCATCCAGACAGGAGGATTTTCAGCATAAAAATAAAGCCATATTCTATTCAGAAAATACTCCTTGGCAACCAAAAGCTGGCACCTGAGTCTCTCTGCACAGTTACTGTGTGGCGTCTGAGGCTATTTTTAGGTGTTGGACTGGCTGGCCAGTTCACAGAGGTGGCAACCATCTCCTGAGCCACTTGATCCTTGCATGTTACTGAAACTCAACCACATAGTTTTCTACTCCAAGAGCACACAAAGAACACCTGAATAAATGCTACCCCACACCAGTATCTTTGGTATATATATTCTGTGCTGAAAGGTTTGGCCTGCTTGCTCCAATAGTTCTCTGTCAGACTGTTTGACTACCATTGGTATGCAAGTCAATCCAGGCAAAGCCTGGCTTCAGATAACAGCAGTCTCCTTTTACAAGAGAACACATCTTCCACATGCACTCAGACTTTCTACCTCAGACCCATACATTCCTAAAAAAGAGGGATCTGTCTGTTTTTCATGCATCCCAGATATAATGGAATAGCCCTCTCTCCCAAAGTCCAGATACATGAAGTTCTATCTTGGCTGCTGTGATGTGGTATATTCCACTCCCAGGTAGGCAAAGGTGCACACACTTGAGACAAATTAACTCAAGTCTGTGTGAGAAGGTATTGCTTTCAATGTCTGGCACAAGTAGCCCAGCTATCTATAGATATGTTTACATTATGAAGCTGCTTATGACATATTCCCCTTTCCTTCCCAAACATAACAAGTTTGTGGAGGTTTGGATTCTATAAACAGAATGCTGAGCAGATATATTTGAAGTTTTTTTTTCAGAAGTTCTATTTTGTATACACTGAAAATGTTGATTCATTTACTAATACAAAAGTAACTCAACTGTCTGGTTTTTCGAAAAAGTAAATCTACATGATAATTTACAAAAAATGCATGTTGTGGAAGCTATTTCTTACAACTGAAAATGTGGCAGCATTCATTTGGTGACCTAAAACAGCTCTGGCTCTGCATCAGCTAGCAAGGAATTCATCTTCAACCACAAAATGGTATACTCTGGTTACCTTGCTTTGCACTTGTGGGAAACGAAACTGCCATCACAGCATAAAGTTGGAGACAGTCAGGATGTCAAGACAACTCTTACAATTATAGAACATTGACTTATGGTATAGTCAGCTATTTCTGCTCACTCCATTGACCTACATTACTTTCAACAATGGTTTCCGGGTTACTATAATATGGCTCTTTAGCAATCACTGCACACCAGTAAAGGGGTGAGCAAATCCACCTTTTCTGTAAAACAAATGCTGTAGCAACCTTATTTTGCAAAATGCTCAAAATACAATACTGATTGCACATATTTTCATTATTTGCAACAATCTGCTCACAACTATTGTAACTGCAATATTACCGCATCTTCCATGGTAAGGTACTTCAATTATTTATAAGGTAGTTCTTTGCTGCTCAAACAATGTTTTTGTTGTAAGTCAAGAAAGGAAAATGAAAAGCCAGATTCTAATTTTATCAGAAGATATCATGTGCCAATAAGCTCCAGAATAATTTTCAAACCCCATGTCATCTGATTTTTGAAGCTTGCCTGCATCAACTGAAGCTCCAGCCATTTAATTTCTACGTGTATCTTACCAAGCTAATCAAATTTCACTTATTTTTTGAAAATAAAGATACTACTTGCATTGCCTGCTGATTATGCTCAATTCCATGGATATTCCACTCCACAATCTGCCAAGTTAAAACATGGAGACTGTTTGCTTTGTAAAATAGACTCCATCATCGATTGGTCATCCTGAATTGCCATGGTAACTATTAGCAGTAAACTGTGATATCATTTAATTTCCTAATTGGTGTATAATTAAGGGAGAAGGTCCCCTTTCAGTTTTATTAACCTTTAAGTCACTATAAATGAAATCTTGGAATAACCAGACAGTCTAAAGAGCTCAATGTGCTTTAATAGGAGGTTACTACTTGTGCAGTGTAAAAAAAACACCCCAAAACTTGTTATTCCCCTTTAATAATGACCTGGTTTGCCTGTAATACTAGTTATTAAAAACACATGTATATCTAAACAAGCATTTCAAGCAAACACTTAGCATTTTAAGTATGTGGAAATATACTCATGTGCTCAAAAAGATATACCAACATAACACTGTGTGTTTTTTTACCCACACAGATAAACATTTTTCTTAATTTTGTGTAATCAAAATATGAAAGGAAACAATCCTAACATGCAGTTGAAGTATTAAGCAGGCAATTAAGCAAAGTATGTCATCAATTTCAGTTACATACCCTTCCAAGTTGAAAGATACAGCTGCATCGGCTTGGCCAAAGTCATTCTTGGCAAAAACTTTGTAGTTTCCCACATGTTCCGTTTTAATATCCTGCAAGAAAGACAAGACAATGTTTCTTTACTCATCTGACATAATTAGTAAGACACCTTTGCACTTCACACAGAACCATGCCAATAAAGTGTGATTTCCCATGGGAAGCACATCTTAATGGCAGGTCAAGGTGGGTTATGTTAGGCTCAAGAAGCAGTCCTGGGGCTTTGTGTTGGATATACTTGCAGCACGTGGAGCACTAGGCTCTCATAGCTCACAACAGATCCACCAATCGTTAACAGATTTTTCTGGATATTTCTTTTTCTTGTTCAGAGCCAAATGTGATTGTTTGCTGCCAGGATCACACTTAATAACTGAAAAAGTTCAGGGTCCATCTATTTTTATTAATTATCAGTTATCACACAAAGTTTATGGGTTCCGTGACAGTCAAAAGTCAAATAGTACTAAGGATCCCAAGGTTACTTACAACAGAGCACAACTAGAAGCAAGTTTTTCACGCAAAAACTATGCATCCCCTGAACAGGTGCCTCTCACCAGAAGCCACCCCACCTCTCTAAGAGGACCACCTTTCTTCTGCAGAAAGTTTGACCTTGACCTTTGACCTCAAGGTTATCTTTGAGCAAATTTAAGGGAAGACTCATCAAGGTAAATAATGACTAAGTTTGATGGACTTCAATCTTACCCATTTGAAGATGAGGCAGGGAAACCATTTTATTTTGCAAGGAATTGGGACCTTGACCTGAAGGTCATCCACAATCATATGACAAAAAAAAAAAGCAAATCTATGGAGTATCTGTGCCAAAAGTTTCAAGTGAATCTGGCTTACAGTTTTGACAGAGTCAAAATATGAACTACTATTCCAGACTCCATTGACTTGTATGATAATCAATAGGAATGCAAAAATTAACCATTCCCCCACCTCACCCCCAAATTAAAAATCCAAAAATTATTGGAGCATGATCATTTGAACACAGTTGGTAGATGCCTACCTGCTGTACGTCCCCACCACGTTTGAAGTGAATCTGGCCAATTATTTTGGAGAAGTTGAAGATACTAATTAGCAATGCAATTCCCATTAACTTACACAGTAATCAACAATGTATGCAGTTTGACCTTTCAAGGTGACTCAGGTTTAGAATAAAAGGTTAGATATTATTATATAGGAAAAATTTCCCAGACCCATAGATTATCTATATCCAAATTAGGAGGCAAAAGGTCACAACGGGACAGAAATATAAGGAAAATAAGATATGTGGCGGAGGACGTGACTAAACACTATATTCACCCCCCTCTTAGGGGGGATACATAATCGTCATATTATTGTCTTAATTGAACAAATCAATGCAAATAAACTGTAACTGAGCATTTGAAGGAATTTTCTTTTACTGATAGGGAATTGTATTCACGTAAATACCAGGTAGTCATATGGCCAAATGGTATTCATGCAGGTACAATCATTGAACATACAAGGTCAAATCTAAATTGCTGTTTAACATCATATTAGCTCTGTAGTCTTGAAATGTCGTTTACTTGGTATTACTTTTGAAACAAACTTCTTTGGTATGGTCTAATGCTATTTTTCACTATTTTTCCCATAAAACCACCCATACTCTTACGTTTTGATCATGGGTAACAGTTTTCCAACCCAAAACATCTCACCGAGGTCACTATGTGTTCACATTATAAAGTGAGGATAACAAACCCAATCCACAAGCCATTTAAATTTAAGGAAACCCTGGCAAGGAAGCCAAGACTACCCCTTTGATGTGGTCTCAGTCCATCTTGCTTAAATAGAGTGCATCTCTGGGTAAATCATACTCCAGAAAAAAAAGAAAAAAAGTGTGGAGGCACAAATTAACTGCTAGAAAAGAAGCCAGATAGAACAAAGCTGTAAGTGCAAATAACCCCTACAGTCGGGCATGACCCTCTTCCAAGATTGTACCAAATTAAGTGCCATGTGAATGTCATGCTGTCCCTGTAACATTCATATTTTACTGCGATCCTGCTCACTTCTTGTGTTACCGGGACAAGACTGATGCTTCCACAATGATAAGGGCAGATTTGTATTATATACTACATAAATATTGTCTGCTACAAATTTTTATGCCTCGTTTTACCACGTTTACATATTATGGATGTCTTTTTAATGTTTCACATTTTTTGCAAGTCTTATGGCATACCTTCTTTTTAAGGCTTTTATTGTATTTCTCTGCTGTTATTTTAAACCTAAAAAATATATATATATTTTAAACCTAGTTGGCATAAGTACCCTCAGGCTAATGTTAAATGTACCAAACCCGATTGTAAATAAAACAATGTCTATGTCTATATCAATGTGTCATTTCATGGGCACTTTAGGCAAATTTAGAATTTTGAAGAAAATGGACTACTAATTAATATGCTCTTTGAGTTTCATATCTAAGCATACTTTACATGCAGCAGCTTTTGCAGACAGTCAGTACTCGGCACTAAGAACTATTTTGGCTTGTTTAACTCATAGATGTCACAATCTGATACGGCTTTACTTACAGTTATTTTCAGAGAGAGGCTGTAAACATTTTCATTCTCTGTCACATTGATCTTGTGGCTCTTGCTACTCTTTATAACCTTGTCATCTTTGTACCAGGTGAATGTTGGTTTCGGATCTGCTGACACTTTACACTCAAATAGCACGGAATTGCCCGCTGGGTCGGGCGTGACCTTTGGCTTCTCAATGAAGCTTGGACCAGTACCTCTCTTCGCTGGTTGATCTGCAAATACAGTTATCCATTAGATTACAACAAACTGCAGATATGATACATGTTTACACAGATTCAATGGTAATAGTTCAAATTACCAATGGTAGAGGAGAATGTTCCAAAATGCATTGAACTATAAATAGTAACTTTATTCTCTAATGTGCTAGGGAATGAAAGCAAAGTGACAAAGAATACACATAAAATTTTTCCTTACAGATAATCCCATTTAAACACATTGTCAATTATTATGCTTATGTTTAATTTCCTTTAGTATGTCTCTTATGAAACTTTATGGTGTATTTAAACACAACTGCTACAGGCATGTATCATTTCTTTCCACATGTTTCATTTAGCCAAATGTTAAAATATGATGATATGCATAGAACACGACAAGTACCTGTTTGAAATGTGAGGATAGTAACATATGAAAAAAGGAGAAATAAACTGAAGGGATATAATGTGCTTAATGAAAGTAGTGCTATCAGAACATGGAATATTACCGAAATTGAGTGTTAGTGATGCGTTGCTTGTTCCATGATCATTCTTGGCAGTGCATTTGTAATTTCCACCGTCTTCAGGCTTTGGATCCTGTTGAGGTAAATACCAGATATTGCGAACAATAGTTCAAATTAACATGGATCCTATAGTGGGAAATATGAGATATTATGACAAAATGATTTAATCAACAAAGACAAAACATTGAACTACTAAACACATTTGCAATATTGGTTGTATTGTCTCACATTAACAAAGTTTTAGCAGTGTAATAGAACATGTGGCTCATGCCAATTTCAACTGAGTGAAACATAATTTCTGCTTCCTACTTCCATAATGTGTTTTCTTAACTTCAAACAAATAATTATATGCTAAACCCGACTATAATACACATACATTTAACTGATCACACTAGTTTAGCAATGAAATTCTGACGCTAAATATCTTATTAAAGACAAAAGAAATAATCTCCTATCATGGCCTTAAATAGCAAGTTTCTAGTCATCTACAAAACATAATTTCAATGCAGAGATGGAAAATGGTGAACAAAGCAGCAGCAACATAATTTGTAAAGTCCTATTCCACAACAAATCCAATAATGAAGAGGAAATGTACTAAATGTTTCTTTCACTAAGGGCAACCTAGTAACCACCAAAACTAATGTTATTTACAATATATCACCAACTTTAATTTCCCAGTTGTATATATGGTTGCTGTACATGTATATTATTTTGAAATGACCACTGTGCACATGTACTAACTTAACCGAATTGCTAAGAGGACAATAGCAAAATGCTAAATGAGTTACCCTTTTAAATGATATTAACAAGGTATATTAAACATACATTACGATATATACCATTCAAACACCAGATGCAACAAAACATCCGACTTTTCTAACAAAGTTTACAAATAAAGTGAATATTATAAAAAAGCATACAACAAAGCTGAAGATTTGCAATGGAAGTAAATTAATCACAAATTATTACAATTACTCACTTTCCTGCTGAAGAATTTTGTCACTATTTTTAGAAATTCTGAAAAAAAAATCCAAATCTAATTATCACAATAAAATAAAGAAGATTCAAGTCTCTTTTTTTTTTTTTTTTGAAGAAATAAGACATCACAGGTAAACCAAGATATTCAACAAGTACCGTAATTTGCACTGCAAGGCGATAAGAGTCCGGGGATGGTCCTGCCTCCTTAACAATCTGCTTATTGCCACCAGAAGCAAGCGCAGTATTGTCCCTTGTCCAGACAATCTGTGGTTCTGGCTTGGCTTCCAGGAGACATCCCAGAATTACGAGGGCACCTTCTTGCTTGATGGAGGGCTTCTCCAAGAACTTGGGAGGCTTCCCAGGCCTGAGACAAACACCACAATGTTTACATGCAAATTTGAGTAATCTCTAGTGATCATTCACTGTGTTCCAAGAGAGGAAGAGATTGATTCCAATGTTGCTCAATCAATATCAGTACAAAATGAAACACACAAATGCACATGTGCAAATATGACAGTGCAAAATGAACCACACTGTAACAGGACCCAATAGTTTCCTCACAAGAGTATCATCATTTTTTTTTTTTGAAACAAGTAATTTTAGTTATACAGTGGTCCCCCTTATAAAGCCACTCTAAATGTAGCTCAAAAGTGGCCATAGAAGACAGTGGTCCCCCTTATAAAGCCACTCTAAATGTAGCTCAAAAGTGGCCATATAAGAGGGATGACCGGGGGAGACAGTATAATGGGAATATGGGAATATCACACTTTCTGCATAGGTAAATATTCCCATGGGAACAAAAGATCCTGCGACAGTCTTGAATCATGAGATTAATCATGGCAGCACCCTTGATAAACCTTATCATGCGTTTAAACAAGTCACTGAGGCTAATTTTAGGCCTGAATTGTACAGTTGTAAAAAAAAATTACAAATTTCTATTTTACTTGTTCCTTCATTTGATTAATTACATTTACTTAAGGAACATTGGGCAATATAAATTGTCTGTTTATGGGGGTTTATACAGCAATTCCATCATTTTATTGGGAAAAGGGACAATCTAAAATACATGATCAACAAACAAATTTGTCTCTGTAAAGTGAGTATTTTTGGAAATATGGCGTGGCGAGGCCATTTTTTCTTCAATGCAGCACTGTGACCTAAGCATGTGACCCTGTGACTTAGTTTTCAATAGGCATCTGAGGTATCCTTAGGACCAACTGTCATAAATGATTGATGAAGCTGCATTCAATATTTTTTTAGATATTGTGTTAATATCGATTTTTTCTGCAATGTAGTACTGTGACCTAAATATGAGATCTAGTGACCTACTTTTCAATAGGCACCTCAAACATCTCAATGACCCCTGTGATAAAAATTGGTCTCTGTAAAGTGAGTTTTTTGGAGATATGGCGTTAACAAGGCATGGAAGGATGGAGGTGACAACAATACCTCTCCGGCCTTATGAGCCGAGGGGCAAAAAACTGAAAAAGGTTATCCTCAATTCTGCATTTTTTTTTCTCGTGACTTCATAGGTGCCATAATATCCTGCAACTTCACCAAAAATTTGATGAAGCTGTTATGAATCCTTCTAGAGATATTATGGTAACATGATTGTCCACTTTTGTGCCATTCAGACGGCCATCACACAAATATTTCAAAAGTTTCACAAGTTTAAAAATAATAAGAGGAAGCTGCTTTTCAAAATGAATGTGGTCCACTAGAATGTGCATCTCTGATAAAAATTTGGTGAAGCTGCAAGGCATCTTTGTTGAGATATTATGATAACGTTGTCCCCTTGTGCGCCACTCAGTTTTGTAATACACACTTTAAAATTTCATAAAAATTAATAATTCCAAGAGGAATCTGGGTTTAGATAGGAACCTGGTCCATCATAAGATGTATCTCTGACACAAATTTGGTAAAGCTGCAGTCAACATCTTTTGAGATACCACGGTAATGTTGTCAGGATTGATGCCACTCAGATGGCCTTCAAATATATATACATTAACAGTTTCATAAAAAGTATAAAAATAATCAGAGGAAGCTGGTTTTCGATAGGAACTTGGTCCATTATAAGGTGCATCTCTGATAAAATTTTGGTAAAGCTGCAGTCAATATTTTTTGAGATACCGCGGTAACGTCGTCAGGGTTGACGCCACTCAGACGCCCTTCAAATAAACACACTTTTTAAAAGTTTTTAAAAAAACAGAGGAAGCCATTTTCAATAGGACCTTGGTCCATCGTAGGCTTCTTCAGTGACAAAAATTTGGTAAAAATATGGTGCATATTTTTTTAGATATTATGGCAACGTTGTCACCATAACTTGTTTTCCACTCAGACAGCCTTGAAATAAACATGATAAATACTTCACAAGTTTCATAAAAAATTTAAAGATAATAAGAGGAAGCTGGTTTTCAATAGGAACTTGGTCCATTATAAGGTGCATCTCTGATAAAAAATATGGTAAAGCTACTATACAGTGAATATTTTTTGAGATATTGTGGTAATGTAGACAAGATGGATGGACGGACAGACGGACGACAATACCCTCCGGCACTTTATGTGCTGAGAGTAACAAAACAATTGATATTTAATATAATTTAGTTAACGTTACTGGGCCAGCACTACATAAAACATAGTACATGCATGGGCTGACCTGGCAAAGCTCCTGTATTATCAGCCTTACAAACTACTGAAACCTATCTAGAGGTTACTGAGTGGAGTGATTAATGATTCAGAATACCATAAAACTGACAGCCCTACTGGTAAATGGGTTTGTGTCACCACCATGGCCTTGACTGCAAACCCATTTATGGCCACATGAAGGAAGGTGCCCACATGACCCTCATACAGTGTGACATCATATAGATAACACCTGCAAGAGGAAGCTCTCAGGAACTTTTCAAGAGACCTTTACATCTGGAAGTCCAGAAACTGTACCTGCATGCCAAAGTTCTATAAATATCATGAATTGATCAATCTGGTCAAGTTTTCTCAAAAAGATATCAGACCAATTATATTCACTTACCACTGCAGTAACCATGCATAGTCAGATTAAAACACATTATTACATTTAGAAAATAAAACATATCGATATCTTAAGCTTAAGACCATTAAAAGTAATTTGATACTCACTTTGGCTTTGGTGCAGCACCTGTACAAATGAAAAAAATATGTATATATATGACACAAATTTTAAGATGTACACTACACGTATATCAGAACAGCAAGAGGTAACTTTTGGGGCCATCGGACACACTGAAAATTTGTAACAAGAGGGCTGTGTGAACAGCCTGTCCTCAGTTGACCCTGACATTCAACGTATAATACATGTAAGTCACACTCTAGTCTAGTGACTGAGGATTTTGGACAGTAAAACTTGGGAGTTTTCATTCACAATCCCCATTGACTTTCATGGTAATCAATATGAATGCATGCATTAACTCACAGGTAACCAAACAAAAAAATTGGTTAAAAATCAGGGATTCACAGTGTCACCACCTGGTAATCAATTTTGATTAATCCTCCCACAAGCTACATTTCCACTAAGTTTCAGAACAATCTGGGTAATGGTTTCGTAGAAATCAAAAGAAAAAACACACACAAATTTGTTAAAAAATAGATAAAAAAATTCCACACCACCTGTTGAACAAATTAAGGTTTCGGGGTGCCCAGAAGTGTCCCTATTCAATTTCAAAGCAACTGGGTGAGCATGTTCAGAGAATATTTTTGAAGATTTTGCACAAAAAAATACCCCCCCCCCCAAAAAAAATCATTAAAAAATCTAGAAATCATTGGAGCATGACCATTTGAACAAACTTGGTAGAGACCGACCTGAGGTCCATACCCACTATGTTTCAAGTGAATCTGGTTGATGGTTTTGGAGAAGTCCAAAATGTGAATTTCCATAACATGCATTAACCGCCAAGTACCCCAAACTGAAAAATTTGTTAAAAATCAGGGATCACTAGTATCACTACTTAGTAAACAACTTCACTGACCCATCCCACAAGCTGCACAAGCACTACATTTTAGAACAATCTGAGTAATGGTTCTGAAGCAGTTGAAAATGTGGATTGTGGAATGATGGATGATGGACCATACCATAAACTCAGATGACTTGTCAGCTGAAGCAAAAATGACATTCAAATATTCAACATTTATGTGCTCATTCTATGAAGCAACTTTTGGGAATTGAAAGTAACTTTGATTAACAGACCTATTGGTCTCTTGTACTCTGATATTAGGACATAGTTTGAAGAGAACACATGGTGTCATAAACTAAGACTTTCAAGCTAGATATATTCCTGGTTAGAGTAAAACTTGATCAACATTGTTCTCTGCTGTCAATGAAAGTCGCTGACCTCCACATTATGACATCCTGATGGAACTCATTATCATGTACATTTCTCATTTTAGTTATTTCTTTATTTACTTTTACTTTTCTATCAGCAAAAATTTGACATCTGGATGCTGTGGGCTGCTTTGAGCATGACAAGGTTAAACTGCCAAAATAAGATGAAATCATGAAGCATACATTCAAGTCAAACAGCTATCATTTATTTCATCTCTGAGCAAATATACATTAACAATTAAACTTTGTGGGAAGTTCTTTCCTCTTGTTGAACTAACTGGATGGAAGGAGGATCAGCACTATCAAAAGTATTGTTTACCCTCAGATTCCAGGCACTTTTGAACCTGTGCTTTTCAATCATCTCTTTGTGTGCAGAGAAATTATATTTTTATTTCATATACATTTTACCCAGGCATGTCTGATACAGCTGTCATTTGAGGCACAATTCAACTGGCTAGAGTTCGTTCACTTTATTTCTAAATTCTATTCGTCAAACCATATCGGCCAAGACTGTGCTACAGCTGTTACATATTGGTGCCGAAGGTTGCTGGTTCGAGGTCCGGCCTTTCCGCAGTCACAAACATATATATTTTCCGTGCTCCTTTGATGCTGGGTGGACTTAGACATGTACAGTCCCCAATCTGGGACAACTCCGAATACAGTACTTGTACTTGATCAAATGCATTGAACTGGGCTGTGTCGATTATGGCGTTTACGCATACTGGCCTCCATTGAACCATTTCTTTGGGGATTTGGAGCAGTTGGTACCTTTCCCATTTTCAGGCCTTCACATTTGGGGAGTGTGATTTTTCACTCGCCTTAAAAGCTCACCTAAAATAATTGAGGTGAGCTCCTAAAACCACACCTCAATCTTGCATTTAAGTACTCTGACTATAGCAATAGCTCACCTACAGCTCACCTAGAATGATTTCAGGCGAGCTAATTTCAGCTCACCAACAGTTTTTAAATGTAAAGGCCTGCATTTTTGGCTATGTGATTGGTGCCGAAGGGTGCTGGTGTGAGACCCGGCCTTTCCGTGGTCACAAACATTTCTCATCAACCATACATACATAAATACATTTGTGTGGCACCAAATCCACAAAATGAGACATTACACAGCAAACATGAGACAAGGCTTACAAACCCTAGATCACCCACACTGCTCTCCATACACTTTGAACATGTTAGGAAAGCCACATTTGAAACATTTTAGGAGAACTGTTGATCACTAACCTGCAAGGCAGACCAATGTAATAATAAATGTAGCTCTCTTTGAAAGATAGAGGCGCAACAAGCTGCTAGCTGCTTCATGCAATGAGATCAATTTAAATGTATGCAAGTCAAAATGTATTTTTGTTTTTGATCTGTCCCAAAATACATGTTTTCCCCACCTTGCAATTTCGAACAACAGCATAAAAATGATCAAAGAAAACAAAAGACAGACACTCTTATTGTTGTGACTGATAGAGAAGATATCATCTCACATGATACACACATGTTCTGGCGTTCATTTAAAAGCAACAGGTGAAATATATTGACTCCCAACTGATGTCTCTTAACCCGGTGGCTTTCCCCCATAAACCGGCCAAAAACTGGCTGGTTGTCAAATGCCGTCTTCTTGAACAGTGTTTTCAACTTATTTTGAATAGTAATAAAAAACAAGATGGGCCTAATGCTCTGCTGACATATAATACGATGACCATCACCATGAAAATCATTTCCTGAAAAGCATCCTCCCCCTCCCCCCCGACCTTGAGAAATTAATCCAGGTCATCCATATTATGCAATATCAAACTTCCAAATTTGTGGTACATTTAGCATCATGCATCATTGTCATTAGTGTCATGCTTTGTTTATTTCTAGGACTTTGATGTTGGAAGGTTAACATCTCACTTTAGCATCAAAGGGCTTATTGTTTGTTCCAACATCAAAGAGTCATAGAAACCAAACAAAGCAAAATTTGCAAAAAGTAAGACCAGCTTTTTTTTATTCCATTCTTATAGTTCATTTTGCCACAAGAATTTCAAAGTTTGAATGCAAAATAAAAATTGAATCCACTTCAAACTGAAAAATTGATAAAATTAAATAAACTTTGAGGAATTTGTGTATAAACATAAGATAAGTGACACAAGTGACAACGACAAAACACAATTCTCCATTTTTATGTACTTTTAAAAAATATATACTTTGTCGGACTTATTTTTAGTTTTGTGTGTGTGTGTGTTATATGGCCAATTTTGTGGACACCTCCGCTAAACAGAAGTACATCCATAAACTGTTCACATTTACATGTTTGTAGTCATTTCTATTTTGGGATTTTGACCCTATAAGACTCATTGGTGGCAGCCATGCAGTCATATCAAGTAGAACATGTCTACAATGTTTGGGACTATAAAAAACAGTCAGTATAGACAGGGGATCACAGTATCAAGTTTCAAATAACAAAGAATATAGTTGCAATGGAATAGTTGAAGACAGTCCCAATAGACAGGAAGTCATATTGTCCAGATGGTCATACTTGTAAACAGGTCACATATATTGTAACTGCAGTTAATACATTTAGTGCTATCAATGCTAGAAGTGAAAGACTCTCAATTGCACTACCTGAAATGGTTAAAGGGGATCACAAAAAGGTGGCATGGTTAAGATTTATTTACGTCCTTCAGTGGCCGTCTATACCATATATTGTTCTAGTAATGGGTGCAACCATGCATCTTGTCAGTTTGTCAATTACATGTACAAGGTCAAAGTGTCAGGCTAACAGCTTCCAGACAGCTGGAAATCTGCTGGAAGTCAGAATAAATACGTGTATGTACCCATAATGCTTATGCAGTTTGTGTAACATGGTGCCTGCTTGGGTGTAGCTTGGCAGTTCTGCCAGAGGAAATCCAGTTGTATAACATTACATTTGGACTTTTGGCAGGTGTTGACCTCCAACATTACATATGCAAGGCAAATTCTGTCTAATGATGTACAGTGCATGTAACAGAGGCCACCGCAGTGAAACTACCTGTTTCAAGGATACAGTTTTACAGGCATGGAACATACCTTAAATTCGTCATGTGAGATTTTCTTTAACTTTGATGACCATTTACAATACTAATATTAACAACATTTACCTTAAATTTCAACCGTCCAGTGGTCGGTTTTTGGCTAGTTGTCCATAACCAATTGTCATGAATGAGGACAACAACCAGTGGATTTAATTTCTATCTGGAGTTAAAAAGTTTTAGGTGCCATGATTGAAAATCTAGTTGTCCCAAGCAATAGGGCTTTCCTTAATGTCAAGCCCTGCCTTAATGCAGTGTCATCTTATAAATGTCTTTGTATGGAATCGGATTAGTAATGCATACTTTGTCAGATTTCAAGACCTGAGTGAATATGACATGGAGAACTGCTGCTACTGCAAGGAGGACTGCACAAGACTAAGAATTTCTATGGGTGTACCAAATGTTAAGCTGGAGGTAGACATACATGACACTAAACATATATATGTGGTTGATGGTAAAAGAATCAACACAATCAGCTGGCCTAGAGACAATACATGTTATATATTATAAATATATTTGTTCTGGAATGGTGGTTAATGTACCATGCTAAAATTTGAATTCTAGATGTAGACTATGGTACTGCAAATACATTTTAGGTCCCACTGGATAAAGTTTGTACACACCAGATGACTGATCCAAAAATGTGCAACATTTGTAAACATATCAGGTAAATGTGTCAATCACAAAAGGAAGGTACCCAGGGTCCCCATGCTGTGCAAGAAATAAATGTTATTATAAGTACTTAGAATTGGTATTTATAAAAAACATTTATATGGCAACTGCAGTTAAAATTTGATTCTAATCAAAACCAGACAAATTCAAAACAGATCCCACAAGATTTCAACTGCCTTGTTGAAGACTGAAAGAGCAAAATCAATACCCAAAAAGAGGCTATGCACTATGTAATAACATCAATGTTGTGATTTTAGCAATAATTTTCTTCTACTGTTCAATTAATATGGTAAACTGCATGACAGTTCTGTCTTTCCAATACTTGTACATGTATAATGATTTTTAATGTGACATGATTTAATATACAAAATTCATATCTTTATATGTTTTTAAATTTTCAAAATTTACAAGTTTCACATTGGAATAGTTGAAGGAAATGACAAAGACTTTGTACTGACTGATACAGCTAATAACCCACATCTGCAGGGAAGAATAAAAAGGGAAAAATTTGCCACTGAAATAAACTGAATGAATGAATAAATAAATAATAAATGAACAAAAATCAACAGTTTTTCTATGGTGAGCATCTTTGCTATTTATAGTGAACACTCTGCAAGTGTACCTTGAAGCATATCTGAATGAAAGACATTTAAACGATCCAAAACTTTGATGTCTGTTTCCTGTACATGCCACCATTAACTGTTGCTCAATTCCCTATGAAGCATGATCATGTTTCAAGCAGACCATTTATAGTGGACCTACATGTACACAAACTACCATCTCTTGGTGATCAGTTGCAACAGCCTCAGCTCAACCAACACTATTTACAAATTTATGTCTGGGGTGCTATCTTGTAAATATAATTCCTGTAAGCCAGTGATTTCAATTACATCAACGCCATCAATAGATCTATAAGTTCTGGCAATGACTCCAACAGCGATCAATTTGGTTTATTTCCTTTACAAGCCTCCATAAATGGGCCTGTAAGAACCATGGGCATGCCATCAAGTGCTGGTCCTGCAGTGATACTGGATATTTTGGTACAATGTGAGCCATACTACATGGGTACAACCAGGAAAAGTATAAAAGTTACTTAAATTTCTGCCAACCAGTTACTGGGTTACATAAGTCTGAGGGGGGGGGGGGGTGCTTCTATTAAGCCTAATAATAGTTGCTGTGACTTGTATATTTACTTGCATGCTACAGTTAATAATTGGGTGGGTACAGGAATAAACTAGCCACTCCTTATAAATCTTCTGCCTATAATTGATATTATGTACCAAACACTTAAGAAATATGTATTGACAGACTGTAAATGACCTCATGAAATTCCACTGTAACCCTACGAAGTAAGTATAAAAAAATGTATGTGATTCATGGCATGGTGCACATGTGTTGCATATCAGATTCTGACAGCTATTGCACAGCTGTTATTCATCAAACTAGTACTGCTAAATATAAGCAACAGTATCTCTGCAGCTTACGTGTATCTGTTTCAGTGTCCAAAGGTACTGTGCAGTATGACACACATTAACAAGTTTTGGAAGCTTACATGAATATTTGAACATATGAAACCAGCAAGGAATTGTAACTTCAAGGACATCTATCCATATCTTTTTTTTGTAAACCTCTCATTTCAAATGATTTATACAAAAAGAAGGCATTTGTACAAATATGGACCATACTGATTAGAATACGAAAATTGTTGCTTCTATGCTTTTTTTCCACTAGGTCCAAAATGTCAAAATCTAAAAACTGATAAGCACACTTGACCCTAAAACTTTAGTTAGTTGTACATGTATCAAGCTCTCAGATGTTAAACTTGGTATACATCAGTATTTCTACTTCAATTTTTCATCAATGCACAACACTTTAAATCAGTATTGTCTGGTAAATGAGACCTTTCTTGATAATACTCCAGGTCAATCACTTATTATAAGTACTAGATGGTGTCAGATTGTGATGGCTTAGGGTCAGCCATAATATATATGTATGTGTGTGTGTGTGTATATATATATATATATATATATATATATATATATATATATATATATATATATACATATATATATATATATATTAAGGGATCAGAAATTGTGGTAGCATGACATGGCAGATACATCCTTTTCCCAGCTTAGAACTCAAAAACAAGCATATAACTACAGCAATTTCTGTCCTTTTCCTACATTACCAAGCGGTTTACATCTGCACCCATACCATACAAGAAGTTCTTTCTAATTCTAATCTGATAAATGCTTGCAACCTGTCAGTGTATAGTGCATGAGATACATGTAGAATGAGTCAGTTTTACAGTTGTTTTGCATTTGAAATAAGCTTGCCATGACTAACAAACATATAAATACTTTCTTTGTGGAGGTCCTTATTGCTAGCTCGGCAGTCAGTTTTATCAATGCATTACAAATCACTGGCATCTATACAAAAGCTTGATTGCCAGTCACTGGGATATTCTTGTAGTGCTACACTACAATGCAATGAAAAGAAGGAAATGGATAATATTTCTAAGTCATGAGGAAAGTAATGCAATGCCAGTGACAAAAATGGGCCTCTTTGTTGCAACACTGGAAAAATGACAACGCCCTTCCTTACAGGCTATTTTGCGACAGAGACCTCAAATGCATCCAGCCCTGAAAATAGTACTAATGATAATTTTCCAAAGAAAACATTAAAGTCTCACCTGCCAAGTTAAGATTAATGTTGGCATTAGATTCTCCAAAGCTGTTCTTGGCATTAACCTTGTATGACCCTCCATCTTCTACACCCACATTCGAAATTTTCAGTTGCAGTACAAAGTTTTGGCCATCCTGTTTTGTTGTAATCGACACACGTCCACCTTCTTCAACTGGCTCTGTTCCCTTGAACCATGTTATTGTAGGTGCTGGATCAGCTACTAATTTGACCTCAAATAGTACTCCATTTCCTACTTGTTTGATGGCTGGTTTTGCTGTGAATTTTGGTGCTATTCCACCAGGTGCTTGTCCTTCTGCAAAATAAGAGCAAATTCTTGCAGTCTAACTCTGTGTTCTGAATTGTTCCATGTTCACTTTTATTTACAAAGTAGCTGCAGCTTCTAAGACTGTCCAAGTTCAATGAAATTGAAAATATTGATATGATTACATAAGTTTAATGCTTCTGAGCACATCCTTCTGCAATTGTTGGTTTGTTGTACTTCTTAATAAATCTTTAAAATATCATTTTCTCTAAAATCGCTTAGCCGCTTGCTTTGAAATTGCAAGGGGACACCTCTGGGGATTCATAAATCTGAATTTGTTCAGCGGGTGGCACTGCTTTTTTTTTCTTTTTTGGCAATTTTGTGTGTTTTTCTGCTATTTCTACTTCTCCAGAAGGGTCCCTAAAATTGTTTTGAAACTTGGTGGAATTCTACCTCCTGGAAGGGAGAAGCAAAATTGTTGACTAGGAGGTGATGCTATTGACCCTTGACAAAATTTTCATCAGTTTTTATCAGTTAATGCATGCATTACTGTTGGTTAGTCTAGGTCAATGGGAATTACAATGGTTGTTTCGTGGCAATGTACATTGGGTGGGTCTCTACCAGGTTTGTTCAAACGGTTGTGCTCCAGTGATTTTTGGATTTTTTTTTATAAATTTGTCTCTTTTTTGGAGGGGGGGGGAAGGGGGGGGCAAATCTTAAAAAACCTTCTCCAACACCGCTCCCCCAATTGCTTTGATATCCCACAGGGACATTCCTAGAGACTCCTAGTCCTTAATTTGTTCATCGGGTGGCGCTGCAAGTATATTCTATTTTTCACGATTTTTTTTGTCTGTGTTTTTGCTATTTTTGACTTCTCCAGAACCATCACTAAGATTCAGCTGCAAATCGTAAAAAATCTTCTTCTCTAAAACTGCTCATCTGATTGCTTTGATTTCACACAGGGACACTTCTAGAGACAAATACTTTTTAATTTGTTCAGTACCACCTGATATTTGGCAAAATCGTAAAAAAAATCTTCTGTGAAACCACTTGGCCAATTGCTTAGAATTGGACACTTCTGGGTATCCCTAGATCCAAATTTGTTTAGGAGGTGGAGCTCTGATTTAAAAACAACTACAACAACTTTTTAAAATGATTCATATGTGTTTTTGCTATTTTCAATATTTGCTCCAAACCGTCATTCAGATCATGCTGAAACTTGGTGGAAATGTTCCTTGTGGTAGGGTCAAAGAAACCTGCACACTTGGTGGCATTGAGCACTACAGTGTGTTCATGAATGGTCACCTGAGTACAGGACTATCAAAATCCCCTTATGATTTTTGTGTGTTTTCGCTATTTCAGACTTCTTCTCCAGTACCGTCACTCAGATTAAGCTGCAAATCTTATAAAATCATCTTCAAAACCGCTTGCCCGATTGTTTTGATATCACACGGGGACACTCCTAGAGAGTCCTAGTTCTTACTTTGTTCAGCACCACCTGATTTTTTTTTAGCAAAATCTCAAAAAGAACCTCTAAAATCATTGGGCCAATTGCTTCGAAATGGCATGGGGACACTCCGGGTAACCCTAGAACTTAGATTCTCTGAAAACTCAGTACGGATGTACCCGTTCTTAAGATCAACCAAATTTGGTCACTACATGATGCTGTTGTCAGTTTAATAAATTTCAACAAATTAGAAAAAAATGGAAGGGGTGTGTAAACATATTACCATTGTTACACTAGGGATTGCAGGGAATCCTACAATAGTGGTGACTGTAATATAAAATCACTATTTTATTATCAATAAAGCTCTAAAATTGGGTTTCATGGCTTCAATACAGTACAATATACAGAAAATGTGAAATCCTGAGAGTAAATATATACTTGTATGCATGCTTTGTTTTCTTCCCCTTTAAACAACCAGAAGTAAGGACAACATGCCGAAATGTTATCTCCAGAAGCTAAAGATAAATTTAGGACATGTTGTATATTTCTGTACGGTGGGGTAATTAAACTCCTAAAATATAGCTCTTTTTGGGAGTTGGCCGCTCGCCTATTGGAGCATGACCATTTAAACAAAAGTGGTAGAAACCCACCCAAGGTACATTGCCACCAAGTTTAAAGTGAATCTGGCTGACAGTGTTGGAGTAGAAGTCGAAAATGTAATTGTGAACGGACGACTGGGCCTCTGAAAAGCTCAGCCTGAACAGTCAGTGAGCTGAGCTAAAAATATTCATAGAAAATCTAAAAATTACTGAAGCTTGACCATTTGAACAATTTACTAAAGATCCACCAAGGCCCATCCCCACCAAGTTTGAAGGGAATCTGGCGGCCGTTTTTTGAGAAGTCGAAAAAGTGAATTGTTGACGATGGACCCTCACAAAAGCTCAGCTGACTGACAAGTCAGCTGAGCTAAAAATTACTGGAGCATGACCAATTGTATAAACTTATTAGAAATTTAATAAAAGTACATCCCCAACAAGTCTGAAGACAATCGGGCCAGCAGTTTTCAAGAAGTAAAATAATTAAACTGCTGACAAACATACAATGAACAAAGGGCCATCCTATGAACTCAATTGAAATAAAAGCATGGGTAAAAAAAAAAATCAACAATGTTTCATTGTTACATGTAACTACCTGTTTTCTTTGACACTGTACATCATGACAAAAGCATGCACTTTAGCCATCAATGTATAACTGAAGACATTACCACACAATTTATCTGTACACCGTGGTGTGATGGAAGTCCTAAGACGCATAAACACAAACAAAGAGAAAAAAATCAGAGTATATATGTCTTCTTCAATGGTATCCATCTATCAGCAGATCATTGCTGTAGGTATTCTAATAACACTTGACTGAAAACCTCCATCTGAGAGCACTTAAGGTTAAACCTATCTTCACTTTTAGTCTTTAGCTAGCTGTTATCTGGAGCCTGGAACTAGGAACACTAGAGGCTGCTTGGATATGCCTTTCATTTCCTCTTCCTCAGCTTCTCAACATACTCAGCCTTCCTTAGGGAGGTGCTGTACAACATACTCTGATATGTCAGTTGTTGCCCCGTGCACAAGGTACAAGCATTTACATGCACATCTTGTGCATGTACACTGCTTATGACCTGGAATTTAATGTATTCTGAAATTTAGCAATTATCTTTAATCCATGCAAGTAACTTCTGACCTGTAATATAATTGTTTAACAATTTAAAAGGTTTGGTGTCCCTGACATTTGTCTCAGTGCAAATATATATATATTTTTTTAAATTACAGCTAGAGGTCAACATGTCGAAGAAAAACAACTTTGTATGGAAGCAGACAATAGCATTAACATGTCAAGAGTGAGTTTGTGGGTTTGTCTGTGTGATGGGTTTCCTTTTTATTCTTTTTACTATGTGAATAGCCCCTTGTCCTTTCTTCATTTTAAGCCAGCTAAAACCACATACTTAAAACACATGTGTGTGTATGCCAGTACAGGAGGACTGTGTTGATAGTCCCTGCTCTGCACACATAAAATTATGAAAAATATATTATGAAAAGTAGACACAAAATAAAGAAAAAAAGAAAGAAAAAATGACAGTGCCATCTGTGTTGAACAAATTCAGAAGTATAACTTCCCAGAAGTACTGATATGCACTTTCTAAGCAATTGGCCTGATAGTTTCAGAAGATATTTTGAAGATTTTGACCAAACTAGAGGATCAGGACTGATCCTGTGCTCAGGTGAATCATAAGTTGACCGTTTGAACAAACTTGGTGGAAACCCACTAGAGTAACATTGCCATCACGTATGAAGTAAATCTGGCTGACGGTTTCGTTGAAGTTGAAAATGTGAATCTGTATCAGAGGCCAATTGATAGTAAACAATCAGAATATATGCATTTACCGACAAGTACCCAAAATGGAAAATACGTAAAAAATCAGGATTGCATAGTAAAACCACTTAGCAAACAAATTTATTTGGGCCTTCTACAAGAAATATTCCTGTAGGATGGGCATGGACACTGATGGATGGCCACGTAGCATCAAAACAGGTGCAGGCTTTCAACTTTCCGATTCAAACATTCTGGGACATGCAACAGCAGACTTCCAAATGCACTGTTCCCAAATAATGTTTGTTTTTCGAATCTCTTTTCCATATTGTGTTATACCATCTTATTCTTTAAATTTCTACAGCGAATTTCATAGTTATTTTTAAGTTTCATACGGAGAATTATACGAATTATCCTGGAAGAAAATAATTACGTTGCAGAACATGAAAACGAGTTTCAGCTCAATCTGAGTCACAGTATTGGAGAAAAGAAGTCGAAAATAATGAAAACACACGCACAATCATAAAAAAATAGAAAAAGATTGCAGCGCCACCTGGTGAAAAAAAATTCAGAACTGGGAGTCCCTAGGAATGTTTAGGTGTAATATCAGAGCGATTTGGTGAGCAGTTTCATTGGAGATTTTTTTAGATTTGCCCCAAAAAAGAAAAAAAAAATTCATTAAAATTCCAAAAATCACTGGAGCATGACTATTTGTACAAACTTGGTAGATACCCACACTAGGAACATTGCCACAAAGTTTGAAGTGAATCTGGTCAGCAGTTTCGGAGAAGAAGTCGAAAATGTGAATTAGCATTAAAATGCCAATTGACTTAGTATACATTGTAATCAATAGGAAAGGGGCATTTACCGATAAGTACCCGAATTGAAAAAATCGTTAAAAATCAGGAATACACAGCAGTGCAACCTGGTGAACAAACTTTTTTGACCCTTTTTCAAGCAACGTATCCACCAAGTTTTGGCTACATCTGTGCGACAGTTCTGGAGAAGAAGTCGAAAATTGTGAAAACACACAGATATTCATAAAAAAATAGAAAAAAATCACAGCACCACCTCTTGAACAAATTAAGGTCTGGGGGTCCCCAGAAATGTTCCTGTGCAATTTGGAAGCAATTGGCCAAGCAGTTTTTGAGAAGAAGATTTTTTAAGATTTGCCCGAAAAATGAACAAAAAAAATCATAAAAAATCCAGAAATCACTGGAGCCTGATCATTTGAACACACTTGGTAGAGACCCACCCAAGGCACATTTCCATTAAGTTTGAAGCAGATCTAGCCTGCAGTTTTGGAGAAGAAGTCGAAAATGTAAATTGTTTACGACGGACAGACAACGGATTTTGAGACTATGGTATCAGCTCAGGTGATATGGTCACCTGAGCTAAAAATGAAGCCCAAAATTTTGTACTAAATCAAAAAATTAATGGAGCATGACCTATTGAACACAACTGGAAGATGTCACCAAAGGTACATTCCCACCAATGTCTGAAGTAGATCTGGTTCAAAGTTTTGGAGAAAACTACATCAAAGTGCAAGTATACCAGTAAACTTATTTTAACTTTACTTGCATGTACCCTTACCTGTTATTACATAATTGTAAAAATCCATCAAAAATCAGGAAATGACAGTACTACCACTACCTGCTGTTCAAATTTGGTGGACAGTCAATCACATTTCAACCACATTTGATGAGAATCAGCTTTGGAGAACAAGTAAAAAAATAACAAAAATACACCAAAATTTATCTGAAAACATAAAAAATTTGCACCACCACCTGCCCAACCAATTAAGGCCAAGATTCTTGAACATGTGCAATTCCAAAGTAATTGGCCCAGCTGTTTTAGACAAAAATTATCTTTTAAGGTCCTTGCCAAAAAATTACCCCCCCCCAAAAAAAAAGGAGAAGAGGAGGAGAACAATATAACTCAACAAAACTTGAAAGAACACAAATCTTCCTATAAGTTACAAGTTTTGTCCATGGGGTAATAAGATAAGTTTCAAAAACTTAAACTCACAAGAGGTTTAAAAATTATGGTAAGTTTACCATTGAATCTTACACTGAAATTGTATGACTTCTAATTTTTTCATTTTTGACTGTAACCTTGACTGAATATTTGAAAACTTGTGTTCAGTTCCTAAACTTACATAATCTTGTGTCCAGTAGTATATTTTTTGAGGTCAAAGAAATACAGAGAAACAGAAATACTCACTGTCAAAGTTGAGCTTCAAATTAGCATTGCTTTCACCCCACTGATTCTTTGCATTGACTTTGTACGTTGCTCCATCCTCAGCTGTGGGATTTGACAACTCTAGTGCGATGTAAAAGGTGCCAGCACCTTCTGGTTTGTTAACTACAGTGAAACGCCCTGCAAAGCAACATGTACAAATGTGAAGCCACATTACAATGATGTCAATAATTAAAAAAAAAACTAAAACAAGTGCATCATGATATTCATCAACCTAACACTGGTGTTTACATACATGTGAGAGATCTCTTGAAAATTTAATTGGAATAGCCTACAATGTTAATCTATGTATGCATCAAAATCAACAAATTAATCTTTAATTGACCAAGAGCAGGTTAATGTTAACCATTAGCCAAATAGTCAAATGATGATTCCTTAACATAGCTGGCTATGTGAACTCCAGAATTTTGGTAACTTGACAGCCTCCACTTCTTGAGTGATACAGATCAACTGTCACTTAGTGAGGCACCACCCATAAGCAGTTTCCACTACATGTACAGAGCTACAGCTGCATTTTATCCAGTAACCACAGGGCCAGAATTTTGGGCGAGAATCCGAGAATCCATTCTCGTAAAGATTCTCCTAAACTTGTCTTTCTTTAACAGGGATGAGAATGATCTGAGTGCAATTTGGCTACTCCAGGAGCAATTTGGCAACCTTCTATACCCCACCCCAAGGAATTTAACAGTTTTGAAGAAATTAGACCAAACTGAGAAAATTCTGTTTTCTGGGAGAAGAGCAATTTTGGCTGAAAGTTGCCAAATGGCAACCAATTCTCATCCCTGCTTTAAAAAGAAAACTAATTGACAAAAATCCAAATAGATTCTCACAAAATTTTGTGAAATTCTGGCCCTGAACCAGTACACTGCATGCATATTAAATTCCTGTTACAAAGCATGGGTTGATGCCTGGTGATCACGAGGGACGTGCAGGTCACATCACTGTCACGGACAGGGCCATGTGCTCATTTCTCACAAAATTATAATTTTTTTGAGAAATTTAAATTCACAAATGCCAAACTGGTATTCATTTAGTCTTCCCAAGCCATATATAAGAAAAAAATTCATCTGCCTTAAATAAGTCATTCTTTATTTCTGAAACATTAGTAATATTCCACTTGTCCTCACAGGTACCATCTCATATTTCGCCATTGATCTTGCAAAGTGGGACTAGGCAATCAGGTATACAGTTGTGGCGGGAAGTTAATATGCAGGTCTCTTATTGGACTTTGATGATGATGATGATGATGATGATGATGGTGCTGGTGGTGGTGGTGATGATGATGATGATGATGGTGGTGGTGGCGGTGGTGGTGGTGGTGGTGGTGGTGGTCATCAGCAGGAGGGCAAGCAGGAGCAGGAACAGGAATAGGAGCGGGAGGAAGATTCAACCAAAAATATGCTTTTTTTTTAATGGCATTTGGCCACATGAAGGAAGCCAAATTGAGCCCTGATTACTGAGTTCCTGGAAATCCATGTCCCATGTAGAAAGTACTCCAACACAGTGTGCTACTATCAGAACATGACAGACCAAGTTAATACATGTATTTTTAATCATTTATAAAAAGCAGGCATTGAAGATAAAAGACAGTAATAGAAAGTCATGCTCAGCTTAAAAAATGTTTGATGATCACTTTACTTACCTCCTTCAGCTACAGGCACATCATTTTTGTACCAAACAATCTGTGGCTGTGGGTCAGCCTTTATTTTACATCCAAAAATAATTTTTCCTCCGGCTTGCTTTATGGACGGTTTCTGTAAAAATGAGGGAGCCACTCCTCTGTAACAAATAAAATGACACAACCATATAAATTTTACATTCCCAAGATGAATTCATCATATGTTTTGTTACATGAGTATTTTTAACTACTTCGAAGAATGTACTAGTGAATCTTGGGAAAAACAAAAACCTCATCATCATTCAAATTTTTCTTCAGTACAGTACTTCATACAAATCAACATGCCCCATACATATATTATCACATTGAGACATGAATGCCAAGCTCATCAGTAGTGACTGTACAAACTCATTTCACATAGGTTATGAAATTCACATAAGTGACCCTGTGACTGAAAATTAGGTCAAGGTGACCCAGTTACAATCCCAGCTCAGGTCTCACTCAGATATAAACATGTAATCCTACAAAATATAATAAAATTTTGTTGAGGATACACAACACATTTTTGATGAAAAAAATCCAATTCTGTACTATTTGTGTATGATATGCTAAAAACATGAAACTTCTATGTGCAACACTCAAACTTGGTGATGAAAAAAGCTTAGAGCAAGTAAGGGACATGGCAAAGAATGATAGGTTAGCATGGATACTAGGATTGAAGGGCGATTTTCCAGGAAGTAGAGTAGGTTTAGAGTCAGTGAAAGGCTTCTTGGTGCAGTGCTGGGAGGGTATGAATATCTTAGCATTAGTCACTGAAGCGAAAAGAGGGCAAACATAGAAGGGAAGGGAGAAGGTAGCCCTTATTAGGGCTCCCATGACCCTGCCAGGTGGCATCATCAGCAGGGGCTGTGGGCATGCCAAGCACAAAATTGGGACAGTGGGATAGGGCCAAGTTTTTTTGCTTAATAAAGGCCACCTGACTAGCTACTAAGCTAGTCAGGACCGCAGCAAAGAAGTGGAGTGCCACAGAATATTATTTTTTATTATGAACACAAAAAGTGAATAGGGGGCAGTGATTATAGACTCTGTATCTTGGTTGTTCTGTGTGGTTTCTTGTTGGCATTATGTAGGCTTAATCCTCCAAGCTCTACCCATGAAAGTCTCAATTACAAGTATCTCAGCAGGTGAGCTGTCAGTATGATTGGCAGTCTCTGCACTTCTCTCTTGTTGAACCCCATTTAGCAACAAGCTGCCAATCATAATTCTGTTCAACAGACCAGGGTGTGGTCAGGGAAAAACATGTGACAGGCAGCAAGGACAGAGTTTAGGTACATCATTTTTGGCCCCAAAACACTTCAAAAACAAAAATCTGTGAATGAAAGCCAAGTCACAATACAAAACAAGTAAGGAATGCTTGGAGTTACTTTAAGGTGTGATATCAAACAAAGGCTTTACACAAACTGTGCAAATCCCTCTGAAGGCCACATTTCCTTTGAAGGAGCTTTCCTCAACATCAACATAAGGACCATACATAAAGTCTAATTTCTCAGTTTTGCCCATTAAGACTTAATGTTGCAATCTCATTGGTATTATGTCAACTAAAATTTAAGGAGTCTAGATGTTTGCGTGTGTGTAGATCTGTCAAGAATGCAATTTAAATGCCAAGACTTCCAGTGTTTAAATGGGGTGCCATCTTCTTAGTTTCCAAAGCTTGTAACACAAGAATGGCACAACTAAGGAAACTTGTAAGAGGACTGTGGCAGTCCTGTGCTCAGCTGACCTGACAGGCAAAGACTGAAGCGGTCCTGTGAACTATAATATCAAAGTCACCTCTGTTTCAGACCATGATCTTGTTGCTAAAATATACATATCCCCTTGCCAATCGTCAAAAAATACACACAAGTTGCATCACCACCTGTTGAACAAATTAAGGTCTAGGGGTCCCGAGATGTGTCCCTATATGCAATTTCAAAGCATTTGGCTGAGTGGCTTCTGAAAAGAAATTTTCTAAACATTTTGTCAAAAAATCGACAGCAAAATTCATTAAGAATTAAAAATTCACTGGACCGTGACCATTTAAAAAAACCTGGTAGAGACGTACCAAGGTACATCCCCACCAAGTGTCAAGTGAATCTGCTTGATGGTTTTAGCGAAGTAAAAAATGTACTGGGTATTTCTGGCCCATAGAGAGGACCACCACCATGTGAAATATTGAAGTCATAGTTTAAATTACGACACTAACAGTAAAATTCATGTAAGTAGACCTGTGACCTTGAGGATGAGGTCAAGGTCACTGATGTGCCATGTAAGTCTTGCCCTTATACCGACTTGTGTCCCTATGCAATTTCAAAGCCATTCGCCAAGTGCTTTTGGAGATTTTATTCTGTCCCAAAAAAAAGAAGAAAATTAATAAAAAAATCCAAAAATCTCTGAACCATGACCATTTGAACAAATCTGGTGGAGACTCACCCAAGATACATCCCCACCAATTTTGAAGTGAACATGGCTCACAGTTTTGTGAGAAGCTAAAAATGTGAATTACCATTGCATCCACATTGATGCTGAAAAATGAAATAAATTCATAAAAAAAACTAAAATTGGCTAGGCTGTGACCTATTGTACATACCTGGGAGAGACCCACCCAAGGTAAATCCACACCAAATTTTAAGTGAATCTGGCTAACAGTTTTGGAGAAGAAATAAAAATATTTTGTCCATACAATTTGTGCAAAACTTCACCAAGCAGGGAAACCGTGGCAGCGGTCCCATTATAAAAGTTAGGCATGAGGGCTGATTTTTTTGCCACCAAATGGCGTGCTGTGCACCTTCTCCAAAGTGAGCAGGACGTGTCAAGGTCACAATAATGCATGATGGCATTTGCTAATCTTGTCACTTTGCCAGTGTCAACATAAGCAGAAATACAGGAAAAAGATCAAATACAGGAGGTGCCTGGAAGTTTACGATTGCAGATCATTGGCAGAGGAAGTACAGAAAGCATTGATAGTTAGAATGTTGAGTGACAAGGCAAATTATCATGGAAAACCAACATTGTTCATTGTGTACAGAGCTGTAATGCCAATACAAGGAAAAAATATCAAAAATAAAAGTGCCGCTTTTTTCCTTCCATCAACCTGTGCATAGTAACCAATAGGAAGGTGCATTTGCATCGTTAAAAATCAGAAACCCCCAGCACAGCCACCTAGGGAAAAAATGGTTGGACCCTTTCACAAGGAACATATCCACAAAGTTTCACCTTAATCTGAGTGACAGTTCTGGAGAAGGAAAAAATAGCAAAAACACAACAGAAATCATTAGAAAAATGGAAAAAAAATTACAGCACACTTAGTGAACAAATTAAGAACTAGGAGTCCCTAGGAGTGTTCCTGTGTGACATCAAACAATTGGGTGGGTGGTTTCCAAGATGATTTTTTAAGTTTTGCCCCCCCCCCATAAAAAATCACAAAAGCGTGACCATTTGACGAACTTTGCAGAGATGTACCCACCACTAAGTTTGAAGTGAACCTGGCTGACAGTTTCAGAAAAAAATTTGAAACTGTAAATTAGCATTAGAATGCCCATTGGCTTACATGTAGTAATCGATGGGAAGAGTGCATTTACAGATAAGTGTCCAATTGAAAAAATCGTTAAAAATTAGGTCTGTCTCTAAGAGTTCTAGAGATATGCTGCCAGACACACAAAAACAGATATGTTCTTGGACCCAAAATTGTTATGTTCTTGGGCCATGTGACCTTGAAAATAGGACAAGGTAAACAGCAATACATGGTGCACATGCCCTTGGCATGATGCATCTCTGGTATAAATTTCATTATTCTATCTCTAAGGGTTCTAGACATATGTTGCCAGACACAAAAAAATGGATATGTTCTTGGGCCCTGTGACCTTGAAAATAGGTCAAGGTCAAAAACAATATACAGCACACATGCCGTGGTATGATGCATCTCTGGTATAAATTTCATTATTCTATCTCTTAGGGTTCTAGAGATATGCTCCCAGAGGGACGGACGGACATGGCCCCTATCCTCACTAACGCTATATCCTATGCCACCTTCGGTGGTGGGGAACAACAAAGTTTGTCATCAATTTTGCGCTAAAGTCCTGTAATGATACATTTATATAGAACTTGCATTTATTTTAAGCTCTCCAACAGAAACTAGTCATCTAGTATAAGCCATGTGAAATCACAATTGCCAGACTAGATTGTGGAGGTATACTCTTCATAACTACATAAATATACCTTCATGTGATGTCTGGTTCTAACAAGTCAAGCAGTAATTAATACAATCATACTGTCTCCCATAAAAGCTGACATTTGTGGCAATATTCTTCATAATTACATTTAGTGACCACACAATTTTAGATAAAATCCCACATGCTTTCTCTTTAAAAATACTATTAAAAAATTGAGGGTCAAGGTCAGTGTCATTTGGACTTCGAAATTTTCATCTTGCAATAACCTTAATGGAATGTGATGTACCAAAGGACAAAAGTTGTGGCATATAATTTTTACAACTTTTGAAGGCACACAGACATTTCCTTTGAAGCAAAATCTTCTTTTCTAGTTTCATCTTTATTTGTCTGGTTCTGTCCAAGCCAACTTCATGTGTTGCTTGGCAGCTAGTGATAAGTGTACATCTACACCCAAGTCAAAAGCACATATTGTAAGCAAGCAGCAGATCTACTGGTACGGCCTAGATCATATTCTCCCTAGTTCTGTGTGTAATGGCTTGCTGCTGCATCTGGCCATGTGCCATAGGAAAGGGAAGGGGTGATCACATATGATGTTATTTCAAATCAGTGGATACCCTTTTTATCCAATCCCTTGTTCTAAAATTTTTGCACACACTCTATTTAATGTAAATGCAGTTTTTGCCCCAAAATAAAAATTTCAGCACATTTCAATTTAGTGCATATTGATGGCTGTGCTAATTTAAATGCACTATGTAAACTGACTCACCTAGGAAGTGCCTGTAATCCTGCAATATGGCACATCTCAAGATTGCAAATAAACAAATTTGAACCTCTGACAGAATGCCTGCCTGAGACTAGTTGCAGATACAACTTTGTTGTAACCAATGTCAATTTCATGACCAAAGTGGGTCTGCATACAATATGGTGTCTTTCCCATGTGCAGTACCTCATATCAGGTTATACATGTTTACACAGTTTTTTTTTTCTTGGCCACACTCTTTTATACCCCAGCCCAGGGTATACAGCATTCCTCATGTCTATCAGTCCATCCCTCCATCTGTCTGTCATAATTAATATCTAACAATTATGATAATATTGCAAATATTATTTTTTCTCTAATATTGACATGCCAAAGAGAGGTATTTCCTTCCTCTCTTAACAATCCGTCATACTATGATACCGCTCTTTAAATCTTACTATTGAAAATCCATTAGCTGCAGTTGAAACACTTGATTCTGACTTTTTCCAAATTAAACAATGGTGCTGGCTACATTTTATAATGCTAATAAAACTGCCAGGATAATTCTGGGTCTAATCTTAGTAATTTGTATTTAAACCATTGTCTTTTTTTTTTTCATTATTTTAATACATGTACTTCAAACACTTCCTGCATTATTTGCATCACTACAGAACCCGACCTAAGTTGCAAACAAGAATGCATCAATCCAATGATGCGTGATGCATTATTGTAACTGGAGTCCAAACAAACTGGATCACAAAAGTCACAGCCAATGAAAGGCTATTCAATACCTAAGATTGTAGTCAAGCTGCGCCAACTATTTTCTAAACAATGCAAAAGAAACACTGGTATGCATGTATCTCTGTGCCACATGACAGATCTGATGACTTCATTGCCTCGATTTCACCACTCTACAACAGTTCGGTTGTGTTGCATTTTCCCTTATGATTTCTTAAAACAAAAAACAAAAAAAAAGTATTTTAATCCAATAAGTGGACAGTGGGGATTTTCCAGTCACAGTCTGACTTGAACCCAAAGACTTCTTGCCTTCACTATATTTGTTTGACACCCCAGAACCTGTCTGGGTGACGGTGCTTTGATGTAATTGGGTAGGGTGTTGCATCCCATAGCCTTTATTTTATACTATTCTTTATGATCCAACTCATGTCACTTTAGTTACTTATTTGTAAATGTGCTCTTATTCAGAACCATGCTTTCAAATCTGTGCTGTTCGTATTGTAACCACCACCATAGCATGTCTGCCTGTTGGAGGCTCGTAGTTTGCAGGTTGCTAAGCTGTGCAACGTGACCATTTGATGGGCAACAGGCCACGTCGCAAGACAGCTCCTGTCTGTAAACACACACACACTGGTCCGTACTTTGGTAAAGGTGGCAATATATATATTTTTTTTGTGTGCTTTATAAACCAGTTAGCACTTTCAAATGTTGCCCAAGTGTAGACAACATATAAATCTCATGAATCATGACAAAACAAGATATGTTTGTAAAACATAGATGCCCCCCTCCCTCATTACCCTTGCCCTCGCTACCCTATTGATAGTGGTAGAAGGGGCACTCATGACCGTACAAAATTAGTGAAGGTTGATCATACATCAATGTCACATATCTTTATACTTTAACCTAGCCCTTAAAAAATGACTAAAAATCTGGGCAATATAAAAGTTATAGCTGAAAAATTAGTCATCATTTAGAAACCATATTCAGCAAAGTGGCTTTATGACCTTGGAAATTATGGCAAGGTCACTCATTTTCACTTGACCTTCTTCAGTTATTGTGCAAAAAAAAAAAGGAAGTCTACTGTCTGTGTGTGACCCTCAAAACTGGGTCATGGTCACCCATCTACAAACTCAAACTAGCCCTTATAGGCAACCATAAAGCTGTGCAATATAAAAGTGCTACCTCTAAAATGCAAGTTATCATGCAGAAACAGTATTCAACCAAATAGCTCTGTGACCTTTGAAATTACGTCAAGGTCACCCATCTTCAAACTTGACCTAGACCTGAATACGGACAATAATCCAGTGGAATATAAAAGTCCTAGTTTAAAACCTCTTCAGTTATCATGTGGAAACCTAATTTATCTCAGGTACCAACATGACCTTGGAAATTAAATCAAGGTCACCAAACTTTTAACTTCTTCTAGCCCTTAGCATGAACTATAGACCTGTAAAGTATCCCAGTCCTAACTTAAAAACTTCTTGTGTTATTGTGCAGAAACCACAGGAAGCATGAAACCATATTCAGTAAAGTGGCTCTGTGACCTTTAAAATGAGGTCAAGGTCATCAATCTTCAAACTTCGCCTAGCCCCAAATATGGACTATAATCCTGTGCAATATAAAAGTCCTAGCTTAAAAACCTCTTCAGTTATTGTGCGGAAACCAAAGTTAATTCAGGTACCACTGTGACCTCGGAAAATACGTCAAGGTCACCCATCTTCAAACTTCGCCTAGCTTTTGATTAGAATGATACACCTGTACAGTATTAAAGTCCTAGCTCAAAACCTTCTTGAGTTCTTGTGCAGAAACCACAGTTTAACTACAATCTCTCTGTGACCCTGAAAACTGGGTCAAGGTCACCCATCTTCAAAATCAACCTAGCCCTTACAGAGAACAATAAACCTGTGCAATATAAAAGTTCTAGCTCCAACGTATAAGCTATCATGCAGAAAGCATGAAACCATATTCAGTAAAGTGGCTCTGTGACCTTTAAAAAGAGGTCAAGGTCATCCATCTTCAAGCTTTGTATAGCCCCAAATAAGGACTATTATCCTGTGCAATATAAAAGTCCTAGCTTAAAAACCTTTTCAGTAATTGTGCGGAAACCAAATTTAACTGAGGTACCACTGTGACCTTGGAAATTAGGTTAAGGTCACCCATCTTCACACTTTGCCTAGCTTCTGATTAGAATAATACAACCGTACAGTATCAAAGTCCTAGCTCAAAAACTTCTTGAGTTATTGTGCGGAAACCACAGTTTAACTACAATCTCTATGTGACCCTGAAAACTGGGTCAAGGTCACCCATCTTCAAAATCGACCTAGCCCTTACAGAGAACCATAAAGCTGTGCAATATAAAAGTTCTAGCTCCAAGGTATAAGGGATAGTTCAACATTATCATCATTTTTGAATTAGTACTTAGGGTACTAAATTTCATGACCCCCTCCCTCCACCCAAATTAGTACTTTAAAATGATGATTTTCCCCCCCAAATCATATCAAAATTGCACAAAACAGGCCAAAAATTGACCATCATTTTCCATATCCTGTGAAAGTGTACAGACCCATTTAACCCCCTCCCCCTTGCATACTGTAAGTACTAATTCAAAAATGATGACAATGTTGAACCATCCCTAAGTTATCATGCAGAAAGCATGAAACCATATTCAGTAAAGTGGCTCTGTGACCTTTAAAATGAGGTCAAGGTCATCAATCTTCGAACTTCGCCTAGCCCCAAATATGGACAATTATCCTATGCAATATAAAAGTCCTTCCCCCCCCCCCATTCCCTCCTCTCCCTGAAGGAACTATCCTTGTCACCCTGGATGTTACCTCACTGTACACAAATATTCCAATCCAGGAAGGCTTACGGACTATTGCACGGACACTGTTACACAACAGAGAGCCAGACGAAAAACCAGCCACACATGACATCATCAACCTCTTGAGACTGGTTTTGTACTGCAATAACTTTGAGTTCAATGGCGACCATTATCTCCAAACTAGTGGAACCGCCATGGGAACCAGAGTAGCCCCCTCTTATGCAAATTTATTCATTAGTGACTTAGAGAAGAACCATCTCCTAGCCCACCCACTAAAACCACATGTGTGGTTGAGGTTCATTGATGATATTTTTTGCATCTGGACTTATGGAGAAACCACTCTCCAAGAATTCTTATCACACCTCAATTCCTGCCATGACACTATCAAGTTCACTATGGAATTTTCAACTTCCAAAATTCCATATTTGGACACTTTAGTCCAGTTTGGTCCTGACAACAAACTGTACACTTCTTTGTACACCAAACCAACGGACACACATACATACTTGCATTTTAGATCTGCCCACCCTAAACACTGCAAAATTGCAGGACCCTATGGCCAATTACTTAGGGTCAAAAGGATTTGTACAAGAAACGAAGACTTCGAGGACCTGTCACAAAAGATCCTCAGGTACCATGCAGCGAGAGACTACCCCCTGCAGCTGCTGGCCGATACTCTCCAGAAAGTACGAGCTCTGGATAGACAAACTTTGCTACAATCCAGAGTCACACAACAAACACAACCAGAACAAAACCAATTGTTCTTAGTGACCAGGTATCACCCTACAATACCTCCACTGAAGAAAATAATTTTAGACAATTGGGGCACGCTTGAAGCCTCCAAGTATGGTTCGACCTTTAAGGACAAAGAGGTAACCCTCGGGTTTCGACGACCCACCAACCTCAAAGATATATTGGTCAAATCTCGTATCAAATATCCCCCCACCCAACAGATACCCCAGATTTCAGGGGTAGCAGATAGAAATCCCTGCAACACCACAAGTTGCAGATACTGCTCTAAAATGGACACGTCAGGTGCAGTCAAAAGCACACAAACAGGATGCACATACAGCACACCACTCGGTGGCTCATGTAAACACAACAACCTGATCTATCTGCTCACATGCCACACATGTAACAAACAATATGTCGGGCAAACATCGCGCAAATTGATGGACCGACTCCGCAAGCACTTTTATTACATAAATAAAAATGACCGGACACAACCCCTCGGCAGACACTTTGCCAGGATGGATCATAGGGACCTGGACCTCAAGGTTCAGATCCTTGAGCACATTAACACGCCACCAAGGCTAAAGAAAACTGAAGCATTAAGGCTCAAAAGAGAATACTTCTGGATACATCAACTTTGCACCATCGAACCATTTGGTCTCAAAATCATGGGAAAATGAACATACTCGCCCAGTATTATGCTAAATTTTTAATTTCTATGTTCATTTTCCCATGCCCCTTCTGTGTATAAACATGGGTTTATACTCTCTGACTACTGTAAAAACAGGCACACTGGTACATTATCAATCAGGGATCTCCCACCCAGGTTTTCCATCACCCCTCCACTTCACTTGTAACAAACTTAAGTTACATCCACATGGCAGGGACCCTTGCAACCTGAACTCAACTTGGTTGACAACCACACTTGTACTTATGACGTCATAAGCACAACATGGAGTAACACGTGCCAATGTTGACATGCTACTCCTCATCACGTCACTTGACGGATGGACCGTTTTTGAACGAGCAGGCCTCTCGGCTGGCGTTGACGCATGCCTATTTTACGTAGCAACGTCAATTGTTATACCTCTCTATAAATACCAGGTGCATTCGGTAGCACGATCAGCTCCTGATGATGGCCCACTAGTGCCGAAACCGGTCAAACTATTTACTGTTTTCCAACTGCTGTCAGGCCCTTGCCTAGTTCATTCTTCAATATAAAAGTCCTAGCTTAAAAACCTCTTCAGTAATAGCTTAGTTCCGAGATAGGGACAATTTTTGCCACCGGTGGCGCTGACTACTATGTTCCCGCGAAGTCACGGACGTTTCTCCAAGTCTCGGGGGACACTTTCAAGTCTCGCCATTTTTTCCCCATTGGGTTAACACGGGAAAGTTGGTGTCATTTTTTTAACGCCGGTTATTTCAATAACCTACAAGTGTAACTACAAGAAAACATGCCAGTGTACAACTGTAAGATACCAGGATGTACCAAAGATAGCAGAAAACACGGTCACTATGAAAAATATTGACACAAAACCTGAGACAAAACCTATACAAATTGGGGCCTGCATTGTGGCACAACTAACCATGCATTAAGTCACCCTTGATTGACTCGGTGAGTTCTGAGGGATTAGCCTAGGGAGCACTTCTGCCAGTGCTTTGGTGATCCTCACGCTTGGCTGACCACTAACCAGATTAGCGCTTGACGGGTGCAATCAGAAATTAACAGTAAAGCAACTGACTTAAATTCGCAATACACTGTCTGCAAACTTTGTTACCTGATCACTGGCACACTGTAGGCCTTCAAGCACTTTCAGATCAACTGTTATTATTTGTTTAAGATTGGCAACATTTAACAATAAATCAATATCGAATAATTATTATTAAAGCCAGTATGGATGACCCCTTCTTCCGTGACTATTCCCCAGACCTGGTTCAGTGCCTCGCCTTGCGAGGTTGGTCTTGTACAAAGTGCCTTCACATACAAAAGTTTGCATGGAACAAAGTTCGACCGCACGTGTAACTTAGCCCCATGGATGTGCCCCGGTTCCGCAAGTTGGTAGCCCCTGGATTCGCGGCACTTCTGAACATTCTTCGGTGTCCAGTCACATTTGCTTATTAGGTAGGCAATCTTTAGAAATTTCTTAAGGTCAACCACTTTCATCTTTGAGAATTTGTCGTGGAGTTCATTTTCCGTCTGTTCAATCACGTTAATTGCCGCTCCGTCGTCCATATTTCCCACCATGTTTACTGAAACTGAACGATCACTGTTCTGTTCTGTTCTGTGGTGGGATTTTTTGGCTGTCTGTCGATATGACAAAGTTAGCCAGGATGGGTTTTGTTATTCTTAAGTAAGTTGTGGGTTCCGGTAGTGCAGAAAATTTGAGTATATTTGATTGTATGGTACGGGGAGGGGGAAGTCGTCAGGCCACGGAGGGACAAGGGCCTAGTGGCCAACGTCCTGAAAGACAAACCCGCTCCACAGGCTAGGCAGAGTTTTGTTTTTTTTTTTGTTTTTTTTTTTTATCATAATTATTTGTAATATGGGTTCCTCGCGGGCGTGGGCGCCCTCATGCAGGTTACGGGGGTAGAGCCTAGTGGCCACCGTCCTGAATGGGGCAATCACTGTTGCATGTCGATTCTCTTATGGGCTTCGCTGTCACGCTGTGTTGGTCACGGTCTACTATTACCCCGGGAAAGCTTGACTGCGGAATTGTGTTACCAGGCATGTCGGGCATGCGCGGAGGGAAAAAATCTACCATGCGAAGCCTGGTGTTAAAAAAAATCCCTAACTCGGAACGCCCGTATTGTGCGGAAACCAAATTTAACTCAGGTACCACTGTGATGTTGGAAATTAGGTCAAGGTCATTCATCTTCGAACTTCGCCTAGCTTTTGACTAGAATGATACACTTATACAGTATCACAGTCCTAGCTCAAAAACTTTTTGAGTTATTGTGCGGAAACCACAGTCTACCGACCGACCGACATGTGCAACGCTATATGCCCCACCTTCTTCGAAGGGGGGCATAAAAAGTAAAATGCCTGTTGAGCTGTGGGTTTGTAAGCTTGAGAAAACCACCAAAATAATGCAGGGCCTAATGTTAGATAAGAGGCACCCAAAGTCAAAGTAGTTTCCCTTCATTATAAACCCCATACTTTTTACCTATCTGTCGCAATTGTCATAATTTACTTCTGGTCATTTACTTCATAGTTACAAAAGCTACAATGTACCACATTACTGCACAGCCATTCATCCAATTCAACGTTCTGCAAACTCGATCACAGCTAGCCTCACGATTGCTCCGTGGTCTGCACTTCAGTGTCTGTGGCTTGTACATAGTTCATAACAAATACAACTCCATGGATACTGAGATAGAAATGCATATTTCTGTGCCCGTTTCTACTCCTTTTAGAGAGATGTGATACTTTGATAGCTAGTACTGTGTTTACTTGCCATGTTTGCTATCTGCTCACTTCATTATGTTGCGTTTGTGATGTCAGCACCTCAGATGCTCCGGAGGTGTCAGAAAAGAATGATAACTCACAATGTGTGCATTTGAAAGTACCAACTTTAAAGGCAAATAGAAATACTATTTCTATACCGCAAGGGTAAAAAAGTAATGGATATGGTTAAAACAACATATTTACTTCCCATATATGCAAATAAAACAGGTTGTAAAATCATCAAAATCTTTAATACTCATTGTCCTTTTAACCTTACTCATTTCCAAGCTCACACTGATCTGTTTGCTAAATCACTCTTTCCTTGAACTGTCAGCCTCTGGAATCAGTTACCTCTCAAAACCCAAAACTGCCCTCAACCTAAACTGTCCAAGGTAAATAAACCAGTATCTAGATGGACTAAATTTCCTCTTTTATTTAACATTGCTGACAGATTTATTGCTATTCAACACACCTACCTCTGTCTGGGTGCTGGTCCATTAAATTCTTACTTCTTCAAAATCAGAGCTCAAAACTCAACTACTTGTGCCTATGGTTCACCTTGGGAAGATACATTTCACTAGTTCACCTGTCCATGATACTGTCCATAATGCCCTCTTTCCCACTGGTTAACTCATCAGTAACCACATTTCCATGTGTAATATTTATAACTATAATATGCTTAACTGATCCCTCATACATCTCCTTTTATAACCATTTATGACACAAGGATCCCATCTGAAAAATTGAAAAGTTTTAACTCCAGGTAATTCAGTCTTTGTGGTAAATATGTGCCATTTACACCTACATAGAATAAAAATGTAAACCTGTGGCTGACAGAAGACCATTTTTTCCCAATTTTACACATGTACATATAGTGTCTTCCAGCACCAATTCCTGAAGTATGCATGACAACTGTTTTGTATTTTTACCAGAAGTGCCCCATACAAATGACCAACTTAAGCTTTGAACAAGAGCACAGTGATCCAAAGGATCTATGTCCCCCGTCACAATATACAGAAGAAAGCTACACAATCTATACAGCATGTCATGATGCACAAAAAATGATATGTTCTTGAACCCTGTGACCTTGAAAATAGGTCAAGGTCAAAAGCAATAAATGGCGCACATGCCCTAGGTATGATGCATCTCTGGTATTAATTTCATTATTCTATCTCTAAGGGTTCTAGAGATATGCTGTCTGACACACGAAAATGAGTATGTTCTTGGGCCCTATTTTCAAGGTCAAAAACAATACACAGCGCACATGCCCGTGGTATGATGCATCTCTGGTATCAATTTCATTATTCTATCTCTTAGGGTTCGAGAGATATGCCCCCAGGCGGACGGACACAGCCCCTATGCCTACTACAGTGGTACCTCTCTTGAGAGACCCCTCTAATGAGAGACCGCATATCTTTTTAAGACCGCTCTCTCAGAACACTGCACTACATTTTCCATGTTATTGTACCTCTAATGAAAGATCACCTGTTTTGAGAGACCGTATTTTGACCTGCTGGAGGGGCGGTCTCTCAAAAGAGGTATCACTGTAACTCTATGTTCCCCTATGCAGAAGAAAGCTAAACAATGCATACAGCATGTCTGGATGCACAAAACTTGATATGTTCTTGGGCCATGTGACCTTGAAAATAGGTCAAGGTCAAAAGCAATACATGGCCCACATGCCCTTGGTATGATGCATTCTCGGTATAAATTTCATTACTCTATCTCCAAGGGTTCTAGACATATGCTGCCAGACACATGAAAATGGATATGTTCTTGGGCCCTGTTTTCAAGGTCAAAAACAATAAACAGCACACAAGCCCATGGTATGATGCATCTCTGGTATAAATTTTATTCTATCTCTTAGGGTTCAAACTCAAACTCAAACTCAAAACTCATTTATTTTAGCCAATCAATACAATGACGATTTCAATATTGAGATATATGTACATAATGATAAAAAAATTGATGTGGCTAGGGGGACTCCTATTAAGACAAATACATGTCGCTCTCATAGGAGCCACCTTTAAGTCTTAAACATTTGAAACAATATAGATGGCAGTTACTTTAACAATAAATGTCGAAATAAACTTCAAGATATAATACAGTTTACACACACAACATGGGTGGGAAAATATAATTGTTAATTATTTTGACAAACATAGCAGTTATATATATTACAACTCTGTTCATAATTATTCAAAAAAGTATTTTTAATATACAAGGAAAACCCTTGTAAACTATGAGTATGTATTTTCCTTATAACATTCTTATCTGTATGATTCACTGTGACTGGAACATCATAGTTTAAACTCTGTTTTGCAAATATTTTATTGACTCTATTAATAAAAAGGTTATCATAATGTCTGTTGTGATAGTTTTTTATTTCATTTATTGGGATGAATTGAAAAGAGAGTAATCTTAAGGGTAGATCATTATGGATAAATTTATAATAGAATTTTAATTTAGCTGATGTAAAAATGTCTTGAATTTTTAAAAGTTTGAGAGCTTTCAAAATTGGTTCTGAATGGGCATTGTATTTACTACAATTTATACAGCGTACTGCTTTTTTCTGAAGTTTTTCAATTTTTGAAAGTTTAAATCCCCATAGAAGTATTCCAAAATTTATATGTGGAAGTATTAATGAGTTATACATAGTTATTTTAACTTTCAGCGGAAGTTGATGTTTAAGTTTATTTAGAATTGCGATAACTCTTGATATTTTACTTGAAATTTTGGTAACATGCTCCTTCCATGACAATTTATCATCAATTGTAAGCCCTAGAAAGTTCTAGAGATATGCTCCGGGACGGACGGACATCTCTAGTATGATACACTAATGTAGAAAAACACAACCCATATTCATAAATATCAAACCCAACAATGACAGCAAAGATATTTCAGAGTTACCAAAGCATCAACATTCATCTTCCAATACCAATGTGAAACTGGTCCTCTCAACCTTTGAAATGTTCGTACGTATAAATTAAATTTCCCAGAGACAAAATTTAGATTATTTGACAGAATAAACATATGCTGATTGTGTTCAATGAAGGTGAAAGTATACATGTACAAGAGGATAATGATGGACAGGAAATAGGAATGTTAATTACTAATGCCCTTGATAAATGCATCACTATAACTTGCAGCTGGCACATGGCATGCAAGTCTCCTTGGTAAGTAGGATGCTTCAAACAGTTCTGGGCCAGATATTATTACACTCAATAATACAAGATAGCCAGCAAGTAATTTGCACCGTTTCCCTGAAGTTATCAGGAAGTGACCAAACATGTATATTTAGTCACAAATGTGATTCTGAGCATGCCTTTCTGTAAAAAAAGAGGTAATTCCAGTAAAAAATTGTACAAGCTGTCAGTTGAGCTCACTGGCTTGCTTTTATTTCTGGCTTCAGCAACTAGATGAACAAACAGAATGTAAAAAACCTGCATTGCAAATGAAGGTGAAGGGTGACCCATTCCCTCCAGCAGATAACTGCATTTGGAACTTAACATCATGATGCATAAGGGAAGCAGGTCTAGACATAAATGCCTGCCCAACTGTTCGGGGCAGGTAAAAACTGTGGTTGGACAGATTTACATTACATAGTACATGCCTGACAGGGCTGGTATGCTTTTTCACATAAAAATTGTTAACTCTTTAAGAGCAACATTAATTTTTGTTGACATTCATTGCCTCTGCCAAATTAGTTTTTTATCAACACAATTTTTGTAATGTTTGATATTCCCAGGAAAACATAATGTCGAAAGAGTGAACAACTTGGGCTTATATGATAAACTAAATGTTGCTGTATCTTCAAGTCAATGTCTTACTGCCACATAAAAGTATCAAATTTAATCAAAGTGAGGGCAAATGTACTTTGCATGATGTTTTTTTGACACTTTCACAGTTGAAAATTGGCAAAACAATGAATGTAAAAGCAGTGGTAAAATTGCACTCATTTTTGCCGTCCATAGGACTGGATCACTTCCAGTAACAACAGCATGTTTGGTACTTGTGTCATTGGAAAGTTCAGAACTATGACTACAACATTAAAATGCTTTCTTATTTGCTAAAATGTGACAGCAATGCCGATAATTTATGCCAAATATTGCTGTCTGAAAGGTTAGAAATGTTATTCAGATGATCGTTTCTATTGGCTGATGGTGATGTGGTGAGATCGTCATATGACCTATTTGAAAAATTAAAGCTGAAGATTAGTCACGTGGACCAATAGAAGTGCTGGCAATCGCCCAGACCATCACCTCCTCCCTGACTTCTACCCAGGTCTCAACAACATGGCGTCGGTGAAAGCATGGATGTCAGGCACAATGAAAGCAGCAAATCTGGCTCTTTTGATGCTGTTAAAGTGTACAAAACATTGATATTTTCATAGGATTAGGACTCAGATAGTTCTGAAGCTTTCTGTTTCAATTGAAAGACATACAGAATGATATTCACTGTACATTTGGTACCGATGAAGGCACCATCATGTGCCCAGACTACATTTGCACAGTGGAAGCATCGTTTTTTTTGAAACATTAGTTTTGCCTTCAATAAAACTAACTGTTAATTATGAATGACTTATAAAATAAGCAATATAATAAGATTTGACACCGTGGAAATCAATCACGTGTGGTAACAGTCATTTCAAACAAATTACAAAATTTAACGTTGACAATCCATATATAATGATAGATAATAAATCTCCATGACTGCAAATGATTCAAATTAAGCCTCAAAATGTTGGTCTTTCTGCTGAAATTCAAGGGTTAAACTCAGCAAAAATACAGTGTTGGGGCTAAGAATGCACCATTTTTCACCCTAAATTTAAAAATTTTCCAGGAGAGCATACCCCCTGACCCCCTAGCACCACTTTGCACCCTGTGGGCGCTGGCCTACCTGCCCCTGGATAGGTGATTTTCTTCTCTACTTGCCCCATGGGACAGGCTAAAAAAAAAGTTAACATCAAAACACATTTATATGGGTGCTTTGAAGTTAATTTAAATCTGTCCCTCGGATGCCCAATTGTGGAACATTAAACAGAAGGTTTGTTGTAAAAACAAGTCAGCCTAATGGGAAATACATAATACAATGTAACTTGTGGACAATTTTGCTTAAAATCAAATCTTTAAAAAAGTAACCTGCATGCAATTTCTAAGAAGTGTCATGTAACATACAAACATTTTAAATTTCTACTTTTAACTGTGACAAGTTGAAGGAATTTAAGGAACAATTTAGCTTATATAGGATCAATAGGATCAATAGGCCACATTAAGGTGGAAGCTGTAAAGCTGGTGCGCAGTGAGACTGGCAACTTTGGATCAATACTATCAATTTAATTTTTTCGCAAGTACATTAAACCTATATATTTTCTGATTACTATATATCCATAAATTTGTATCCATAGGGTTTTTTTTGCAGGATTGGAATTTTTTGAGATTTTATAGCATTCTTTCTGACTTGGTAAGATTTTCACATTTTTCGAGCAGAAGTCGCACAAAATCGTTGTTTTTTTTTTTTTTTTTCAAGCTGAAATCAGAAGAAATTTAAAATATGCATCCATGTCAAGGATTGAATTCAATGGTGAGTCCTGAGATAGTATTAATCAAAAGTTATTGTATTTTTGTCTTTTTGTCCAAAACCACTTTCTAGTAGTCATTATCCTATTCCACAGTCTGAACTCTTTACTCTCCATAAGCTAACCTGTCCCTGTTATAAAAAATTTAATTTAGTCCTGAAGGGTTGTTCATTTTCTTTCTATAAATGGCTCCAAAGTCAAGAAAGGGGTTGTCAGAAAAATAAATCCTGGGAACCACTCTTGGATATGGTATTTTTCTTCTGATGTCTGTTGATTTCAATATGATAGGGAAATTCATACCTTTGTGAGGCAAGATACAAATTGCAGAGGTGGGGGCAAAAAACTTCCGAGAAAATCGCATTGAAAAAAAAAGGTGCCAATTCTTATGCATTTATGACTGTAATATGACACATACTCATTTCTTCTGTCCCATGTTTTAATTATTGTGTGAAACAAACTTGTAGCTTAACCTCTGTGTTGTGTCATTACAAAAAAAAGTGTATTTTGTGGCTTAAATCTTGACTTTTTTAACTTGGGAACATCACACTGAGCTTGTTTGGGTGTGGGTTCACATGCGGCTTTCCATATTTGGCGCCCAGTAAGTGGATTGCACTAATTTGTTTTTACATCAATAGAGAATTTCAAATTAATCAGTACAATGGTTATGATAAGTCTGAACTGGCCCATTCTTCTCTCCACGGCTAATGGTTTCCTGTTCCCTATGAGTGACCCTTGTCAATTGGTTTCCAGGGGTCATGGAGTAATGACTGTGCAAACAATGACATGCTTCATTATCATGACCATGCAAACAAACCCCATGTGCTCGGCACTGCTTTAACTTTTCAGTGTAAACAAAAGTTTTGCGATCAATTTTCTCATATGAATTTTATGTTCACACATCTGAGTTTTTGGGAGCATGTAGTTTAGGCATCAAACTATCTAACAATATGGAAAAGTGATTAGAGGTTATCCATTTAGGTGCTGACTTCAGATCTTCCACCTTAACCCTGGAGTTCCATGAGACCTTCTGAACAAACACTGAAAACATTAACTTAACATATGGGGTGGGCGGTTTGAATTTGTATCCTCCTGTGTAAACGTGGGCAGGGTAACTTATGATTTTATATATATATTTGCAAATCAACTGCCTCGTCAGCAGTTCCAGCCTTCTACACGGTGAATGATACACCCAGAATGGTGTTGGTACCTGTAACTTGCACTTGTTCTCTGTACCATCCAGATCCAGCATAAATTTGCCTATGCCTGTTTGGTCTATCATTCAGATTTTCTTCTCAATAAAAGCTGTATGTGTGTGTGTGTGTGTGTGTGTGTGTGTGTATGTGTAGGTATGTAATTTTATTCACACACATAAAAAATGGTACAGTTGGTAGAAAATAAAGAGCATGTACACTCAGATGGCAGATAATATACACAGCCACAGACTTTTTATATACATGAGAGGGATAAAGTTAAATTGTCTATGTGAACTCATACAAGCACCGAGTTTCTTCTGCCAAAAATCCTGGGATGACAGACATGAGTGATGTCATAAGTTCTTCAACCTATGGTCAGCAAAGCTAAAGAGCTCCCGTTGTAAATGACATGAATAAGATGGGACATCAACAAGCTTGAACAGAAAATTCCCATGTGAATGCAGTATTATAATGATTCACGTATACATATATGCATTATACATTAAGATTTGTATCTTGCTTGTATCAAACAAAAGAGCATGCACTGAGTGACAATCATGTTGTTAACACTTTGATCTGCAATGCAGAGTTGCTTTTACATGTATCTTCAAACAAGTTTCATACAGGGTGCTACATTATGGAAATGGGTAACTCCCCTTTTTGTCCACTGGATATATATCAAAAGAAAAGACGAAAAAGAAAAGTAGTTGGTCAAATTACTTCTTTTGTTCTTCCTTTTTTCATCAATGAGAAGTTTCTTTACCCTAAGCCCTTTCTCAGTTCTAGCTCAAAATAAGCAAGCACCCAGTTGTCAAACATTGTTTGTGTCAATGTTTTCACTTCAATATCCTATTCACAGTATACACTTTGTGAATAAGTTAAAGATGTGCAAAGTTTTAGATATCAGGAGAAGATACAAGATAGCATGCCCACAGCCAACAGATTTCAATGGTATGGTTTGGGTGCTTAGCATTCCATGTGCGCCAACAAAAGCTGTCGACAGTCTGTTCTAATCAGACCAGAGTTAAAATAGCCTGGTTTCCTCAATATAGAAAGCTGCATACATTTTGAATTTAGACACATCTTTCTTTGTACTTTTGACATTTTATCTTGGCACCTAATTTTGACCATTATTGCCAGCAACAAGAGTTTACTCTGGCATAACTATCAGAATGGAAAGTGTGGCCTTGGTTTTGTGCACATGAAAATAAACCATGAACAAAGAAATATGCAGTACAATTTAACTTTTGTAAATACAAAGTAAAGCTGACTGCAATATTAGTTAATTTTTATGAACTGACTTAGGCACCCCAGGTATTGTACCTTTCATACCTAAATATCACTATTTATCTGCAAGCAATGGATAACGATGCACATGAAGAAAAAAATTAATGCCATTAAACTGCGCTCACAGGCTCTGATCTTGATCTGGAATTACAAATTTCTTAGCACTCTGCATGGTCAACAATCACACTGACCATGCATGTATAAAATCTTAAAGTTTTGAGGCCATAAAGCTAAGCATTAAATTCCCTTGATCTGGACTTGGTAGGTATTCTGTAATAGCTTCCTTGAGCCCATCTATGCTGTCAATCTGGTGTTACAGCATCCTTCCCACATGTCATACTGTGAAAAGCCTATTAAGAAATCTACAACATTTACTCTGAAGTGCAGTAAAAGTTCCTTCACTCTCCATAATAGTGATTTGATATCCTCATTTTCACATGACCTTAGCTGGATTTTCCTCAATTCATACCTGGTATCCAACACTTTGTAGCTCCATTTTACCAGGGAGGGGTGAAGAAAAAAAGCAAGAAAAAAATTCTCTAGACTATTTGAATCAGTAAACACTGCCCAAATTAACTTGGCAGCAACAATAGTCATGATACTGTAGGCTTAGAAATGTTATTTCTAGGATTGCATACCATGAAGAAGCATGCTGCAGCAAAGTTCAACCCAGCTGTGGGCATCCCGGAATAGAATCCACTCAGTGACAGTAATTGCTGCCAAAGCCACACATAAATTTAGTTTGCAGTTCTTCCAAAACCTGTGCACCTGGTTAGAACTATCGCTTGTTCTCAAACAAAAGTAATGGCTCACTTCAAATGTTACGAAAGATTTGCTCACTTTCTAGTCGACTGAGCGATAAGGCCAAAACAAAAAATATGTTTGTTTTCCCTAACCTGAAAGAGCCACCTCTATAACCCACCAAACAATAAAATAAAACCAAAAAATTACCGACCTACCCATAGAAACACTGCCTTTGTAATGTTAAACGATACCAGCCAACCAACCCAAACTTTTCAGAATTAAAAATTAAAAAACAAAATGCAAAAGAACCCACCTACCTACCTCCCAATATTTTTTTCAATTCATTAGAGGAAACACAAGTATATTCCTTTGGGAATAATAGATCAAATTTCCCAGTCTGAAATTCAGCTGTATGGATAGGCCCAGTGAATATGCACTTGTAACAGATGAACAGCTAACCGACTGATTAATTCCAGCTTGTACACCACATATTCATGTAAAACAGGAATCCTGATTACAGGTAGGTTCACCATGGTTGGAAATTGTGTCCAATTTTAATAATAAAACAATGATTAAGTAATCATGGACAATCTGTGAATTTGTTACTAGATGCTTAAAAAAAGGGTATAAATACTTACATTTATACATTGTGAGCCCAATAAATTTCCAACAGGAAACAAAAGGATCATGACAATCCTTGCTCTGCTGACTGGAATCTGCTGCTTGTGCAAGTGTACACTTTACTGTTCTATACTGTTCTGTAATAATGCTAAACCCATAGTTGACCAAAAGTTTGATTTTACCAACACATAAGCCATGTCAGTTTGACATTTACAGGTCACCCAAAGCCAAAATTAACAACACCAAAAAAAACCCCCATAGTACTTTCCTATTGCTTAGCAGTAAATATGGGCCTAGGGTCCATCATTTCAAAGATGCAAGTCAGTTCCTGTTCAAAATAAAGAACACTGAAAAAACTTCCATAAGTACTTTCCTAGCTAGTATGTTAGGCCTTGGTTTCACCATGACCCAGATATAAGCCAGTATGCTAACATTGTCGAGTCAGTTAAAGATTAAAATAAAAATTTTTTAAAAACCTGAACTCTACTAAACACAACATATATACCCTGTCAGAGGATGTATTATTTCTGCATCATCCCATCTCCTTCACAAATTTGGCGAATTAAAGGTGGCCCGGGGAACATCAGAAAGCAAAGCATAAAAGCTTTCACAATATTGCAATACATGCAAGTTGTATTGCTGCTATGTACTTGTACAGAAGTGGCACTTACTAGCAGATTGTCATGAAGTTTGATATCCCATAGCTTCATCAAAAACTAGTTCAGACTGATTTTCCAACAGAAAATCAAATGTCTCCCAAAGCGCCCTAAACAGTTGTCGCCCTTTCTCGTACTAGTAATGGTACTGACACACAAATAAGGATGTGACTCTGTGACCTTGGGAATGGGACCAAGGTCACCCATCTTTCAACTTGATCGAGACCTTATAGAGGACTATAATCCTGTGCAATATGAAAGCCCTATCTCAAAAACTTCTGAAGTTTAACGCTTGTGTCAATGTGTTAAAGAATTCACAAATGTGGTTATGTGACCTTGAAAATCGGGTCAAGGTCACCCATCTTCAAATTTGACAAAGCCCTTACAGGGAACTATTATGTGGTGTTTACATTAGGATTTTTTCAGGGGTCACAAGAAAGGAAACTCGGAGGAGAAAACTAGATTTTAACCAATTTTGCATGTATTAAATAAACAAGACTTGTGACCATTTATAATTTTCTCAGAGGGTATTTAAGGTTTTAAAAGGGTAATATACCCCCATTTGGGAGTTCACAGAAACACTGATTACTTTGGCAACACAACCTTCCAGAACTTGAGAAATTCATCTGGCACCCTAATATGTTTCATCCTACCATTAAGAACAAAGATAATCAGGCCACCCTTAAGAACAATCTTGTTTCATAAAGCGCCCCCAGTGCATGCCAAAAGTTGTAGCTGAAAAATTTTTGTTGACATTGGGAAATTTTTTTTTTCCGTCCGCGCTTTTTGCACCTCTGGTGGCAGAGAACAGTACTATGCAGCCTCCTCCACAAAAACACAGCAAGTTTCCACATCTACAGCATAGGTGTTTTGCAATGGCTGTCATCATAATTTATATGGCCTGAAAGCTCAAGATTTTGTCTCTGTATATAATAAGCTATCTCATCGGTTGAGAAAAAAAATTCAGGGGAACCCCACCAAAAATAGCCTGAAATCTGAGTTCAAATGTCACTATGAGAGCCACTGGAAGTATCCAAGCTCGTCATTGGTGGATTTGATCATGTGTCGCTCACCGTCCAATCAGGTGTGTTGAATGGCATGTGCTGCAAGCAGGAGTCTTGTTTGGGTCGGCAAAGCCACAAGAAAACACCACATGTTCTACGATAAATTATTGGACCTATAAACGAAAATAATCATAAGTGCATGGATGGAACAAATCTTAAACACTGAATAAGGCAGGAGTGAAAATAACTGACATAGGGCAAAGGAATACGCAGAACTGTCACTGCAGGATGACACATGTAAATGCATGTTGATCAGTGTCTGCAATAATGATCAGACACTAGAGGTTATTGAAGCAAGTAACTAAATATTATGGTTGTAGTTTCATTAAAATGTTCGAATGGAACAAATATATAAGAGAGAATACCACAGGAGTGAAATTTATGAACCGCCGGAAAAATATGCGGCTCTTGCGATAAATCATGCCTGTGATTCAGGCATAAGTACACATACTAATTTGTGTTGTGCAGCCTGTATTGGAACATTTGTTACTGCAATAAAGATCTGCACTTTATTTCTCTCAAGGTTTCAAAGTTTGGTGGTAAATTAACATAGAAACTGCACAGGAATATAATGCGTGTAATTTTTGACAAAATTTATGTTGATCACTTCGACAGAATAACAAAACCAAGAAGCCCATGGGCCTAGTGCTCTGCTGGCACCATGGCTATATTGCACCTGCAATTCGTGTGATGGATACTGTTGCATGTGCCAAGACAACAATTAGCGAGTCCTTCAGTTTATGTCCTCAGTGACCTTGGGACAGGAGATCAAGGTCACCCAGAGCAGAGCAAAAAAATTTATGCAAGCAGTGAAAATTAAGGATATGAACTCTCACATGACGTGGCAAGCACTTGTTCTTTTTTGTTTTTTTTTGTTTTGTTTTTTTCTGCTTTGTTTGTTTTTTGTTAAGAAGACATGAAAAATTTATACAGGTGTTATGAACTTATTGCTCACCTTTTGAAATGTCGGCTGCGACCACTGATTCTTAAGAGTGGCATTAAAGTACATGCACCCAGAGACATTACTCTACTTGTGCAAAGACAGATCAGGTGTGCAGAAATATTTTAGTCTTACAATGAAGCACTGCAAATACACAGGTTTGTTTTCATATATGTCAAATTTGAAGAGTAAGGTCCTGATTTTTGCTGCATCATTTTCGTTCTTTCTTAAAATCCAGAATTTTGGTCATAGCATTTCTCACGAGCCATGTACTGTTTCTCCTCAGTATGAAATAATATATATGACAATAACAACAACAGCACCAGGAACAAAAATGGAGAATACTACATATATGTAGATCAAATATTATCATTTCAACATTCTTCTTCTGAAGTTGGAATAGGGTCACAAAAAATACCACTCTGTGCACTTGTGAAGCTGAAGACAAATCAAAATGGCTTTTCACCCAAAACTGTAACTTAGAGAGCTTTTTGGAACTCTGACCCAAAATGTTCAACTCAGATAAAAATTATACACCTGTCAGTGTCCACACATATATAGTTTGAATGGAGGCAACTCTCTGGTTGAAGGTAGCATGTAATTGTGAATTAACCCTGTCTCTTGGTAAAAGTTAAATCAACAAGATTATATACATTGTAAACATATATACCCCCAACCTTGGGCCATGAACTTCGACCTGTTGACCACAAAACCAAGAGGGCTTATATGTTGACCATGATCATCCAACATGAAGTTTGAAGGCAGTGGTTACTGACCCCAAGATCCATGGGGCATTGACCACATAGTCATCCACCCTATATGTACCAACCATTTTTAGGTCCTTGTTTGGACACTGCTTGGTAGGCCTCTATGTCATCATGACCTTGACCTTTGACTTGAAGATCCCAAAATCGACAGATGTCATATACTGGCCACAATAAAACATCCCATTAACTTCTTGGAAAGCAGGCAAAGCCATTGTCAAGTTACTGATGGGATACCATTTTTATCAAGGTCACCAGAATGACTGTTAACCTGCTAAATCAACACAGTTCATTTACAAACCATGAAACCATGACCCTTATCTCCTGAACCAAGAGAGCTCTTTGTTGTAGCCTATCCACTTGACAGGATTGGAAACATCAAAGATAAAAAAAACTCTGTGTTGTGTTATTGCCAACAAATCCCAGGAAAATGATAAAACAAAAAATAACAAATTTCCCTCTCCCCCCGCCAAATTAATTAACCCACGGCTATGCCAATTCAGTTACATTGTGCTCTTGTATTTCATTCTGTCTGCAGATACCAAAGAAACAGATCTACAGAAAACATGTAAGGCACACACAAAACCAAAATCAGTGAAAACAATTAGCCATGGCATTCCAATCATAATGATTCATACTAAAATAAAAATAATATCAGTAAATATTTAGAAAAAAAAAAAAAAGCAAAACAAAACATGCTCATATGAAAAAAAACATTGTCAAACAGATTTTTAAAATGTGAACAACTGGGTAAATGGTTAGCAGTTGGAGCAGCCCTTGAAGATATTTTGCAGCTAAGCTCTACAATTGCATTGGTTTTTTGATGACTGCTTTTAGAAAACTCTGAGCTCAGTGAGTTAGTATTGATATCTAGGTTCCAGTAACACTATAACACAGATTCCAAGGGCCCAGATTCATCTAGCGTGTTTCCTATAAAGGTGAACAGATGCTCCAGCTGATTCTTGGCTGCCTATATCCAATACCTGGGAGGCTATTTGTAACTTAACTGCAGCAAGCCACCAAAACCATACAGCTCTAGCCTGACAGCCACAAATATTGGGAACTCCGTCTTGGCTTACACATGTATAGCTGAACAGCAGTGTTACCATACTTTATGATAACTTGCAGTATAACTTTCAGAAGCATTTGATACATGTTTCACCTACTGAAACTTGAACCCCATGCTGCAACACACTGACACCTTGGAAAAGACATTCATACATATAGGGTATTGTACTTTATTTAATTGCTGAACCAAAAGGGGCCAATAGCTGTGTTACAAATGCTACAATCTACCAAAGAGACAGATACACTTTACATGTATATATACTTTAGTTGCAACATGTTTTCAAGGCATGGAAGTCCCTGATACTTAATGCACAATTTTCGAAAATTCCCAGTTTTCTTGGATGCTCAGACCATCATTAAATGATTGCTGGTTAGCTGTTCATGATATTAATTTTAAAAGAGTTACATTTTAGGCAGCCTGCAGGTGGGAGGGGGTGGGGGCTGTTACATATTTCAAAACTAGACATACCTTCAACGCAAAGCACTGACTGTATGGGCCACCATTTGCTCAAATTAGGACATGGTGACACCAAAATTTAATCAGTTCATCTTGGCAGGTAAGATAAGCATGCTGCCAAATTTGAGCAAAACACATGGAGGCATTCTGTAGATATCCCGGTAAGGAGAATGTGCACATCCGGATGGACAGACAACCCCAAAACATAAAGGGTCTCCCCATGGGGCAGACCCTTAACAAGTAAAACTCATTACTACTGAATAAAGAATGCCTTTTTTTTTAATATCCAGTAAACAGAGATGACTTACTGGATCAGTCATAATGTGACAAATTCACAATGATTTAATCTGCCTGGCATTTGCAAAGATCTTTTCTCAAAACTTCGCAACACAGAACAAAAAAAAAAAAATAAATAAATACATAAAATAATACTAAAAAATAAAAGCATAAAATCCAAAAATTGCTGAAGCATGACTTTTTGTACAGACTGTCTTCGTACAGCTTACCAGGTAAACATTGGGACCAAGTTTGACGTGAATCTGCCTGATGGTTTTTCGAGAGGTTGAAAATGTAATTGTGAACAGATGATGGATGACAGCCTCATGAAAGCTGATCACGAGCTGACTTACAAGTCAACCAAACTAACAACCATTTAAAACAAAATGGCTCTGATGAGCTAATGCTCAGCTGACCTATGATGAATGCTTGATTGAAAGTGATATTAGAACTTTAAGATACATGAAAGAAAAAGAACAAAATTGTGGCACATCAATTCAGCTGGACAAAAAGTTTTAAAATTATTAGAGTGTGGTCACTGGAACAAACTGGTAGAACCCATCCAACGTACATCCTCATAAAATATGAAGTGAATCTGGCAGACGGTTTTGAAGAAGTCAAAAATGTAAATTTACATTGCAATCTCCATTCACTTACATCATAATCAACAAGAATGCACTCATTAACCCTATCCCCGTCAAGTCGGCTAAATCCGGCCTGTTTCAATGCATGCATGGAAATAGTTTTTCCTTTCTTTATCCAGTTATTTATAGGAAAATCATGAAAACCATCAGCTGAAGTAAGCATTTTTTAATCATCTCATTCATATCGCCGTACCACCATTGTAACTAAAAAGCAGAATGGAATGTTTGTTCGGTGAAATTACTGATCGTGACAAGAGGACCATTGATCAACATTACACTGTTTATAAATTGCATATACAGCACATTCAGTGAATTTGAATCTTCCTGCGGCTTATGTCCACATGTTTCTTCACTATGGGTCTTTCCCCTTCAGTATAGTTTGTATGAGATGTCTCTCCATCAAAATTTAATAATGGACAGAAAAAATAAACTTGTTGCCTCACATTTATATCGCCTATTTTGGAAAGTTCATCAAAGAACAGCATCAATTTTTGTTGTTTTCATTCAGACATGAGCCTGATAAAGAAAAACCATTGAAAATACCCCCCCCCCCCCGTTCTGAAAATGCCAATTTTGGAACTTTCAGACTAAAAAGGGTACACTTTCTTTCAAAAAGTTAAAACAAAATTCATTGAATTCCGTGAATTCTCTGAAAAGACTCATGTCTGTCCAATACACTGCTCGGCAGTTATCAGAAACCGAAGTACTTTTCCGTTATTGTTGGTAGGCCAAAGTGCTTTCCAATAGGGCCGAAGTATTCCAAGTACCATATTTGGATCGATGACCGCATATGGATAGTATCATCAAATTTAAACAATTTTTTTTACAGTGGGAAATAGCACACATCAAAGCAATCACATCACATGAAATGTCACTGCCAAAAACTATGACATTATATATATATATATACAAGATACGCATGTACATGAGCTGGCCACAAACAGGCAAGACATGCCAACCTCTTTTTTCACTTGGCTTGAGCATGATGTTTCAGTGAAGGGACAACGAGTATGCATCCTAAAATAAACATTCCCAACCACAATGCAATTTCTGGATATTGACATGCCATACACCTGGCAGAATACACCTGTTTACCATTATAATATAGTTCAGCATGTATGCATCAAAATTATTTCTGCCTGGAATCTGGCAGGGCTTAATTCAGCTGAACATCCTGAAAGCTGCCCAACTACACAGAACAAGTAACTTATGACCTATATGAGGTGGGAAAGCCAAAATTAATAGGTCTTTTGACAGGCTTCAGATTTGTCCAAAAATTCACAAAAAGCCGCTTCTGGGCAGTTGTAAAAAAATTTAAGGTGAAGCCTGTGTGGTCTGGTTGATGTGTGAAGGTATTCAACTGCTATTTTTCACCAGAAATGTATATATTTTTTGTAACGCATACCTGACTGGCTGTAAAAATCCCACAATTTCAATATTGAATGATTCTTGGTTTCTCTATACATAAAATGTATGCTCAGTAATGTTCACAAAATAGATTTTTGTGAAAATGGTACACTTAAGATTTGCAAAAGTATGGTATTTTCCAAAAGTTTCATAGGCCAAATTACTTGCTTTTTATCATCCATTTTACACAATATTATAATCTAATGCACGACAGCTGCCTTGACCCTGAATATAGGTAGGTCAAGATCATGCACACAACATACACTTAAAATTCCCAACATAATACATATTTCCTGTCAATCTGGTATTCACATCAATCTAGTGATATTAATGGTAATTTAAATTCTATCCTGCATGAGATAATGATAGGTTTCAGTACATTTTAATATGTGACAACACAGTTCATGTATTTCTGTGATTGCCAGGTTTTCCTCACTCACATTCCCATCACATTTCATAGGTCCATGTAAAATAAAAGCCAATTTAACAGTGTTCACACATACCATGAACATGATAGCCCTAGTGATCTTGCCAAAGTCTGCCAAGGTCATACACATTAGATAACACATCCAAACCCTAGGCATGAGGCTGAATCAAGTAAGTTCAGAAAGCTTACAGCTTGCATGTACCTCTTGAAATAGTTTCTCAATTTCAAAGTTGTTCTCAAATAGGGACATTTCAAAGTACACATTTTGTCATGAACCTGACATTTTGCAGAATTTACTGCCATTAATCTTTCTTTACATTTTATAAATTTAAAATTCTAACAACAGGATCCTTATGATGGTGTTCTCTGTGGATTGAAATCTAGTGCTGCCGCAAGTGCAGACTTTACTGCTCTCTACACAGTGGTAATGCTTACCAACACTAGTAAAACATTTCTGCGGCAGATGGTACATTTTTGGCAACTGGCGGCATGCGGTGGCGGCAGCGCTGCTCTCTACCGCCGAAAATAAGTGGGGGCCTTTTGGGACCGGCGACACATGGCGGCAGACAGCAACACCCAGCAGCGGGCCCTTCTTGATTACATTTCTGCTGGTATGTGCCACTGTCTGCTGTAAGTCTTTGAATGCTGACTACTATTGCATGTAAAATAAGAAATTGGGTGGAACCTAAAACAAGACAAGTCACTGCACTAAGACACACATTTATACATTGCATTTTCTATTTTGAACCACAAAATCTATGAAATTTTTTCAATTGAACATTTTATGGGTTTGTCTTTTGTACTGCTTGGAGAAAAATAATGTATACATGTATATGAGTACATATATCGTAATTATTCTTTCTAATAGATAATCAGAGGCCTTAAAATTAAGCAAATACCAACTTTTAAACTTGTTCGCTATTTCTGATATCTGGTTTATGTACATGTACAGATACTTGAAATTGAACAAAAAAAAAAAAAGAATGAAAATTCTGTTGAATTATTTATTAATCTTTTATGGGGGTGGGGGTGGGAGAAGGAGAGGTTCCAAGATATCTCCATGCTGGTCTTAAATTTAAAGAACATTAATGTGTTACACTTGTGCAAGAATGTGTGTGTGTGTGTATGCATGTGTGTACGTAATTATTGATGTATATATAGGATAGGACAGCTTGGCCAACTCTGCTACATTTGCAAATGATTTCTCTGCATATACGTGTCTGTTTGTGCACTAGCCACAGAATCATCCTACTTTTGGGCTAAGATGCATCATACATGTATTTGTTTTGGGGTTTTTTTGTCAGAGCTGGTATATACATAGAGGCATTTGATGTTGAACTCTTTAGTTACTTGTCTGGTTTTAGGTTCCACCAAATTTCCTTTTTTACATGCAATAGTAGTCAGCATTCAAAGACTTGCAACAGAGAGCGGCACAAATGTAATCAAGAAGGGCCTGCCGCCAATTGCCACTGACTGCCGCTACTTGCCACCAATCCCAAAAAGCCCATACTTATCTTTGGCAGCAGAGAGCGGCACCACAGGCCACTGCCAAAAGTGTACTATATGCCACCAAAAGGTTTTACTAGTGACAGCTGACAAAAAGTTTTATAAACATTACCAAGAATGTGAGCCTATATACCACTTTGGCCTTTCAAAGTCATTTAAAGTCAAAATTAACACCAAAAGAAACCCCAAAGGTACTTTCCTGAGATTTATATTTAATAGTAACCATGCGTCTGGGATCAACCATTACCAAGATATAAACCAATGTCAGTTTGACCTTTCAAGGTCAAAATTAAGACCACAAAAAGACACTCCATAGGTACTTTCCTACTAACATTCAAAAGTGACCATGCATGGGCCCAGGAACCACCTTCACCAATACAGGCCAATATGTCAGATTTGTATAGACCCATATCTTCACATGGAAATTGCAAAACCCTATATTAATCCCTCTCCATGGCAAAGATGTTAGCATAGATGAATACTTTCCTACCTAATCATTTGTTGGAGGAAACTGAAGGACTCAGAGAAAACCATCATGCAGTCAGGATGGTAGGAACTCCTTCCACTTGTTTCCCTGGCTGTGAATCGTACCCGAGACGCAGAGGTGAAAGGCGAGCATGTTAAGTATTTATTTTAAGGCCTTCTGAGTGGCGCACCAAGGGACAATGTTCCCATAATATCTCAACAAGTATCCATCGTAGCTTCACCAAATTTTTATCGGAAATGCACATTATATAATGGACCACAATTTGTCTTGAAAACCAACTTCCTCTTATTAGTTTTAAACTTGTTATAAATGAAACTTTTGAAGGCCGTCTGAGTGTAGCACAAGTGGACAATGCGTCTAGTTTAATCCAGGGTTGGGCATAATCTTAGATGTATCCCTAAATGTTTGTTTATGCTAATTTATCTGATAAGTTGAGTAATTAGCCCTGTGTGTGCTTGCTGGCATATGCACTTTGATTTTATCTCAAAAAGTGAAGAGAAAATAGTTTCCTTTGTTGTCACTATGGGAGGGACTTTTTTTAATCAGTGTTTACAATTATTATTAATATGAGATAATAGGTTCACAGAAGGAACATTCACTTGCTGGACAGTGCTTTAAGGTAGCTGTTTTCAGCATGCGGATGATGAATGGGACCACGATACCTTCCGGCACAGTAACAAAACCCCAGGTGCACATCTTATATTGAATAATGTTCCCACCAAGTTTCATAGGTGTACCTCAAATACTTTATGGGATACATGTATGTACCACAAATCTGAGAAGTCTAACGTAGAGTCAACATTTTTCCTAAGCTGATTGATAATTTATTAACACAGAATAATTAATTCAAGAGACAAACACAAACCCCAGGTGCACAGCTTCATACAGTGATAAATGTTCCCCCAAATTCATGGTGTACCTCAAATGTTTTTTAGATACGCCTGACACAAATCTGACAACTTAATGATGGGACGGACAAGGGCAAATCTATATGCCCTCCCCCCTCGCAAGGTGGGGCATAAAAATGACCAAGGTCTAGGGATACTTAGACATGTTCCTGTACTATGTCAAACAAAGCAATTGGCCAGGTGGGTTTGGAGAAGACTTTTAAAAAGATTTTTGGCAATCAAAAGAGCTGTACCATTTAAAGAAAGTTTATGGGGACCCATGTAACCTACATTCCCACCATGTTTGATGTGGACCTGGCTAACTGTTTTGAAGAGGCTGAAAATGTCAATCATCGATGAAAACAGACAACACACCAATAAATACTCTCTATATAAGTTCAGCTTCCTGACAATTCAGCTGAGCTAAAAATGACATTATAACCAATGCAAAACCATATGAGGGAACAAATAAAGTACAAAATCTCAGTATTACATAGACAAAACTTTCAAAATGTAGACAGAATGTCTGTCTAGTGCATTCTAATCATAATAACTACCATCAGCGAGGTTAGGTTCCCACGATACTGTTGCCAGAGATGCCAAGGGACAGAAAAGCACATTAAGTTACCATGATTATGCTCCAGATAATTCCAAGATATATTCAATGAAAAGGCAGAAACTACAAACTTCCAATGCAAAAAAGATGGAAAAGCTATTCAAATGCTGAGTGAAAATTTAAACAATGATGGACCAGCTGATAAAATAAAAGTGAAAAATCTTAAAAAATCATCAGCCTTTATTTTTCGGTGAACCACACTTAACTACCAGTGAAATGATTAACACAACTTCTGAATGAAATCTTAACAAAAATGTCACTGCTTAAACAAGTACAGTGTATTTATTTAGCAAACTTGTAAGCGTGCTGAGATATATCTGCTGCATTATTTTCAAAGTTAGTACATTGGTTACATTTTCTAGGACACAATTTTGACATGAAAAATTGGCAATCCTTCTCTATATGATCATGATGAATTTTTAATTCCATGCAAGGATTTTAACGTGAAAATTGTCACATACAACTCAATAACTTACACATCTTTAGTCTTGATAGAGACAATATGTGGTCAGATGTTAGTGTCAACAGCATAACAAGCAAAATCTTTTTATCATTTTGAAATATTGTGTACTGTGCAGAATATTTTAACAACAAAACAATCAAAATAACTACATGTAATTGTGTATGCTGTTACCAGCATGAATGAGAATGTTTGGCCCATGTCACTACACATCTCATGATGTTCATGTACTTTTTTCACTCCTAGAAGAACCCCTATAAATTATAGGTTGTATGGCCCACAAAACAGTTAGCAGTTCCATCTGCTGACTATATGGACTAATGGTACTGTACATGTATGTAATTTATGTTCTATATAAATTAAGCACTAAGCATGGCACCAAATCTACCCCATTTCTGTTTAAAAATATATAGAATATGGGACCTGTATCAAGTATTTTTAATATGGTTTTGAAGGAACACAAAAATAGGTTTTGGGTAAGGCAGGCACCACAAGCAAAGGCATCTTAGGTGAACCTTTCACCCACTTTCTGCTTTCATCTTGAAAGACGTGCCAGGCAACCAGAGATGCAAGATTGGTGAGCCACATGTGGTACATGTACTGGAGGCTGATTGCCTAACCCCAGTGTATGAAGGTAGAAAATATGCAGTGCTTGCAGCTGCTTGATTGAATTAAAACTAAGAACCTGCTTGACCTGAGTATAGTGCAAAGAAAATACAGACTGCTGTCAATTACCATGAACAGTGATGAAATAGAAGCTCTGCATGGTAGGCCCACACAGTGTTTGCACCAAAATATTATGAAGCTAGGAAACTATCCTAACAACTGATGGAGAGTCTTGGGGTTCGTCATAATAAAAGTATGTTGTGGATGTTCTGAAATATGTTTTGACTCAGGTGATAGATTTGGAGCTTTTTGGGAAGGAATAACCTTACAAAAAAATTGAAAGACCAGTTTATTACTTACATGTATACCCTAATAACACATATAGCCTCAGATGGAAACTCTGTCATGTTGAGTATCGCAACAAATGTATCTGTATGTATCCCCTACTAGATACCTGGGTGGCATGAGTGGAATCTGCCAACTCATCAAAAGTTTACACGTCCTGATCAGCTGCCTCACAAATCAAATTCATTGTTTTGTGGTTTTAAGACAAACACAACCGAAACTAGATACGAGTTTTGCATGCAAAAAACATTATGCATCCCCAGCGCAGGCGCCTCTCACCAGAGGCCACCCCTCTAAGAATGCCACCATTCTTCTGCAGAAAGTTTTGACCTTCATCTTTGACCTCAGGTCACCTCCTAGCAAATTTAAGAGAAGTCTCACCTGGTTAAATGATGACCAATTTTGAAGGACTTCAATCATACCCATTTGAAGATGTAGCAGGGAAGCCATTGTATTTTGTAAGGTATTGTGATCTCGACCTATGACCTAAAGGTCATACCAATCACAAAAAAAAAAAAAAAAAAAAAAAAAAAATCCCAAAAATCTATAGAGTATCTGTACCAAGAGTTGAGTGAATCTGGCTTACAGTTTTGAAGTTGTAAGTCAAAATGTGAACCACCACTGCAGACTCCATTAACTAGCTTCAACGGTAATCAATAGAAATCCAAAATTTAACAAAAAGAAAAAAAAAAAAACATTAAAAATCCAAAAATCATTGGGGCATAACCATTTGAACATAGTTGGTAGATACCTACCCAATGTACATTGTTGTTACAATTTATTTTCTGCTCCTGGGTGCAAGAAGAGGGACTTGGCATTTTCATAATAAAACAAAACTGTCAAAACACACCCCTACAGCACAAGGTCTGTCTGCTGTAAGCTTATATATGAATGGTGAATCTGTGCACTGAATGCATGTCCAAGGAAATTTAGAACTATATGGAGTACTTGCACTTTTCTAGTCTATTCCATAGCTTTCCATAGGAAAAAAATGCATTGAGCTCCATGGAACAGTCTTCCATTCAACTACAGTTTGAAAAATGATGTGTGCATGGATATAACAGAAATATAACTCAACTGTGTCTTCTATTCCACCCTGAAGTCACATCTGTAGAAAATTTCCATTCTCAAGTGTTCTGTGCACAGTGCCATGCCATAAACTCATCTTGTCTGGCATGGTTTGTTCAGCTTTGATCAAGGAATTTTGGCAATTCACTACTGAAAGCCACAATTCAAACATGTTGCCAAAATGGCTGCAATGAAACTTCAGTGTAAAAAAGAAACTGATAATTAATGAAAATGCAGTGTCCATAAGGGACATTTTTGATAACAATGTAATTTGAAAACTAATTATACTTACATGGATAAAATAGAACTGCAATAAAATCTCATCATTATAGGCCAATATTTAAAATGTAACAAAAATTTGAACACAATTTCTTGCTCAATTCATTATAAATCTAGGTAATGATGTTCCAGAATTTCACCAATGCATGAGGACACTGGTTGCTGAAGCTACATGTATATTATCATGTTAGTAACTAAAATTGTATCCATGTGTTTGGTGTCTGTCAGGATTTAAATGAATGCCTACTCATCTAAAACACTTAACCCTCTCAGCCCCAGTATCTAGTACAGCACTGTGGCTTTGGAGCTGATAAACCTATTGTTCTGATCTGGATGATTAAGGTTAGGGTATGCAGTAGTTCTTGTACTGAAAATTCAAGATACTGTCCTTATTGCCAGCCTACACATCAAAGTACTCAACCCTCTCAGCCCTAGATTTGTGCTGCAAGTAGTTCTTGTAATGAAGAGTCAAGATTGTCTCTCAGGAACACATATTACATGTAAAAGGAACAGGAATTGGTATTCATAATGCCAACTGTGGTAAGACAGGTATAGCTGTAAAACGCAGTATGTGAATACATTGAAGTGATGTAATAACCTCCTTTGTTAGACATCTGCTTTAAAGACTTTATATGTATAGCGAACTGTTTCAAATGGCATTTAGTCCTACATGTACTTGGTGATATTCTGAAATCTTTTAGTGATATTGCCAAATAATTTGGCAATATTTCTAAAGGGTCTCATATGTATATACTGATATCCCTAAATGATATAGAAATATCCCCAAATAATTCAGCAATATCGCTAAACAATTTAGAGATATCCCCAAATAAGATGTATTTTGCACTACTGCACTAATTAAGTGAATCGAAGCATGCTGGGTAATTGTACTGTGTCTGTATCTAGTGATTGACACAAAGGAGTGAGCATTTGGACATGTAGGCCAGACTGGTAAGTTTGATGACAAAATTAACAGTTATCATACACTGTCTTCAATTTATCACTAAATGATTTCTACATATTGCGAAATCATTTACCCATATTACTGAATGATTTAGCAATACTGCTTAATATTTAGTGAGATCTCTTAATATTTAGCAATATTTGGCAATATTGCTAAATGATCAGTAATATCACCAAATGACACTCGATGTCAAATCAGCTTGCCATACATTTGTCACATCCCTGGTGCTATATAATCTTTCCATGTTATTTAACTGAGAGACCACATAATATTTGTTTAGACATATAAATTTATGGGACAAAGCACTTAAAAACTTGTAGAATTAAGCACAAGTATCTTTCATCCAGTCAATGCTTTTTTCATGAATTCTGCACTTTGGCACTGATGTGGATGCATATATATATTAAAAGACGTGATGAGTTTTGAAAGCATACGTACCCTAACAAGGCAGCATGGGCAGTCATATTGAAAGTCAGTCGGCGTTATTTCATGAAAGTTAGTCAGATTTACAGAGGGAGTGGCTGGACCTAGTGTACTGGCTGCTGGTCACAAACTAACATCAGAGCTTGGAGAATGGTAACCACTGTGTGGCTGGGACATGCTTCATGGTATTATGAAGCACATGTGCACAAAACTTTCTATAACAAACCTCTATACATAATGTGGATATATATATATTTACAATTACCAGATCTTTTTTTTTTTTGATAGCATTTTTGTTTTACACGACTCATTATCACTAAGTTTTATATATATATATATATATATATATTTTTCTACAATTTTTACATTTGTTTATCAAAGCCCAATTGCTCTTTATGTATCATAAAAGTAACATCTTTTAAAATATACCCTAGATGGACTAACTTTAACAACATATTAGACTTTGGGGTTCAACATTGCTGATCGCCCTGTCACTCAGCCTCGGCTGCTGGATCTTGAAAATATTCAGCTTGAGGCAAGCAGACTTTCTGGCTTAATCAAATTTATTCATGATTAGGAAACAGGGCTGTGCCCTATATTAATCCCTATTGTACATGAAATATCAGAAAGTTGTACAATTCACCACGGAAGACAAGATACCTTAAGCAAGAATACATCACATTACAAAGACAGATAGGCTGTGCTGCACCCAGTTAAGGCAGGCATCATGATGCTGTAGAGATAGTTATTAATAAAGTAGACTTATAATGTAGTAGCCCAAAATGGACACCGGAAAGATACGATATGGAAAGAGATCAAGGAATGATAAGGAATCAAATATGTGCAAGATTCGAGCATTTGCCTAAAAAAAGTTATTGTTGAGCCCAGGACTTACTCACCAAACAATCTATCATGAAAATAAAAGTCACTACTTACTTTGGAGCAGCTTCTTGTGCTGTAAAAACAAAAAACAAAAACAATGTAAGTGCTTCTGTGTGTGGACCTTCACACATTTTTATCACCTGAACTTAGCAAGCTCAAGCAGTACATGCACATATATATGAACAACATCAGTTAAAAGAAAGCAAATTTGAAACCTTCCACTCTCTGTACTACATTGTACTTCATTAACCATGTTGTTTTCAATCACTGGTGGGGGTAATTTCAGCCTCATGAAAGGCAAGAATTGTTTTTTGGTGTGTGTGAAAAGGTTCTAATAATTATTTCAACCTCATAAGGGTGAAATTAGCAGTTTTTATCAAAAGCTTTTTGTGCTTTGCTGGACACTTATTGCATCAAATAATCTGAATAATTCTGTTGGGGTTTAATGCTCATCCCAAAGATTTTGATTTGCATACTCAATGCTCACACAGCTATGCTCATTTCCTGACTCTTTCACTGATGTTTAACAACAATTACATATCATTTATAATATGAGGGAGTACTATATTTCCTCAAATTCCATAAAAAAGTCAAGGGAAGGGGGTCTGCGGACAAGTAGGCTAAACAACCAACATCCCAAGGTAACAAAACCTGTTAATATCAAATTTAATCCTACTTCTGTTTGTTTTGTTCAGTCAAGCCTTTCTGTGTTTCCAGAAAATATGACAAAAACAGCATGAGAGTCGTTTGGAACAACTTTAAAAATACTATAAGCACTTGACTCACTTGCTGTGCCCCTTATTTCAGATTTGGGCAGAAATCAATGCAATTAGTGTGATCCACTGCTTGCATATGTATAAACACTTCATGAGCTAATTTCACTTTTCTCTTAACTCATTTGAGGACTAATCAAGGTGATACACCAGAAGTACGGTATGCAATTTTGACAATAAATGAAGGGATATTCGTAACTCCCTGCATACAAAATTTGTGTGAGTAGTGTAGGTACAAAGAATGACAGTCAACATAAATAAGTGATATCCACTAGTAACAGGGTTTGGCGGCGCTTGGCACATTTTGACAGTGGCCAGCAGCGATGGGCAGCGGGCGGTGGCGATGCGCCGCCGCTGATCGCCACCCAGTGCCGCCGATACTTTCTCTTCCTGTTTGCCAAGACGGTGGTCTGTGCGATCAGGGGCCAGGCCAATCATCGCCACCGAATGACGCCCAGCACCACAGACTAGACTGCAAAGTACCTCAACATAGATTGGGGAGCATTTGTTGCGGTTCCACAACATACATTTAATCATACAGGCCGTTACTTTTTCACTTTGACACGTGCTGAGAGTCTTTCAAGGCTGCAGCACACTACATTTTATCCTCCAGGACTATACTTGTGCAGCTTTGGCATATGTTGGGAGTCTTTCAAGGCTGTAGCACACCACATTGAATCACAGTTAGACAGAAGAATCTTCATGAACTGAAAACATTATTAATAATGTTACCATGCAACTGCACTTGTACACACATGTATAGACCTTGACACTTTGAATACTTTTTACTCTTATAGGGAGTGAATGAACTGTTAAAGACGAACTATTAACAATGAGCAACACAAATATTTTTTTCCAATCTCCATTTATTAATGACTTTGGCGGTGGCCAGCAGAGACGGGCAGCACGGCAGCGATGAGCGGAGGACGGCGCAGCTGCTGCTGATTGTCGCCCACCACCGCCAATACTATCTCTTGCAGTTTGCCAAGGCGGCAGTCGGCGGCGAGGCCAATCATCGCCGCCGAATGCTGCCCATCACCACAGACTAGACTGCAAAGTACCTCAACATAGATTGGGGGTCACTTTTACTAGTGATCATTATTCCATGCCAAAACTTACTGCAATGACCAACTTTTGTCAAACAGGGTAAGGCACTCCTTACCCTTACCATGCTCAGGACTGGTGTTAACCCTTTCCTTTGAACCAGTGTCAGATAATATTTGTTCCCCTGGTGGAAAAAGTATTTGCACACACACACACACACCAGGAACAAACATTCAGGAATATTGTTCCCCTTCCAAATACTTATTCCCTACCATGCACTTTGTATTATACTATCAATTAAGTTTATTCTATGCATTATAGTATTCACCCTTGAAAATATTTTAACACACATTACCATGATCAGCCAGTACTCAGCTGAACTATATTTAGCTCAATGAGAGATGAGATTAAACTCTGCAAAACTAAACTGAGCTAAATTTTGTGAGCTAGAAAAATACAATAAACATAAATAAGATGGAAAAATTACTAGCAAACACAATAAGTCAATGTTCAAACACAAATTTGATCATCAGTTTGTGGGTGGAAACAAACATTTGCAGCATATTATCCCCCGTCCCCATCCCATGCGGTGAAGAGGAGAGCAAATATTCATGGGTGGGAATGAATATTTGTTCCTGGGGTCCATGGGGGAACAAATAGTCCTTTATACTGGCCAAAACCAGCTGGTGTTCATGTGTCATTTGCTTCTTGACTAATTTCAACAGCAATGAAAATCAATTTGAATAAGAATTGTAGATGAGACCTATCAAGTTAACATGACCCATGCCACGGAAAGCTGCCGACGCAGTATTAATTCAAGGGTAAGGATTAAGTCTGTTTGTTTGGAGAAGTAAGCACTTCTGGGACAAATAAGTCTTTGTCAGATGTACCTTTAGGTATTAGTTAGGCATCCAAATTTAGGGCTTCCATTTTCCCACTAACACCTGTACATTCCATCAGCCCAGTGTTTTTGTTAACCCTGGAATGGGGGTACTGGTATATTACCCTTTCAAAACCTGAAAAAACCTCTGAGCCTCAAATTCTTAGGGGTCAAAAGTCTTGTTCATTACATGTGAAATGGGTAAAAATCTAATCTTTCCAGAATTTCCCTTCTTGTGACACCCTGAAAAAAATTCCTGAAGGAAAAGCTGCAGTTCCCATACATGTCAGGCACTGAATTTGTAAAAACAATGCTTCCAGTAACTTGGGAGTGCTCGGTATTGTGGAATGCTGTGCCAAAACTCTAGACAATCTTCTTGTAGTTCAGTAATTAAAATGTGCATATCATACTAGGTGTCAACAAGATCAGACCGATATGCATCTTAAAGCTGATGAACCGTGATTAACAGTATATAACCTACTGTAGTTGTGACTGTGTAATTATTTATTCTTTGTACTTTGTGCCAAACTGTTTGTATTTTCACTTGTACTTTATGAGGGACTCATTTATTTACTGAGATACCCTCTTGAAATAAAGTTATGATATGTGTGCATGTGATCAACAAACCATTTCCAAATATGATATGAAATCTATTTATATAGCAATAATTTTACCTGATTCTTACCCTGAAGGACCTAATGCTGATGTGCTATTAGCATGCAACTTTTTCCCATTAATAGTAAAACAAGAGGGCTCTGATGAGCCCATGCTGAGCTGACCTATGATGAACAGAGCAAAGTGAAGTAGGCCCATCTTGATTGCAAATGAGACTGGAACAATCCCCAATGACTTACATGGTTAACACACAGGAATGCATGCATTAACTGAACGGTACCAGATCTTTTTAAAAATCATTAAAAAACAGCAATCCAGATTATCAACACGTAGTGAACATATTTTTTAATCCTCCCACAAGCTATATTTCCATCAAAATAAGAACAATTTGAGTGACAATTTAGGAAGTGGAAATCAGTGAAAACACACAAAAATTCATATTTGAGAGAGAGAGAGAGAGAGAGAGAGAGAGAGAGAGAGAGAGAGAGAGAGAGAGAGAGAGAGAGAGAGAGAGAGAGAGAGAGAGAGAGAGAGAGAGAGAGAGAGAGAGAGAGAGAGAGAGAGAGAGAGAGCGATCACAGCAGCACTAATTGAATAAAAAAATATTGATAAAAAATGTACAAAAAAATCACAAAAAAAATTATAATCAATGGAGCATGATTATTTGAACAATCTAGATAACAAGCCACCTGAAACCCATCCCCACCAAAGTTGAAGTGAATCTGGTTAAAAGTTTTGGAGATGAAGTCAAAAATGTGAATTTCCGTTGCAATCCCCATCAACTTACATGTACTGTGAAATCACCGATAGTTATCAATAGGAATGCATGCAGTAACCGACACATACCCGAATTGAAAACTTCATTAAAAATCAGGAATCCACAATATCCCCACCTAGTGAACAAGTTTGTTTGTTCCTTCCACAAGCTACATTTCTACAAAGTTTCAGCACAATCTGAGTTCAGCTTGAGAAGTTGAAAACAGCTCTGCAATACACAAATTTGTTAAACCAAAAAAACAAACAAACAAACAAACAAAAAAACAAAAACAAAAAGAAAAAAATCCCAGCCACCTCTGAAACAAAGTAAGGTCTGGGAGTTCCCCAGAAAAGTCCCTATGAACCTTCGAAGCAATTAGCTTGGAGCTTTCAGAGATTTTTGAAGATGGTCAAAAAATAGACCTGATGGTAACAACCCATGAAGGACTCTAAAATACGCTCAGCTGACTGACAACCCAGCTGAGCTAAATATGGTCCATTGTTGCAAATGCCACTCAAGTCATTCTTCAAGAGGGATACACCATATTAGTCAACAGCTTTCCTGAGCATACTCTGGGCCCATGATGCCCCTATCACGGCTAGAAAATTCCATTGTGGGTGTACTTATCCGAGACAAGTACCCCGATCATTTAGATGTTATTTTTCTAAAGTTTCACATAATCTGCATCAAATTTTACATATCACAGACAATTGGACATAGGAATTTTTTTGCCCTGCATATCACACCTTTAAAAGTAATTGATTTGGTCCCCAGTGGGTTACAAAAAACAATTATTATTATTTATTGATTATTGAAATTATTGCTATTTCCTGATAATAATGATGGCCATGCTGTATGTTTCTGTTATAAATGCCAATATGTGTCATCAAAGAAGCCCTACAAACTTCTTTTACTTGTGCATGTATGGTATTATTCCAATTGCACAGCTATTATATCGTCATGTTCCAATTTTCTGATAATGATACATCACAGCTTGCTCAGTGCTTAGGACAGCAGTAAACTCCAACACAATTATTCCCATGCTTTAATGCTATAGGATCAATTGAACTGGGTCTACAAAACATCTTTTACCAGTAAATGTAGGTCTCTTCTGATCACAGAGCTGCTTTAACCCTTAAAGTGCTGATCACAGCTACAGTAGTTTTCTCATTACTGTTAAACATAGAACATTTGGTTAAAAGATTCAAACTCAAGTTCCTCATGAAGATATATACCTTTCATTCAAATACCAGCAACTTTAGCCTAAAGCAAAAGGTAGTACTTTGTGTGCATTGCGTGCAAATTGTCCCAAAGGAAAGCTGTTGACTCAGTCTTAAATCAACACTTTAAGGGTTAATATCATTATTGCTGTACATTCACAGTTTCAAATGATAAATCTGTGCAGAGGATAACACCAATCAACCCAACAGACATTGACAGTGATTATGCAGCTTTCCAAGGACAGGACAAGTTGTATCAATTGGAGCACTATGACAGTCCTGTGCTAAGATGACATTACATACAGAGCCTGAAGTGGTCCCATGACCTTTGAAATAACATCAAGGTTACTTTTCTGCAAGACTACCTTCATTGTTTGTTATACCAAAGGCTTCAGTCACTCACAGGGTCGGAATCAGCATTCTTGTGATGAAAAGTGACAGGGTCTACCATTACCAAGATATAAAGATATAAGCCATTATGTTTGTTTGACCTTTCAAGGTCATTCAAGTTCAAATAAACACCACAAGAAACCCTATATGTAATTTATTACTTACTGGTGTTTAATAGTAACCACAGGCAAAAGATCCACCATTGCCAAGATATAAGCTGTCATTTTGACCTTTCATGGACAAAATCAATAACTGTTTACACCAGAAGAAACCATGAAAGTACTTTTCTATTGGTGTTTAGCAATAAGCATAGTCGATAACAATGCCAGCATGTACATGTACCCTTATCAATCATTCATAATTTCCAGGATTCATTGAAAATTTGGATAGGCCGGCAACACCATGTGGTTAACAAGTATAACCCAAATTGAGTCCAGGTGCATTCCCATCAACTTTGAGTTGAGAGAGAGAGTCCAACAGGCATTTTGGGAGAAGTCCAAAATAGTGAAAAAAAACAATACAAAATGCTAAAAAAGTTACAACGCCACCTGTCAGACAAGTTAGGGTCTAGTGGTTCCTAGATGTAGACCTCTGCAATTTTAAAGCAGCTGGCTACACTTTTGGAGAACTTTTTTTTTCAGATTTCACAAAAAAATGAACATAAAAATTGATCTAAAACACTGAAAAATCAACAGAGGATGACTATATGAATAAACTCAAGAGAGACCCACCTAAAGAACATCCAATTAGGTTTGACGTGAAACTGGTTGATGCTTTTGGGGACATCAAAAATGTGAAAATTTTACCACTGCTGATTTACTATTATTGATTACCTTGCAGCTCAATGTGAACTACTATTGCAATCATCATTGACCTGCATTGCAATCAATGGGAATGTATGCATCAACCAACAAAGTTGAAAAATTTGTAAAATAATCAGGGTTCTGCATTATCACCAGCTACATGTAGTTAACAACTTTGTTTTAACCCTTCCAAAAAGTACATTTCCACCAAGTTTAAACAAATTCTGAGTGGTGGTTTGGGAGAGGATGTTGAAAGTAGCTTTAATACACAACAACAGGGCTGTGTGAACAGCCAGTCCTCTGCTGACCTTAACATTCAACCCAATAAGTCCTACTCTGGTCTAAGGGATGAGGATTTTGGCCAGGAAGTATAAAATGTGACTTTTCTATGCAATCCAATGGCAAAATTTATGTCAAGCTACCTTTGCGTCATTATCATTCAATCTGAAAAATTTGGTAACTTTTTATCAGTATCTTAGGAATGAGGTGGCCCAGCCACTTTTTGGTGGAATTCAGCCATAGGGTCACTGGCTATATCCAGCCCTGTAATAATGTTGGACATAATCTATATAACTTATCAATTTGGAATTTCTAGCTTAATCATTTTTTTAGGAATTCAATTTTATCTTGTTCAACAAATTTTGGCCCTTAATTTCCATCAAGCTGTAGATGGCACCACTAGTATCTCTGTCGAGATTTTCACCTCCTTAACAACTCCACCAAATTTCATAATGATCCATTCAAAATTACACATGGCAAAACCTTCACAAGATTTTTACATTTTGACCCCTAAATTTCAAGTGCCCCTTGTTACCGCCACCTTTAACTCAGTTTAAAATGTTATTCCATTCAAACTGTGAAACCTGCATCCAGTTATCCATACATGACCTGGGGGGGGGGGGTTTGTTTTTTTCTTTTCCAAATCGGGTTAAAACTTTTGGGAGGAATTGAAGATAAATAATATTCTTGGACAATCTCCAAATTTCATAATAATTGGGCAGTGTTGACCCAAAAAGTAGGGCACCAAGTACAGTTTTATGTACAGTGTACTCGAATACAATTTTGATCTGGAAGCTGAAGTGTCTTTGCCACACACTGCCATTATGAAATCACCTCTTTCAAGGCCTGGTGACCTATGAAAAATATGTCAAGGTCAATGATATATAATATATTGGCATTGGACATGAACCACGGATCCCACAAATTTGGCATGTCTGATTCAATTATTTTTTGAGATATGGAATTTTACATCTTTCAAGACATGTTAAGTTATTGTTTTTGTCAAAGTACAGGTGGCACTCCTAGAATCATATGCAACCCAAATTTTGACCTCCTCCACCACCCCACTAAATTTCATGAAGATCCATAACAAATAAAGGATGGTAGAGTGGGCACAAGATTTTCACATTTTGACCCATAATATTACAAAATAGTATACCATAGGTGGCACCACCAATATCAAAGCCAACATAGATTTCCATACACTATATAAATCCTAAAAGTAATATGGGCCTAACTCAGAAACTGTGGGGTGCAGGGCATTCGCAAGATTTTCACATTGTGACCCCTAAATTTTAAGTGCCCATATGTCCTTGACCTTCAACTCCCATTAAAAAACTGTTGTAAATGTTCAAAATGTGGGTCCTAAATCAAACTGTCCATACATGGTCTGCTTGTTCAAATCAAGTTATAAGTTTTCGAGTTACTGAAGCAAAACAATGAACTTGGACAAGCACCAAACTCCATAACTGGGTCAAGATGACCCAAAAAGTAGGTTACCAAGTGCAGTTTGATGTAAAATGTACCCAAGTGCAATTTTGATCTGGAGGCTCAGTTCTCTTTGCCACTGATGTTCAAGCTACACCCCACCAAGTACAAAATCACTTTTTTTGACCGGCAATGGACATGATCTATATATCCTAATATATTTGAAACGTTTGATTCAACTATTTTTCGAGATATGGAATTTTATATCTTTCAACACATTATACATCATAATGTCTATTAGAGTATAGGTGGCACCACTAGTATCATATGCAACTGAAATTTTGACCTCTCACACAATAGCACTTAATTTCATGCTCTATCAATACTTCAGGATGGACAAAAGATTTTAGCATTTTGACCCTTATATCACATTATGCTGTATGTGACGCCACCAATATCAAACCCAACCTACATTTTCATACACTTGATAAGTCCTGCAAGTAATATGGGGCCATTTTAAAAAATGTGGACTGTATGGTGCACACAAGCAAACTGTGACAGATGGGCAGAAATAAGGGATCACATGAGCTCTGCAACCTACTGTATGGTCAGCAGAGTTTAAAAAAATAGATCTATGCCACTGGTGTCCAAGCTACACCCTGCCATAACAAAATCACCTCTTTCAACTTTACAGGCATGGTGACCTCACAAAAATTGGTCAAGGTCACTGATATTACATAACATTCTACCATTGGGCATGGTCTATATATATATATATCTGTAAATTGGGCAAGTGTAATCCACTTCTCGAGACATGGAATTTCACATCTTAAAACACATCTTGGCTCATAGTTTTGGTCAAATTATAGGTGGCACCACTAGTATCAAAAGCAACTTAGAATTTGACCACCTCCATAACTCCACTAAATTTCATGAAGATCTATCAAACATTAGGGATGCTAGAAGGCTCACAAGATTTTCAAATTTTGATCCATATATTACATAATACTGCAGGTGGTGCCACCAATATCGAACTTGACCTAGATTTTCATACACATGCATATGGTAAGTCCTGAAAGTTATATGGGGATATCTTAATAACTGTGGACTGTACTGCGCTCACAAGCAAATAGTTTATGGACAGACTGACAAGAGTGATGGCATAAGCTCTGCGACGTTTGGTCAGCAGAGCTAAAAAATGAATATCCTTGAACTTTTTTGGTTTTCCTTTTGGACCAATCTATGTTAGACCTGCATTATAAAGAGACTACAGAGAAAAATTAGAGGTTAAATGTCTTTTTTAAAGAAATTATCAAAGATAAAGTGTTTTTCATGTTACTTTTGTACTTATTCCTGTTACTATCCATGTTAAATCACATGCTGCAGCATACAACATTGAAGAAAGTGTACATTTAATGTATTTTGACAATAAGTAGTGAGACAGTTTTCTTTTCTTTTTCCACAATTTTTGCTTTTCAGTTTGTGTCACCATTATGAAATGTGAAAATGTTTCAATTTTTACACAGTGTATTTTTACAGCATACCATGACTGATGAGTCAATGCTGACTGTCAATCAAATGCTTTTATACTGTTTGAAAATGAGTTCACTGGCATGGGGAAGATTTTCCTACTGAGATCGGTTATATCTAGTTTTTATTTGATATTTTAATAGTACTCCAAATTAAGAGTATTCCTCTGATGCTGTTCAAGACCTTGCCAAAACCTAAACAACTGACTGGTACACCGAGATTCTGCTGTAAGGTGGTGGAAGGCAAAGCCTTTGTTCTAAACTTTAAGTTCCTAATTTTTCATGACCTGTAAAACTTACCAAAAAATTGTTATTTTTTGTACTCATGAAAGGCCTAGTATTATTAATGAAACAGATTCCCATGTAATTCAGCATTTTCCTTATAAATTGTGAACTGTGAAATCAAGATTTGTCCCATGAAACCCAAGAAATGTATAATTTGCCTTGTCAACAACTGTGAAAATAAAATTGGTTTCCATGATTCATGAACAGACCTGGGGCTAAATCTTACAGGTATCAATGTCATAGGGACATCTCTATACATCCATTCCTCCACTGTGTATAGCTGTACATACCTTTTTCTTTTTAAATCCATAAGCACAGGATAATTTCATAAAATTAATCAACTCCCAGTCAGAAACATTTAGTCCATAGCTTTCCCCAGTGTCGTTTGAGCATGCTTGTGCCCAACTCATACCAAAGAAGGCTACTGACCTGAGGCATGGCATCATGATAGTTCTTCTCTACAAATTGTAGTAAATTCTCAGGAAAAAAATTTTCCTGTTAACAGTAACATGAAATTTATATAAAAACATGTAATAGGTCTTAACACTAAAAATTTCATTACCAAATGTGACAACTTTACTATCCCTACAAATTCATGTTAAATTCTGTCAAAATATTCTTGGCATCCACAAATCATCAACAGGTGCAGTTAAAGGTGAATTGGGAAGCTTTCCAATCCTGACACATGCTCTGTGCAGTAGTGCCAGATACTTGGCAAATTTACACTGCCGGGACAAAGACACCCTGGTCTTTCATATTTGAAAGAAATTATGCAATGCTGCAACTTTATAGTTCATGGTGGGTGCACCATCTGAGAAAATAGTTTCACACCTTTCTAACATCTGGCATAGCATACACTACAGCCCACACCTGAGTTCACTTTATTTTTAAGCATGCTCAAACATGCTGGCATAAAATCTGGCACTTGCGAAAAAATTCACATCGCCAAATGCTCATGCTCAACAATCATATATGCCAGAAGCATCTGGCGACTTGCCATTGGCACAATGCACTTGGTGACACACATAATGCGCACGCACTCCACAACAAACAACATTCCTGGTTGGTCACAAAGTGGGCACAGCGCATGGTGCAATTGGCAATGAACATAATGTGTTTGGCTATAAACATAATGGGCCTAGCCATTCGCCATATGTGTTTTGTCCATGAAATGCCAGTGGCATTGGTTTGCACTTTCTTGCCTAGCGCAACTAGCATGTGCACACGTGCTAGCATGGGTTTTGGGGCATGCGAGCACACATTTTATGAATGCCAGCATAAAGGGACCTTGAGCTGTACTGTTGGTGAAACCAACATCACAGGATGCATCAAAGTTCTGTTAGGGGGACACCATTGTAATTATAAATTTTGCTGACTTAATCCTTTTGCCCTTGAATTAAGACTGACTCAACAGCTCTCCTTGTCATGTGATCTTGATTGGTCTCAGGAACAATTCTCAGTGAAGACTCAAATTGCTTTACATTACTGTTGAAATTAGCTGAAAATACTGAAGCTGACATTTGACCACCAGCCGGTTTAAAGGGGAAAGGATTCAGTTTATCTAACAGGGAAGGCCCCAGGATTGGGGGTGGGGTGGGTGGGAGGGGAGGGGTGGAGTGGAGGGCCATTCAAGCCCCCAGCATTGCAGCAGGGTCCAGGGGCAGAGCCCTGGTGGGGGTCCAGGGAGCAGGGTGAAAAAGTGCTTTTTCCAGTGTTCACCGAACTTGCATATTTAGAACAGTATGTGAAGCATTCTGCAGCTACCCTTTCCCACACTTGATAACTGATACAGTGCCAGTGGTCCCTGTGTTGAGAGACCACTCCATGGAGAGCCCACCTGCCTTATCACTTTTGGATAGGTGTCTTCTATCTCTTCAATGTCATTAAAAACAAAAAGAAAAAAAAAAACATTTTTTGTCTGTAAGACTGTGCAGCGTTCAATTTTTATTTATAAATCCTAGGTGTACATGGTGCTAAAATTGAAATACCTTCCTGTATTGACTATTGTTCAGATATGTGTTAGTAGCATTTAATCTAATTCTGAAATCAAACTTGATTAAATTTAAACAAATCTGAGCACTATAATGTGACTCTAAATGTACAAGGTAAACTTAACATTACTATATATACATATATTTTCACTGATTTCAGTCACATTATGCAGTAAAATCTGACAACTGTTGAGCTTTCTTATCACTGACACACATTTAATGCTGCCTTTCCCAAAATTCAACTTAAAATTTTGGTATGACCAGGCCTTTACAGGCTTTGTATTTGTGTCATTTTGCCCAGAACAACTTCCTAGTAGTCTATATACTATTCCGTAGTTCGAACTCTTTACTCTCCATAAGCTAACCTGTCCCTGTCTAACCTGTATACATATGGAATTACTATTGTCTATATTGCACACGTTCCTCTGTAAAATTTTGACATAGGCTGTATCAGCCCAAATAAATTAAACGGTCTTCAGTGGGTAACTACTCAACATGTTTCAGAGCCTTTTACCCGTACATGTCTCTCTGAGTAGCGGCTCCTTGTCTAAGCTAAATATTCAGCAAAGACAACCCACATAATAAAGAATAAATAAGAATTTTTGACAACTCCTATGATCCTATTGACAAGTGGATATCTAGGTCAGACATTTGACTTTTTAACGTCACTTGTCCAGTGGACAACCAAATTTTCAATCATGAATAATAATTTCTTCAAGTCTGATTGCTGGGGATACTGAGCCAGCGGGACATGTTTTCAAGTTGGCTGGTGTAGCATGCGGACGTGCTGAAGGTGTCAACAAACATTGGCATGCTGTGTTTCTTTTCAAATAAATATATTTGTACTTTATTGTAGCTGCTACAACTATTTCCAGAATTATTTGTATATGGGATGGACAATTATTTAGTATTGATTGAGACATGGGCACACCCCACAGGAGATTTTTTTTGTCATGCATGATCTATGTTTGCGGGACAAGTCACAAGTGAAAATTAAAATTCACTGTCCTTGAACAGGTGATTCTGGAAAAAATTGTAGAACTTAGCCTGCTTCTGGTTTTTTCCATTTTTCTTCGGGGGTTGCAGACTTTCCAACCTGGCAGAAATTCTATGCGTGAGATAAAGTAAATTTAAGGAATTATTTATAGAACTCTATTGTAAATTATACTGCAAAATGCGTGTGAGTTGGTAGGTCTGGGGTTGGGGGTGGGAAGAGGGGAGCGGGAGAAGAGAAGGCAAGCCAGGGTTGAAGATAAAGCGGGGAAAGCATGCACCCCCCCCCCCCCAAAAAAAGCCAAATTAATTATATTGATGACTTCTTCCTACTTCTTCCGTTTTCGGGGTATTATCTGAGCTCTCGTGGAATGCGTTCGTCCGAGATTCTGCTAAAATGACGTCCAAAATAATCTGGTGGGTGGTACACATCATGCATTGAATGATTGAATGCTCGAGGTAAATCTGAACCGGACACTCGCATATTTGTTAAATCTGCTGTTGTACGGAGTGACTGGATTTGCCGCTTTGTGCCACCCAAATTGACGACTGTACCCAGTAACCCTGCTCTTTTGAGGTCCTGACTGGCTTTTAACACCGGTCGACAGTAGCGCCAAAGTACCTTTTGGCCCCACAGATCAACAGTTGTAACGCAGACGACTTCAAGGTCTTCTTGATTTGGCGCCTCCGTTTTGAGCCTCGGTTTGGATGGTAGGGAGAGGTTATTATTGCAATTTTAAATACTGATTGTCACACAGCTGTGCCGCAGTGAAGATTTCCAGGAATAACAACAGAAAATCTGCATTGCATATTTGTGCCCAGCATGGCTAAATGCATAGACAGTACATAAATAAATATTCGAAGTAATAAGTGAACAATGAATAATCTTCTAATAGGCATGTAGATGCCCTGGGCAAATAAAATGTGGACAAAATAATCAAACAAAAAAAAAAAACAAACAAACAAACAAAAACAAAAACAAAAACAAAAAACAAAAATAGACCTATGACCGTCTATGAACTGACGTACGTTTCATTTATAGGATAATCACTTGATCACAATTAAAATTTGAAACGTTTATTTTGAGAAACCCAAATCGCGAAAATTCTGCTTTCCCAAAAAGGCAAAGGACCCGATGGAACATACAAATATCATAGGCCTACATTTGAAATATGTACATGGTAAATACGTATTTAAAAAAAAAAATGATTAGGGAACAGACAAACATATTTAGGCATAAAACTCTCTCGCAAGAAAAAAAAGACATGTGTACAGGACAATGGAGCCAATCTGCTTATAGATAATTTAGCAATTTTAGGCCGTTTTCAAGTTTGTGCTCAGCACAAGTAAACAAAATCGTGAGGGCAAAGTTGTACAAATAAGCCGCCTACCTACACATAGACTGATCGAGGGATAGGAACTTGTAGCATGGGTTTTAGGTTTGAAAGGTGGCTTTCTGGGAGGCAAGGAAAGGTACTAAAAGTGTACAGAACTCAGGCTACCTGGTATGGTGCTGGCAGAAAAGAAATGAATTGATAAAATTAGATAGCATCTCTTATTCTCAGAGATGCACGATAGTATATTGATTACTTCAAAAATAATATAATGGATATTGATCATCAACATTAATCGACAGCAACTATTTTATACGTATGAGGTCTACAAGCAATTTCAAATTATATTACTTTATTTGTGGGCCTTTCAGAAGAAAACGTAACTCCCAAGTAGATTAATTAAGAAACTTATTCTCAGCGATGCACGATAGTAATATATTAATCACTGTAAAAAATAATATAATGGATATGGATTGTCAACATTAATGTTATTTATAATCTTAACACAGTTTCAATAGAGCTTTAAGTCTACTTCCATGTACATACGTAAGCCTACGTCTAAAATTACACGTGGATCTATAGGTTAACTTCCAAATGTAAACTGCAGACATAATGTAACTCTACACAGCATTAATGATTATTTTGCATCAACGTAATACAAATCTGGATGACGCCCACCGTGATTTTACCCTCAATCTTTGGTTGCAACACATTGGCCTACGTTAAAATTGTTGATCACCAGATACTCCAGGTATAGGCCTACCCAATCTAAAAATAAAATATGGGCCTATTGGCATTGCTGCTCTTTCCGTAGCAATCACTCTGCCAAGTGGTCGGATATCAAAACTGTGGACATGAATTTAAGCTTTTTAGTCTAGGGTTGTTATCTTTGCTCAAATAAGGCCCAAGTGTTCTCTGCTAAGTGTGGATGCAATAGGCCTATATAGGTACCAGTAGGCTGCTAGGCCTATTTGTAATTTGTGAAGATGAAAAGGCTCCCCATAGAAATCAAGTCGTAGTTTGGTCTTAGATTAAAGTCTTTGAAGGCGATACGTTTAGATGTCCCTGCGTTTTTATCGTGCCATGCTACAGAAAGAAAACCTTTTTTTTTTTCAGATATGGGCCTATATATTGCACTTACCTCCCAAATTCAGGTTGATATTGGCCGACATTTGGCCAAGCGGATTTTTTGCTTCGACCTTGTAAGTACCTCCATCTGGAACTCCAACATTTTTAATTACGAGAGACAGTGTATATTTATCCGTGCCTTCAAGTTGTGTGATTGAGGGTGTGACCCTATCACTTGTAACCAAAGGTGTGCCATTCTGGAACCATTGTACACTCGGCTGAGGCGACGCCTCGATTTGACATGCGAAGACAATGTTTGCCCCCTCCTGCCTGATGGTAGGCTTCTGTGTGAAGCGTGGTGCTATTTTACCTGCCATCTTGGAACATTACAACCACTGCAAAATAAACAGAGCATACAACTTTGTTGGCTAAACAATAGGCCTACATCGCTTACAACGCTCCCTTAGAGCCAAATTTAGTCCCAAACCACAGGGAAAAACATAATTGTATAGAAAGTAAAAACACCGATTACAGTTATTGCGCATTAATACATTCATGTAAAAAAAGTTAGTTTTCTTTTCTCTAATGTTCGTATATTCCACTGAATCTAAGATCAAAAGGAGTATACGGACATGTAGTTCCTCTGCGGAGTAATTTTTTTTTTTTTTTTTTTTTTTTTTTTTTTTGCAAAAGGTGTAATTATAATAAAACTTCACGAGTGTGAGTGCCTGGCCGTAAATTTTGTATGGCACATGCATACCGGTGGAGTGGAAGGATACATGAGATGCAGCCCGCCGCAGGCGGCCATCTAGTGTATCCTTGAGCTCCACCGGTACGCGAGTGCAATTAACGCCCAGATAATTGCAATAGTGTTGTTTTATTTTATCCCTTGTATATGCAGTCCACAGTATTCTCCGCCATTTCCAACAAAAAAATGATATGTAGAAACAGCAATCCATGGCAAACACTAAAACAGACGTAAAATCAGCATCCTTGGTGCGCGCGCATGAAAAAGTGGGCGGGGTTGGGCAAGGCGAAAGTTGGGCGTGCACACGCCCGTGCTGCATGGGCGTGTGGATGGATCCGCACAAAATTCCACACGGAGCAGAACGGCCCGTCCAAGGTTACTTTGGACTACACATAGGCTACAAGGGATAAACCTGTCGACATTTTTTAGTGTCGCCGTTATGTTGACCTGTATTAATCAATGTCTTTTGGGGGGTGGGGGGGGGTGGGGGGTGGAAGGGTGATCCGACCTGTTGTCATGTCGTCGGCATTTTGACCTGTCGACCTGTATAGCCTACCGGTCGGAATTTTCACCTGGTCATGCGCATGCCGACCTGTCTAAATCGATGCTGGGGTGGGGGGTTTTTTGTTTGTTTGTTTTTTTTTTTTTTTGTTTGTTTTTGTTTTGTTGTTGTTTTTTTTTTTAGTTTGGTTTTTGTTTTTGTTTTTAATTTGTTGGCCTGGAGATCTGTCATCATGTCGCCGGCATTTTAACTGTCGGCATGTCGACCTGTCACCTTTTTGTTCAACAACAGAAGCTATGTATAGTTTACATTTGAATCATTCCACTTGTCGACCTGTAAAACTTTTTTTTTTCACTGAATTGTCTTTCAAATTTTTTGGGCTCTTTACCTTCACGTAATAATATTATAAAGTTTAACGAATTTCATTATTGCGCATTAATACATTAATACCAAAAAAAGTTATTCGTCTTGATTTCTATAATGTTTGTATACTCCACTTTAAAGAGCCAATTAATTAAAACATTAAGCCAAATAAACCAGACCATATCTTATTTTGTTGATTCATATAAGTCGTGACTTTTGAACAGTGAAATCAAGTAATTACATGTACTGCACCCAGTCGATTGTACACCAAAATTAATTTGTTCACAACTTCATGTCCGATTTTTCACTTTTTCATATCATGATTTATATGTCGTAGGCCTATGATGTGCGTGTGTGCGTGAGAGTGTATATACGTCATCAACGAAGTGTCATAAATATCGTTTATTTGAAATCCAACGAGCGAAAAACAGTAGGCCTAAATTGGTGATCAAGTCGTAGACATTCCCTTATAATGCCTTTTGCCGTTGCCCTTGTCACAATCGCCAAATTCTTCACAAACTTCATCATCGCATTATAATGCTGGTGACATGGGAGTTTTTCTGTATTATCGAAACCAAAAATGAAAAAGGAGATAGACAGCCGGATGGACGGACGGACAGACAGACAGAAAAGAAAGAAAAGAAAGAAAGAAAGAAAGAAAGAAAGAAAGAAAGAAAGAAAGAAAGAAAACACGTTATCCAGAAGGAGCAACATCAACTAGAAAAAAAAGATTTGCTTCATAGCAAATCTGTCTGGGTGCCTTGAAAATGAGAACAGTTTAAAACGCTACACTTTGCCATTCTTCAACATAATCCAAATTTTGTGTATTGGCCTAATTTGTATAAATTAAAATTCTACAACTTTGGTTCTTGGTTTATTGGATGTGGCTATGTCACAAACTTATAAACTGAAGTTTGAGTGACACCACTATCTACTGCAGTTATGAAGCTGTTCAAGATTTTAATTTTGTGTATTGCATGATACGTATAAATCAAAAGCCTACAACTTTGATTCATGGTTCATTGGATGCACCGATGTCCCAAAAATTTGGGTGGCACGGAAAGAAATAAAGAACCCAAGGGAAAACAATAAGTTTGGGTTGGCACCCAGACACAATAAATGGGAGTTCTGGACCGCTTATTGGAACAAAATCTGGTATTCCAAATCTTTACTGACAAAAATCACATACATGAATATGCCAGTACTGTATAGAAACAATAAATTGCGACCAGCTTTGCCGACATCATTTAACGATTTAGCTAAAACAGTACTTCATAAGCTCACGCCAATGCAAAACCTTTGCTTTTCGCTATTTCATCAGGAAATAAGTTGTGTGAGCACCGAAGTGGTGTAACAAACTTTGCTGAAAGACCTTTGCTGTTTTAGCCAAATCTTACGTATGCTAGTTTATGATCACTTCAGCCAAATCGTATGTATGTCAGATTGGGATTACTTGACCCTGCCTCCCTCTCGCTCCCCTCCTCAAAAGAAAATGAACACCAAAAAAAATAAAAAAAGAAAGAAAGAAACTTGTCCGTACCAGGGTTCCGCTCTATTTGAACTGGTTGATCCTATGCACCCAATATGTGGACCAGTGCGCATGGAGCGCGCTGGAGCTAGGCCTATAAGCGTCAATTTGAATAATAAAAGTTTATACCTCATTTCCTTACAAATTCTCAATCAAATGTAATAGATACGTAGGCTACATTCATTGTACAGTATATATGTATGTGTTATGCCCAACATATACATGTATCTATTAAACAAAATGTTGTCTCTTTCAACATAGCATATTCGGAAAGTCCAAGAAGTGGCATACATGTGGCATACATGTGCCAACTTAAAGTTGGTAAAACCAAATGCCAATTCGATGGATTAAAAACTTCCTGGGATTGCTAGGCACCATAATGACGATTTGATAATGTGTTACTCTAAGCAATCGAATTGTCGAAGTTACAGTAAGAATCCAACACCACTGATGAGATTAAAAAAAAAGAGAGAGAAAAAAAATCAAAAAGAAAACCAATAAGAAATAAAGATAGATTAAATGGAAAGGTGATCGAAATGCCTATGGTCATTGTTGTGACTGCATGGACCACTGAGAGGGTAACCGGGTCCCGGGCACCCAGTGTCCAGTGGCGCATATGAACATGCGGTTCTTACGTCAACATTGAAGAATAAATATTACACCGGATGCAAGTGCATTTTCGTCGAGTGATATTAATTATTTGTCCATATTATAATCAAAACTCCAGGGTAGCAGTCTGTGTATTATCATTATTCCCATGTTATGAACCCTTGAAGATCCAGAAGGAAGTTCTCAACAAGTGGATGCTGTCTGGCGAATGGCTTCACCTACAGCACATTGAACCGGTTGGGAAATTGGGTCAATCGATATAGCCTATAGGTACACGTGCAGGCTGTCCTTATAAACTTGCGATATGTGCGTTGTTGTAATGAATTTACAACAAAAATGACAAAATTAAGCAAAAATTCGCGATTTTTTTGATAAAATATAAGTAAACGGGCACCCCATGCACAATATTCCCTTTCCCTGCAACGATATGGTCTTCACGATAAGGCAGCTAGCCGGTCGACTATTAGATAAACGATGTCAGCTCTGTCATGTTTTGCTGTTTTTGAGGAATTATCCTATATTGTCTGTTAAGTTCTGTATATTTTCGTTTAAAACATATCTGGGAGAAAAGCGGTATATTTTTAGGGGTAAATAGGGTTGCCTTACCTCAAGGTTAGACCATATCCTCCTTAAACCCAGTTCTAAACAAAATACGCATTCGAAGAGAGGTGTTAGGCCGATGTGGCAGCCATAGAGACCTCGCTTCAGAAGCTATTAGAGCTATGCTAAAAATTCCACCGGCCGCTTCGTAACCCAATCCCGTTGCAGACTTTGCCTTCTCCATATATGTAACTGCTCACATTTAGCGACTGGCTCAAATAAAAATACCGCGCGTGGCGTGCTACTTCCATATAAAGCCGCCCGGCACGAACTTGTACACGCTCAACCATGGCTTACAAACGGACAGTTCGCAGTCGGAGACACTTCTCTTTTCCTCTTCAACTTTAGTGGGACTAAAATCTCGAAGGATTATCCGTATGAACAGCATTAATAGAAGGGCTGATCAGCTGCATGTATATAGATAAAGCAAGGGAAACATCGGTGATAGAGGCAGACATGATACAGGCCGGAGCGCATACTACTACGAAGCTTGACAAAAACGATACAGACCGTCAGCCAGTGCAGCAGATGAAGCCTATACTGTATAGGCGGTGTACAGACAAGTCGAGTGCGCTTATGGCTTCCCTTGCAAATGATGTACGCGAATTTATTCTCCACCAACACACATCGGTGATATTTGTCTAGCATATGAATGTTTCACAAAACCCAAACGTAATCCACAGGATTGAAAGTTTAAGTGGATAAACAAAGCATAGTTATGTACTGCCATGTTGTGTGCTACACACCTATTACGCACGCACATTGAACGCAGTGTGCGGATAAATTGGCCCACGTGATCGCCGTTGAAGTTCAATGACCGACAACAGTACCCGAATTAGTTCTTTTGACTAATTAACTTATGTATAAAATTGCCGAAAAGCTACAATTAGACCAAATATACCTGCGCTACAGGTACCGTACCGGAAGCAGTGTCTGTGTGTAGTCGTTGTGTGCAAGTTATCAGTTATACCCGGTACATGTGTTAGATAGTGTAGTTACACGAAAGAAAAATGTCCCAGCTGAGCTGAGATTACCCCTATGTCTACGTACTTGATTAACCACACAGACGCGCCATAGTCTTTCCAGACCTGCCATATTCATAAAATGGGTAAATTGATGGTAAAATATTAAAAAATATGCTTTCATTAATCTATCGACAAGCTCAGATTAGCAATTACCAATAAAGCTGTTATTTTCGTTTAATGTCTTTGGGGGGGGGGGGGTATTTACGAGAACTGAAACCTTGGGCCAGTGGAGTTAATTTTCTGTATAGAGGGATTGTGTCCTCAAACTTGGAAATTTGTTCACTGGCCTTAGCTTGAACATTTGTCATTTCAGTTCATGGACATACGGACACGATATACTTCATACCATTGCTGAAAACATGTTCAAAATTGAATAAACTCGTTGGTTCATATGTAGACAAACGGATTCTATGTATAATACAGACGCCCAATATATATATATATATATATATATATATATATATATATATATATATATATATATATATATATGTGTGTGTGTGTGTGTGTGTGTGTGTGCTCAGTTGTTTATCGCTGAGTTGTTTAATATATATATATATATATATATATATATATATATATATATATATATATATATATATTTATATATATATATGCGGAGTCTATTATATTTTGGGGATCATGACCTGTCTGTACTTTTTTCTGACATTGCACATCACACATCACTACTTTTCACTCTGCTGGCCAAGATAATCAATGGCCAATCGAAAATGCCAGTCAACAGCTTTACTTGGTAGAGCTACAGCTATATTGACCGAGTCTTACATCATTACAGGACGGTTACAAACGTGTGCATTTGCCTCATGATACCAACTAAGCTGTTGTTTTCGTTTAATGTTTGCAAAAACAAGATATCTTATTCACTTCCATGCGGCTGCTACGGAAAAACGATTTTTTATTTTTTTTCCTCACCAGGCTGATTATCAAGACGCTGTATATACAGATGTTTTTGAGAGAACAGTTAAATGAAGACAAAAGTTACTCCTTCAAAATGACATATGATTTTCCATAAATGCATGTATCTAAACGTAAAATAAAAACTTCACATGTATGAAATCTGAATCGACAGGTTCGCTAACAGTGAATAACTTCCATAACCCTGTTATGGTACTCACAGCGACAACGAATAAGTCGCACTGTAACAGTATAACCAGCAGTATACACTATCCACAACTAATGGGTATAGTGTTTCTAGGGTAAGCAGAAAGATTGAGTAGGCCTTGGCGTCCGTATGGTAAACAGGATATTTACAGCTTGCTAAGGTACCCCCGAGAAGATATTATTGGGTATATATAGATGTTGTCCTTTATACTATTTTTATACTTGTATAAAGTAGGCCACTTATTTTTAACCATATGTGACGCCTGAATTCATTAATGGATGACAATCAAGACAATCTTCCATATAGAATTAATTGACGTTTAATTTCGAATAAACTGTCTTTTATATCGTTTTGAATACTGGTTCTATACTGCTTAATTCCAGGTCAGGTCTGCTTGTACTGTAGGTGCATTCAATGAAATGAAAATTGTACAAATTAAATTTATGCTAATTAGACACTTGAAAAACGTAAAATTTTAATATCTTGTAAACTAATATAGACAAAAATGTCAACCCAACTTCAATTCATAGGCTTGTGCTGTTCAATAAAATGAAAAAGAATTTGTAAAAATTACATTTATGCTAATTTGACACACTTGGAACACGTTATACTGTAATATCTTCGAAAGTAATATAAATAGAAGTGCATGGTGGTTTCGAGCTTTTATTAGTTTTTTCTCTTTTTATTTTGCTTTGCTTTTTGTTCTGTTTTTTGCATTTTCGTATTGTTGTTTGTTTGTTTTTAACAATTTTATATGGATCATTTAAAACTTTATCATCATCAACATCACGCATTGAAATGTATTTAAATGGGCCTATTTGTGTAACATGGTGTTTTTTACTCAAACAAGAACTCTTTAGACACTTATGATATCCATGTACCATTAGCAATTTTTCACGGGAAGGCTGTTTTGAAAAGGGCTTTATGAACAGAGAGTAATCGAAAAGTTTGACGACATCTACTTGTCTTTACTTACTTTACTTTTAATTTATCCCATATCGAAATGTCTCTTAGCACTATTATTTTTAATGCTGAAACCTTTGTTTAAAACAAATGTTTAGCACATTCCATGTTTCCTGTTGCACGTTTAATTGTTTTTTTAAAGGAATGCAAACATCCATTGCTTTTTTTCTTCTTTTGTGCAACTCTGCGAGACAAATTATTTATAGGAATCAACAACTAATAAATGTGTTTGCTTATCGAAAAGTCAATTTTATTAAAACCATCGTAAGCACAGAGAGAAGCCGTTTTATATATATTTTTTAATTGTGGTAAGTTCCTGCCAAATTTATCACGCCGCAGAAATTCCGATATCTCATTCCTCGTTGCATTATTCGGCAGTCCGAAAATTCATTTATCCTCAAGAGCGTTACTGTTTTGTATTTCATCTGTTGTGCGACGAGAAATGGTGTGCTTTCTAGCCTCACTTAGGATATAAAGAATCGCCATCAAAATCTGAATAAATGGATGTTTCCGTCAATTTACATATTAAATTTACAGTGAAAATTACTCTTTTGCAACAGTGCAGTCTGAATCTGGTAACTATGCACAAACTGCAGTAGTAAATAATGTTTTTAAATTTATAAGTAAGAACCGGTCACAAAAATATGTCTACGCTTGAGTTCGCAGTTCGCTTAGAAGGTTCAATTTGTTGTAAGAGATAAAATTCTCTCTTAGTTGGTTTAAACATATTTTATTTCACCATGTGAAAATGGATTGAAGAAAAAGTACAGCGCACTTATATGAATTCTTCTCCGTGTACATCAAATGAACTTCACAATTTCATCAAGCTGGTGGATAATATATACACTATATGCATTGTCATATGAAATAATGCTGACTTATGGTATTAATGCAATGGTTTCAGAGAGGAATAAATTTATGCAACAGGTGAGATGAAACTTTTCATAAACACACTGACAATTTAGAAACGCTTAGTCTGAATAAGGAAATTATGGACTGTTCTAAATAAGCAACTCTCTGGTTGGCTGGGGTCGCCGTATAGTAGGTTATTGATGTTCAGGTTGATGTGGTTAGTTGTCATATGGCTGGTAGGAATTAGCCACTCATAAGGCTCAAAAAGTGTTGATTATATCCCATAACCATTGATAATGAAAAAGAATGTATTATGAAACTTTATAATGCATCTTTTTGGGGCTGACCTTCACCCTCAACAATCGCAAAAAGGGCCGGCAAAAAGAGTGAATTAAGTAAAACCTGTAACTCACTCTTTCCGAATTAACCCTTTCAATGTCTAACAATAAATTTGAAATGATTTACCTGAATTTCCATGATAAAAACTTTCCATTCAAGTACCAGCACGCATTATACCATCAGCCACAAAACTTCTCCGGGTCAGTAGTCTTGATGCAGTAGCGTGTCATGAACGCAAAGCAAACTTTGATTGTGAAATTGTAAAAACACTACAAATAAAAACCAACATACCTCCCAGTACTGCCGGTGCCTTCATTTCTTTGGAAAAATAATTGCTGAGTTGCAATATTATCAAGTTCAATTAGAGGCACACAGATTACCGTAAGGTACTTTTTTCTGATGATTTGTAGTTGCCTTGATACTGTTGCTTTGAGGACGTGCGGAGTCGAGCGTGCAGTACCTGACCTCACATTTTGTGGCAGCTAGCAGATTCACGCACTACCTGAACGCCTGAGCGTAATCACGAATGAAGTGACTCAGAAGTCAAATGACACTGTCACACGTGTGTGTAAGAATTTGATTACGTAACTGACAGATAATACGCTTTCAATCATGAAATCGCTGATCCGACCTAAACACAAATGACCATTCCTACCAGCCAATGACAAATGTGTTATATCATGAAAGGAGACGATTGTGGCTATTACAACTGTCTCGTGGCTTCGCCACTCGACAGTTATAAGCCATAATCGTCTCCTTTCATGTTATAACTCTCACGTAACTGACTTACTAGTGTTGCTCGAGCAGAATAACGGTTGCATTCAAGAAGATAATGCCTTGTGGTTTCTCTGACGTAACCACAGGAACACCGGGGAGAGTCTATTAAATTGTGTCTGAACAGGTGGTCGTTCAATGAGCTCTAGTACGTGCGGAGTCGAGCGTGCAGTACCTGACCTCTTCGAGTGCCGCCGTAGAAGTGACTTGGAACCTCTTATTTTCGTTCCTTCTCTTCTCTTCTACCAAAATGTATTATTATCAAGGCAACTATAAATCATCAGAAAAAAAGTACCTTACGGTGATCTGTGTGCTGTACTTTGAAGTCTTTTGGTCACATGGTATGAAACGTAATGTGTTTGAAATCTCCATAAAGAATCATCACCGTTATCTATTCGTTATCTAGATGTTATCCATTTACTTGTTGTGTTTATGTACAAGAGGCCTTCATATAGGCATCGCCTGTTGGCCAATTGTTTTTGCAATAAAATATGTTTAAACCAATCATCACCGTAATCATCATCATTTCAACATAAGACAGTTTACTGTGTCTCAAAAATAGTTTCTGATGTTTTAGCGATTCCCTGAAAGTTTTACATTATGCACTCGGAACAGTATGCCTGAGAAAAAGAAAATAAAAGTGATTAGTAGTAGTAGTAATATACTTTATTTCTTTAAAGAGGATTGGACGTGTAGCTAAATATAGCTAATGTAGTGTCCTCTCCTCGTGTACAACCAAATACAATACTATCTGTCTTAAATACACATCGATGTAAGAAAGAAAAAAATACAATACGAGACATATGAACTCGGAACAAAAACGAATTACATGACAATTAAGGTAACGTAAAATAAACAGAATAAAACAGACATCATTATGAAGAAGAAAAAATCACATGAATTGTCAGCGACTAACGAAAGTCGTCCTCGTCATCAGAATCGTTAGACAAGATATTTGAGAACCTGTTACTCAATTGTATAAATTTCATAGTAGCATCTAAAATTTTACAATTGGAAATACAAGTGAGATTATTATGACCATATAAACATGTTGATACCTTGTCAGGAACTGATAAATTGTCAAATATTATTGCATTCTCACTGGTTTCTAGAATTTCTGTAATCCCTGTCAAGAAAGTTTGTCTTGGAATTGCAAATAAGGGGCACTGCAATAGAAAATGGGAAGTTGTTTCAGAGTGATGACCACACATGCATGCTTGGGTATCACACAAATGACGCGTGTAAAGATGGGCCTTTAGGGCGCTAAAATCAACCCTTAATCTATTCATAACCATGTTTAACCTTCGGGGCCCGTGACGGAGATGGTCGAACCTTGCAGGAAAAAGCAACCGTTTAACATAAATTTTAAATACATTAACGGAACGAGCACTACGAATGTTATTGGGTAGGGAGTTCCAAAGTTTAGACGCAGAAGGAACAAAACTGCGAGCAAACACATTCGTACGAGCAGCTGGTATCTGCCTCTCAGTGTCATTGCGTAACAAATAATTATGCCTCTCCGTGTTTTGAATGGGGAGTAACGCACTGAGGTGAGGTGGACAAAAGCCTTTAACCATTTTGAAATAAATTAATAATTTGTAGTATTTCCTTCTATCTGCAAGGCCCGGCCACCCCAAGCACTTTAAAACTTTAATTCTACTGGACGTGTTCATACAGCCCGAAACTGCTAAAGCCGCCCTATACTGCACCGACTCTAAAATACCACTGCTCCTTTGTGAACAATTGTCAATGATTGGGGCAGCATATTCAAGTATGGGCCTTATACCACAAACATATATTGACTCGAGAGCTGATACAGGTAAAATATACATACATTTTCTTAATTTACCAAGGCGACTTGAAGCTTTGGTACAAACTGACTTAATATGAGAGTCCCATGATAAATTGTGTGTAATAATAAGACCCAGGTGTTTGTGTTCCTGTACCCTCTTAACTGGTTCGTCCTTAAATTTTAATTGAGGATAGTTCACTTTTTTTACTTTACGTGAAATAACCATTTCCTCAGTCTTTGAAGGATTAAAACCTACTTTCCATTTGTCACCCCATTCTTGTACTACGCTCAAATTATCGTTTAAACTTATCACCGTTAGTTCCGGAGATTCCTTAATTTCAAGGAATGAAGTCTCATCTGCGAAGATGTAAACTTTACACGTTAAGTCATCTACAAGGTCATTGATGAAGACAAGAAACAGTAGAGGGCCAAGAACACTACCCTGGGGCACTCCAGATTCTATTGATATCCATTCAGAAAATTGTCCATCCAATACAACCCTTTGCTTGCGATTACTCAAGTAAGACTGAATCCATGACAGGAGGGGATCACCTATGCCAAGCTGTTTTAATTTAACAAGAAGACCTCTGTGCCAAACCCTATCAAATGCTTTGGATATATCTAAGAACACCATGCGTACATCTTTTCCCTTATCTAAAGCTGAGCTTATCATATGAACGATATTTATTAACTGGTTAACTGTTCTATCAAGTTTTTTGAATCCAGAATTACATGCCGTAAGAAGATTATTTGCTGTCAGAAAATCATACAACCTGTTAAACACGGTAATTTCGAATACCTTGGAGGCGGAACATAAAAGGGAAACAGGTCTATAATTTTTTATCAGAAAATCTTCCTCTTTTTTGAACAACCCCAAAACGTTAGCTTCTTTCCATAGTGTTGGAAAAGTCGCCTTTCCCAAAGATAAGTTAAATAGTTTAGATAAGGCACCGGCAATGTACGGAGCAAAAAGTCTCAATACTTTATTCGGAAGATTGTCAGGTCCACCGGTTTTTGACACTTGTAGCTTTTGCAATATATTTAATACCTCATTCTCAGATGTGATAACATTACTCAACTTTTGATCAGTTTTATCTTGAAGAATAGGGGTAGCTTCGGACACATCATCCTTTACCCACTGTGCTGCGAAGAAATTATTTAGTGCATTTGCTTTATCTATAGGGTCAAAGAGAACTGAGCCGTTTTCAATCAGTGGAGGTATCTTTTTGTGCTGACTCCAGCCGCATGCCTTTTTTAAAGTTGACCACCATTTTTTATTTTCTGTAGATTTATTTGATAGAATATTGTAAACTTTTGAAAAATACTCTCTTTTGGCTTTTCTAAGCATGTTAACAACATTGTTTCTGAGTTGACGATATATTCCCCAGTAAATATCTTTGTTTATATCGTTCGTTGCATCGGCCTTCTTTGCCCTCTTGTAGGCTCTATCTCTAACTTTCATACTGTGTCTCAAGGCACTGGTCATGAAAGGTTTATCTTTAGGTCTTATGGTGACTTCCTTATGGGGAATGCACTCATTGGCAACATCCTTAAGAAATGAGGTTAGCCCTGAACAAATACCATCTACGTTATCATCAATGAATAAAGCATCCCAAGGAGCTGATGATAATAATTCATGCATTTTTGCCATGTCAACTTTAGAGTAGTTCCACACAACTTTTTTTATAGGCGTTGACATTCCCAAGGGAAAGGTTCGTACATAACAATATTGGTTCATGATCACAGGTTGATATAGTCGCAAGATTTGAAATTTTACTATTTAATGTATCATTCATAACAAATACGAGGTCAAGAACAGATTGCCCTCTTGTGGGTTCCTTCACTAGTTGACTTAAGTTGAGACTGAGACAAGTGTTTAAAAAATCCCTATCAAATGCACTGTTACAGGTTTCAGAACCCCATGAAATGCCTGGTAGATTAAAATCGCCCGTTACAATCAGAGCATGGGGGGATTCCACTGTAGCTTTAGCAATCTGTTCTTGGAAGGAACTTAGAAACTCGTCAAATGAGTCCCGTTCTTGACTAGGTGGCCTGTAAAATGTGGCTACAAAAATTTCATGTTTTTTAATGTTTGACTGGATCCATAATGACTCTAGCCCAGGACTGCAAAGGTCGTCACGAGGCTTGACACTTAAATAATCTCGAGCATATATTAAGACTCCCCCTCCGTGCCTATTTCGATCACATCTTATCGGAGGTATAAAATCTGGTAACAAAATATCATCATTAGAAATACCTACATCAAGTTTAGTTTCATTAAGACATATAACATCGATGTCATTATGAATGCTCAGACTATGGATTTCATCAAGTTTGTTATTGGCGGTCACACTGTTAACATTCAAATGTAGAACATTCAGAAAGTTAGAGGCCGAAGGACCTGGGTTTGGATGAACATCTCCACATAATGCCAATAGCAGGTCAGTAAGAATGAATATGATACAAGATATAACATAAATCGTATGGGAAGTCGTATTGATCCTGCCCAATAAGTTGAAAGTGTAAGTAAACTGGTCAGATAACTTGCATTTAGAATACTTAATGCTGATTGGCTGAGGTAACATGTATGAAGATACACAATAACTTGATACAACGTCATTCTTTGCCACACAAGCAAATAACACACAAAAAAGTGTCAGCTTGTGACTCCAGCTGGTATTTAATTGCAGTGCCACACTATATTTTAGAACAGCAGTCATCCTATACCCTTACTTGGCAGGGATTTCGTTTTCAATACAAGATGTCTGCAAGCTGTGAAATAAAACAATTGTAAACAAATGCATACATGGTGAACGGACGACAATACAAGTGAAAGAGGCAAAATTGGGTTACAAAACAAACCTCGCGTGCAAGAGTTTGGGCACACAAGTTTGAATGACCAAAAGGATATACCTGAAGCCCAGTAGAATAATACTACCAAACATGATTTGATCTCCTTGGCAAAAGAGATCAGCGTAAGTAGTACTGTTGTAATTATTATGAATTGTGTGTTACATATATAATTACAATTGAAGATTTTTTTTTTTTTTTTTTTTTTTTAAACGGTTTTCCGGTGCAGTTGTTATGAAACACATGGTTACCGTATGTATAGTACTTCGGATAATGCATCGTTGCTTATTATTATTATTTATAGTTATAGATTGTTATGTAAATTTTCCGGGGGGGGGGGAGCGTACAGATAATATCAAGCAAGGCACGCTTAAATGTCACACTAAAAATATCTCCTTTTCTGAAAAAGTCATACTTTCTGTTATTGTTACAGAGTTTCCTATTTTTGAGTTAAATCCAGATACAGCTCTTTTCTGTCATAAACATTGCGCCAACCCTTTTTTCAGTTACTTTTGCATCTTTGTCTCTCTTTTTTTTTTATGTGCATTTTCTTGTTACATGTCATGTTACCATGTTACCCTCAACGACATTCATAAAACGCCTGACTCTTGTCAGTCCATGCAAAGCTTACATGCAAATGACACATTGGAAACAATTATTTGGTGTTGTGTGCTTCTATACACCATCCGTTGACTTCGTTGGCATTCTACGGAATATTACACTGATAAGTGCCTGCATCCTTGCCGTATTTACATTTCCTTGGTTTATAAACAATGGGCATTAGTATTGATCAATACCGAGTGGCCATAGGTCTCTTCTCTTATAATTATACCCGTTTTACGGTACACTTCCATCCAGGTCCACGTGTCGAAAACCAAATAATATGCTCATACTCCTCATTGGCTTTTCTACACTTACACACACTTCTCCACGTTTTTTCCTGTGTAAAGCACCTTATATTATTCCTTTGCACGTTCTTCCTGTCTTCAATCGACGTTCACGCGAACCCCGGACCCACACTTAACTCAAACAACCACCTGAAGTTTTTTCATTCTAACGTCCGCAGCATACGAAGTACAGGTAAACTTGACGAAATTCATCTCTTGGCCCAATCAGGTAACTTTAACATTATTGCTCTATCTGAAACCTGGCTGGATGAACATTACCCCGATCACCTCCTCCTCCTCGAGGACTTCCAACCTCCGTATCGTTCAGACCGCACAACGGGAAGAGGCGGTGGGGTCCTGACGTTTCTTCACTCTTCTCTACCGTGTGTAAGACGCCCGGATCTTGAAAGTATAGATTGTGAATGCGTCTGGGTTGAAATTTCAACCCAGCGCGGGAAAGTATTATTTGGTAACTATTATCGTCCACCTGGCCAGTCTGCAGAAATCCGTGACGCGTTTCTCGCGTCTCTGGCATCTTCTATTTCCTCTGCCATTGAATACAACCCTCACCTTTTAATTGTAACTGGCGATTTCAACGACAGGTGCGCCAATTGGAACTCTCAACATGAGGACAGCGATTTAGGTTTATCTCTGGTCAACCTTGTGAATCAATACAATCTCTTTCAACTTATAGATGAACCCACTAGGATAAGTGAATACTCGAATAATTTATTAGACCTTATCATTACTGATTCCCCAGGTCTTGTTCTGGACTCTGGAACCCTTGCTCCAATCTCAAATTCTGACCACTGTGTAATCTTTTGTTCTTTCTCCCTTTCCCTTCACAAGGACAAGCCCTTCAAAAGATCAGTATGGGACTTCAATAAAGCAAATTTTTGTGACCTCAATGCTGCCCTTTCTACAGCCCCTTGGAACATTGCTCATGATGTCTTCGATTCTATTGATGATGCCGTATCCTACTGGTCTAATCTCTTCCTATCTACTGCAAAGGACTTTATTCCCTATAAGGAAGTCACCATTCGCCCTAAGGACAAACCTTGGATAACTACAGACATTAAGAAACATATTAGACGTCGAAATCGTGCATGGAAACGCTTCAAGAGAGCATCCAACCAACCACGCCCCCATAATTACGACCTTCACCTCAAGATTGACAGGTTATACCAATTTTATAAAAAATATCGCAACAAGGTTGTGACCATAATAAGGAAATCTGTCTCTTCTTACTTTTCCAATCTTCAGCTTCGACTTGATGAGAAAGACATTAATCCTAAACAATGGTGGAGCCTGTCCAAGTCTGTTCTGGGATGCAAAATTCACCAACATATACCCCCAATCATTGACAATAACAAAATCATATCATGCATCACGGAAAAATGTGAAATATTTAACTCTTACTTTGCCAGCCAGTGCAAAACACACCCTGACGCTGATGCCCCACCCCTGCCCGATTTCACGTTCCGAACTGAGGCACGTCTACGCAATATTACCATTAATGAAGACAGTGTCAAGAAAGTACTATCTTCCCTGAGGCTATCCTCAGCATCAGGCCCAGATAACATAGGGAACATCCTACTTAAGAACACAGCAGATTCGATATGTAAACCACTTACAAAAATCTTCCAACTTTCTCTCAGTCTTTCTTTCTTTCCCAATGCTTGGAGGAGATCCAACATATGTCCTGTTTTCAAAAAGGCCAACAGACAGATTAAAAATAATTATCGTCCTATTTCTTTGCTCTGTAATGTTTCAAAGGTGTTTGAACGACTGGTCTTTAATGCACTCTATGAATACCTGGCACAAAATAACCTACTCACTTCCAAAAACTCTGGCTTTAAGGCCAATGACTCTACTATCAATCAGCTTGTGTACATCCTTCACAATATCTATAACGGCCTAGAACAGTCCAAAGAAGCCAGAATGGTGTTTCTAGACGTATCCAAGGCGTTTGACAAGGTTTGGCATCCCGGTCTCCTTTTTAAACTTCGACAACTCGGCATCTCCGATAATCTTGTAGCATGGATTGATAGTTATCTCTCAAACCGATCCCAACGAGTGATTATTCATGGCCAATCTTCATCATGGCTACCTATTGAAGCTGGTGTGCCCCAGGGTTCCATCTTGGGTCCACTTCTCTTTCTTGTCTATGTTAATGACCTAGTTGACAATATTACATGTGATGTCAGACTTTTTGCTGACGACACCAGTCTACTTGAAGTTGTTAATGACCCAATTGAAACTTCTAATCACTTGAATATTAATCTCTCTGTTATACATAACTGGGGAAAGTTGTGGCGTGTTACCTTTAACGCTTTAAAGTCTCTTTCTGTCATATTTTCAACCAAACTTGTTAAACCACACCATCCACCCGTTCGTCTTGGAGACTCTGAAATACCTGCGGCAGACTCACACATTCATCTTGGTATTACTCTCAGTAGCAATTTATCCTGGCATGCTCACATTACTCGTATTACTACCAAAGCGAGCCAGCGAATTGCCCTTCTGCGTAGATTCAAATATAAACTTTCCCGCAAAGCTCTGATTAAACTTTATTTAACTATGGTTCGACCAATTCTTGAATATGGTTGTGTGCTCTCTGACAACTGCGGTCAGGGACTTTCCGATCTTATTGAATCCATACAGTTTGAAGCTGCCAAAATATGCACAGGTGCATTAAGGCACACATCACGCGCCAATCTCTTACGTGAACTTGGTTGGACAACTCTCGCCAGCAGGAGGAAGTATTCTAAGTTACTTCTTCTTTACAAAATGTATCACAACTTAACACCCTCCTATCTCTCTCAATTAACTCCTCCTACTTTTAATGCTCGAAACCTCCGCCACACTAGCTCCATACGTCCCATCAATTGCAAAACTAACCGCTTAGACAAATCCTTCCTACCTGACACTATCAAACTGTGGAACAATCTTCCCTCCGATATAAGAGACTCAATTTCCCTCCAAATATTCAAATCAAAGCTGAAAGCAACACTACTAGCAGTGGATCATGTTCCTGTTTACTATACCCAAGGACACAGATTTGCCAACATTTGTCATACCCAGCTTCGTCTTGGATTCTCGAGACTTAACTTTGATCTCTTTAAAGTCAACATCATCCCACAACCTACATGTTCGTGTTCCTACCCCACTGAAGATCTGCAACATTACCTGTTCTTTTGTCCAAAGTATTCAACTTATAGAATTAGACTACTCAACTCCATCATCCCTATTATTGCTCCCGGCGTCCACCCAAATCTGATTATACACACAGCGAGTGACAGACTAGCTCATATTCTTCTCTTTGGTAGCGACCAATTGTCCATTCCCTTCAACATACAAATTTGTGATGCTTTCCACAGATACATCGTAGATACTAGACGCTTCATATCTTAGTTCTGTTATGCATAAGCAGTAATTTTCAATTGGGTTAGTCGCTGATAATTCTTACTTCCCAAATGTCCTTTATGAAATTTCCTACCGCTAGTCCGTATTATTGTGAACAGGGACGTATGTGTGTACATTCTACCTGCAGTTAACTATTTTGCTTTGTTTTGCATTTTGATGACTACCACTACTGTGATTTTTGTATGCAGGGTACAAATCTGAAGCATGTGTACAGCTTCTCTGTTAATTGGGTAACTTTGTTCTTGTTTTGTCCTGTGTGTTTTGTAATATACATTTTGTGTGTCACTCTATGTTCTGGAGAACCCCTCGATTAGTGACATCTCGATGTACTATAGGGCGATCCAGTTGAAATAAATATGTTTAAATTAAAAATTGTACCTAAAAAAACTGAAAATTGTGGAAACATGATGTGACAAGAAGTTTGTTAACAGTAGGAAAGTGATTGTTGTTGGTATGCCTTTTTTTTTTTTTTTTTTGGATCATTTTATCATAAGGCAGTTTAGTGTGTCTCGAAAATAATATCTGGTGTTTTTGTGATTCCCTGAAAGTTTCACATTATGCACTCGGAACAGTAGTCCTGAGAGAAAGAAAATAAAAGTGATTGTTCTTGGCATGCCTTTTTTTTTTTTTAATAAAATGAAAAAAAACCTTAACAGTATGACCGACCTTCACCTGCTTACTCCAAACACATATTTCTTTCCGATGTTTTCTCTCTGTGACTGAATTCATCCTCAAAGTAAAGTGTGGGATCATGATGACTGCATGCAGATTTACAGCATATGCATCGGCACAAACACTAAATCTCTAGCAAAGAATTTGGTACCTGTCTCCGGTAGACGCTCAAAATGTTATTCTGGTGTTTTGCTTATTGTTAAATATATTTAGTGCTCCATAAAAACTGTAAGGGTACCTGAGTAGCTAAGTGATTACATAGGCCCCAGCATATTTGAAGTCATTCCCGGGTCCATTTCTTCCCAAAATCACCGCCCGAATTATTCACATTGAATATTCCGTTACATTGTCACGGTGTTCAATACTGGTGCGTGCCTTCATATTTTCCATCATAATTGATCGCATAAGGCATTTGTCGAGCATATAATGTTTTAAAAAATTGTGGGTATGCATGTTCTTCAGGTTCCAAAATAAATGTATGTAGAATAAAGGCTTTTTTGTTCCTGTCAATCACTGGTTTTGGAAATAATAACATTTTATCGAAACCCAGGGATGAGGAAATAGAAGTACAAATAAACAAATCGAAATAAGCATAAACGTGAACAGAAGAGAAAACACACAAAATAGGGATACAAAACTCAGGGTGGAAAGAGAAATGAAATAAAACTCTTTGAGAAAATAACTACAAAATAATGACAAGCTAAATAAGTAAAGTGCACAGACAAGTCTAACAAGCTCATTACATAAAGTAAACAGATAGGAGTAAATACAATAAAACACTATACCTAAAAATGGAATGAATAGGAAGGGGGCGGAAGACCAAACCTGCGATCCGTCCACTGACCACGAGCGGCCGTTGGCCGCCCCACCGAAGTAAGGCAACACAACTTTCGCTGTCAGGCTTGAGGTCACGGCGCCGGCAGGGCCGCCTCCATGACGTCACGCTTTGAAACCAGATTGTCGCTGTCACCGTTTCACAGATCGCTGAATAATTTTTCCGTACTTCAAAGGTTCTTTTAGTCCTGTGATTGGCCAATAATTGATTGACAACCTCATGTTTACTGCGTTTTGTGCAGCTCAACTTGAGCAAACGGTATTGTTTCAGAGGCAAATGATCAACATCAAAGGCCTTTGAAACTTGTTTTCTCAGAAAGGACAATAGGACGAGAACCCCACCTAAGAATGGTTATTCCATGGAATCGGCCGGGCGAAATTTAATCCGGTTAACGGCTTTTGATTTTGTAATGTCTGAACTGCAAAAACTATTCTGCGACTTTCAAAAGTTTGCTTCGTTCTTTTTCCATGAAATGAAGAAAATGAACATCATGGAAATCAAAGGGAAAATTGAAACGTCAAATTTTGAGGATGGATAACAGAAAAACTAAACCAAACATAAAAATCGCAGGGTCTTTTTTTGTTGCCATTATGTCGGGATTAAGATGCAAGTGTAATTATGATTATATCACAAATAATTAGTGACTTATATCGATATTTATGGGGCGATGCTTTGCGGTCAACTTTCAATTGTTTATTCAACAATTAACATCGCAGACACCCAAATATGGGACAGATAAATTCTTTGGAGTATGGCAATTACACACATATATATGATTTGTTATCCTAACGCAAATACATTCTGAGCTAGGATTAATTAAAGTGGGGTTTATTTTTGGTGTCTTACCTGTCCTTAAGTCTCTTAAGTAATTAAACTTTACACAACCATGGTGAGCCCGATACTTGAGTATGGAAGTGTCCTATTTGCTAATTGCACCACTGGTCTGTCTGATTCCATTGAAACTATCCAATATGAAGCTGCTAGAATTTGCACGGGCGCTCTTCGCCATACCCCCGTCATCTTCTCCTTAGTGAGCTTGGCTGGCAAACTCTGTCCGAATATAAAAAATTTGTGCTATTCTACAAAATGTTTCACTCCATGACCCCTCGATATCTTTGTGATTTAATCCCTAATGATATCTTTGTGATTTAATCCCTAATGATATAATACGTAACACTAACTTAAATCTTAGAAACAGCCGCCAAATTAGAGAAGTACAACTAGGCACCAAGCGCTATCGTGAGTCTTTTCTTCCGTCGTGTGTTAAACTTTGGAACGACCTCCCACTTGACATCAGACAGTCAGCCTCTCTCGATATATTTAAATCCTCTTTGAAAAACACTTTATTGTCTGTTGATTTTCAGCCTGATTACTTATCGTATGGAAAACGTTTTCCGCAAATCTGTCAAACGCAACTGTGGCTTGGCCACTCCAGACCAAATGCACATCTCTTCAGGTTCAATATTGTCCCATCTCCCGGTTGTACTTGTAATGCCCCTCGGGAAGATACTTAGCATTATTTCCTCGCTTGCCCCCACTATACTCAATACAGACTGAAATTGTTGAACACTGTGTGTCATCTTTTGGCCCGGGGAGTAAACCCCACCCTTATCACACATCTTGCTAGTGACATACTAATGTCATACTGTCTAAAAGGAAACCCGGATTTATCTATTGAAATAAATGAATCTATATTTGAAGCTGTCTATTTATACATTATTCAAACTCGTAGGTTTCACTTTTAATTCCTATTTTAATTCCTATTCTATTTGCTCCCGGGACCTTCCACAACCTAAACCGTATCTCTATGTATGATTTATTCCCGCTCACGTATTATTATTATTATTATTATTATTATTATTATTATTATTATTATTATTATTATTATTATTATTATTATTATTATTATTATTATTATTATTATTATTATTATTATTATTATTATTATTAATTTCCGTAGCGTTGAGTTAAAATATGCCATCATTTGCAGCGGAATGTATCATATTTTATCCTCGTATTGTACTGTTTATTGTGTGTCTTGTATATACTTTGTGTGTCTTTTTTCTTTGTCCTGGAGATCCTCTTGATTAGTCAGTTTTATTGTACTATTTGGTCATCCAGTTGAAATAAATATGTTTAAACTAAACTAAGTCTAGAGAATCCTAAACTAACATGGGGATGGCAAATGTTGGCAAACTGGTGTCCGTGTGTATAGTAAACCGGAACATGATCCACTGCTAGTATAGTTGTTTTCAGTTTTGATTTGAATATTTGGAGGGAAATCGAGTCTCTTATATCGGAAGGAAGATTGTTCCACAGCTTAATAGTATCAGAAAGGAAGGATTTGTCCAAGCGATTAATTTTGCAATTAATGGGACATATGGAGCTAGTTATGGCGGATATTGCAACATTAATAGTTGGAGGAATTAGTTAGGAGAGATAGGAAGGTGTTAAGCTATGATACATTTTGCAAAGAAAAAAGTAGTTTAAAGTGCTTCCTTCCGCTGGCGAGTGTTGTCCATCCAAGTTCACCTAAGAGATTGACATGTGATGTGTGTCTTAATGTGCCTGTATATATTTAGCAGCTTCAAACTGTATGGATTTAATAAGATCAGAAAGGCCGTGACCACAGTTGTCAAAGAGCACACAACCAAACTAAAGAATTGGTCGAATCATAAAGATCGCTGTCTTCATTTTGGGAGCTCCAACCAGAGCACCTGTCGTTGAAATCGCCAGTTACTATCAAAATATGAGGGTAGCAATCAATGGCTGAGGAAATGGAAGATGCCAAAGACCTGAGAAATGCATCACGGATTTCTGCAGACTGGCCAGGTGGACGATAGCAGTTACCAAATAATACCAAAATATTTCCATTGTTTTTTCCTACCGATAACAAATTTTTCTTGCAATAAATTTTGTATGACGCCGGCAGAAAAATCAAAAGTTTCGTAAATAGTTTTGTTCCATGAATCTTCACAATTTACAATGATTAGTGTATTTTTAACTGACGCTAACCATTGGGATTTATCGGTCGTCAAGTCATAGTTACATTCAAATGTGTCGCCCAACAAACTTTCTGGATCAATATATCTCATTCTGTACCAATTTTTACACACACGTGTTAATATTTTTAAAGAATATGGGTATTGTCCTAAATCACCTATTACAGCAACATTGCAGGTCTTCTTATTGACGCCCAAAATATATCGCAAAAAACTAATGTACAATTTTTCCAAGTCCAACTTAAAATAACCAGATATATCTTCAAGTGCAATACACTTAGCAGGTGGGATGAGGTATGCACCCCAAATTTCACATCCGTACATGAATATTGGTGCAACAAGCTTATCAAATAAATCAATATATAACCTTATATCGTTCTGCGTACTAAACAAAATTCGTTTTAATCGTCCAAGTGATTTAGTTGCTTTAGAACATAACTGTTTCATTGCATTATTGAAGGAACCATTTGATGTAATTTCTATTCCTAAGTAAGTGTATTTGTTCACTACCTCGAGTTCTGTATTACCAACACTAAATTTTCTACACATCTTTCTACCAGACTTATTAAATATAACAACCTTTGATTTTTCCACGTTTATAGTCAAATTCCACTTCGAGCAATATTCTGACATTTTATCTAAACAAGACTGTAGACCAAGTTCACTTTCAGATAAAAGCACTAGATCGTCTGCATATAATAAACAACTAATTTTCTTGCTATGCAATGTAACTGGGTGTCACTCATTCGTAAATATACATGGTAAGTCATTAAGAAATAAATTAAACAACAAAGGACTTAAAACACAACCTTGTTTCTAAACAAAGGAAACGTAAATACGTGATATGTAACAAGAACATGCACAGACAAAAAGAGAGACAAGGATGCTAAAAGGACCGAAAATAGGGTTAGCGCAATGTTGATGAAAGAAAAAGAGCTGTATCTGGATGCAAATAAAAAGTTAGAAAACTCTGTAACAATAGCAAAAATGCATGACTTACAACTATAATTGTTTAATAAGGGCTATACACAAACATGAATTGGGCTGAAATAATAATAATAATAATAATAATAATAATAATAATAATAATAATAATAATAATAATAATAATAATAATAATAATAATAATAATAATAATAATAATAATAATAATAATAATAATAATAATAATAATAATTTATTGCGGAAAAACTACCCCTTTACATCGGGGGCACCAGTGGTCCGGGGCAAACCCACGGTGCGTCCATATATACATATATACATAGTGTGCAAGAAGAATTTAAATCTTGTATACATATACAGAACAGTCAGGAATTGGAGGATTCCCTCCTAAAGCGCCATGCCTCCACTAAAAATCTTTTACATATGCAATCAAATAAAAACCCAACTTCGTCGCCAAAACTAAAACCTTCGTCTCCAAGAAGGAAGTTCAACTTTCTGTACAGGGATGACGCCATAAAACTTTGCCACACATAACTAAAATCAATATCATTCAGTGACTGTTCCAATTGCTTGAACGACTTCAATCTAAAAGAGTTTAAACCAGGACATAAAAACATGAAGTGAAAAAGATCATCATCGTTACATTCACAGGTATTACATGCTGTATCTGACATGCCCCACCTTTCTCTATCCTCTCCCAAGCCCAAACACCCTGTACGTGCCATGAATTTTAGGCGGGCGCCATTAAAGTTGTCTTAATCTTACACGCAGACAGTCTCGGCATGAAAGTTGAAAAGTCGGGGAATTTCAATTTGATTATGTCACATAGTAAATGTACCGCTTATACCGGGTCATCTATAATTCACACAGTAAATACGAGGTGGAAAAACAATGAAACAAATCATATATACAGTGTTTGGAGACTTCGCAGTAACCACCAACGTGTCATAGTGCTGATGCGACGCAAGACACATTGTCACAATAGATGTAAATTACAATGAATCTGGAAAATTATGTAGACTTACCAGTGGACGGCTGCAATTTATAGACCTGGAGTAAATATACCAGTTCCATTCAACTAGGTTGAGCAATAGTAATATAATGCACCAATTCGTGGTTTGAGAACACGCGGGTGAGATAAATTACCAAGGCTTAAACACATACAGGTAGCGGTTGCAAGGGTGATGAATGTCTGCATAGTATATGACAACTACAATCATATTACGAGTGAGGGTTAAAAAAGAAAAAAAAAAGCACAATAATTATCTCGGAGCTTTAAGCTTTTGCGAGGCCAGGAGTCCATGTTTCCAGGTTACAATGAGGCGTATTTATACAGTCATGATAAAAGATCAAAAACTATATGGCAAGACACATTGTGTTACTTATATGACATTCATGTTTCTTGTATGCTGGTATCACGTAAATATCGTAATACTTATAGATAGTGCAATCAGCAAACTACTCCGATAATATACCCGGAAAAATCACTCAGTTACTTTTCTGGTCAACATACAGTAATAATTATATCCAATATCAATCAGTGACAGTAATATAATGTAGAAAATGTGATAAAATAGTGTTGGTATGTTGAACAAGGTAGGCGGTAACGTCCAACGTAGATTGCTGTACCCAGCCATGTGTGCCAAGAAGAACGGCAAAATCCAGGTTATTTCAAGTAACAAGAACTAAAGGTGAATAATTTGTTTTATTCCTCTTTGCAAAAACTTAACCAATATTTAGGAAAAAAGTAGAACGCAATCTCAAAGTACTTAGACAGTAAACAAGACGGGCGCAGTTAGTTTAAAAGGCTCAACTTTCATGAAAAAAGCAACAGTCAGTCAGCGCAGGCGAATGTATGCAAAACAAAAACAATGAACAGCAGTGATATATAACAACAGATAAGGCGAGAGTCGGGCACCAGGTTTTTTTTTCGGCGGATTTTCAAGGATTAGCAGTCATCAGGAGATGCTTTGCATAGCACAAGATCAATATTTTATAAGAATTATCCATTATCTAACCCAAATATGTATAACAAGATATATTTATAGCAAACCAAATAACTGATCTAAAAAAAATAATTACCCCCCATAATTCCTACCCTGACAACATATTGTCTAAACCAAATATATTTGAAAGTGTTATAGTATAAATGTTTTGCAAAAAGAAAAAAAAATGCATGATGTGGCCAATATTTCTTTATCATTCAGTTTTATAAAGTTTTTGTTAACAAATATTAAAGAGCTGTCGGAGTTTTATATCTATACAGAAATCCAACACTTTTCAGTAAAGTGGTATATTATTTTGCAATTGTTACAAAAAGAGAATACAGAATGCTCTAGGAATTGTTCTCATAAAAAAATCATAAACCTACATAAAACAAAAATAATTTAAGCATTTTTTTTATTATGAAACACTGTCTTGAAATAAATACAGAAGAAAATGAAAATAAATATAAAGGATATGACGCACAATAATAAAATCATTAAAAATGCAAGCTATTGGTTTTGTTATTTTTAAAATTTTCCTTTCAGATATAAGATATAAATCAGAAAGAAATTATATGAAACTAACCAGTTCTATGCTCGGCTCATATCGCCACATGTCTGGATAAGAAAACAAAGCAAATATGTTTGCCTGAGACAGCGTGAAACGTATGTCCCTGATGTTCGTCTCGTAAACTGTTAGCACATGTTGCATTGCTAATGGTCAGCCTGTTACAGCGTAATATGCATGTTGAGAGTGTGCTGCGGTGGCAGACGTGAGAAAGAGAAAATGAGGCTAAACGAAAAACTGGACCTGGGTCTGCCAAAATGAGTTAATCGGACTCACACCTTCCCGAATGGTGCCCATGTGTGTGCTATACTTCTGAACTCGTCCAGGATGAATGCTCGGCTGAAGTCGCCCATTGTGTCCCTCCCTCACCTTCACCTTCCAGTCTCACCCCCTTTGTGTAAAGAAAGCAACTTCGGCTTCGACTCTCGAGGCGCACGTGCACCAAGTGCGGAAAATGTGGAAGACAAATTTGATCAAGCAACAGAACCTACGTATTCAGGACAGGAGTGATAACAGGCTGAAAGTGCGATTTCTAGAAGGCAACTGAGGAAGTCTTGGGATGATAGCATTTTTGTATGTTGTGAGCCAAATGAAAATGTGTGATATGCAGTGAAGACGTGTTTGTTGGCTCCCGATCACACCTAGCTTCATTTTTCTTTCCACATCCCGTTTTGGTGGAAGCAAGAAAACATGGAACTTCTGCAGTCAGCAGACAAGCATGGTTGGAATGATATATTACAATATAAAATAGTCATCATGAAAATCTCATGACATTTTACAATTATAATCAACTTTAACATTTTAAATATATTTAGTTTACATAATTTTGAATATCCTGATTATTTAAAATCAGTTGCACAGTTTTACTGATAAGGTTGTGATCTAACAAATCAAAATTTCAGGATGCGTTTGACATACATCTCAAAACAACATTTGCGCGTGAAAAAATATTGTGTTTGTGGGAGTGTCCAAGTATTGTCGGTGTAGCAGTGTTAGTAGCCCCCCTCCCTCTGAACCTAGCCTAGGATAAGTTCCCATCCGTTTCTGAAAGATATTTTCTCCTCTTATTATTGAATCTTATATATTGTGTTGTAATGTATGTGGGAACATTCCCGTTTTTCCACAAGAAATTAGTGCCTTGAAGTATGTCCACCAGACTCAGTCATATCGTCGTGAAAATAAATAACAGCAGAAATGATGAAATTCCCTTAGTGGTCAGAAATTGGATTTGTTTTTAATTTAACAGTATTCACGTTGTCAAGTCAAACTCACTGTATACATACATACACACCACACCCACACCCACACTCACACACAAACACACATTATATATAGGGAAGGTATCCATACACTGCTGCGAAACACGCTTGATGATTCCCCGATGACGTTGATTTCATTTGGCTGGTTAAGCCTTGAATTTGCAAAACGTTTGCATCGAACGTGACATTAGTAATAAATTGCGGTATAAGTCTGGACATGGACAGTGACGGGATCGGTCATGGAGCATAGAGAGATTGAACTGAGCTGTTTTTTGTTTGTGTGATATTTGATCTCTTTATTCAGTTTTCTGTAAGAATAACTAGCTGCACGTTTCCTCCAAAACAGAGGAAGCAGCTATTGGTGGAGAAAGACACGGATATTAGTTTGTTTAGCAAACAAAGTTACATGAAGTTCTGGACAAAAAGACACAAATACAAGTGGTTCGGACAAAAAAGACACAAATACAATGAATGAATGTACTTTATTCGGTTGTCTCAGAAATGCTCTTTGGCATTTTACCTTGCACATACATTATGTAACAGTCACCAATAAACACACACGCAATTATACAAGCATAAGAACACACAAGCATCAACGACGGGGAAAAAAAAGCGTCCTGAGCTTCCCCGCCCCAAGTATTATACTTAAAAGCGCTAGTAGTTGGTATTAATATTGACCGCTGGCTTTAAAATTTAATGAAAAAAAGTTATAAAGCCGTGCATTTAAATTGAAAAGGTATCTTTGTGTACAATACAAACTAATTAATTTAAAGTGAAATATTTGAATTTAATGCTCTATAGTTAAATCGGGGGAGGGAAGTTATCCAAGGTTGGTGCAAATAATCCCAGGATGACTTCCCCTGGGGTGTAGTATTTATCCAACGATTGCTCCTCGGGGGAAGTTGTCCACGGTGAAAGTTGTCCTGGTACACCGGCACAAACACTATGGAAGCCCTGTCAACATATGAGAATGTAGGCTTAGAATTCAAGGAATGTTTAGATCATAATAAAATATTGACATCTTTTTGGTTACCTTGCCTAGTGGAACGAACAACAGATTTGTGCGCCACATTCCCTAATTAGGAGAGATTTTAAAAAACATACAGTCCATTGCTCGGAGGCCAGTAAATTGTTAAGTTATGACGTAGTTTCGGCGACTTTTTGTATGTTTATCCACACACTGTATATTTCAAAGGTGCTTGAGTCTTGACAGCTCCTAGTCAAAACAATCAAGCAAAAAAAAAATACAATCTATGGGTACGAAAAAAAAAGAAGCTTTGTTGATGAACGTCAAGGTGATATCGAATATTAATGTAAAACATGGACGAGTGATCAACGGATGCATCCTGTACCCATGTTGTTCAGGTGAAGATGCCCAAACGAGGCGAGATTAGTTTGCACTTAAGAACTTATCACTGATGAATTCGATGTTGCGACGAGTCGGCTTTATCACCTGACCAAGTCTGCAGAACACGGAACGATGGGCGGATGCCGTCCAGGAATAGATCCTAAGGTGGCTTCTGTTGGCAACATCCGGGATATTAAGCCATTAGCAGGTTGAATGACACAGTCTATTATTGGTTTGCCGAACATACACTTTATGTCAAGCTTATCAGTAGTACATCACGAAAGAAATACTTGAAATTGTCTGCACGTTGCTACAGACCCCCCCCCCCCCCACATATGTCCAACGATCTACAGCGCGACGCTAATCACAATCTCTTCACCTTCAGAATACTGTACACACAATTGCTTGGTTTTATTTAAAACAGGCCATTAGATCATGGCTTGGGCGGGCAGTTTAGTGTAGTGGTAAATTGGAAGGAATTACTGTTTTCTTCAAGCGAAGAAAAAAAAAGAGAAAGGAGTAAACTTGTACCGGAAATGATAACCATGCTTTGGTTTTTTATAATTTATAGCAATTGATTTTCATATTTGTTTTATACTGGAGCTTATCAGAAAACAGGAAATAAAAAGGTACGAATAACTGCATGGTTGCTATTCTGGTGAATTTCCCATGACCTGAACTCCTCCTTATCTCCTTCACATATGCACACCTGAGGAAACTAGGAAACTGAGATGTAAGTATTTTTGGAACTTCTAAAATGATCGCCCACGGTCCACGATTCCAGAATCCGTAAATATAAGAAATGACGCTCATGGGGTCAATATGAATGGCCCTCTGTGATCAATAAGTGTTTGGAACAGATACAGACCACCTAAAATGTAATGTAATGTATGTATGTATGTATGTATGTATGTATGTATATATATATATATATATACATATATCTACATGTACACATGTATATATAAATATATATATATGTGTGTGTGTGTGTGTGTGTGTGTGTGTGTGTGTGTGTGTGTGAGAGAGAGAGACAGACAGACATAGAAGCTGACATTTGTATATTGTTTGTCATAATGCTTTAATGCAACACAAAATACAAGCACTATTGGTGTCACTGGAGTTGATCAAAAGAGATGTAAATGTATATTCGGTCGGCAGACAGCGAAATACTTCAATAGCCTGAATAGGCAGTACAATGTGCTGCAGATGAGTTAGGGCATATTCCATGAATACTTATTAGAGAAATAGGAATAAGTTCCATGCATTAGTTCCTTTTGCAACCAAACGGAAAGAAATAGGGACGCAAAGCAATTGAATATACAGATAATGAAGATATCAAGAATGGCAAGCAGCACCAGTAGGCGGCAGCACAGCATAACAACAGTGAGGCAGCTCAGTCTGCCACATGAAGAGGTCGAGTGAGCATTCATGCAGACCCCCGTGAAATAGGAGAGGTCACAAATACCAATTATCTGTGTATTCAGCTGAATACATAATCCAACACACAGAATTCTTCAGGGCTAGAGATGTGTATTCCCATTGGACTGCATGTTAAATTAACCTCAAAATAAAATACTACTTTTAAAGCTGCAAAAATAACATCCATGTGAACATTTCAGCTATGTACATAATTTTACAACACAAATGTCGCTGGTTTTAACGTTATTAAGCTGTAAATTACCATGAAAAATATAAGAATACACAACTCTAGCCATGAATGACTGAAATGCTCTCTAAAGGAGAGCAGCAGAAGCTTCTATTCTTGCTCTCCCCAATTGTAAGTCAATGATACACACACGGGGACGGTAAAAGGGACGGTTGGAACACATCTTTTTGTAATATATATTTTCTTTGAGTAACACCACCTTTTATAATTTCTGACGGGTATTTAAATCTTAAGGACTAAAACCCTGCGAAATGTGATATATTGTAACCGTATCTTGCTTTGTCAGACTTATAAAACACCAAGATCCTGTTCATGCTGCTACTGTCATGAACGATGATCTGGCCTCCCTGGACGAATGGTCTAGGGAATGGCTTATATCCTTTAATGCTGTTAAAACAGACACCATGCTCGTCTCTTTAAAAAGAAATCCTCCTGATCACCCTCCATTGATTTTCCAAGGTCACCAATTAGAGAATGTTTTAGAGCACAAGCATCTGGGTCTTTCGTTAAGATCAGATCTAAAATGGAATGAACATGTTAAACAAGTTGCAACTAAAGCCTGTAAACAAGTAAACATTCTGAAAACTCTACAGTATCGCCTTGACCGGGACACACTAGAAACGATTTATACCTCCTTCATTCGACCTATTTTAGAGTATGGAAACGTAGTCTGGGATGGCTGTACGCAGGATGATGCAAAACTTTTGGAAGACATTCAAATGACTGCGGCCCGCATCGTGACAGGAGCAATGAAAACCACCCCTATAGAAAAGCTATACGAAGAAACTGGCTGGGAGACCCTGTCCAAACGAAGAGAAAGATCCAAACAAATCATGATGTATAAAATAGTTCATAAATTAAACCCTAGCTATTTGTACTCTTTTCTCCCCAATATTCCAATATTCCACCGTAATACTAGGGCACGACTCGATCAAAGCAGACGCTCAGACTTACCCTCTTTCAATTGTAGAACAGTTTTATTCGAAAACTCCTTTTTCCCTGCTGCTATCACGTTGTGGAACCTTCTCCCATCGGAAACTAGAAATCTTCCAACTTTGTTCCAATTTAAGAAGAAAATTTCAACTCCCAGACAGTTTTCTGTTATATTTCCCGAACTTTTTAATGTAGGCAAAAGATATCTGTCTATTTTACATTCTCGTTTGCGTATGGGCCGCAGCCAATTGAACGAACATTTTTTTAAGATTGGTGTAAAAGATTCAGCAGCTTGTTCATGTGGCGCCACCACCGAGAGTATCTGGCACTACTTTCTCACCTGTCCAAACTACATTGTCGCTCGAGATGCATTACATACAACCATTGGTCGTTTGGCTCCATTTTCTATTAACACAATTTTGTTTGGCAGTGCTTCTTGCAGTCTCGAGGACAATATTATTATATTTTTATCTGTTCAAGAGTTTATTGAAAAAAGTAAACGATTCCAAGGTGAAACTGTAACTTAATCACTCATATCGATAATTCGAAAAGGCATATTAATAATATATACTGGCAATATTGACAACTTTATGAGCCCCGCTATCTGTGTTTGTTCTGGTGGCGTCTATCCTTTCGTTTGTTTCTCCCACCACGCTGCTCATCAAGTCCCCTTGGACTTGATGAACGGTGGTTCATTGGAGTTGTGCTGTCAAGTCAGTCCTGTGTTTCCGTCTTTTCTCCACAAGAGGGATTAATATAGGGCTTTGCCCTTCTTCCCAATTGTTTTTCTTTTGGAAATAAAATACGTTTAAACCAAAACACCATGTGTGTACATTGCTGCAGTTTAATAAAGTCAAATGCATGTTAATTAGAAATAATTTGACACATCGATCGACCGATCTATCGCTGGATTGATTGCAATTCATAATGTTTACACAAAATAAAAGGCTTTGAATGACAACAGCGGGGTAGGAAGTTGGCAGAACAGAGTTGTATAGTAAATTGTGATACATCTTGTTCGGTAACATTTACACAATTAATGAAAAGGGCCTTTGCTCGTTCTTGTCCAATAGCACATGGCCGAGTCTATAATACCATTTCAAACATTGAAGTTTGCTTCCTCATTGCACGCAAAAACGCGCGTGTATAAAATCCGCGCTTTTCTCAACCATAACTGAACAACATCATGGCAACATACTTTATCTTTCCAAATAAATTTTATACAAAAAGCCATTTGCACCAAGAATAATCAGCACTGTACTGAAATAAATCGACTAATGTTATGTCAGTGTTACAGTGATGGTGAGTATTTTCGTCTGATTTAGCTGACATTTACCGGTGAGACACTTGAGTGTAAAAAGAAGGCAACGGTAAGTTACAAAGTTCAAAGTTCAAAGAACACACTAAGAACGGTTTCTTTGATCTGCATAAATACGAGCATCACCCTTAAAAAAAGTATTTATCCATATGAAAAACTCACGTATAATTCCCGGAGGCCGACAGAAATCACCGCTGTCGGGTCAAACCCTGTTTAAACAAAGGTCCGCAAGGCACAGGATAAGCGTCGTTAATCAAAATGATGAAATGACTGGCATTAACCCCTTCCAACTTAGTATCAGGCGTCAAAGAGTAAACTTTTATCGGAAATGTTTCCTGGTACGTTATGAAATAAGCGTTGTTTTAAGCTCTGCTGCCCAAAGGTCGAGGAACCTACGCAATCGCTTATGTTTGTCCGGCCGTCCGACCGTCATGATTTTTTTCTTGTGAACGCGACGCAGTCCACGGTTGTGAAGTTAGTTCCATGGAAATGTCAGGACTCACTAGGTGTATAAAACTTTAGATATCATAGATTATAGCATGCTTTGTTGACGATACGAAGTATATCAACGAGCACTGGATGCCATATCGCAGAACGAGTGAGCGAAGCGAACGAGTTCTGCGATATGGTATCCAGTGCGAGTTGATTACTTCATATCGTCTACAAGGCATGCTATAAAATTTTTATCTCATGTTTGGGTCGATTTGTGCATTTCAATACACAAAGCAAAAATAAGAACGACATTTGCAGGAAGTTTTACTCCTCATTAATACAATTACCGATGAAACCGGAAGAGTACCGATACCAGCGGCACAGTGCCGATACCACCGGAAGAGTACAGATACATCATATCGCGGCACTCTAGCTTTTAGGCCTATGATACGGTATCTATACAGGCCTGTTATAGTACTAAAATCGACTTTTGTGAACTGTACAGCACCTTTAAACTTTGCCGGATCACAGTACTTTTGGTGGCATTGTGGAGCCGATCAAGATCGCGATTTTTTGTGATACAAATGGGGCCAGCTATAATTTGATGGAAATCATGAGGCAAAACGCGTTGGAAGACATAAAATTCCATATCTAAGAAATTAAGTTAGTTTTTGCAAATTTTATAGGATACGTAAATCATGCCCAGCGCTAATGTAATTATCATGTAATTTGGATGAGCTCGACCTATTTTTCCAGCTCGCCAGGCCTGTTAAGTTGAGAAGTGACTTGGTAACGAATTGGCGTAGCTTTGGCATCCCCATAGAAAATTAAGCCTCCGGACCACAATTTCACCTGAATGCATTACCACCTGCTTTCCTACCTTTTTGGGTCAACACAATCCAATTAATATGGAATTTGGCACTCGTCGAAGTTTATTGCTTTATTAAAAATAGATAATTAAAAACACTTAAGAGCCTGACATGAAAACTTTACAGGATATATAGATCATGTCCAGCGCTAATATATCATTTGGATTATCTTGACCATTTTCCCCCAGCTCCGCTGGCATGTTAATTCAAAATGTGACTTGGTCACGATTGGGCGTGGCTTGGGCATCAAAAAGAGAACTGAGCCTCCGGACCAGAATTTTACCTGAGTGCATTGCACATTGAACCCCACTTGCCTTCCCGTCTTTTGGGTCAACACGATCCAATTATTATGAAATTTGGCACTCGTTGAAGTGTATTACCTTTTTTATGAATAGATAATTCAAAAACTTATCCTATACTTGGACAAACAGACCAACTGCAGAGAGCTTGACTGGCTGAGATGTGGTGCAGATGGGGGCATATTTTGACCACTGCAACTTTTTTATCGGTCAAA